>CAMTZB010000004.1:18234500-19480000 GCA_947086495.1 Morpho achilles | reverse complement strand
CCTAACCTAACCTAACCTAACCTAACCTAACCTAACCTAACCTAACCTAACCTAACCTAACCTAACCTAACCTAACCTAACCTAACCTAACCTAACCTAACCTAACCTAACCTAACCTAACCTAACCTAACCTAACCTAACCTAACCTAACCTAACCTAACCTAACCTAACCTAACCTAACCTAACCTAACCTAACCTAACCTAACCTAACCTAACCTAACCTAACCTAACCTAACCTAACCTAACCTAACCTAACCTAACCTAACCTAACCTAACCTAACCTAACCTAACCTAACCTAACCTAACCTAACCTAACCTAACCTAACCTAACCTAACCTAACCTAACCTAACCTAACCTAACCTAACCTAACCTAACCTAACCTAACCTAACCTAACCTAACCTAACCTAACCTAACCTAACCTAACCTAACCTAACCTAACCTAACCTAACCTAACCTAACCTAACCTAACCTAACCTAACCTAACCTAACCTAACCTAACCTAACCTAACCTAACCTAACCTAACCTAACCTAACCTAACCTAACCTAACCTAACCTAACCTAACCTAACCTAACCTAACCTAACCTAACCTAACCTAACCTAACCTAACCTAACCTAACCTAACCTAACCTAACCTAACCTAACCTAACCTAACCTAACCTAACCTAACCTAACCTAACCTAACCTAACCTAACCTAACCTAACCTAACCTAACCTAACCTAACCTAACCTAACCTAACCTAACCTAACCTAACCTAACCTAACCTAACCTAACCTAACCTAACCTAACCTAACCTAACCTAACCTAACCTAACCTAACCTAACCTAACCTAACCTAACCTAACCTAACCTAACCTAACCTAACCTAACCTAACCTAACCTAACCTAACCTAACCTAACCTAACCTAACCTAACCTAACCTAACCTAACCTAACCTAACCTAACCTAACCTAACCTAACCTAACCTAACCTAACCTAACCTAACCTAACCTAACCTAACCTAACCTAACCTAACCTAACCTAACCTAACCTAACCTAACCTAACCTAACCTAACCTAACCTAACCTAACCTAACCTAACCTAACCTAACCTAACCTAACCTAACCTAACCTAACCTAACCTAACCTAACCTAACCTAACCTAACCTAACCTAACCTAACCTAACCTAACCTAACCTAACCTAACCTAACCTAACCTAACCTAACCTAACCTAACCTAACCTAACCTAACCTAACCTAACCTAACCTAACCTAACCTAACCTAACCTAACCTAACCTAACCTAACCTAACCTAACCTAACCTAACCTAACCTAACCTAACCTAACCTAACCTAACCTAACCTAACCTAACCTAACCTAACCTAACCTAACCTAACCTAACCTAACCTAACCTAACCTAACCTAACCTAACCTAACCTAACCTAACCTAACCTAACCTAACCTAACCTAACCTAACCTAACCTAACCTAACCTAACCTAACCTAACCTAACCTAACCTAACCTAACCTAACCTAACCTAACCTAACCTAACCTAACCTAACCTAACCTAACCTAACCTAACCTAACCTAACCTAACCTAACCTAACCTAACCTAACCTAACCTAACCTAACCTAACCTAACCTAACCTAACCTAACCTAACCTAACCTAACCTAACCTAACCTAACCTAACCTAACCTAACCTAACCTAACCTAACCTAACCTAACCTAACCTAACCTAACCTAACCTAACCTAACCTAACCTAACCTAACCTAACCTAACCTAACCTAACCTAACCTAACCTAACCTAACCTAACCTAACCTAACCTAACCTAACCTAACCTAACCTAACCTAACCTAACCTAACCTAACCTAACCTAACCTAACCTAACCTAACCTAACCTAACCTAACCTAACCTAACCTAACCTAACCTAACCTAACCTAACCTAACCTAACCTAACCTAACCTAACCTAACCTAACCTAACCTAACCTAACCTAACCTAACCTAACCTAACCTAACCTAACCTAACCTAACCTAACCTAACCTAACCTAACCTAACCTAACCTAACCTAACCTAACCTAACCTAACCTAACCTAACCTAACCTAACCTAACCTAACCTAACCTAACCTAACCTAACCTAACCTAACCTAACCTAACCTAACCTAACCTAACCTAACCTAACCTAACCTAACCTAACCTAACCTAACCTAACCTAACCTAACCTAACCTAACCTAACCTAACCTAACCTAACCTAACCTAACCTAACCTAACCTAACCTAACCTAACCTAACCTAACGTAACCTAACCTAACCTAACCTAACCTAACCTAACCTAACGTAACCTAACCTAACCTAACCTAACCTAACCTAACGTAACCTAACCTAACCTAACCTAACCTAACCTAACCTAACCTAACGTAACCTAACCTAACCTAACCTAACCTAACCAGTCGCGCGCCAAGCCTCGTGCCGAGCGGTCACGTTTTAGGTCGCTCCGCACTTAAAAAATACGGAAGATAGGACCAATAGTGAAAAGTGGTTCAAATTTGTTAACAAAAGTTGCGTCTTGTCACCAGCTACCGAACGACACGTCGCGCGTGGAAATCCGACGAAAATTGGAAAAGTTACGGAACTTTTTGGTTATTTCCACTCCGGTTCGTCGGACAAACCCGCGTGCGGCGCAATATTTTCAGTGACAAATTGTGTTTCGGGAACTGCAGCATTGTTGCCAGTGAAATAGTGCATCTTTTGGTGTTTTTCCGGGATTTTTACCTCTAAAAATAACGATTTTACAAACAGTTCTTTATTAACTTTCCTCCCATAAGTGTAATTTTCGTGAATCAACATAGCAAACAACATTTTATTTTGCCAAAACTAAACTTCAAATGGCGCCAGTTCATATAATATACACTGGATTAAGTGATGGTGAGGGGATGATGCTGGGCTAAAACCATGGGGTAAGTGCAGTGCTGTATGGAGGTGCCTCGATCCAGTTTAATCCCTCCCCCCTCAAGATGTAGTCTATAATTATGTCTATTTATTAATATTTTATCTCTATATTTAATTACTTCATATTTTATATTATCTATACCTTGCAGTTAACTTTTAACCTTAATCATGCTCCCCAATAGTAATATAGGCAGATGTAGTTCGCGACAACATCCTACAATTAAACCTTTATACTCTCACTCTTCCATAACTACGCCACCTGACTCAGGAAAGTCATCTTATATATACTTCATTATTTTAACAGATATTTATTTATATCTTTATTTTATTTCTCTATATCGTTATTGAACCGATCTGCATGCGGTGTGATTCCGGCTGACATGGAAATAGACAAGAATAAGCTAATTTTACATTATATTATATATGTGATATATTAACAATAGACATCAATAGCCATAATGTAGTTCGATACCAGGCTAATGTGGTGGGTGCGATCAAGCGCTTTGCAAGCGTTTATACTTGCATAGCGTTTGATCGGACTTATTTGAGCAACACCACTCACAATACATGGGCAAATCTCATTTATATATGTTACTTATATTTTATATGTCACAGAGTAGTGCAATTAAATTATTACCCTCCCTATTTTCCGGCTAGCTGTTGAGCGGGAGGGCTGGGGGTAGCTGGTGGTTGGTACTCGGCCGCGGGGCACGATGTCCAGAACCCTGGACATACGGAGGCCATATAGGAGGCACAGCGCGAGGCATGAGATATAGATGCGCAGATAAAATATATGAAAGTAGAAGTAGCGCCAATGTATCAGCCATAAGATTAAATACATTGCAATATGTCAACAGGTATATATTATCATGATACACAACTTAAAATTCCTTATCAAACAATAATAAATAATTCAAATTATATATAGCTTATTTAAAATTAAGATATTTCGCGACACGAGCGATGACCAGGGGGGCTGATGGCGGTTGCGGGTCGCTTCGCGCGGCACATGTGGAGCTCCGGGTAGCAGGTTCATAGATACTAAGCTTAGATTAGCCAAATTCACGGAATATAACACACTATAATTATTATAATTACCGGACATAGTATATTTATGCCACACTTACTACTTCTACCAGAACAATTCTATATAAAATTAATACGTTAATATAGCTAGGATTCATGCGAAACATGTAGCGAAGCGAGCGGAGGCGAGGGGGACCGCCTGCGGCTGCGGGTTTTTGCGCGCTACGGATGCTGAGCTTTAGGTCATAGATTCAAAGCTCTAAGATCCAAAGTCCATATAATAGATAAATCCACAGAATATAACACACTACTATTATTATTATATACCAGACACATCATATATGACACCCATTAATAGGCGGCGCAGGGTGCGTTTCCGTCTGAGCATGCAGCGGAGCGAGCTCGGCAGGTCCTTCCTTCGGTTGGTGTGTGGTGAAGTCGACGTGGTGGTGGTCGCTGCTGCCTTGGCGGCGATGATCGCCTCGGTGACGAGTGCAGCAGCATCGTCGACTTCCGAAGGGGTGGTGATCGGGCCTGCTAGCTCAAGCCCGGCAAGCTCGGCGGTGTAGCGCTCCCAGTTAGTCCGCATTCGCAGCGGGCGGGGCACTAGAAAGCCTCCCTGGGTGGCTAGGGTGACCAAAACCGGTAGGTGTTGGGTGTCGAGATCGTAGAGGACCTCGACATCAAACGGGTGGTCGAGTCTGTGGTGCAACACGATGTCGATAACGTCCGGCTGGGCGCGGGGGTCAGTGGGTATGTGGGTCGGCGCTCCCGGCCCCACCACTCCGTACCCGCTCCTCACGCTATCTTCGTGCAGGCGCCTCCCATCCGCAGTGATGATTCGCGATCCCCACGCGTGATGTTTCGCGTTGAGATCGCCCATGATCACTGCGGGTCCCTGCTGTGCGAAGATGGTCCCGACATCCGTGTTGCAAAAGGTCAGTCCGGGTGGTTTGTAGGCGGCATAAATACGGAGCTCCTCGTTCCCCACGTTGACTCGCACTCCTTGTGTGCGAGTGCTGGTGAACGGGATGTGCTCCAACTCCTCGTGTATGATATCCCTCCGCACCAGAGCGGCCGTACCTCTGTACGGGTGGCCCCGGGGAGAGATCTCATCGCGTCGATACACGAAGTAGTTGGGCACGTGGAGCTCGACGCTGTCCGTGAGTTTAGTCTCGCCCAGGAGGATCACATGGACGTCCTGCGACTGGGCGAGTAATGTGAGCTCACGGATATGTCCCCTTATGCCGCCCGGATTCCAGTACATAATTCTTAGAGCGGTCATTGGTACGACCGCCCGAGTTCCTACCATAGCAGGGGGGTCATCTCGCATACCCTTGGGGGTAGGCGGGGTACGGGCCTCGAGGCGAACCTCTTTGCCCGGGCTGATCCTCGCAGGCTTTAATGGCCTGGACTATGTTCGGGCCGTAGGCCCAGGTCACCTAGGTGACCTAAGGGTTGTCGGGTTCGGTGGGGGGGCCTAGGAGTGGTAGCTCCCAGACCGCGGTGTCCAAATCGGGGGTGTCTCGTCCGGTGGTAGTGGTGTTTCGTTCGGGTGGTTGTGTCGTATCCGGTGGTGTCGCCCTCTCGCCCGTCGCGTCGTCCTCGTCGTCGCCGTCGTCGTCAGCGTCGGGCCGCGGTGACGGTGATCGCAGGAGCTCGCGAGGCAGGGAACGTCCCTCGGGTGGTCGTGCGTGGAGTGGCGCGATGCCGTGAAGGTGAACGTGCGCGCTGTTGTCCGCGCGCGCGAACAGTCTGCGCGCAAGGCGACGAACGAACTCCTCCACGGTCGGCGTTTTGGTGTCCCGATGCACGACATCGTTCCGCACATACCTCGGGGCTCCTACGATCAGTCGCAGGCAGCGGTTCTGCTGGACTTGAAGCCTTCGTCTCTGGTACGCCGAACATAGCGCGTACCAGGCGGGTGCCGCGTACGTCAAGCGCGAGCGGACGTAGGCACCGTAGACTCGCAGTTTGGTGTTGACAGGTAGATGGGATGTGAACAGCGTGTGGAGCTGGGACCTGGCAGCAGCAGCTTGGCCCACGGCACGATCGACCATGGGGACCATGCGCAGGCTGCGATCCAACTCACACCCCAAAAACCTTACTGTGGTCTTCCACTCTACGTCCTGGCCTCGTAGACTCAGATGACGTAGCGGCTTGGAGCGGCTGGTGAGCAGAGCGGCCGTCTTCCCGACGTTGACGGCCATCCTCCACTTGTCCAGCCATTCCGGCAACAAGTCCAGCACACGCTGCATGCGGTTAGTAGCGACAATCTGATGGTAGGACGACGCGAAATACGCGCTGTCGTCAGCGAAGAGCGACAACAGCACGTCCTCCTCCCCTTCCCGCAGATGGTGGCGCAGGGTGGGGATGTCATCCGTATACGCCGCGTATAAGCGCGGCGATATACAGCTGCCCTGGGGTACTCCGGCTTGGATGGTGCGTGGTTGGGATTCGGCACCATCCACTGCCACGTAAAAGCTACGGCCATGAAGAAATGATGCCAGCACTCGCACATAGGCAGGCGGCATGGTGGTATCCAAGATCTTGACCAGGAGCCCGGCGTGCCACACACGATCGAAGGCCTTCTCGATGTCGAGAAAGACCCCCACGGTGTAGCGCCCGTTGTTCCGCTCACTGGTCAGGTGGTTTATGACCCTCGCCAGCTGGAGCGTCGTCGAGTGGCCGCTGCGGAATCCAAACTGCTCCTCGCGCAGGGGCAGATGGGGCGTGACTCGACGCAGCAGCAGACGCTCGAACAGCTTGGCTATGTGCGAGAGCAGGGTGATCGGCCGGTAGCTTCCAGGCAGGCGGCGGTCCTTCCCCGGCTTGGGAAGAACAATGATCTTCCCGGTCTTCCACGCCTCTGGGAAGTGGCCGGTGCGGAGTACTCCGTTGAACAGTCTCGTGAGCGCTACGAGACCTGTTCGGGGCAGCAGCATCAGCGCGGCGTTCGTGATTCCGTCGGGACCTGGCGCTTTTCGCTTGTCAAGGCGAGCAGCGACCGACCGCAGCTCTGACAGGGAGATGAAGTCCTCTCCCCGGAGCGGCGGTGTAGGGGCCGACAGGAACCTCTCCAGCTTGTCCTGGACAGCCGCGTGATGACGGATGACGTGGAGGTTGGAGGTGTTGGGGGCGTTGGGCGTAAACGTCTCTTCCAGGTGCGCCGCCAGGATCTCAGCACGATCCTTGGCGGCATAGGTGCGTTTACCCGCAGCATCAAGCAGCGGGTAAACGGGGGTGTCGTGTCCGGTGAGTTTCTTGCAGAGAGAGTAGAGCGCTGTGTCATGTTCCGTCGCTCGATCGACGGTATCCTCCCACCGCGCCTCGTCGAGAGCGACTATGGCACGCGCGATCTTCTCTGCAAGCCGGTTCAGGTCAGCCTTCACCCTGGGGCAACGAGTGCGGGCCCATAGGCGACGCAGGGTGCGCTTCCGTCTGAGCATGCAGCGGAGCGAGCTCGGCAGGTCCTTCCTTCGGTTGGTGGAGTCTGGTGAAGTCGACGTGGTGGTGGCTGCTGCTTTGGCGGCGATGATCGCCTCCGCGACGGGTGCAGCAGCATCGTCGACTTCCGAAGGTGTGGTGATCGGACCTGCTAGCTCAAGCCCGGCAAGCTCAGTGGTGTAACGCTCCCAGTTCGTCCGCGTCCTACCATATTAGGTTCCTCTGGCTAGTTCCGGACTGTCTCGCTAGATGGGGGTGGCGTTAAATGTTTGAACTGCGGTGGCACTTAGATTATTAAAATATATTAGAAACTATATCGGCGTATACCTCTGCATCTTATATTTAATTTAATAAATATTCTCTTCAAATTTAAACGCGCTAACAGTATCTATCCATTTCCTTAGTTGTTAGCCTTCAGTTAACAACAATGAAATAAATTAGTATCAGCGCCATCTGTAAAAGATGAGTGAACTAGTAAGTGAACAAGTCGAATCAGGTCTCGTGCGTACGCGCGCAGTGAACGGACGCGTATTGTGAACGTTATCGCTGCGCGTATCGTGTGAGACGCTAAGTTCGCCAGTTTCGGTTAACGCCCCTGCACCCCTGCCCCCGGCGACAGTTGTACTCGCCGCGACCCGTGTCGCGGCTTGAGGAAGCGGTCGGTAGCGCATCGCGTGCACCTGCTTCGCCGAAGCTGTCCGGACACAGCGATCTACACCGCCTTTCATTGGAAAAGGTGATTGTAGACGTGCCCACTGTGACACCGCCGTCCTTCCTTTCCACGCGTGTGTGGTTCCATTCCCGCTCGCGGGCGCTTAGCTGGGCCTCCCCTAGGGGTCTCACCCGGCTGGGTTGCACGCGCCGAGGGAGTGCGGAGCCATACTCGCAAAGAAGTAGGCACTGTACAGCACTCTGATCGCACGAATAATCGTGTACCATGTCCGGAAGGGGGGAGCCCCCCCCTAAGGACCAACGTATCAGGGGGGAGCGCCCCGCTTTCCCACACGCCGTCGTAAGGCGCGAGTCACGGGATAATGTCGTTCCGTTCGTGCCGACAGCGCCAGCACCGGCGCAACCAGCACCCCGTCCTCGCTTCCGGTCGATAACCGGCGAGCGACAGTCGTCGGAGCCCGCCACTTCTCTAATCACGGCCGATGTATCTGAGTACACATCGGGCGTCGATGCCCTGAAGCGACCACGTGCTGACGACTCATCACCCGGGTCTCAAGAGGGTGAAGATAAGCGTCCGAAGACGGACCGATCACCGACGCCCTCACTAACGCCAACACCACCACCACCACCTGTAGAACCTGCTGGCCTAAAAACCTATGCCCGGCAATCGAAACCCCTGCCTCCCGCGCCACAGGAAATAACAGGAGGGCAGTCTCACATTGCTGGTGAGACGCAGGAGTCAGGCAGCTGGCCTCGAGACTCCACCAGCTATGCTGGTCTGGCGTCACTATCATCAATGGTGACGAGCCGCCCCCACTCACCCCAGGCCGGTCCCTCCGGCTACGCCACCGCCGCCGCCGCGCCGCCGTCGCCTCGAGCGCTGGAACAGCGCCAGGCCGAACAGCAGCGCCAACAACAACCAACAGCAGCAGGACTAAAGACGGCACGGTCCGAATATCCTCCCATCACGGTGGAGTGCTTCCCAAATTGGACGAAGCACTTCAGCGTCATTCGGGGCCAACTCGGACACGCACCCAACGCCCGCCCGATGGGGAAAGGAGTGCGTTTTCTACCGAAGTCTGCGGAGGAATTCCGGGTCCTCCAAAGATACCTCATCGACGCCGCCAAACAGGACCCCGCCATATCGTGGTTCTGTTATAGTCCGGCGTCGACCCTGCCCACTAAGGTAGCCATCAGGGGGCTACCTCAAGACACCCCGCCAGAAGAAGTCGTCGTGGCGTTGCGCACCCTCGGTTACCCGGCGGACCGAGCGAGGGCCATTCCGGCGGTCAGAGGGCGACTCGGCTGCACGTTCTTCGTGCAGCTCGAGCACTTATCACACGAAGAGCTCGGTCACTTATACCGTGAGACCGAGTTGCTGTCGATGCCCGGCCTCATAATCGAGGCCTGGAAGGGTGGACGCGGACCACCTCAGTGTCACCGCTGCCAGCAGTTTGGCCACTCATCGGCCAATTGTCACCGGCCCCCAAAATGTGTCCGATGCGCAGGCGGACACATCTCACAAGACTGTGACAGGGCCCCAGAAGAAGCCCCTAAGTGTGCCAACTGTGGGAGGGCGCACGTGGCGCGCGACCGGAAGTGCCCTGTCTTCCGGAGAGAGGCGCGAAGGCGCGGAATTGACATCGCACCGCCGCGTCCGAACGAGCCGGTGAAGAAGAGGGCAGGGGGGAGCAGGCAAGGCCCCCCCCCAACCACCGCACTCGCCGGCCCGACATCCGTCGCCGCCGCCACAACAACCGCCGTCCCCGCCGCACGTCCCGCACTCGCCGTACGTGCCACCTCCGCACCCACCGCACCCCGTATCACCCCTCTAATGCCCGCCGTTTTTACGGCCGAGGCCGGCGCACAAGTTTATGTGACACGTCCGGAGGGCACGCGCGGAGTGTCAACGATACCGCCGCCAACAACACTACAGCCGCCGGCGAACGTCCCGACAGCCAGGGGGGAACCGCTGGCCGGGAAAAATAAAAAGAGGAATCGACGTAGGCGCAGGCAACCGAGGCCCGCCAACGTCGAGCCCGCCGCCGCGTCCACACCGCACCCCTGGCCGCCAACAGCAGCATCGTTGGCGCCTCAACCACAAACTGCCGAGGCGCCGAGAAGCCGCGGCCACGAAGTAGCCACCCGAGAGGCGGAGCCACGAGCGCCGCAATATCCATCTTTCCACCCGCCACCCTCCGCACAGGACTCGGACATTAATAATATTGTCCGGGGCCTGATAGAGGCGCTTATGGCGGCGCTCACAACCTACCTGGCTACCAGGGACGTCGTCGGCGCCATTACGGCGGCCATTACCCAATTCGGGCGGTCGTACCAATGACCGCTCTAAGAATTATGTACTGGAATCCGGGCGGCATAAGGGGACATATCCGTGAGCTCACATTACTCGCCCAGTCGCAGGACGTCCATGTGATCCTCCTGGGCGAGACTAAACTCACGGACAGCGTCGAGCTCCGCGTGCCCAACTACTTCGTGTATCGACGCGATGAGATCTCTCCCCGGGGCCACCCGTACAGAGGTACGGCCGCTCTGGTGCGGAGGGATATCATACACGAGGAGTTGGAGCACATCCCGTTCACCAGCACTCGCACACAAGGAGTGCGAGTCAACGTGGGGAACGAGGAGCTCCGTATTTATGCCGCCTACAAACCACCCGGACTGACCTTTTGCAACACGGACGTCGGGACCATCTTCGCACAGCAGGGACCCGCAGTGATCATGGGCGATCTCAACGCGAAACATCACGCGTGGGGATCGCGAATCATCACTGCGGACGGGAGGCGCCTGCACGAAGATAGCGTGAGGAGCGGGTACGGAGTGGTGGGGCCGGGAGCGCCGACCCACATACCCACCGACCCCCGCGCCCAGCCGGACGTTATCGACATCGTGTTGCACCACAGACTCGACCACCCGTTTGATGTCGAGGTCCTCTACGATCTCGACACCCAACACCTACCGGTTTTGGTCACCCTAGCCACCCAGGGAGGCTTCCTAGTGCCCCGCCCGCTGCGAATGCGGACTAACTGGGAGCGCTACACCGCCGAGCTTGCCGGGCTTGAGCTAGCAGGCCCGATCACCACCCCTTCGGAAGTCGACGATGCTGCTGCACTCGTCACCGAGGCGATCATCGCCGCCAAGGCAGCAGCGACCACCACCACGTCGACTTCACCACACACCAACCGAAGGATGGACCTGCCGAGCTCGCTCCGCTGCATGCTCAGACGGAAGCGCACCCTGCGTCGCCTATGGGCCCGCACTCGCTGCCCCAGGGTGAAGGCTGACCTCAACCGGCTTGCAGAGAAGATCGCGCGTGCCATAGTCGCTCTCGACGAGGCGCGGTGGGAGTATACCGTCGATCGAGCGACGGAACATGACACAGCGCTGTACTCTCTCTGCAAGCAACTTACCGGACGTGACACCCCCGTTTACCCCTTGCTTGATGCATCGGGTAAACGCACCTATGCCGCCAAAGATCGTGCTGAGATCCTGGCGGCGCACCTGGAGAAGACTTTCACGCCCAACGCCCCAAATACCTCCAACCTCCACGTCATTCGTCATCACGCGGCGGTCCAGGACAAACTGGAGAGGTTCCTGTCGGCCCCTACACCGCCGCTCCGGGGAGAGGACTTTATCTCCCTGTCAGAGCTGCGGTCGGTCGCTGCTCGCCTTGATAAGCGAAAAGCGCCAGGCCCCGACGGAATCACCAACGCCGCGCTGATGCTGCTGCCCCGAACGGGTCTCGTAGCGCTCACGAGCCTGTTCAACGGAGTACTCCGCACCGGCCACTTCCCAGAGGCGTGGAAGACCGGGAAGATCGTCGTACTTCCCAAGCCGGGGAAGGACCGCCGCCTGCCTGGAAGCTACCGGCCGATCACCCTGCTTTCGCACATAGCCAAGCTGTTTGAGCGTCTGCTGCTGCGTCGAGTCACGCCCCATCTGCCCCTGCGCGAGGAGCAGTTTGGATTCCGCAGCGGCCACTCTACGACGCTCCAGCTGGCGAGGGTCATTAACCAGCTGACCAGTGAGCTGAACAACGGGTGCTACACTGTTGGGGTCTTCCTCGATATCGAGAAGGCTTTCGATCGTGTGTGGCACGCCGGGCTCCTGGCCAAGATCCTGGACACCACCATGCCGCCTGCTTATGTGCGAGTGCTGGCATCATTCCTCAGCGGCCGTAGCTTTTACGTGGCAGTGGATGGTGCCGAATCCCAACCACGCACCATCCAAGCCGGAGTACCCCAGGGCAGTTGTATATCGCCGCGCTTATACGCGGCGTATACGGATGATATCCCCACCCTGCGCCACCTTCTGCGGGAAGGGGAGGAGGACGTGCTGTTGTCGCTATTCGCTGACGACAGCGCGTATTTCGCGTCGTCCTATCACCAGATCGTTGCCACAAACCGCATGCAGCGTCTGCTGGACTTGTTGCCGGAATGGCTGGACAAGTGGAGGATGGCCGTCAACGTCGGGAAGACGGCTGCTCTGCTGACCAGTCGCTCCAAGCCGCTACGTCAACTCACTCTGCAAGGCCAGGACGTAGAGTGGAAGACCACAGTGAGGTTCTTGGGGTGTGAGTTGGACCGCAGCCTGCGCATGGTCCCCATGGTCAATCGTGCCGTGGGCCAAGCTGCTGCTGCCAGGTCCCAGCTCCACACGCTGTTCACATCCCATTTACCTGTCAACACCAAACTGCGAGTCTACGGTGCCTACGTCCGCTCGCGCTTGACGTACGCGGCACCCGCCTGGTACGCGCTATGTTCGGCGTACCAGAGGCGAAGGCTCCAAGTCCAGCAGAACCGCTGCCTGCGATTGATCGTAGGAGCCCCGAGGTATGTGCGGAACGACGTCGTGCACAGAGATACCAAGATGCCGACCGTGGAGGAGTTCGTTCGTCGCCTTGCGCGCCGACTGTTCGCGCGAGCGGACAACAGCGCGCACGTTCACCTGCACGGCATCGCGCCACTCCACGCACGACCACCCGAGGGACGTTCCCTGCCTCGCGAGCTCCTGCGATCACCGTCACCGCGGCCCGACGCGGACGACGATGGTGACGATGAGGACGACGCGACGGGCGAAAGGGCGATACCATCGGATTTGACACCACTACCTGATTTGACACCACCACCTTCATTGACACCACCACCGACGTTGATACCACCGGAGATGACACCAACCGAAAACAACATCGCGGTCTGGGAGCTAACATTCCCAGACCCCCCCGAACCAGAGATCCTGTAGGTCACCTAGGTGACCTGGGCCTACAGCCCGAACACAGTCCAGGCTATAAAGCCTGCGAGGACCGGCCCGGGCAAAGAGGTTCGCCTCGAGGCCCGTACCCCGCCTACCCCTCAAGGGTATGCGAGAAGACCCCCTGCTGCCGGAACCCAAAGTGCCGTTCGCTAACTAGTTCAGGACCCTCTCGCTAGATGGAGGGGGCATAAAAGGTACACTTAACTAGTATATATTGGGACTTTACCGCTATATACCTTTACATCTTATATTATGCTTAATAAATACGTTTCAATTTCAAATAAAGCGATAATAATATTCATCTATCTCCTCAAGTTGTTAGTTCGTCGTCAACAAAATTAAATAAACAAATCAAATAAATAAGTATCAGCGCCATCTGTGTAGAATTGAGGGAACTAGAAAGAACCCAAATTGTCGCTCTTATGCACTGGATTCTCTAATTAGTTCGGGACCTTTTCGATAGATGGAGGTGTCATAAAAATTGTACTGCGGTAGTACTTAGTTATTTGGTATATCTGAAAATTACATCGACACATATCTTTTACATTCCATAACATTTTCTTATATAGAAAATATTGCAATGAATTTAACCAATGGCTTGCGTGAAAACTATCTGGGGAAACCAATGCACTATGTATAAGAATAAATTAGAACACAAATCTATCTGTACCTCATGCATTGCAACGTATTTCTACTACACACAATCAATGTCACATTAAATACCCATCCTACAATTTCTTCTAACAACTTACAATTAAGAATTATTCAATTTTATCATTTGTATATAATAAATTTTATCTAGCGCTACCTAGATACGAGCGGGCTCACTTCGCGCTTACAGGGAACCATTGGCTAATAACAGCTCCGCTACTATGGGGGGCAATTACTGATTCCCCGTCTTCCCGCCTACCACCTAGTCCACAATCGGCCATCATTTATAAGCGAAGCTAATTGCACTGCTCTGGCTATCAGGCGATTGCTTATTCTATTTTAGTTACTCTTTAATATTGCACTCAATGGCCCATCATCACATTTTATACTTAGCAATGTAGCTTTTTAGAACATTTAAATATTTTATTTTCTCTCTATGGGCACCGGAATCACACTAATCGCACATAGGCACAGATATATAGATATATATACACATAAATATACATATATACATAGTATATTATATACTTATTATATTTTATCCTAACCTACATCTCCTTCTATTATCAAAATCACTGACCAACTGACAGACTACGAGGCACCGATATCAGCCTGCACTGCCCTTCGCATTAGCGGAACCTAGCGGTTTAACCCCAAAACCCCATAAAAGACTTTACCAACATTTTACCACACCAACATCTTCGATATGCCACTCGCCCACTCACCGACCAGGCAAAGTGCCTCGGTCAGCGCTACCTTTGACACTCCAAGCGAAGACATAGCAGAACACACCACGAATCTGGATAGCGGGGGTCCACAGCCCATAGCCGCCAGGACAGAAGAGTTGTGTGCGGATATAGCGGAACTAGTGGGCATAATTGAACTCAAATTGAACGAAGGCAAATCGGTCACGAGGGTCAACAGACTCACGGCGACCCAATTATTACGGGATGTGACCGAAAGATGCCGAAAGTTCCAGGAACAAATAACCGGGCTACTAGAACCCATCACACAATCTTTCAATGAGTCACAAGGGGCGGCAATAACGGCGTCAGTTCAGGCTATCCCGCAAAGAAGAGTCAAAACGGCCGACGTGGAGGTCATGGCTGTTCCTGATAGGGAGAGCAAAAGTACTCTCACGTCAGCATCATCATATAACAGCGAGCCGAACAGGGTACTAACCAACAAAAGACCGACGGCGGACAACATTGCTGCGTCCGACGGTGTCGCCATTAGAGACATCAAGGAGCTCGTCACTAGCGTGCGAGACGAGCTTAGGGGGGTTAAGGCGGACGTTGCTTCCCTCAAAGCGCAGTCTGCTAGGAGTGCGGGACGCACTTACGCACAGGCTGCGTCACATCAGCTTCTTCCCCGCACTGCGGGCCCTCCGGGCCCACAGACGGCGGGATTTCCGGCAGCGGCACAAAAGGTCAGCAAGCCAGCAATCATAGTGGCTACCAAGGCGCCAACAGCAACCAGACAAGAAGCAGTCACCACCTGGAGGGCAGCAATTAGCTTTAAGAACTCTTCATACGCACCTTCCAGGGTTTCACCGATCTCTAGCAATAAGTTGAGGGTGGAATTCGAGACACCTGCACATAGGGACGACGCACTTAGGCGACTAGCGGGGTCCGACAAGGTTAGTGCTGAACTAGCTAGAAAGCAGAAACCGATGTTCATCTTGAGGGGTATATCCAAGGATGTCCCCTCGGAAGAACTAATCGGAATAATTAGAAATCAGAACCCGGGTATCAGGCGGGAAGGAGAAGAGGATGGCCTGGCCATACGATTTCTCAGAAACAACAAAAATTCCAGTTTATATAATGCCGTATTAGTCGCGGAACCCGCCTCCTGGCGCCTAGCAGTAGAAATGGAACGCGTGAACGTGGACCACCAAAAAGTGCGGGTTCACGAGTTCACCCCCTTCATCCAATGCCACTCGTGCCTGCAGTTCGGGCACACTAGTAAGTACTGCACCACTAAAGATAAAATACCATGCCACTACTGCGGAGATACGGAACACAAGGAGGCCGAATGCCCCTCCAAAACTAGGAAAGCCCCCCCAAAATGCGTCAATTGCGCCACCAGAAACATTAGATATAACACCAAAACCAGCGAAGACCATCAGGCTACCTCACGTTCATGTCCCCTACTGCGCTCAATCAGGAAAAGAATAGAACAAAACGTCGATTATGGATATTAAAACCATAATCGACGTAGTTCAGTGCAATTTAGACCGGTCTAAGAGCTGCCTGCAGGAGTTCGTTAACTTCTTCGTAGGCAGCAAACTCTCAATCGCGTTAGTATCCGAGCCTTACATCGGGGCTGGCCGTGAGGTCAAGTCTATTCCAGGCCTCCAAATCTTCCAATTCCCGGACACACACAAGACAAAAGCATGCATTCTCGCCAAGACACATGTCACTTCCATTATTGGCCTCTCCCAATTCTCTACGGCCAACCTGTGTGTGGTTCAGCTCTGCTCGGGGGGGCGCAGGACATACTTGGCCTCGGTCTACATAGAGCCGGGGGAGGATGTTCTGGGCACCCTCGACAGAGTTAACTCTTTCATTTCTCAGATCGGGGACACTCGTGTCCTAGTGGGTGGGGACATGAACGGGTGGCACCCTGTATGGGGGAGTGTTAGAATCAATCAACGAGGTAAAGAAGTACATATACTTCTTGCCATCACACACACAGGCCATCTTTTTTTCTCCGTGACGCGGGGTGCGGACGCGTTGTGTGTTCACTCAATAATTACTTTATTTTTTGCTTATATTCCCGCAGTTAACAATTAATATGCGTGGTTTTGAAGTTCAAAGAATGATATTGTGACTTTTAAAACTCAGTATTTTTGTACATGCAGTTTCTATGTACTTTAATTTACATTTAATTTGTTTATTGGAAACAGTTAACAGTGTAACATGCTGATCTTTGCAGTGATCGATAGCCAGTGTTTGTGACCTCTCGCATTTGGACTATAACATAGCCTTACAGTGTCTCGCACGACTGGTCATAATGAAGTAATTCAACTTGTTACGTGTTCATATCAGTTGCTCCCTGTCGCACTTATAAATTAGTGGCAAGGGCACCTATATACGGATTACAAGAGAGAAAGTGAGAACAATATTGGGTGAAGTTATACAATCCACGGAATTATATATGAATTTTGTGGTGAGTTTAAAGCGTGATATATGCATCTATTGACTCTTATTAAGGTAATTTATTGAATTTGGTTTTTATCGGTGCCCCGTGGTATAGGGGAGAAAAATTTTGGTAAAAACCATTTATGCATACTGATCTCAACCAGAGTTATTTGCTTGCAATCTGGGTTTATTTATCCTAACAAGCCTGATACTAATTAAATAAATATTGCCAGTTAAAAGGGCCACTGGTATAAAATATTTATACTATTATCGACAGTTGTTATCAGTAGTGAAATTACAGTCTTATAATGCCTAACACTTGTGGCGCTTGTATGGAAGAACTTAGAGCTAAAACTTTTCTTTTGTGCAGTCTTTGTAATGATAAATATCATTACAAATGCCTAAAAATGAATATAGATCACTTTAAAACTCTAAGTAAAGAATATCTGTCCACCTGGAAATGTCAACCATGTCTGAATATTAATCGACGTACTAAACCAAATGCTAACATATCGCAGTGTACATCTAACATTAAGCAGACACAAACTATTTGTGGTGATAAAAATACAACGGGTAAAACTATTTGCACAGATATTATCTCACCAATTTCATCCGTGGATAGTGACGAAATAACTAAAGACAATACGATAACGATGGAAAAATTAAGCTCTCTTCTTGATGAAAAACTTGAAAACTATTTATCGGCCTTTAAGCGTGAATTTCAAACTGCGTTGTTGGACGATCTCAAGAATATTGTTAAAGCCGAGGTAAATTCTGCTGTTGACGTTTTGAGGGTCGATTTTACTACCACAACAGACTTCATTTGTGCAGAACAACAAACACTGAAACAACAAATTGACAACAAAAACAGTCAGATAAATCATCTGGAATCTGAAAATAGCCGCCTAGACTCTGAAATGCAAAAATTGAGCAATCGCCTCGAAGTACTTGAAAAAAACTCCCGCAATCATAATTTAGAAATACAGGCTTTTCCTGAACATAACAATGAAAATGTCTTAGCTATTTTTAAAAAAATTTGCGAATGTCTTGATGTTGTCCTAGATGATTCGAATATTATAGCGTGTCGCAGAATTCCGAAAATGAATCCATCTTCAAAACGTCCACGCAACATATTGGTTTCCTTATCCTCACCACGCATAAGGGATATTGTGCTTTCTGCCGCCCATCGCTTCAACAAATCACACCGCGACAACACACTTAGTACTAGCACCTTGAATATTCCTGGAGAATCACATAAAATATATATCACTGAACACCTTTCAGCCGAGCTCAAATTGCTGCACGCCGCAGCTCGGAAGAAATCTAAGGAAATAAACTATAAATATGTGTGGGTCAAATATGGGCGTATTTATATGCGCAAGGATGACAATACTGGTAGTGTTCACGTAAAAAGTGTTAATTTTCTAGATAGTTTGAATTAATCTCAGTTAAATTATTAACTTTATTAATTTAGTTAACTACATTTTTCACTGTTCTTTTTTTTATATTATTTTTTAATTAGGTTTCTTTTTTCTCTCACTTTACTTTTAGTTAATTGTTAATTATTATTTGGCTTAATTATTGTAATAATTGACTATGTTAATTTATTACCAAAATGTTAATAGAGTTAGAACTAAAACCTCAGATATTTATCTCAATATATTAAACTGTAATTATGACATAATTTGCTTAACAGAAACGAATTTTAATGAAAGTGTATTAGATGGTGAAATTTTTGATAACCGATACAATGTATTTAGACGGGACCGTGCTAGTTCATGTATAAGTAAGAAAGAAGGAGGGGGTGTAATAATTGCAATAAAAAAAATATATCATGTTATTCGTCAAAGTGCATGGGATAGTGAAATAGAAGATTTATGGGTTACTTTTTTAGCTGATACCAAGATGAAAAGCAAATCTTTAAACCTCTGCCTTTGCTACCTTCCTCCTGATTTACCTATCAATCTGATAAAAACATTCTATAATAATTTACAACGAATAATACTTCAGTCCACTGAAGAATTGTTTATATGCGTAGGCGACTTCAACACGCCTCTATGTACGTGGTATTCATCTCCAGATGCACTACATATGTTACCGAGTTCGTCACTAGACATTAAATCTTCATTATTACTTGAAACACTTGCCCTCTGTAGCCTTAGGCAATTCAACAATAAACCAAACAATAAAGATAGATACCTTGATCTAATTCTGTCGAACGCCGATATGGTTCTAGTCAATACAATACAACCACTAAGTAAAATGGACATTTATCATCCAGCTCTTTCTATAGATATATCCACTACACTGGTACCACGCAAATATCTTACACCGACACGAGAGAAACGGCTTAACTTTCGCAAATGTAATTATCCAATGCTTAAGGAAGAACTTGCCAAAATGGACTGGACTGAGTTAGCCATGATTTCGGACATTGATGAGATGGTTGAAAATTTTTATTTACGCATTAATAATATAATTATGAAGTTTACTCCTCAGACCTTAGTCAGCGACAATCACCCTATTTGGTTTTCTTCGGCTCTGAAACGCTGCTTAAAAGAAAAAAACAAATACCACAGACGTTACAGAATGTTTAAAAATCCGCGCGACTACGATACATTTTCGTTGCTGCGTAAAAGATGTAAATACTTACTCAGTAGCTGTTTTGATTCGTTTATCCGGTCTACCGAAAATGCCTTAAAAGGAAATATTAAACACTTTTGGAAATTTATTAATATTTATAGAAAAAATAATAATTCTTTTCCTTTAACCATGTCGTACGGTAACCTTCTGTCTAGTGACCACCAAGGTATTTGCGAACTGTTTGCTAACTATTTTCAGTCAGTATTTGCTAGTCAGCACTCACTAACCCTTAATACTAAATCTGTATTAAATTTCAAATACAACAGTTGTCTTTCAACCATTCAAATTACCAAAAAGGAAATAATTAATAAAATTAAACACTTAGATGGCAGTAAAGGTCCAGGACCTGATGGCCTCCCTCCCTTGTTTATCAAAAATTGTTCATCTGAATTACTGACACCTTTATTCTTAATTTTTAACCGATCCTTGCAACTGGGTGTCTTTCCATCGCGCTGGAAAACTGCAAATGTCATACCCATTTATAAGTCTGGAGACAAATCCAAGTGCGAAAATTATAGACCAATTAGTATCCTCTCCTGCTTTGCCAAGTTATTAGAATCTATAGTTTATGACACTCTTTATCATCATGTGACACCCTTCCTATCACCTAAACAGCACGGTTTTATTAAGCATAGGTCTGCTACTAGCAATCTCTTAGAGTATATGAACTACCTATGTAACGCTTTTGATAAAAGAATTCAGGTTGACACTATTTATACAGACTTTGCAAAAGCGTTTGATAAAGTAGATCATAAAATTCTCTCTCGTAAACTCGCTAACTTTGGTATCCATGGCAATCTGCTTCGGTGGTTGGAGTCATATCTAAGTCGGAGAAGTCAACTAGTGGCTGTAAAAGGCATGTTATCCAAACCATACATCGCTACTTCCGGTGTGCCACAGGGTTCACACCTAGGTCCCCTTCTATTTATATGTTTCATAAATGATTTAATTGATCGTCTTCTATCTCCCTGCCTGCTATACGCTGATGACCTGAAAGTTTTCTCTGTGATCGCAAAAGTTGATGACTGTGTGGTTTTACAAAATGACATATCAACTATTGCAAAATGGTGCGTTGAGAATTGTATGGTACTTAATGTTGACAAATGTCGCGTAATCTCATTTTCCCGGAAAGTAAACTCTATCAGTTTTGGCTATAAACTCTATAACACTCTTCTTGAACATGTGACGATAATTAAGGACTTAGGCATACTTTTTGATAATAAGCTTACTTTCCGTGAACACTATGATACCATTATAAAGAAGAGCAACAATATGTTAGGCTTCATATGTAGATCCACACTTAAGTTTAGAAAATCTAATAGCATATTGTTGCTTTATTATGCTTATGTGAGGAGCGTCGTAGAATATAATTCCGTTATCTGGTCACCTTATTATAAAATCCATATTACTCGAATCGAGAGAGTGCAAAAAAAGTTCCTCAAAATAATTAATTATAGATATGGTGTTCCGCGCTTATACAATAGTTATCACAAAAGGTTAAAAAAATTTCAGCTACATACGCTTGAATTGCGACGTAAACAACACAGCCTTGTCAATCTTTACAAAATTATTCATTCAACACTTGATTCATCCGTATTGCTTTCCCTAATTAACTTTAATACACGTATTAACTCGCGCAAACCGCACAATAATCCCTTCAAGTACCCTGTTCTTTCCAATAATATATCTTTTAACAATCCGATTATTAGAATGTGTCGCTATTACAAAGATTCTGTTATTAACAATTCTTCTCTGGACGTATTCGATATCAATTATAATAATTTTAAAGCTCACCTAAAAATAGTTTCTGTTTAATTTATGTGTATATGTATATGTATATATATATATATGTATATATATATATATATATATATATATATATATATATATATGTATATATATATGTGTGTATATATATATATATATATGTATATATAATTCTTACATTATTTAGTTTTTTGTTTTATATAGTTTTAATATTTCAACTTGATCCCCAAATTTTAGTAACTCATGATGTGTACACATATTTTTGGATTACTGTCTAGTCTTAAGTTTATATATATTAATGTTTTTACCTTGTACTTCTCCGACAGGACTCTGTTTTGTGTACCCTTTAAATAAATAAATAAATAAATAAATAAATCTTATGAGATGGCCACAGGCCATCTCATAAGATGGCCTGTGGCCGCGATCTGTTCATCTGTAATGTGGGCACTACCCCCACCTTCGAGACTGTAACGCATGGGAGAAATAGGTCATCGATTATCGATATAACTCTAGCGTCCGCGGATATCGCGGATTGGGTCGTCGGATGGGGGGTCAATCTAGACATATGTCCTTTGTCCCAGCACAATGGCATAGAATTTTCTATTCACTTAGCACATCCCATTGGCGGACGGACAGGCGACTCTTCTACATTTAAATACAATAGTGAAAAAGCCCAGTGGGTAGATTTCAAAACCTCACTACTCACACAAATGACACAAACCGATATACTAGATCTGGACATTTCTACTATGGACACCACACAATTAGACTCAGTCATTGAACATTTCACCAGTATCATACAAACGGCGTGCGAGGCTTCTATGCCCGTCAAGACCCCTGGGGCGCGCCATAAACCTCCTTGGTGGAGTGATGCGCTAGAGTCCCGAAAAAGGGAGGTCATTGAGGCGCATAGAAGACTGCATGCCGCAAATACACAAAACAACATTACACAATCATTGGTGGACAGACTGCAGGAGCAGGGGGGTCTTCTCGCATACCCTTGAGGGGTAGGCGGGGTACGGGCCTCGAGGCGAACCTCTTTGCCCGGGCTGGTCCTCGCAGGCTTTGTGGCCTGGACTGTGTTTGGGCCGTAGGCCCAGGTCACCTAGGTGACCTACGGGATTTGGTGTTCGGTAGGGAGGTCTGGGAATGGTAGTTCCCAGACCTCGGAGTCAGTTTCGGTGGTGTCTCGTCCGGTGGTGTCTTGGTCGGGTGGGTGTGTCATGTCCGGTGGTATCGCCCTCTCGCCCGTCGCGTCGTCCTCTTCGTCGCCGTCGTCGTCCGCGTCGGGCCGCGGTGACGGTGATCGCAGGAGCTCGCGAGGCAGGGAACGTCCCTCGGGTGGTCGTGCGTGGAGTGGCGCGATGCCGTGCAGGTGAACGTGCGCGCTGTTGTCCGCTCGCGCGAACAGTCGGCGCGCAAGGCGACGAACGAACTCCTCCACGGTCGGCATCTTGGTATCTCTGTGCACGACGTCGTTCCGCACATACCTCGGGGCTCCTACGATCAGTCGCAGGCAGCGGTTCTGCTGGACTTGAAGCCTTCGCCTCTGGTACGCCGAACATAGCGCGTACCAGGCGGGTGCCGCGTACGTCAAGCGCGAGCGGACGTAGGCACCGTAGACTCGCAGTTTGGTGTTGATAGGTAAATGGGATGTGAACAGCGTGTGGAGCTGGGACCTGGCAGCAGCAGCTTGGCCCACGGCACGATTGACCATGGGAACCATGCGCAGGCTGCGGTCCAACTCACACCCCAAAAACCTTACTGTGGTCTTCCACTCTACGTCCTGGCCTCGCAGAGTGAGTTGGCGTAGCGGCCTGGAGCGGCTGGTGAGCAGAGCGGCCGTCTTCCCGACATTGACGGCCATCCTCCACTTGTCCAGCCATTCCGGCAACAAGTCCAGCAGACGCTGCATGCGGTTTGTGGCGACGATCTGGTGGTAGGACGACGCGAAATACGCGCTGTCGTCAGCGAATAGCGACAACAGCACGTCCTCCTCCCCTTCCCGCAGATGGTGGCGCAGGGTGGGGATGTCATCCGTATACGCCGCGTATAAGCGCGGCGATATACAGCTGCCCTGGGGTACTCCGGCTTGGATAGTGCGTGGTTGGGATTCGGCACCATCCACTGCCACGTAAAAGCTACGGCCGCTGAGGAATGACGCCAGCACTCACACATAAGCAGGCGGCATGGTGGTATCCAGGATCTTGGCCAGGAGCCCGGCGTGCCACACACGATCGAAGGCCTTCTCGATATCGAGGAAGACCCCGACGGTGTAACACCCGTTGTTCAGCTCACTGGTCAGCTGGTTAATGACCCTCGCCAGCTGGAGCGTCGTAGAGTGGCCGCTGCGGAATCCATACTGCTCCTCGCGCAGGGGCAGATGGGGCGTGACTCGACGCAGCAGCAGACGCTCGAACAGCTTGGCTATATGCGAGAGCAGGGTGATCGGCCGGTAGCTTCCAGGCAGGCGGCGGTCCTTCCCCGGCTTGGGAAGAACGATGATCTTCCCGGTCTTCCACGCCTCTGGGAAGTGACCGGTGCGGAGTACTCCGTTGAACAGGCTCGTGAGCGCTACGAGACCCGTTCGGGGCAGCAGCATCAGCGCGGCGTTGGTGATTCCGTCGGGTCCTGGCGCTTTTCGCTTATCAAGGCGAGCAGCGACCGACCGCAGCTCTGACAGGGAGATGAAGTCCTCTCCCCGGAGCGGCGGTGTAGGGGCCGACAGGAACCTCTCCAGTTTGTCCTGGACCGCCGCGTGATGACGGATGACGTGGAGGTTGGAGGTGTTGGGGGCGTTGGGCGTGAAGGTCTTCTCCAGGTGAGCCGCCAGGATCTCAGCACGATCTTTGGCGGCATAGGTTCGTTTACCCAATGCATTGAGCAAGGGGTAAACGGGGGTGTCACGTCCGGTAAGTTGCTTGCAGAGAGAGTACAGCGCTGTGTCATGTTCCGTCGCTCGATCGACGGTATACTCCCACCGTGCCTCGTCGAGAGCGACTATGGCACGCGCGATCTTCTCTGCAAGCCGGTTCAGGTCGGCTTTCACCCTGGGGCAACGAGTGCGAGCCCATAGGCGGCGCAGGGTGCGCTTCCGTCTGAGCATGCAGCGGAGCGAGCTCGGCAGGTCCTTCCTTCGGTTAGTGTCCGATGGAGTCGACGTTGTGGTGGTGGCTGCTGCTTTGGCGGCAATGATCGCCTCCGTGACGAGCGCAGCAGCATCGTCGACTTCCGAAGGGGTGGTAATCGGGCCTGCTAGCTCAAGCCCGGCAAGCTCTGCGGTGAAGCGCTCCCATTTCGTCCGCGTCCGCGGCGGGCGGGGCACTAGGAAGCCTCCCTGGGTGGCAAGGGTGACCAGAACCGGTAGGTGTTGAGTGTCGAGATCGTAGAGGACCTCAACATCAAATGGGTGGTCGAGTCCGTGGTGCAACACTATGTCTAGGACGTCCGGCTGGGCGCGGGGGTCAGTGGGTATGTGGGTCGGCGCTCCTGGACCCACCACACCGTACCCGCTCCTCACGCTATCTTCGTGCAGGTGCCTCCCGACCGCAGTGATGATTCGCGATCCCCACGCGTGATGTTTCGCGTTGAGATCGCCCACGATCACTGCGGGTCCCTGCTGTGCGAAGATGGTCCCGACATCAGTGTTGCAAAAGGTCAGTCCGGGTGGTTTGTAGGCGGCATAAATGCGGAGCTCTTCATTCCCCACGCTGACTCGCACTCCCTGTGTGCGAGTGCTGGTGAATGGGGTGTGCTCCAACTCCTCGTGTATGATGTCCCTCCGCACCAGAGCGGCCGTACCTCTGTACGGGTGGCCCCGGGGAGAGACTTCGTCGCGGCGATACACGAAGTAGTTGGGCACGCGGAGCTCGACGCTGTCCGTAAGTTTGGTTTCCCCCAGGAGGATAACGTGGACGTCCTGCGACTGGGCGAGTAGACTTAGCTCACGGACATGACCTCTTATGCCGCCCGGATTCCAGTATAAAATTCGGAGGGTCATTGATAAGACCGTCCGAATTGGGTGATAGCCGCCGTGATAGCGCCGACGACGTCCCTGGTGGCCAGATAGGTCGTAAGCGCCGCCATAATCGCCTCAATCAGGACCCGGACAATGTTGTTTATGCCCGAGTCCTGTGTGGGGGGTGGCGGGGGGTACGATGGGTATTGCGGCGCTTGTGGCTCCGCCTCTCGAATAGCTACTTGGTGGCCGCGGCTTCTCGGCGCCTCGGCAATTGGTGGTTGAGGCGCCATTGCTATTTCTGATGGCGGCCGGGGATGCGGTGTGGACGCGGCGGTGGGCTCGACATTAGCGGGCCTCGGCTGCCTGCGCCTACGTCGGTTTCTCTTCTTGCTTTTCCCGGCCAGCGGTTCCCCCCTGGCTGTCGGGACGTTCGCCTGCGGCTGTAATGTCGTTGGCGGCGCACCCGTCCCGGCCGTAAGAACGACGGTCGTTGGATGGGCGGTACGGGGTGCGGTGGGGGCTGAGGGGGCACGTACAGTGATTGCGGGACGTGCGGCGGGTACGGCGGTTGATTTGACGGCGGCGACGGTTGTCGGGACGGCGGGTGTAGCGGTCGGGGGGGGACCTTGCCCTCTCCCCCCTGCCCTCTTCTTCACCGGCTCGTTCGGACGCGGCGGCGCGATGTCAATGCCGCGTTTTCGCGCCTCTCTCCGAAAGACAGGGCACTTTCGGTCTCGCGCCACGTGCGCCCTCCCACAGTTGGCGCACTTGGGGGCCTCTTCGGGGGCCCTGTCGCAATCCTGGCTGATGTGCCCGCCTGCGCAGCGGACACATTTTGGAGGCCGGTGGCAGTTGGCGGATGCGTGGCCGAACTGCTGGCAGCGGTGACACTGCGGTGGCCCACGCCCCCCCTTCCAGGCTTCAATGATGAGGCCGGGCATCGAGAGCAACTCGGTCTCGCGATATAGGTGACCGAGTTCTTCGTGTGTCAGGTGCTCTAACTCCACGAAGAACGTGCAGCCGTGCCGTCCTCTGACCGCCGGGATGGCTCTCGCTCGGTTCGCCGGGTACCCGAGGGTGCGCAGCGCCGCGACGACTTCTTCCGGCGGGGTATCTTGTGGCAGCCCCCTGATGGCTACCTTGGTCGGCAGGGTGGACGCCGGGCTGTAGCAGAACCACTCTATGGTGAGGTCCTGCTCGGCGGCGTCTATCAGGTAGCGTTGGAGGGTTCTAAACTCCTCCGCCGACTTCGGGAGGAAGCGCACCCCCTTACCCATCGGTCGAGCGTTGGGCGCGTGGCCGAGCTTCCCCCTAATGACACTGAAGTGCCTCGTCCAGTTGGGGAAGCACTCCACGGTTATCGGCGGGTATTCAGTCCTCGCCGTCTTCGGTCCTGTTCTTGGAGCTTGACGCTGCTGTTCTGCCTGGCGCTGTTCGAGCGCTCGAGGCGACGGCGGAGCGGCAGCAGCTGCGGCATAGCCGGACGGGCCGGCCTGGGGTGAGGGGGGGCGGCAGGTATCCATTGGCGACAGCGAGGCCAGACCAGCGTAGCTCGTGGAATCACGAGGCCAGCTGTCGGACTCCCGCGTCGCACTAGCAGCGTCTGACTGCTGTCCCGCGACTTCTTCTGGCGGAGGTAGCAATGATTTTGGTTGGCGGGTGTAGGTTTTCAAACCCGCAAGTACCACAGATGGTGGTGGTGGTGGTGGTGAGGGCGTCGGTGATGCGTCCGTCTTTGGACGTTTGTCTTCACCCTCCTTCGACTCTGGTGATGAGTCGTTGGCGCGCGGTCGCTTCGAGGCATCAACGCTCGGTGTATACTCAGATACACCGGCCGTGATTGGAGAAGCGGCGGACTCCGACGACTGTCGCTCGCCGGTTATCGGCCGGAAGCGGGGTCGGGGTGCTGGTGGTGCTGGTGGTGGTACAGTGGGCGCGAACGGGACAATGTTGTCCCGCAACTCGCGTCTAACGACGGCGTGGGGAAAGGCGGGACGCTCCCCCCTAATGCGTTGGTCCTTAGGGGGGGGCTCCCCCCTGCCGGACATGGTGCACGATAGTTCGTGCGAACACTGTGCCTACTTCTAAGCGAGTGTAGCTCCGCACTCCCTCGGCGCGTGCAACCCAGCCAGGTGAGACCCCTAGGGGAGGCCCAGCTAAGCGCCCGCGAGCGGGAACGGAAACCACACACGCGTGGGAAGGAAGGACGGCGGTGTCACAGTGGGCACGTCTACAATCACCTTTTCCAATGAAAGGCGGTGTAGATCGCTGTGTCCGGACAGCTTCGGCGAAGCAGGTGCACGCGATGCGCTGCCGACCGCTTCCTCAAGCCGCGACACGGGTCGCGGCGAGTACAACTGTCGCCGGGGGCAGGGGTGCAGGGGCGTTAACCGAAACTGGCGAACTTTGCGTCTCACACGATACGCGCAGCGATAACGTTCACATAAACAATACGCGTCCGTTCACTGCGCGCGTACGCACGAGACTGGACAGACTGGCTTCTTTGAGGGGAATGTACGCCAGGGAAATCAGAGAGGCCTCCTCTAGCAACTTTAAAGCTTTTTGCTCCTTGCAGACGAAGGAGAATGTTTGGTCTCTGACGAACAGACTCCTCAGGGACGCCAACCCAAGAAGGGCACCTGTCACATTGCAATTACAACACGCACACACGTCGGACGGGGAGGAAACGGCTCGGACACTGCTCGACCATTTCTTTCCGGACGATCTCATTACGGACGACATTTACGACAGACATCACGCACTCAGACACAGAGCACATTTACAAACATCCAACACACAGGACGATCTTCCATTTGATCAGGAAGAGGTGCTGGAGGCTCTCGGGCTCATGAGTCATAAGAAAGCCCCGGGGCTGGATCACCTGACTGCGGACATTTGCCAGCGGTTCGCGGCTGCTTATCCTAAGTTGTTGACGGACGTGCTAAACAGATGTCTCGAATTGCACCACTTTCCTGTCAAATGGAAGACCGCGCTGGTAAAAATCATACCCAAGCCAGGCAAAACCAATTACACTGAACTAGATTCACTCCGCCCTATTGGGCTTATTCCGGTGTTCGGAAAGCTTCTAGAGAAACTTTTCATCAGGAGAGTTACTTTCGCACTAGGCAAGTCAGGATTCAATAATCCGGCGCAGTTCGGTTTTAGGGAACAGACGAGCACCGTTATGGCCATCGACTCGGCGCTCACCAGAGTCCGGCAAGCCAAGGCTGACGGGCAGCTTGTGGTCGCCGTGTCGCTGGACATAAAGGCTGCTTTTAACAACGCGTGGTGGCCCGCCCTCCTCGAACGATTGAGGATAACCAACTGCCCTCGGAATATATTTGGACTCATACAGAGCTACCTTAGGGATAGAACAGTTATTATAGATCACGCTTCTGCTAGAGTCAGTAAGACTATGACTAAGGGCTGCGTACAGGGATCTGCGTGCGGCCCTGTGTTGTGGAATCTTATACTAGATGAGCTGCTCGGCACACAACTACCTGATGGTTGCTGTATTCAAGCGTTTGCCGATGATGTGCTTCTTATCGCACGCCACAGACACATTAATGGCCTCCAAGAAATTACCAACACGGCGTTACAAACAATATTTGACTGGGGGAAGAGCGTTAAACTCACCTTTGGTCCGGCCAAGACTAAACTAATGGCTTTCACTAAGAAGGCCGAAGCCGCTCATATTTCCATGGACGGTCACAGGCTGCCCTTCGTACGGGAATTTAAATTCTTGGGGGTCATTATTGACGCAAAACTCAATTTCAACAGTCACGTCACACATATCATCAGCAAGGCCTCGCGCATCTTCAATAAACTCTGCCTCTACTGCAGACCAACCTGGGGGGTCCATCCAGAAAATATACAGGCCATATATCTTCGAGTCATTGAGCCTATCGTCACTTACGCGGCGGGCATATGGGGACAGGCAGCTCTTAAGAAAGGAGTAAAGAGGAGGCTATTGAGCTTGCAGCGAGGCTTTGCTATAAGGGCCATCAAAGGATTTCGCACTGTTTCCACACCAGCGGCGATAGCCATCGCTCAATTCACTCCTCTGGATTTAAAAGTTCGGGAGGTACACGAGATCGAACTCATTAAACTCACACAACACACTGAGTTCCTTCCGCACGACATTCCTCTTGAGCGGGCAGCAGGTCCTTATGACCTGCTTCACCCTGCTCAGAGGATCACTGTTTCACACACCACACCATCTAACACAGAGCTCGAGGCTCTGCATTCTACTCCACAGCACATACAGTTATACACAGATGGCAGCAAGCAGGAAAACGGAGCGACTGGAGCTGCTTTTGTGGCCTTTGAGGGCATCCGGATGGTTACTTGTAAAAAGTATAAGTTGCACGACAGCTGCTCCGTCTTTCAGGCCGAGCTGCTTGCCATACACAACGCCTGCCTTTGGGCAGAAAAACTCATACACACAGACAAACATAAACATTACAAATTCACGGTGCTTTCTGACTCCTTGTCCGCTCTAGCGGCCTTGGGGAACAGAAGCAACATACACCCTTTGGTGGCGGACATTCATCACACTTTACATTCACACCCTTCAGTTATCAAATTTGCCTGGGTAAGGGCACACGTCGGCATCGCCGGGAATGAAGCAGCAGACGCGGCAGCTAAGGATGGAACGGCGTTACACAAGAAACCAGCATACGCGTACTTCCCAATCAGTTTTGCTAAACGGCGGATTAGGTACGAGGTACATCGCATCTGGCAGGCCAGATACACGAGCTCGGCCCAAGGCGGGCGCACGCGAACGCTTCTTCCCCGGTTAGAGGACATAAAAATTTTATTCCGTAACACGAAACACTCATTCTTACTAACACAGCTGCTCACTGGACACGCGTTCAACAAAGAGTATCTACACAGATTCAAGATCTCCAGTGATGACAAATGTCCTTGCGACAGCTCCACTATCCAATCGTTGGATCACCTTATGCAGGAGTGCCCAGTGTTTGTACGCGCGCGATCGGATCACGAGGCGCTTTGTAGGTATTTCGGGGTGTCTCCTTATAATATTCCTGATTTATGCTCGAAAGTTCCAGCGTTGGAATCATACATAAAACTCTCGAATTCCATCCTCGGTGTATTGAAATCCTTCAACCAATAGAATAAGTTTGACATACAATATAGTAAAATGAATGATGTTATATTACCTATAAGATAAATGTTAAAATAATATAGAATTTGTAAATTAGGACATAGATTATATTAAGTTTTATTGTCTTTCTTTAGGATAAGCTAAATATGTTATATTGTTTTCTCTATGCATGCTCCTTTTCTTTCGTTAATAATGTAAACTGAATCTGATTTAACATTAAGTAGGAAAACTCTTTGATTTTTGTTATTTCTATGATCATTAATATTTTTACTCTTACTTCCATACATTGTATTCTCTAATCTAAATGAAAAACAAAAATTTTGTTTGTATCATACCGCGACTACGGAGATAAGACAAATGGCTCTGGACGAACGTATCAAATAGCGGGCGTCCTAAGTCAAACATGTCTCGATTCAAAATGTAAATAGTACTTTAAGCGCAATAATAAAACAAACAAGTTGTGGCTAACTTAGATTAAGACAAAAAAAAAAAAAAAAAAAAAAAAAAAAAAAAAAAAAAAAAAAAAAAAAAAAAAAAAAAAAAAAAAAAAAAAAAAAAAGAAAAAAAAAAAAAAAAAAAAAAAAAAAAAAAAAAAAAAAAAAAAAAAAAAAACCTAACCTAACCTAACCTAACCTAACCTAACCTAACCTAACCTAACCTAACCTAACCTAACCTAACCTAACCTAACCTAACCTAACCTAACCTAACCTTACCTAACCTAACCTAACCTAACCTAACCAAACCTAACCTTCGAGCGTGGGGTGCCGTGAATAAGTTGCGTTTTGCAGCACAAAAAACGAATGCAATTACCATAACGAGGAAACTTAAGTACGACACGCCACGCTTGAGCATGGGAGGAGTCAGCGTCCGTGTTGCTAATGAAATCAAAGTGCTTGGAGTCACCATCGACGACAGGCTGACATTTAACTCACACGTTGCGAAAGTAACCAGGAAGGCAACAAATGTCTATAAACAGTTGGCGAGGGCGGCGAAGGTCGGCTGGGGGTTGAATTCAGAGGTAATAAGGACAATATACATATCCGTTATAGAGCCAATCGTCTTGTATGCCGCCAGCGCGTGGGCTCCAGCAGCCCGTAAGTTAGGAACTCGCAGAGCCCTAGGTGTCGTACAACGTGGGATCGCTCAGAAAATATGCCGATCTTATCGCACGGTCTCCCTGAACGCAGCATTGGTGCTGGCTGGTATACTTCCGCTCGATCTTCGCGTATGCGAGATGGCCTCGCTATACGAAGCAAAGAGAGGAGTACCCCGGCCGGAGCTGAAGGGCAGGGAGATCGAGCGAATGGATTCTGCACTAAAAACTCCACACCCTGCGAAGCAAACAAACGTCAGTATTTCAAGCATGGTGGACCGGGAACAACGGGATAGTGGTACACCCGATATCCGTATATTTACGGACGGGAGCAAGATTGATGGCAAGGTAGGAGCGGCCATATCGGTATGGAATGGAAGCACCGAAACCAGAGCCATCAAGCTTGCTCTTACAAACTACTGTACGGTCTATCAGGCGGAACTACTGGCGATCTGCAGGGCAAGTGCCGAAATAAATAAAAGTGGAGCGAAAACCTTCAGCATCCTGAGCGACTCCATGGCGGCCCTAGGAGCGGTGAGTAACCCCGGATGTCTCCACCCCCTCGCTATAGAAACAAGGAGGAATATGGAACAAGCATTCCACCAAGGCAAAGAAATTACTTTGTCCTGGGTCAAAGCACATGTGGGGCTGGAGGGGAATGAAAGGGCGGACATACTGGCAAAAGAAGCAGCTACGACCAGCAAGAAAACACCAGATTATAGTCACTGCCCAGTCTCATTCGTCAAGCGTAGCATAAGAGCGGCAACGCTTGGTGAGTGGAACGAGCGGTATGTGACGGGTGAAACAGCGGGCGTAACAAAACTGTTCTTTCCAGACGCTCTGGAGGCTTACAAGGTGATTTGCAAAATAAAAACAAGCAGATACACAACACAACTTCTGACGGGGCACGGTGGGTTCTCCGAATACTTGGCTCGCTTCAAGTGTAAGGAGAGCCCATCCTGCGTCTGCGACAGTACGGTGACAGAATCAGTAACGCATATTATATGCGAATGCCCGGTTCATTGCACTGATCGCCATGACACAGAACATAAAATAGGAACAAAAATAAAACCAGATAACCTGCATAAAATCATGATGAGTAAAGACAGAGATAAGTTCTTGGTATATTGCGAAAAAGTAATAAAAACAGTAAACAGAAGGAATAAAACACGATAAGTAAATAATACTTAGATAATATCATAGGGATATTAGGCCTTAAGTATTAGACACAGTAAGACCTAGAAAATAGAAATCATAAGAAATGCAGTATGTAAAAATACCAACAAATGTTAAGGCTCAAAAGTAATGTAAAATGTAATAGATATGTATAAATTAGTATGTAACCCCTAGTATAAGAACCCATAGAATAAGATAAATAAATACAAGTGTGTAATAATTACTTCCTTGGTAGTGTAAGAATAGATAGATTAGCTATAGGCAGGAGTCCCACCTGCAAGTCTGAAAGAGACGAAAGTTAGAAAGAATTAGTATGTTTTATGAATGGACGAATAAATGCGAGAACTGGAATGGAAGAGTAGAAATAAGTAAACACAGGCACCGATTATGTTGGAGGTTACTAACCTAACCTTTTTTTTTTTTTTTTTATACAGGAAAAAACCCCTTATGGGTACCACCGACCGACGGGGACGATCGGTGGTTATGTCGGACTCGCACCGACTAAAACAACCTGTATGCTCCACCACGCTGCTGGTGGCGGGTATAGGGTACCCATGAAGACATGCCCCCCATCCCCGCCAGCAGCAACTCTGTACCCCAGAGTGCGCCACCTCTGGGTCGGGGCCTCTCTAAAAGTGGCCCCTCCCTCCGCTGGACGATGCATCGGGAGCACCAGATGCATCGAACGCCTCGGGGACCTTATAAGGAGGGCGTCCGATTAACCCCGTTCGGAACGCCCAGAAGGTCCCCGTTAGGGCGGCATGCGATGGTCTTGGACGAGTCGCCTGCGCCCGGCTCGCCTGCGGCGGATCGGATCCAAGGACTCGACTTCCCGGATCCGCTCCGCCGCCTCCTTCCGCGAGATGACAACCTAACCCTAAATATAAAACAAAAATTGTGTTTGTATCATACCTGCGACTATGGAGATAAGACAAATGGCTCTGGACGAACGTATCAAATAGCGGGCGTCCTAAGGCTGGATTCAGACTATGATGCCGTTCTCGGTACGATCTCGCTCCGTTCTCGGTCCGGTCAAATCGCACTGTGTCTACACTACTCAATGCCGTTCTCGGTTCGATCTCGAGTCATGGTCGACATACGATGTTTAAAAAAAGAATCATATTAATTTTATTCGCCAGAAAATGGAATTCAATTTTTCTATTGAAGAATTAGCAACAATAGCATTTTGGATAAACAAGATATAAATAAAAAAAAATTACAACAAAAAGAAAAGAAAAAAAGGGGACAAGAAAATATGGGTTTTAGTAAAAGTAAAAGTTTATTACCGAGAAAAGAGGAAGGCGAATATTATACTTTATTTCGTCATTTGGTAATTAATGAAGAATAATGTTCATTATATTGATTTAGGATTGTATTCAGGAATATTTGAAATGATTTTTAAAATAATTGAGCGCAAATTTTAAAAAGAAACACCTCTTTTCGTCAGGTTACTAATGGTTTGGATAAGGTAAGTAATAAAATATCACATTCTATAACATTTGTATATTTAAATTATAACAATCATTTACATGCATGAATATTACATAATATGTATATAGCGGTGATGGTGTTGGTTGATAATGCATTTTCCTGTAGAGGTCCTGTTTTTTTCTGTTTATATTTTTTTGTTTATTCCAGTGGTACATTACTAGCGAACGTATTGACGGAATAAATTTCTAATTAAGCTCCTTCATTGACATCAATTTATCTTATCATAGTTGTTGGTTCATCTGTCTCTTCATTCTTCTATCCATATCACGAATATTGTAATTGTTAACTTCATCATCGGCAATAATGGATATTCGTAGTCTATTACAGCTATGTACTCATTAATAAATTACATTTGGTCATGATATCGCCATTTGCAAACTTTGCAAGCTGCTTGGCCACTTTTGGCCACTTTTTAATTTAGAGAGGTATTTTCGATATTGAGCTTAGTCGCTCCCATCGATTCCTTGCTCCTATAATAGAAACATAACGTTTATAAATAAGGATATGTAACAACATGCATTCTGCATAATATTTATAAGAAATTCTGGAATTCGATGAATTTCGAGGGTAATTTGTATTACATTAATAATAATCACGTGCAAAATCTAAAAAGACAAAGAAAAAATGCATAGGCCTATAGGCATAAGTGAAATAAAAATCAACTCTCCTGAAGTATCAGTGCCATGGCAAGAAAAACTTGCGATGTAATTACAATAAAGCAATTAAATGAATATCACTTTGTTACGTTTGTGTTTTACTCACCAATCCTATTGCGTCTTTAATCTCGTTCCATATTTTCCTTTTGTAAATATTGTCACTGTAGTAGAGTGACTGCAAATCATACAGGCTGCGTCTACTTTTCACAAATTCAATATGTCTTTCATCTGCAAATAATAAATATTCAATTTATTTTTTATTTTTTGTAAAACAGTCGACCATTTATTTATTAATTTAACTCTATGCACTTTTCTCAAAAAAAAGGCACATAGAAAGACTGGTAAAATAATTATAGCAGAATTATTCTTTATCTATAACAAATGTTATAAACCACATAAGAAATAGTTAACTTTTTCTGAACTCTACGATTTATTACCAGACATAATTATTTAATTAATTTTATTTAACATAAATGCTAAACACATGCGGCGCGACTGATGAAAGACTGCAGTTGAAACAAAAGAAGCGAGTTCATGTCGAGACAGGTCCGATCTCACTTCAGTCAAATTTTCTTGTCGACGAACCGACGCTCGAGCGATATCGGATCGGTACTGGACCGATACTATAGTGTGAATACTCTGATTCTTTTTTATTTAAGAATATTTTACCGGACCGAGAGCGGAGCGAGATCGAACCGAGAACGGCATCATAGTCTGAATCATGCAAAAAACTCAATTCAGACTATGATGTCGTTCGCGGTTCGTTCTAACTTTGTAGTTGACATAGGACGTTTTGGAAAATAACTATATAAATTTAATTCAACAGCATTTAGTATTTCAATATAAAAATCAGAAAAGAAAAGCAAGAAAAAATAAAAAGAAAAGAATAACCGAATAATAAAAAAAGGCTAAAATAAAATTAAAAGAAAAGTCAAGAAAAATCAAAAGAATAGCACAAAAAGAAAAAGAATGACAGAAAAGAAGATTCAAAAGAATAGAAGAAAAGGAATAAGAAAGAAAGAAAAGCTGATAAAAAATTATAATAATACAATCACTTATAACAAATTTTATAAAGTACATGATAAATACTTACCTAATTCAGATTCCCACTATTTATTACCTTTAACTTAATTTGATTTAATTAAAACACACTAGCGGCACGACTGATGAAAGTCTGGAGTTAAAACAGAAGCGAGTTCATATTGTCGATGTCGGTACAACGCCGAGACAGGTTCGATCTCGCTCCAGTTAAAATATTCTTTTTGACGAACCGGTGCTGGAGCGATATCGGACCGGGACCGGAGCAATACGATAGTGTGAACACTCTGACTGTTTGTTGTTTAACAATATTTTACCGGACCGAGAACGGAGCGAGATCGTACCGAGAACGGCATCATAGTCTGAATCCAGCCTAAGTCAAATATGTCTCGATTCAAAATGTAAATAGTACTAAAGTGTAATAATAAAAAAAAAAAAAAAAAAAACCTAACCTAACCGAACCTAACCTAAACTAACCTAACCTTTTTTTTTTTTATACAGGAAAAAACCCCTTATGGGTACCACTGACCGACGGGGACGATCGGTGGTTATGTCGGACTCGCACCGACTAAAACAACCTGTATGCTCCACCAAGCTGCCGGTGGCGGGAGCAGGGTGCCTTATTTGACCCCACTCCCGCCAGCAGCAACTCTGAACCCCAGAGTGCGCCACCTCTGGGTCGGGGCCTCTCTTAAAGTGGCCCCTCCCTCCGCTGGACGATGCATCGGGAGCACCAGATGCATCGACCGCCTCGGGGACCTTATAAGGAGGGCGTCCGATTAACCCCGTTCGGAACGCCCAGAAGGTCCCCGTTACGGCGGCATGCGATGGTCTTGGACGAGTCGCCTGCGCCCGGCTCGCCTGCGGCGGATCGGATCCCGAGACTCGACTTCCCGGACCCGCTTCGCCGCCTCCTTCTGCGAAATGACGTGCTCGCAGAAGGAGGCTATCGCTGCCCACGACCTCTCCCTGTCCACCATGGTACGAACCACAGTGGGCAAGGAGAGGTCGCGCCCCACCTGTGCCACGAGCTCCGCCCGCTGAACCGCCCAAGCTGGACAGTCCGCGAGCGTGTGCGACGCCGTGTCGGAATCGGCGCTGCACTCGTGGCACTCACCGGACGCTTCGCGCCCGGCCACCCGCCACAGATACCTCCCGAAGCAACCATGTCCGGAAAGCATCTGTGTCAGGCGGAAGGTGAGGACTGCACTGGGCGATTCCAGCCGCCGCCTCCATTGGCGGAGGACCTCTTCCTGAGCTTCCCTCCGCCAATCCACCTCTACCACCGCCGAGTCTTCCCCGATGAACGGGCTTCAACTCTGCGGCAGTAGGCCTGAGCGAGCACCTTGGCCTCCAGGTCCCAGGGAGGGGACCCAGCCAAGGCGCAGGCCGCCTCGCCGGAAATGGTCCGGTAGCCCCGCACGAGTCTGACCGCCATGATCCTCTGCGCTCCCCGCAACAGAGGCAGGGACACCGCAGTCAGCCGCTCCGCCCACACGGGAGCGCCGTACAGGGCCATAGAGCGGACCACTCCGGCATAAAGGCGCCGGCAGCCTGCATTAGGCGCCCCCAGATTCGGGAGGAGCCTGCTCAGGGCTCCGGCGGTCGCCGTTAGCGTTGGGAGCGAGCTGCCGGAAGTGGGCCTCGAACGTCCATCGGCTGTCGAGGAGCAATCCCAGGTACCGTAGAGTACCCGAGATTTCGATGGACGTCCCGCCCACCACCAACCGGGAGCCCACTGGGGGCGCCATCCGAGGCCTGTGGAAGCAAATGGCCTCGGATTTCTCCAAGGCCACCCCCAGTCCCAACCGGCGAATCCGGGCCATAACCTGAGCCGTGGCCGCGGTCACCAGCATACGGGCCTCCCGGTGGGTGCTCGCGCGGGCAGTCACGAGGGTGTCGTCTGCGTAACAGAACAGACGCACCCCCGGAAGCATTTGCCCACGCAGCACCCAGTCGTATCCGATGTTCCACAGGAGGGGGCCAAGAACCGACCCCTGTGGAACACCGCACGACATCCTCCGCTCCTTCCACGCACCCCCAGCCGTTGGGTACCTGACAGCGCGATCAGCCAGATAGTCGCCGACCACACGCTGCAGGTACATGGGGATGCGGTGGAAGCGTAGGGCCTCCTTAATCACCCCCCAGGGCAAGGTGTTGAATGCACTGCCCGCCCCCCGCCCTATGGTCGGCCTTCAGCCCTGCCCGTTGGCAGCTCCCACAATGTGGGGCAGCCGAGCAGGACTGGGCCTTGTGGCCGCTTTTGCCGCAGCGATAGCATTCATCGCTGCGGTCCACTGTCGACCGACATTCCGCTCGCAGGTGCCCCTTCTCTAGGCACCTGAAACAGCGGCGTGGGCGGGCCTCGAGCAAGTGGACGCGGGCCGAGACCCAACCCACCAAGACCCTGCCCATCGTCACCACCTTTTTGGCCGCTGCAACCGGAACCCTGAGCCATATGGAGCCTAATCCTCCATCTGCCCAGCGGATCGCCCCTGTGGTAATGTCCTGCTTAGAACATTCTGCTACCCGGGCGATAGCGACAGCCACGTCCTCCTCTGTGGTGGAGTCATCTAGACCCACGAGACGCAGTTCCGCGCATTTCGTGGGCGTAGTGACCCTCACTGCAGGCTCATCCCTAAAAAGCTCCCGGATCCGGCCAGCGAGAACTCCTGCCTTCTCCTCCTTTGTGGGCCCGGAAATTTCAAACATCCGGGCCCCAGTGGCAGCCTTTTTGATCCTCATGCCACCGTCCAAGCCCAGGTCGTCAATCTTGACACTGTTTCGGGCCCGGGATAAAACCTCCGAGTACGAGAGGCCCCTATCTATCGCCTCCTGGTCCACAGTCACCACTACAGCCGCTGAGCGTGGGGTTTGGAGTTTCCTCCCCCCTTTCTTTGGCTGCGACTGAGCGGTGCTGGCAACGGGTTTATCTACCTTGGCAGATTGCTGCTTCGCTTTCGCCTTGGTAACCTTCCGTGCCACAACATTCCAGCCCTCACTCATAGAAGCGGGGGCTGGTGGTAGCGGTCGTGGCTCTGGAAGAGTCCGTTTCGCCTCTGCCAAGGGTTTCTTTTTCTTGGCCTTTCTCCTCTTTCCGGCCGTCGTTCCTGAGAGGACCGATCCAATTGGAGCAGGATCAACCACCCTGATTTCAGGCCGCTTAGCTGTAGAAGGCCGGCTAGAGACTACCGCTGCTTCCTTTCTGGGAGCCTCTGTCACATTTTTGGCCGCCGCCTCCACCCTTCTTTTGTCCGAAGCCAACGGCGGCCTAAGTCTCTCCTCAGGTGGTAGTCGGCACTCAAAACTGTCCAACCGCGCTGTTATTATATTCTGGAGTCTAACCATCTCTTCGTCGATGGTAAGACCCCTTGCGGTCGTTGTGCTCTTTTTGGGAGCTGCCTCCTCGTCTGACGCCTTTTTGGCACAGGTCATCATCTCTTTTATCGTCGCAATTTCTACGGACAGATTGTTGATGACCTGTACCAACCTTGCGTTTTCTTCTCTGAGGAGTCGAATCTCCTCGGACTCCGACCTCTCGGTTAAGACCTTAGCAGCTTCCTCAATGGTTTGGGCTACCTTGTTCAGAGCTCCTCGACATGAACCATTGAGGTTTTTAGACTTGCTAACAGTCTCCCTCATCTTCGCCGCATTCTCGGCAAGGATGCCGCTTACACGGGACATGTCAACCTCTGTAAGAGCCAATTGTGGCGGAACTACTTTTGAGCTGACCGACGCCGATCTCAATGAGCGACCACTCAGCACTTCACCCGACGCGTCCATGAAACAATCTTTGTCAGGCTCACCACACTCTAAAGCGTCACGAGCCTCACGAAGGCCGAATTTCGAGCCACTCGCACGGGATCTGGTGTACGCTTTCTTCGCGTCCAGATCCTCATCCGAATCAGCGGGGCTCCCGCGATCCTTCCGGTCCCTTTTCTTTGAGCGGGCACGTTTGCCACTCATGTCCTCCAAGGATAAGCATTTTGTAAGGTCCCGCAGAGAAACTGAGCTTTCTCCTAAAATCGGACTCCGCGACCCATATCCCAACTTTTTGGAACTGCGCGCAGGATTGCGCCGCGTTCCCACACACGTATCCGCGGAAACACCAGCCAAGCCGGTTTCGATTCCGCCGTTACCCCCTCCTGTCTCCTCCGAAGCACTGGTTGCCCCCCCAGATACAGTGGGGCGACCGAGGCCAGTATTGCACGGCACCCGCAAAATTATATTCGCAGACTGCGGTGCAACACTGGTCGCGGTGAGGGATTCCCCGGGTGAACCGGGACCCTCCTGGGTAGTCGATACTATAAGTTTGTCCATTGCTTCATTGTTGTTTTGTGTTTGGTTACCCTAACGACCGAACTCCCATCGGCCATTCATCTTGTCGGCAGGTATGACCTTAAGATTGGGTGAGGCCCTCACGACTGGATTCCCCCCCAGCCACTCATCCCCTCGGCGAGCCCCAAAACCTTGGGATTAGGGGTAATTTTTTAGAGAGGTTTTCTTCCTCGCGACCCGAAGGTCCCCGCTCCCATCGCTGGGTTTACGGGTTTGGCTGACGGAGGCCGAAGCCGTGTCCAGCAAGACTTGAACTAGCCAAAACCGAACGCGCCAACCAGTTGAAGACTCATACCCCCCCAGAGCCCCCAGCCTATCAGAATTGCCCTCTGCTAACAGAGGGACAATCAGAATCAGCAACCCTACCCCCCCTACCCACGGTCCGTTCGCCAGGTCCAGGGAATACATATTTCATTATTCCGTAGGCCTGCCCAGGGTGCGCCACGAGGAGGCCAACCGCTAAAGCACCCCCAACCTAACCTAACCTAACCTTTTTTTTTTTTTTTCGAGGGGAAACTCCTAACGAGTACACACGCCGTCATGGGAGCTGACGACGTGGTTATGTGGGGTTTGCACCCACTAAAACCCCCCGGTGTCCATCTCACGCCTTAATGCGGCAGCCACGGTTCCCTATTTGACCGCGACCTCGCAGCGTTGCCGCCCTAGCGGCCCTCCTCAGAGCAGGGAGTTCCTTACGCCTCCCGACCACCTCTGGGATGCACCTAAAGACACTAGATGCATCCTAGAATAAGACCCTTGTAAGGGCGCCGGATCCCCCATCACCCGACGTCCAGGATCTCAACATCGTCGCTGGCTGTAGACAGTCGAGTATCGACCGCAGCAACGACGGCAGGTTCCGAAGGGGAACTAGTAATTGGTTCCTTCCGGAACCCGCGGCGCTTTCTGACGGGGTTGCAGAGCCTGCCCCCCATCCAATGATTTGCCGGGAGACCAGCCCTAGCGCAAGGCCCACATTTAGGGTCTCGCGAGCATCGCGTAGCGATGTGGCCGGTCTCACCGCATCGATAGCACTCAGTGCTTCTATCGACTTTCGAGTCACAGTTCGCCCGAAAGTGACCAACCTCTAAACACCGGTAGCACCGCTGTATCCGCTTTCCAAGAAGCTCAACGCGCGCCGTACACCATCCCACGCGGAGCTTCCCGATGCCCTCCAACTTTAGCGCCACAGCCACCGGACAACGCACCCACACCGTGCAGTATCCAGCAGCGTTGTACTTCAACTCCCCGACCTTTACTTGCCCGGTAACACATCCACCAGATGTAGCCACAGCATTGGCCACTTCAGAAGCCGAGGCAACATCTTCCACACCCACAAGGCGCAGTTCCGCAGTCTTAACGGGTCTGGAAATCCTCAAGCTTTCTCCTCCTCTTCTTCTTCCTCTTCTCCATATGACCAGAAGATACGCTCTGGATTGTAGCCATCGCAGGTTTAACTGGGACAGGGTTCCGAACTGTCGTCGCGTCCTCTTTTCGCCTTCGGTTTCTCTTTACAACTGTGGCCCACTGAGAAGCCAGTGGAACCACAGGAACTTTAGCCCTTTCTGCATATGTGTGGTCATCGCACACACGTGTCTCAACTCTTGCGATTTTCGCCGGCTTAGGCCCTAGCGAATATTCCTCGGGAGTCGCTATATAGCTTGCATCCACCATAGTAGACGCATCCTTCCTTTGAGTCCTTGTTGCAGAACTAGCAAGACGCCTTAAATCCTGTTCTTGGGTGAGACTTGACACGCGCCTCTTTAACTTATCCACCTCTTTCCGCAGATTCTCAATTTCCGTGCGGAGATCACATTTTTCAATCTCGCTGCGTTGCATCATTTTTTTCTGCATCGCAGACTTATCCACCAGTGTGCAAATGCCGTTCCATAGCTCATTGCTGTACAAGCCAGCCAAATCCACCAAGTTACGGATCTGTTTTCTGCTCACATTAGGATCATCGATTCTCTTAACCGTCTCATCCATCAGATCAAGATTGGCCAGAAAACGATTTCCATCCTCTTTCTTCGTTCGAGCCTCAATTGTTTTATCGACAAAGTTGTTTTTCTCATCACAAGTCATTTCAAATTGGAATTTTGATTCGACTTTTTCGTCGCATTCCATTGCCTCTCTCTCAGCCTCCTTCGACGTCGTCGAAACAGAAGGTGCCCCCCCAGATACGATGGGGCGACTACGTCGAGGGGACGACTGCCGGTGCTCCGGTTGCCGTCTCCCCGACGCAGCAAGGGATTCCCCAGATGAACTGGGACCCTCCTGGGTAGTCGTTTGATTACGTGTCTTAACCATTCTGTTGTTTATTTCCCACTCAAATTCCCCCCCAGTTGTGGAGCCCTAGTGACCGGATCCCCCCCGGCCATTCATCCCATCGGCGAGCCCCGAACCTTAGGATAAGGGGTAATTTTTTAGAGAGGTTTTCTTCCTCGCGACCCGAAGGTCCCCGCTCCCATCGCTGGGTTTACGGGTTTGGCTGACGGAGGCCGAAGCCGTGTCCAGCAAGACTAACTAGCCAAAACCGAACGCGCCAACCAGTTGAAGACTCATTCCCCCCAGAGCCCCCAGCCTATCAGAATTGCCCTCTGCTAACAGAGGGACAATCAGAATCAGCAACCCTACCCCCCCTACCCCACGGTCCGTTCACCAGGTCCAGGGAATACATATTTCATTATTCCGTAGACCTGCCCAGGGTGCGCCACGAGGAGGCCAACCGCCAAAGGAACCCTAACCAAACCAAACTTTTTTTTTTTTTTTATACAGGAAAAAACCCCTTATGGGTACCACCGACCGACGGGGACGATCGGTGGTTATGTCAGACTCGCACCGACTAAAACAACCTGTATGCTCCACCACGCTGCTGGTAGCGGGAGCAGGGTGCCTTATTTGACCCCACTCCCGCCAGCAGCAACTCTGAACCCCAGAGTGCGCCACCTCTGGGTCGGGGCCTCTCTAAAAGTGGCCCCTCCCTCCGCTGGACGATGCATCGGGAGCACCAGATGCATCGACCGCCTCGGGGACCTTATAAGGAGGGCGTCCGATTCAACCCCGTTCGGAACGCCCAGAAGGTCCCCGTTAGGGCGGCATGCGATGGTCTTGGACGAACCGCCTGCGCCCGGCTCGCCTGCGGCGGATTGGATCCCGAGACTCGACTTCCCGGACCCGCTCCACCGCCTCCTTCTGCGAAATGACGTGCCGCAGAAGGAGGCCATCGCTGCCCACGACCTCTCCCTGTCCACCATGGCACGAACCACAGTGGGCAAGGAGAGGTCGCGCCCCACCTGTGCCACGAGCTCCGCCCGCTGAACCGCCCAAGCTGGACAGTCCGCGAGCGTGTGCACTCACCGGACGCTTCGCGCTCGGCCACCCGCCACAGATACCTCCCGAAGCAACCATGTCCGGAAAGCATCTGTGTCAGGCGAAAGGTGAGGACCCCATGCCTCCTGGCGACCCAGCCCTGGAGAATGGGCTGGATTTCCGAAATCGTCCAGCCTCCTGCACTGGGCGATTCCAGCCGCCGCCTCAATTGGCGGAGGAGCTCTTCCTGAGCTTCCCACCGCCAATCCACCTCTACCACCGCCGAGTCTCCCCCCGATGAACGGGCTTCAACTCTGCGGCGGAACCTAACCTAACCTAACCTAACCTAACCTAACCGACTAGACCACATAAAGAAACTGTTCACTGCCACCCCTACTGATTTCTTTTTGACACAGTATTTGACGAACCACGGATTCCACAAGACTTACTTACATCGTTTTAAAATCACAGACAACGACCATTGCCCTTGCGATTTTGACACACCTCAGACCTTAGATCATTTACTAACAGACTGTGTTACCTTTTCCATTCCCAGGTTAAAACATACTCAGTTGTGCGCACACTTAGAGGTTGACGATCCCTTCGACTTGAAATGCGTTATGAAAAAGGACGCATGCCTAGAGTCCTTTGTAGTTTTAATTATCACAATAATGAAACAGCTGAAGAATTTTAATAAAACAGTACACCCCCACCGGGGCAGCCTCAGCAATTAAACTTCATCTCACAATTATATTCACCTTTCTATCGCCATCTAATCTTATTTTATCTTATTTCATTTTATATTATATTTTATTATGTTAACGCCGTGTGGTATCCGGCTGAATAGAATAGTACCACCCTCATTTCTTACCGAGGTGTCGTAAAAGGCGACTAAGGTAAGCCGACCCGCCGTGTGGTATCCGGCTGAGTAGAATTGACCAACCTCATTTCTTACCGAGGTGTCGTAAAAGGCGACTAAGGTAAGTTGACCCACCGTGTGGTATCCGGTTGAGTAAAATAGACCACCCTCTTCTTATCGAGGTGTCGTAAAATACGACAGAGGTAAGTTGACGTCAGGCAGGCGGCCGGTCGTAAAAACGCAGCCAAATCATGTGACAGCATGTTTGTAGCATGTTGTGCCGACCCCACTTAAGAGTGGGATAAGGGCAGGAAGATGATGATTATATTTTATTATGTTAATTGACAATTTAGTTAAGTTAAGTTAAGTTAAGTCTAAGATATAAGTTCTGATTTCCTTTACACATCTGATTTTAGGCAATTTCACCCAATTGTACAAGGTTTTATTATAATGTTATTCAATTCACAATGGGAAAAATCTGGCAAATTAGTTTTAATTCTATCTCCATTGTAGCTCACGCTAAATAACTCTACCCAAATTGTTTAGATTAAGGAACTAGGTTAGGTAATATATGCCATGCAAAGGGGACACCCTATTGCATCCTATTTAATCTTACGGATTTAAAGCACCAATCGGCAGGCGCGCTGACAGGGCTTTAATTGTAAACAATTAAATATACGAGTAGGCCGCATTCCAACGTATCAAATCGCGAGGAATGCGGTTACCTAATAAGTTACTCTACATCAGTATTATATGACTCAACGTGTCCACTTATTTGTTGTAATCAATTAGCTTTAAGAAAAAAAAAAAAAAAAGCCTAACCTAACCTAACCTAACCTAACCTAACCATTTTCTTTAACTAACTAAAATTTTCAAACTGCACAAAATATTAAACTTTAAAAAATTATTTAGTGTACAACAGCGCCATTTAGCGGCAACTTTAAGAAGCAAACATTGAACCGCAGAATCTTTTGTTTTGTATACTTAATTGATAATTGAATCTCTCGATTACAAATTTAATAACTTATTATTCGATTTAATAAGAGTGTCGCACTGCTGACAAGCGGATATTTTTACACGAGACTTAGCGCGTAACTCCTCACCTTGCATTTACATTTGTACACATACATATATACACAATTACACAATACACAGCATGTCGAGCACAGGAGACTCTTCGGAGGGATTTGTCCGCACACCTTCACCAGAACAACTGAGAGCGTCACAGCTGTCCTCGTATACCCCGGAGGGCTTCGCGTGCGACATTGTCGGCCTCCGAAGGGAGACCCTGCGGGATCTCCTTTCCGAGGTTGACAGTCACCTCCAAATACTATGTGCCTCTATCGACGACCCCGCTAGGCTCGGCCACTTCCGGCGCGCGGGCGTGCGCGATACTCAACGTGCAACTCAGAAAGTACGCCGCAACCGTGCGCCGGCAACTTGACGACTACCTGGCCAATTGCCCACCGGGGTCTCCGCCTCCTCGCACGCAGGCTGAGACGGGCGGCAGTCCCACGGCCAGCAGGCTCAGGCCTATGATGGAGTCGGTAGTCCAAGAGAGGCTCGAGAGGGCACGGGACTTTGGCCGGGATATGGGGAAGAAGGCGGACGCGATCGTGAAGACCATCACGTCCGGTAAGTCGGTAACGCGCCCGGCCAAGGAAGCCGTCATCGACAAAGCGCCATAAGGGGGCTTGCTGAGAAATACACTCAGGAACTAATTACTGAGTTTAGCGATCAGGCCGTACTCGGCGAGTGGGGTACCCGCGAGGGGACCCGCGCGGGCCCGTCTAGGGAGGTGCCGCAGCAGACGCTAACAGCGAAAGCCGATGCGGCAACCAATACCGGAAATAATGGCGCGAGTCCGGGGGGAGACTCGAGGCCCTGGAGATCGTTCGACGAGCCTCGAGTCTCCACCCGGGGCACACGGGGTGATATTTACAGGAGAGGCCATGCGCCGGCCTGGACCGGCGGTGTTTTTTTCCTCCCCTATCAAAGAGACTCTCCTTGCCGGTACACACATACACATTGAACACTCGCACATACACACCATAGAGGGCACACATAACGTAGCGCGAGAACAACTTGAGGAACTCAAACGGGCTTTAGTGGAGTGCGTCAGCGAGAGCGTGTGAAGGGAGATGGGCGATGTGAAACCGCGGCGCGGCCCACCTACGCCACGGTAACCGCGCGCTCCTTTAATCAGACGGGGACCAGCGCGCCCTCGGTGGCGCAACCAAAGGAGCCTAAGGTTTCTGACCCCAGGTGGCCGGTAGCACGTATCAATCCTAGGCCCGCCATCATACTAGGAGCGAGTGAGCCTGGTAAGACCAGGGAGGAAGTCCTAGCGGCATTCCGAAAAAAGTGCACCTTCCGAGACCCTTATGGGCCCGAGGATGTGGAGTTCATCTCTAACAATAAGGTTATAGTTGAATTCCTAACCCTCGAGCAGCGGGACGATGCATTGGCCATGGCCCTCCAGGCCGACGGACTACGGGTACAACCGGCGCGCAGGCTCTGCTCAGCCAATGCTCATCTTGAAGGGGGTCTCGAAAGATATCCCGCACCAGGAGCTGTCGGACATCATCACCCGGCAAAACCCAGATCTGGGGTCTGGAGTAGGGGGAAGCTCAGACGTATTAAAATGTAAGTTTTTGAGAAAAAATAAGAATCCCGAGCTATACAATATTGTATACGAGGCGGAACCAACCTTCTGGAGGTCTGCGATGGGAGCACACCATCGATCGAGCATCTGAGCATGACACCACACTCTACACTCTCTGCCGTAAACTAACTGGAAGTGCCACCCCCCTTTACCCGTTGCTGGACCCAACGGGTAAAAGGATTTATGCGGCGAAGGATCGGGCCGAGATCCACGCCGACTACCTGGAAGAAAAGACTTTCATCCCGAACGTCGAATATCAACATTACCAATGTCGTCATCATGCGGCTATCCAGGTGAGACTGGAAGCATTCCTGACGGCCCCAACACCGCCCCTCCGGGTCGAGAACTTTATCTCCCCGTTCGAGCTGCGGACGGCTGTCTCCCGTCTTGACAGACGGAAGGCACCAGGGCCAGACGGCATCACTAACGCCGCACTGATGCAGCTGCCACAAGAGGGTCTCGCAGTGCTCACGAGGCTCTTCAATGGAGTACTCCGGACCGGCCACTTCCCCGAGGTGTGGAAGATCGGGAAGATTATTGTGCTCCCCTAGCCGGGTAAAGACCGACGGCACCCAGCAAGCTACCGACCCATCACCCTGCTGTCGCACATTGCCAAGTTATTTGAGCGCCTACTGCTGCGAAGACTCACGCCTCACCTGCCCCTCAGAGAGGAGCAGTTCGGGTTTCGCAGCAGCCCCTCCACGACGCTCCAGCTGGCGAGAGTCATCAACTACTTGGCCAGTGAGAGGAACAGAGGGCACTACACCGTCGGGGTCTTTCTCGATATGGAGAAGGCCTTCGATAGAGTGTGGCACGCCGGACTCCTGGCCAAACTTCTGGAAACTACCATACCGCCCGCGCTTGTGCGAGTGCTGGCGTCCTTCTTAGAAGATCGGAGTTTCTTCGTATCGATCGAGGGAGAAAATTCCAGGACACGACCCATCCGAGCCGGAGTACCACAGGGCAGCTGTATATCGCCGCGCTTATACGCGGCGTACACGAACGACATCCCTACCCTCCGCGACCGCTCGCGTGAGGGGGAGGAAGACGTACTGCTGTCCCTGGATGCTGAAAAAATTTCTAACTGAATGGTTAAAGACACAAAGTTATGATAAAACAGAATCGATAATAACACATTAAAACTAATCATGTAATAATTTATAATTACAAAACATACAAACGATTGCGCTCATACATATTGCACACAAACACACACACACACACACACACACACACGCATGAACAAACAAATATACACACGCACACAAACCGATAAATACAAACTCAAACATTTACACACTCATTTATTCTTTACTGTTATGTTTATTATTAAGATATGGAAGAGCGGAACCTTCTGACACGAGTATATTTGACTTACTCACTAGAAGGTTCCTACCTTTATATAGTAATGCAGAATTTTGGTAATGAATAAATGAATTTTGAATTTTGAATTTGAATTTGACGACAGTGCGTATTTCGCGTCGTCGGAATTCGACGATTGATACTAGGAGCTCCGAGGTACGTGCGGAATGACGTTCTGCACCGGGACACCAGGACGCCAACCGTGGAGGAATTTATCCGAACGCTTGCGCGCCGAATGTTCGCGCGAGCGGATCACAGCGCGCATGTACACCTCCACGGTATAGCCCCGCTGCACGCCCGTCCACCTGAGGGACGTCCATTACCTCGCGAGCTTCTGCGGTCTCCCGGACCGCTAGACGCGGAACTGAGCGACGAGCAGGACGACGCGAACCCGGACTAGACCCCTTACTGGACTGACACGTCCCCCGAACTTGACAACCCACGGACAATACACCCACGACGAGAATGAAGAGGACAGATCGCTTCCTTCGTTCAAGAATGAAAACGAAATATCCCCCTCAGGCTCAGCCATTGGCCAGAGCCTAGGCCAACAGGCCTAAACAAACAACCAGGCCTTCAGGCCTGCGAGGAATGGCCCGGGTAAGGAGGTACGCCTCGAAGCCCGTACCACACCCGTCTTCGGGCGAGTGAGAAGACCCCTGCTGGATTACCAGCAGGGGTCGATGACGCTGGTAACGATGTAAATATTCACTTTTTCTCTCTTTTTATTATAAATTTTCTTTAATATAGTTGTCTAGATAAGAATATGTGTGTAGTATATAAGAATCTAGATAAATAAGTAGCTTAGTTTGGTATAATAAGAGATGTACACGGGGGGAAGGATAGGCTTCAAAGGGGGGAATTTTCAGGTAGTAAGTAACGAGGTTATAATAGAATTAGAGTGCAATGTAGTAAAAAGCTAAAGTGAGATAAACAAATTTCAATATAGGGATTCATTTCTTACCTTGTGTATGCCCTTTTCGTCTGTGTAGGTCCCTATTGTACTCTTTAGCTTTAAGTTTACCTTAGGAAAAATTAAACAATAATGTGCAATAAAAATCAATTATTTGCAGATATTAAAATAATAACTCATAGAGAGGAAAAAAGATGTAAATGCGTATAGGTTTAGTTTGGTATATAAGTGACGTACATAGGGGGAAGGATAGGCTTAAGAGAAGGGAATTCAATGTAGTAGGCAGTGAGTGTATAAAAATAATAAGCGGGCAATGTAGCATAAAAGTTAAAGTGAGAGCAACAAATTTTAATATAGGGATATATCCCTTAGCTTTCGTATACCCTTCTCGCTGTGTAGGTCCCTATTGTACCTTAAGCTTTAAGTTAATCTTAGAATAGCAAGGAAAATCAAATAATAATGCGCAATTAAAAACTAATTATTTTCAGATAGCAAAATAATAACTAATAGAGGAAGAAAAATCATAAATGTGTATTAAATTAGTAATTAATTAATAAGATTAATTTGTAAGATAGAAGATTAAGCAATTTCTCATTTTCTCTTTCCCTTTCCCACACGACTGAGATTAAATGGTTTCCCCATCCCAAAGCACAGGCGGGGCGGCGGTGGACGTATCCAATAGCGGAAGCCGTCACCCCTGACCTGTAGCGAGTCTGTCCACAAGATCGGCGTTTCTCGCCAGTGGAGAAAAACAAAACAGATCAGAGATCCACTTAAAAAAAAAACCCTAACCTAACCTAACTTAACTCAAACCAACCCAAAACCGACCGAGCGACCGACCGACCGACCAACCGACCGAGTACAACTTTAAATTTGTTGCAATTACTTTGTTTCCTGTAAAGTGTTACCTTTTTTTTTAAATATTATTACGGTTTTCCGCATAGTATAATAACAACGATATTTTTCTTTTACACTTATTTAATTTAAAAAGAAGCAAGTCAAGCAAGAAGCAACCTTCTTTTTTTAATTATTTGGTGTCTTATTTCAGAAGGAACTATGTTGTGCCTCGGCGATGGGTTGGATATGTCTGGTGTGCATTGCCAACAAGCTGACTGGACTGTCGTCATGAACTTTTGGGTTGCACTGTCTATGTCATCCTCAGATTTAAGGGCTATTTGCAGATGGAGCTCATCATTAATCATTACTCTGAATGCCTCCCAATCTGTTTGTTTGTTATAGAGTTGTAGTCGTTTTGATCTTTGTGTTACTTTGACACTCATGGTTAGGATAACAGGGATGTGATTGGAAGATCCATCCAATAATGAAGTGACGGAAGTCTATTTGGATCTGTAGGCCAGTGTGTAGGCTCTGGCGTAGCTATTGTAGTGAGGCGATAAGTATCCACGGTTTTCTTTAGGTTCCTACCCCGAGTGGTAATGAGTCTAGAACCCCAATGTAGGTGTTTCGCATTCCAGTCTCCTACAGACACAAAACGACTTCCAAGGCTTTCAAAGAATTAGAAAACTGCTCTTCAGATATCCCATGTTTAGGTGGACAATACACAGCTGAGATGTTGAAATCACCATTTCTATCCGAGACAGCTACTGTGGTAGCTTGTATTTCTTCAGTACAGTATTCTGAAAGTTCATAGTGTTTTATTGTAGCTTTTATTATGACAGCAGTTCCACCATGTGCTGTACCATCCGGGTGATTTGTGTGCTATATATTGTATCCTTTAATCTTTATTAGACTACTTCTAACAAAGTGGGTTTCTGATATCAGTAATATGTCAAGCTTATGCATCTGAAGTAGTACTTCTATTTCATCTTTGTTGGGGGCTAATCCATTAATGTTCCAAGTACATATTTTTAGATCTATTTTGGAGTCTTAGATATCAATGTAGTTAAGAGTTTAAGTAAGGTACTCATTTGTTGTAAGAGTAAATCAATTTTTTCTGATTGTTTTACAAACATGTGCTCCAGTGTTTTACATGGGATGGACTGTGTATCTGTGTATCATACCAGTTAACTTTGATGAGGTCGCTTCTGCGTATGTTTTGTTATCCTTCTTTATGGGTGCTTCAGGTGGTGACTTAGCATCTATAGAATTTAAGTTAATTGAGTGAATATTGTCGTCCTCTCTTTGTGCTTGGTGATTTTTCTGTTGTCTTAGGGGTCTTTGATTGTGGGTTTTTCTTAACAGGATTTCCTAGTATACCTCGCATCCTTTATAGTTGGCTGGATGTGGACCCAGGCATAGAGCGCACATAGCTGGTGTATTTCTATCAGTTTTTAAACATGCAGATGTTTTGTGATCACCTGCGCACTTAAATAAATAAATAAATATATGGGACACTTACACACACGGTCGTCCATCCCCAAAGTAAGTAACTTAATACTTGTGTTATGGGTGACAGACAACTGGTGAATATATATACTTATATATTTTTAAATACATACTTAAATACAAATATACACCCAGGCTCAAAGACCAACAAATTCATTTATTGAAAATGTTGGCCCACGGCGGGAATCGAACCCGCGACCCGTGGTGCCGAAGGCAGGGTCACTACCCACTGCACCAACGAGCCAGTCAACTTAACACAACGAAAGGGTTTCATACAATAGTTTTTCGTATGTCCATACTGTTGGCACCTTTGACATTGTACAACTGTTTTACGTTTTCGTGGATCTTCAATTATTACAGTTTGGTGGTATATGACTTTAATATCCTTTGCTGCTTTATTATTGGGTCCAGCAAGTAGGTTTGCAAAGAATGTATTGGTAGGTTTTTGTCAGGTCCAAATTTAGCATTAATAATTTCTCCTGTTACTGTATTGCCTGTTTCTTCAATTGCTTCTTGGATGACTTGTATAGGTGTTGAGTGATGTAGATTGCGTATAACAATTCTGTAACTTCTGTTGTCTTTTCGATTAAAAGTGTGTCCAATAAGGCCATTTTCTCTTATTACTGATATTATTATTTTATATATGTTGACATCATGGGTTAGTATTTTTAATTGGTTTCTGTTGATAATTTTGTATGTGAATTCCGATTTATTTGTAACTGTTTCAAGTAGCTCAGTTAGTTTATTTAAATCCTCAACACCATATAATATTATAGGTGGACGTTTGCTAATCTTCTTATTCTTTAATTCATCTAGCTGTTCTTCGGTTAAATCGACAGTTAGTCCAATAAAACTATTGCTTGTTTCAACCTTATTAGGTGAGGGTGTATCAGCTAACTTCTTTCTTTTGGGGTTTCTGATTGATGGTATTTTTTGCCAATCTGGTGGTTGTACATTTAAATCACTTTGTTCAACTGTATTATGGTTATCATTTTTTTGCTGAAGTTTTAAATATGTTTCTTCATCACTATAACTAATACTAATAAGCTTGGATGGAAAGCTTGCTGCACTAGTCTCTTTCCAGTAGCATTTACAGTCACTGGAGCCTGTTTACTCACTCCAGCGGTGTCTTCGGTAGCAGATTTCACACTGTCCGGCCCGGGTACCGGAGAGCGCCGGGGGTTAGCCGGGTTGCATGACAAAACACTTTCTCTATTCTTGTACATTTCATAGAAGGGGGGTTTGGGAATAAAACCAGCAGTAATTTCCCAAGGTTCTACTGCCACAATTTCTGAGGGTATTTAATGCCTCAAGGCTTGTGGTAGCCGTGGACAGGTTATTAACCGCCGCCCGTTACTCGGCGTTGTCAGCTTGTTTTGCACCACCCAGGGGGCACGTGTAGGGTGATAGTTATAGGAAAAGATGGTAAATCCTACGGACGCGAGCGACATCCACCCCCCTCAATTACGAATTAACGTAGTTTTTCAAATTGGTGAGAAGGTATGGCGCTTACATTCTATAAAGAAATATACAATTTACTCAAACGAGGACTAAAATCTTCGTTGCATATTTAATATACTTACTTAGGATGGGTAATAAAATAAGAAAAACTAAAGATAAAAGAATTTAATTATAAATCCGAAATAAATAACACTGCCAATCCATTCAAAATAATCAAAATTGTAATTTATACAACGCGAACCACGACATTTTTTTTTAAATTTTAATTAGGCAAAGGAAATGTCTATTCAGCCTATGTAATGTTGTAATGATGTTATTAAATATAGCTATTTCGAGTTCTATTTTTATGTGAATATAATTATATTAACGTTTCAAATTACGTTTTTAAACACAAAAATATCAAAATAATATATTATCGGTAAAATTTGTGTCAACGGGAATGCTGTCACTAGTACGAATTGTCTATGATAAACACATTTCAAAATACACTATATAGGATACGAGCCAGGGGGGTGAAATTTTCTAAGAACCACTTTTCGGGTCGCCGCGAGCGTCATCTCTCTGAGAGTATATGACAACAAAAATTAGTTTTATATAACTATTCACTAGATGTCGCAAAAAATACACTGTAATATATGTATGTCATAAACTTTTAAATGTTTCTGCCAAAAACGTAACACTGCTTATTTAAAGGAATATATTATATTATTTCATTCTATTATAATCTTTTAAGTGCAATTTTGGATGTGAAAACGTTGGTAAGTAACTACTATAATGTTTTTGAAACCATTTAATACCTTTTCCTAACGGTAGATTCACTGCAGAAATTTAATTTTTAACCCTTTTAGTGCCAGGCCAAAAAGAAATCAGCCGTATTTTTTTTTTAAATTTTAATTTAATTTTAAATTCTTATGCAAATAACACCAAACGAGAAATAATATTGCCGTGGGGGGCCCAGTAACGTCACACTGGGTCGGAACACCCCATATTGCTTTATGCTTTGGCCTGGACAACATTGCACTGGCCGAGTTCCTGGCAGCCTCCGGTGGAGGAAGATGGGTCTTCTTTCGATGCACATGGCACGTGGCGGCAACGCCCTATGCTGATACCTCTGAACTTTTGATGAACCACTACTGTCCACACACATAACAACTATGCCACAACGGTTTTAAAACGAATATGATAATAGAAAACAAATAAGCGTCCTTTTCTCGGATTTTTTTGCAGTTCACACACACGATAGTAGACTTCGAGCGCGAATTGACGCGTCGTAACCGTTCCCAGCGACGACTCAACTCGGTCCGGGGCCAATGGTGACGCGTTACTGTCGTATGCTCACAGAGCGTTGTTATTGGCCAGACCGAGCGCGCGAGATTTGAATTCACGAAGAGTGAACAATGTGTACATTCGTAATAAATATTATATTTTAACACTTTCGGTTACATTATTTTGGTACATATTTTGAATATTTGATCTGATTTAGACTATAGTTACAAAAATTCAAATGTGTGATTTCAGGTTTACAGCAAATAAAAATTATGATTATGAAAACTAATTACAGAGTGTAGTACGTATGCAAAGTTAGTTGTTTTCAACAAATAAATGTGTAAACTGATGGACATTTATTATTTGTATATGCTTGATTATTTATAAATGTTTTAAAAGTATTTGTCAAGTGTTTCCTGAATTAACATACTATTTAAAAAGATGTAAAAAATAAAAATTATTAAATATTACATAGCTTTAATCATTTATTATTACCCTTATTTAGAATAGTTGTTTGATGCTACTCTTTGATTTGAACCGGAATTTGGAGATGCCAAGTCCGTTCAAATTGAAATGGTATAGCGCCAAACTACTTTTTATAAATGCTATTTTTATATAAGGGTCACTATATGAATGCAGTACAGCGCCATTTAGTGGATTATTATGATAACGTTACAGCGACATCTCTGCGACATCAAGTAATACAGTTTCTTATCATACCTCTTCACTCTATTCATTCATACTATCTTCACTCGACTAAAATAATATTTTATGTTTTATTTATTTATTTATTTATTAAACAGTTTGCCAACAGACATAACACAGATAATACCTTAAAATATCACATAATATACACTTACAAATTGTGCACGTCCAATTACTGGCAAACAGCATGCCTGAATGTCGTGCAAGTGCGGAGTTATAGTTAAAAGTTAATTTCTAAGTTAACAATTAAAACTTAATTATATATAAACAAATAAGACCTACAGGAGGCAACACTTAGTTGTTTTTATGCTGATGCAAAATATAATAGTTTTAAATTTACGAAGACTCACTGCGAGAATGTCAGTTTTTGTTCTTGTGAAAAACATATTATACTCGCGACAAATCCTATTCAGAAAACTGTGAGCGCCGAGATTAGTTCTGCAAGTTTTTAGGGCGAAGGGTTTGAAGGTGCTATATCGTGCATTCTTGCGAGGAACAGAAAAATTTATTTTTTCTAACAAGCTAGGGCAATCCAGTTCGTTATTAATAATTTTAAAAAGAAGTAATTGGTCAGCAATCCAACGACGATTTTCTAAAGTCGTCATTTTAAAAAAGGTTAATCTTTTAGCGTAAGAAGTAAGCTCACTTAGTTTTTTTTCGTGTGCTGTCAGAAAAAAAACAAAGCGTTTCTGAACTCTTTCAATTCTACATATGGAAGTTTTATAAGAAGGTATCCAAATACAACAGCAATATTCTAATAAGCTACGAATTATAGCATAATATACAATTTTAAGGATTTTAGTTAATTTAAAAGATTTACAATTTCGCCAGACAAAGCCTAAAAGTTTATAAGATTTTTTAATAATAACATCTATATGATCTTTAAACGACAGCTTCTTGTCTTAAGTAATTGCTAAATCTTTAATTTTATCCACTTCTTCTAACACCAAATTACGTCATATATTAATTTATATGACGTAAGCAATGGTGTACGTTTTCTAGTAAATTTAATATGTTGACACTTATTTATATTCATCGGTAATTTGTTTTCAATAGACCATGCTGTAATTTTGAATTTGTTATGATTTTGAAAATTTTAAGTCGTCCGCAAACATTAAGGATTCAGAAGATTTGATGTGGCTACATAAGTCATTTATGAAGATCGAGAATAAAATAGGGCCTAAATGGGAGCCTTGGGGGACACCTGAGGGAGCCATAAACGGTTCGGATTCATGCCCGCAAACAACAACTTTTTGTCGTCGCTAATGCAAATACGACGAAAACCACGAAAGTAATTGCCCATGAATACCAATGTTACGTAGCTTAGCTAGTAGGATAGAGTGATTCACTCGATCAAAGGCCTTACTCATATCCATATATACAGTATCCACTTGAAATCCCTTATCTACTGCGTCTGTAATTTGAACTATGTAGCTGGTTAAGTTAGATACAGTAGACATTTTGTGTCTAAAGCCGTGCTGCTGAGGGACCAGTACAGATTTAAGATGAAATGTAAGTATAGTGCAAATTAAAGACTCAAAAACCTTACCTAATATGGGAAGTAAAGAAATAGGCTTATAATTCACTATATCATCCGCTTGTCCGCTCTTTGGAATTGGCACTATATTGGCAGTTTTCCATTTCTCAGGAAATATCCCAGTAGACAGCGACCAATTAAATAACAGACATAGGGGATAAGAAAGTGCTGAGGCAATATTTTTGATAAAGATTACTGGTATCCGATCAGGTCCCGCGCCCTTTTTTACGTCAAGTTTCATTAAAGCTTTTTCAATTAATACTTGATTTAGTGAAACTCTAGATAAAGAAATATTGTAGTTGTCTAAATGGTTGAGATCACCACAATTACCGTCTGATTCATTTTTTGTAGAACTCAAATTTATATTCGGATTTTGTGCGTAAACGGATGAAAAATGTGTAGCAAATGCATTACAGATAGAAGAGGGTGACGAAATCCTTTTGCCATCCCACGTCATCTCGTTTGGAATACTTCCTTGAGTTTTTCGCTTAGATTTAAGACCACAACACCTTAGTGTTGTTTTTACAAATCTGATCCTCCATATATTTTTTATAATTAACGTAGCATCGATTGATCGCAATATGGCACCTCTTTCTAGCTTCTTGGACATCATATTCGGCAAGAGGACATTTAGTTTTTTTGTATTTACGACGATACGCTTCCTTCTCTTCTATTATTTTAATGAGATTAAAAGTGTACCAAACTGGGTAACTACCGCGTTTAGTTTTCGTTTTTGGGACGTACCTTTCAATAAGACTCCTAATAATGGAGTAAAATTTATCAACCATTTCATTGATATTATCGTATGTGCTAAAAATGTCATCCCAACAGATTTTGTTTAATTCAGTATTTAAAGTTGTAAAATTTGCACGATAGAAATTAAATTTTGTTTGCCTGATTGGTTTAAGGAATTGCTCTTTGTGAACGTTAATTTTGATCATCAACGGCGGATGAAAGAGGTCTACTTTAATTAATGGCTTATCTACAGGATGAACAAAAGCTTGCAGCAATCCATTACAAAAGATCAAATCTAGCATCTTCCCGTCTTTATTTAAAATATTATTATACTGACTAAAATTATGAAGTGCTATAAAGTCTGATACCAAATACCCTAAATTTGAATGACCACAAAACGGTTGAGTAGGTGTTGTATTAATAGATAGTCTATCGTTGGATTGAACCCATTCTATAAAACCGAGATTGAAGTCTCCTAAAAGCAGGACATTCTCATCCCTATTGATTTTAGAGATGGTTTCACTAAGTGATGTTAATTGTGAGTCAAGCTTACAAAAAGACAAAGGCGGAGGCAAGTATACAGTGCAAATGTGGACTTTATTACGTAGATTACCCGGTGATGAAATACTGACCCACAAATCCTCATTATTACTTTCCCAATGTTTATTTCGACTGGAAAATATTTTTTTTGAAATGGCTACTAGAATTCCGCCACTCTCTGACTTAATGCTACTAGTGCTCCATCTATCTCGCCGATAAATAGTGTAGTTATTATTTAATACCTCAGTGTCAAGAACACCATCATTCAACCAGGTCTCCGTTATGATTATAATATCATACTCACAATCAATACTAGACAGATATAACTCTTCAAGTTTGCCTCTTATACTTCTTGCATTTTGGTAATAAACTTTTAAGTTGTTTAAAGAATACATTTTAAAAGAAAAATAATTTTATTAAAATTATAAATTTACAAAAATAAAAAATAACTAGTTTTTTATTTGTTTTAGAAAATCACTATTTTTTATCCATAGAGCAGGCGCAGAATCATCCTTTTTATTTATTTATTTATTTATTTATTTATTACGCCAACAACTTACATACAAGTTTGTCCAACAATCATTTAAAAACTAAGGTTCGTATCTAAGTCTATTACAGGCATAAATATGAATAACAGACAATTTCTAACTTAATTTAAACACATATTGATTATTATATATGATGATCGCTGATCGGTTATAATGATCGCTGATGAGACTTTATTAACACTAGATGTTTCCTAAACAATGGTAATTTATCAAAAAATATATCAGGATTACATACACCCGACAAACAATAATCATTATAAGACCTAGTCATACGCGGAATGAGTGAATTTTTGTAGGATACTGTTGGTGAACCAGGCACATCAAAGAGACGCTTTTCGTGTATTCTACATCCGAGTCGCGGTACCTTTAGCTTAATTTGTGCAATAATATCAGGACACACCAAAAACCCATTTAAAATTTTGTGTAGCACACATAAGTCTTGCATAGCTCTACGATGCGCTAAGCTGTGCATTTTGTAGATATTTAACCTTTCTAAATAAGAACTATGAGACGGCACCAATTTGTTTTTATAAGACAGGTAACGAGTAAACGATCGCTGCAACCGTTCAATCCTATCAATATGACACTGATGGTATGGATTCCAAATAATGCTAGCATATTCTAAAACGGTCCTAACAAATGCGTTGAAGAGAGTAATTTTTGTAAAAGCTGAACGAAAACCCTTGGACATTCTCTTCAGGAATCCGATGGTTTTAGATGCTCTAGCAGTAATATAATTGTAGTGATGGACATAACCTAATTTATCATCAATCATGATGCCTAAATCCTTCACAATATTTGCTCTTTTAACACTAACACCATTGATGGCATAAGATGAAAGAATAGGGTTCTTCTTCTTTGTGAATTTTATAAACTAACATTTAGAAACATTTATTACCATATCATTACGAGAGCACCATGTATTGATTCGATTTATGTCTTCCTGAAGCAACGCAGCGTCATGGTGGGTGCTTATGGTTCTGTATATTTTCATATCATCAGCAAAAAGGAGGCACTCACTGTTTATGATACAGTTGGTTATATCGTTGATAAACAGAACAAACCATATTGGCCCAAGGTGAGAACCTTGAGGAACTCCGGACGTTGCCATATAGGGTCTAGACTCATATCCTTTTACCGCTACAGATAAAACTCTGCCCTCAAGGTACGAATTAAACCAGGATAGTAGGCTTCCACAAATTCCATAATAGTGTGATAGTTTTAGCAGCAACGTACCATGGTTAACCTTGTCAAAAGCGCTTTTGAAGTCAGTATATACTGCATCAACTTCAGTACCGTTATCTAAGTGCTTCGTCAAATAACTAACATATAATAATAAATTACTTATAACTGATCTCTTATTTAAAAATCCATGCTGCCTAACGTTAATTGCATTTTCAGTGTGTGCTGTTATTATTGGACATATTAAGGATTCGAAGACTTTACCAAATACTGGTAACAATGAAATAGGTCTATAATTACAAACGTTACCAGTATCCTCCTTTTTATGAATGGGAACTACTCGGACTTTTTTCCATTCCATTGGGAAAATTCCAGTTTCGAGAGATCGATTAAAAATAACCATTAACGGAAGAGAAAGCTCTTTGGCACATTTTTTAATAAATATACTATAGATACCATCTGGACCGGGTGATTTATTAGTATTCAGAGTGTGCAACTGCTTAGCAACTGCCCCTTCTGTAAGTTTGATGCGACTGAGCGTATCGCATATGCTACTCGACAAAGTCTCATCAAAGGTGATTCTGCCCAAATTACTATGAAACACGGATTCAAAATAACTGGCAAACAGGTTCGCAACTTCAGAACCTTCAGTAGCGAATTTATCCATGTAATACACACGACTCGGTATAGAAGCTTTCATGCCCTTCTCTTTTATGTAACCCCAAAACGCTTTGGGATTTTTCTTTATGTTATCTTCCGTTCTTTGTATATACATACTATGACTTTTTTTAAGTTGTGAACGGCAACGGGCACGAACGATTTCAAACTCCAGCTTATCTCGAGGATTATTATTTTTGCGATATCTGAGACGAAGTTTGTTCTTTTCTGCTAATAATCTTTTAAGGCTCTTATCAAACCACGAAGGAAATTTTGAGGAACGGGACTGATATTTCGGAACAAAATGGTCAAAGTCATTTCGTAATTTGTCATAGAATAAAGTAACCATCTCATCAGCGGACATATTACCACTAAAAGATTCTAACCAATTAAAACTACGTAAAGACTGCTTTAGCTTGGAATAATCAGCTTTGTAAAAATTATAATCACATCGGGGTTTACAAGGGACTGTGTCAGTCACAATTGATGCTTCAATATTTACTATTACATCTAAAGGGGGATGAAAATAGTCTACTCTGCTAAGTATTGCAGATGCTTTTCGTACAGATACATCAAATAAAGTACTTAAAACAAGATCCAAAACTCTATCATTATGCCCTGCGAAAGTGTTAAATTGGAAAAGTGAATTAAGCGATAGATAATCAATTAACGCAAATCCTAAATTACTATTGTAGTTACTAGGTTGAGCAAACGAATATTTGTCGCTTATTTCCCAAGAAATAAAACCAAGATTGAAATCGCCCAGAATAATAACGTCTTCTACTTCATGTATAACAGTAGCTGTATTGTTTAAGAATTTCTTTAAGTTGACTATATTAACCGGTGGGGGCAAATATACAACACAGACACCTATTCGTCTTAATTTTCTATTAGTTTTAAGTTCAAGTACTACCCAAAGGTCCTCTATTTCACTTTCCCACTCACGCATATGAAAGGATTTAATTTTTTTGTCAACCGCTAACAGAACACCACCCCCATCTGATTTAACCATAGACAGGCGATCTCGCCTATAAACTTGATATCTTCTGTCAATAAATTCGGAACTATATATCTCTGGTCTCAACCATGATTCTGTAAACGCTATGATATTATAGTCATTTTGCAGGATATTTTGATAAATTTCTGAAGTCTTAGTTCGCATCCCACACACATTCTGGTAATAAATATTGAATAGAACGACTTTAACCAACACAGGACAATACAATAAGAACTCAGTTGAGTTTGTGTACGTCGTCAATATGATTTATTATTTGGGCGCTAGATCTTTCATCTTTCCTTACGTAGATTTTACCATTCCGAACCCACACAAAGGTAAACATAGTTTCTTTAGCTTTCTTTTTAGTCTCTGCGAGGAGTAGTTTATTCGATGGCGATAAATGTTCAGAATGATAAATAGGCGTTCTGTCTCCGCCTAATCCAACTGTCTGTGTGGATAGCTTGTCTAGTCGGTTCTCTCGGTTGTATTTGTAATACGCTGTCAGAATAGAATCTCGATATCTTGCACTACGAAATTTCACAATAACAGTTCTTGGTCGCTTGTTTGTATTATCCCTTTTCGCAACTCTGAAACAATTCATTACATCAGAGTCCTCTATATTAATTGATACTGCTTTTCCGATTTGTATAACATTTTGTACCAAATTTTCCGACCTGTATTCAGGCAAACCATTAATCTCAATATTACATTCTCGTGAATGCTGTTCAATAGTTGATATCCGATGGGTGAGATCCTTTACTGTATCTTCAAGTAATTTATTACGAGCTCTTAGTTCAGTAACTTCTCTGTCTCGCATTTCCAATCTGCTATTAATTTCATCATATCTCTTAGAGAAAAATTCCATTGATGTAGATAAATCGCATATTTGTTTTGTTAATATATCAAATTTAGAATCGAGTATGCTTTTTAAGGTATTTTGTATTGATTTATTAACGGATTCTTTTATTTCGTTAGTAATAGACAACAAGTTATCATCATCCAGTTTATGTAATTTGTCAAGATTACACATTGCCTGATTCGGTTCATTACCGAATACATCGATGTTAATATGAGGACTGCGCACTGGTGTATTTGTATTGTCTCCTCCCTTTTTTTTACCGACTGACACAATTAGGATATCGCCAACCAGATTTAAATTGAGCTGTCAAGTTTGAGGATTGGCCTTCGGTAAGCCCAATACATTGCATATGAAAGTAGTCGTTGCATTCAGAGCACATCAGTGAAGATTTTCTAATTACTTTATTACCACATCCATCCTTTCTTAACATCACTCGACCGTGGCGTACCCACAAATACTTAAACCTGTGTTCTTTTTTGTAGCTGCGTGCCAGAGCGTGTAGAGCGCGATTGGCAGGCGCGAGATGTTCCGAAACAAATATAGGCGTCTTATCGCCCGCTATACCCAAGTGGGAGCTGTTGAGCTTATCTAATGGGTTGGATTTGTTGAATCGTAGACATGCACTGAGGAATTCGTCTCGTTTACGCAGCGACGGCAGTCTCAATATGACAGATCGAGGTCGGCTGCTGTTAGGGTTCACTTTGGCAACGCGAGTGCATGAAATAATATCATTTTCCTCGATAGGGCAAGAGATAGTATCCCCGAGTTGAATGATAGTATTTGTTAGGTTTTCCTTCGAGAACTCAGGTATACATTGTAGCTCAATGTTGGATTCACGAGCCTTCTGTTCGATTTCTGACATTTTAAAGTTTAAATCTCGTAAATTCTCTTGTAGTTTGATATTATCCGATCGCAATGTGGTCATCTCCGATTTTAAAAATTGAATTTCAATATTAGCCTCATCGAACTTGGTAGACATGAGTTCAACCGTTTTAATGAGGTCCAGTATTAACGACAGCGTACTCCGGGAGCAACCCAGCGCTTTATTTATGTTAGCAGTTATTGATGACTCCAAGTTATTAATTTTTGCCATTAAAGTATTTTCGAACTGATTAAAACGATTATCAATAGACAATAAATCAATTTCACTCTTTGTTTCACTACAGAATTCCTGATCTGAAGTTTTTACCGGTGTATTAGTATTATCTCCTTTTTTCCGTGGTAATTTACACTCGAGACATTACCAAGACGCCTTGGATTTAGAAGATAATTTGAAATAATTTTCCCTGGATATACCAACACAGCCGTAATGATAATGACTATTGCACGAGGAACAAATAATTCTTTCCCCAGCACCGATAACCTGCTGGCATGCATTACAGGAACTCATATTTGAGGTAGTAAATTAATCGTGCACACACGAGATATTGTTGCCAAGTATATTCTAATCACTTAATAACATGAACTTGTTCGCGAGAAGAACGTCACAAGCGCCGTGCGGAACACGTCGCTTACGTGTTTCTCCGCGAAGTCTCCACAAACTTTAGACTAACATTGCTTTAGTTGTTATTAACTTTACAAAGAACTGATTTTAAACTCTGTAATTATATAAAAACGTAGTGCTTACTGTACAGCACTCAAATCACTATAGTTTTGTTTAAAACATCCACTGATAACTTGAAATAAAATTTTTTGAATAGTAGGTAATAAACACCGCACTTGCGCTGAGCGCGCGACGAGTAATGTATTTAATATTAATAGCATGGAATTAAAATAAAGTAAACAATAACAGAGGATTTTGATGGTTTCGTACAGAAACCATCAAAATATTCTACAATTCGCGATATTTCACGACAAGGGCTCGAGTGAAATGAAACACGACATGTTGGCGGGTCGTTTATTGTGGTCGGTTGGGACTCGCGAGACGCGCCGCGTCGGGAGCCTGGGGCTCACGCTGCAGCGGGCGTCGCCGGTTCGGAGCTCACGCTGCAGCGGGCGTCGCCGGCTCGGAGCTCACGCTGTAGCGGGCGTCGCCGGCTCGGAGCTCACGCTGTAGCGGGCGTCGCCGGCTCGGAGCTCACGCTGTAGCCGGCGTCGCCGGCTCGGGAATCACACGGCGCCCGGCGCCGGCTCGGGTTCGTCCAGGTCCAGAGCGGCGTCGATCATGGTGGTGTCGAGCAGCAGCCGCAGCCGGGACGCGCTCAGCACGCCGCCCGCAGCCACGGCCGCGCCGCCCACGCACACCTCTGCGGACGGGACGAGCGGTGGGTGAGCGGTGGTGGGCGGGGAGCGGGCCGGAGGGCGGGGGGGGGGCAGGCACTCACCCTGCAGCGGCACGGGGTCCAGGTCCAGGCTGTGGTTCATGTACGCGTGGCGCGCCTCGCCCTCGAACAGGTTGGTGTAGGAGCCGCCCAGCGCCGCCGCGCCTGCCGCCGCCGGGGGCCAGAACGGAACACGGTTAGAGAGCGGCCCGACATTCGGCCCCCCGCACTCCCCGGGCGGAGTGTGTGCGGGCGCCTACGGCAGCGGCGATCGCTTACCGTCCCGATGCAACGGCGCGGGCGGCGCCGGATTCGAGACGAACGGCACCGGCTGCAGCGGGAACGGCGGCGGGAACGGCGGCGGGAACGGCGGCGGGTGCGAGGCGGGCACGCCAGGTTGTGACACTGGGTGCGGGGCGGGCACGCCAGGGTGCGGCACTGGGTGCGGGGCGGGCGCGGGCTGCGCGCACAGCACCTGCGCGAACCGCGGCGGCAGCTCGTCGCGCGGGTCGGCCGCCACGAGGCCGCGCCTGCGCAGCGAGCCAGCGGCCGTCAGTCGTCAGCCGTCAGCCGTCAGCGCCGGGCCGCGGAGCCCGTCGCTCGGACTCAGGCACGATTATATTATGTGAAGAATTATTAAATTCATATCCTTACTAATATTATAAAAGCGAAAGTCTGTCTGTCGGTTCCGTTTTCACGGTCAATCCGCTGAACCGATATCGATGAAATTTTGCACAAATTATTTTTATTTTTAAACATTATGTCCACAAAAACATAATTTAAAAATGTTCTAATTATATATTTTTTTCGTATCACTACATAGTATAAAACAAAGTCGCATTCTTTGTTTGTCCCTATATCCTTATGTATGCTTAAGTCTTTAAAACTACGCAACAGATTTTGGTGCGGTGTTTTAATAGGTAGAGTGATTCATGAGGAAGATTTATATGTATAATAACATTGTATAACGCAAATACGTTAGTGCCGCGAATCAAACTAGACGGCGCAGCATCGAAAAAATGCCCGCTATCGTTTGGTTGGCGGAACTACATATAATACGTAATATAATTATTGTTGCGATTCGGATAATGGATAGCTGTGTTTAATCGGCCGTCCTACATACACCCTGTTGGACCGCAAACCCAAGGGGGTTGTCCAACATTCAATACGGAGTAGAGAAATACTGTAATTTTTGAGGTTTCTAATGCGATGTCGTAAGTAATGACATTTTTTTACGCTTACATAGCAAACACAGGCTAAACCCTACGAGATTTATCAAAATGATGTACTAAGTATTTGCACACCTTGAAAATGTCTACAGAAAACTCCGCGATGGTATATGTCTATCTCTTATGGATAACCCACAATAGCATTTTTTGTCATTTACTTCTTACGAAAAATAATGTCTCACTTTCGAAGCAATTTTTATACAATACAGCATTAATCCTTATCCAATTAAGTATCTTAAATACATTGTTGATTTAATATAGATCAATATTTACAGCATGTAATTACGTTTAAAAAATAAAAACAATTTGACAATTCATTACATAGTTAAACTATAAAACCCTCTGATTATTCCCGGATCGATCGGATTTTTGTCATGGAGATATTTGCAGGGTCGAAGACCGACAGAAGCTACTCTCAATTTCAAGACTACAGTCCGCGCGAACGAGGTTGCGGGTAAAAGCTAGTTCGAAAATACTCGATATCGATTTTCACGAGAATCATAGCAAAGAAAATATAATCAATACTTCGAACGATGGATTTCTGCAAAGTGAAGCTTGATTTATGAACTACCTAGCTTAGCTCGGTTATTCATTTGTTTCGACAGTTGAAGCGCACTGACCGACCGCGCCGGCGGCCGGCCGCTGCGCTGCGGCGCACGGTGCGGCATACATCCCTCTAAAGTAAAGATCGGAACTCGGAGATGCCGTCCCCGGAATACCGTCGGTCCGGCTCGGCGGGCGCTCACCGGTCGATGAGGCTGGGCGCCAGCGGGCCGCACAGCACGTGCCAGCAGTTGGCGCAGGCGTTGCCGCGCGAGTACGGGTTGGCCGCGCCGCGCCGCGCCGAGAACGAGCCCTTGATCTGCGGCAGAGGGCGGCCGTGGAGCGGGCAGCGGCGACAGGGGCCGGGGCGGGGGGGGGGCACTCACGTCCTCGTTGGTGGTCTGGTCCGTGGACGCCAGGTACGTGTGGAAGCCGGCCAGGCCCAGCACCGACCACACCGACAGGAAGCACACGGCCGCCGTGAGCGCGGAGGCGGGCGAGGCGCGCAGGGCCGCCGCCAGCCCCGCGCCGCGCGCCAGCAGCGCCAGGTGCGCCACCGCGCACGCGAACACGAACACGGCCAGGAAGGACAGCGACACCACGAACAGGTAGAAGTAGCGGTAGTTGCGCTTGCCCACGCAGTTGCCCACCCACGGGCAGTGGTGGTCGAAGCGGTCCACGCAGTTGTCGCACAGCGAGCAGTGCGAGGCGCGCGGCGGCCGGAACATCTTGCACGTGAAGCAGTACTTGAGCTTGACGGGGCGGCCGCGCACCAGCACCTCGCGCGCGCGCGGCGGCGGCCGGGCCGCGCCCTCCGCCTCGGCCGCCGCCTCCGCCTCGCAGGGCGCCGCGCGCGGGATGATGCCGGGGTCGGACAGCGCCGTGCGCAGCAGCGCCACCAGCGTCACGGCGGCCAGCGCGGCGCCCGCGGCCGGCACGGCGCCCGACACGCGCGCCGCCAGGAACGGGCAGTCGAACGCGAAGTGCAGCGCGCACGTGCCGCAGATGAGCGCCAGCGTGAGCGCGAACACGCCGGGGTGCGGCGCCGTCATCAGCCGCCCGTCGCACCAGAACCGGTTGCGGCCCGCGAACACCTCCCACTTGCGCGTCACGCGCCGCGACGCCATGCCGGCATCACCGCCGCGGCGCCGCCCGCGCCCCTTCCCGCGCCCCTCGCCGCGCCCCTCGCCGCAGCCGCGCCCGCCCTGCGAGACCTGAGACACGGCCGCACATAAGAGTCTACTCCAGAGTACATAGTGAAATGATAAAAATACGAGTCTAATCTGTATGACTAATTTTAATTGAATTTATTTTATTCTATTTATTAAAAAAAAGCTTACAGCTACATACAAATATTAGCCTAAAATATTATAGTTAACTACAAGCTTCCACAGATTGGTAAACAAATTAACATTCGGACATACATTTAAACGATATCGAGTTACCACGTGAAGAGTATAGCGCACGCCACACCGAAGTGTATTATTTGTTAAGAGCCAGTCAGGGCAGTCTAATCCTTTACATAAAACTATGAAATAAGTGGTCTGTCATCCAATGATTACATTCTTTCAAGTTTTTTAAATTGGTGTAAAAAGTGTTAAAAGTTGGTGTAAAAACTTTTCTCATACTAACAGGAAAAAATGTGTTAATGAACTGTATCCATTCTCAAGAAGGTACAGGATATTTTATCAGAAGAAATGAACTTTTCCCAAACAAAGCAATTATCCTCTGAATTCCATAAATCCATGGCCCGTCACACAGATGACAGTTAACCTTTCCTTCATCAGGGTCGTTAAATAGATATATAAAATTAAATAAATAAATATGTATTAATTCTTATTAGTTCGAATTATACATAAAATAAATAAATATTTATTAATTCAAAGGCATGCGTCTCTTTTTTGAAAGGTTGAGTAAGTTTTTTTTATTTGAAAATATTATTGCACCTTCCGTAGATATTAGTGCCAGAGCCACACTTAAGGAGCCAAGCAGCCACACGTGGCTCTGGAGCCCCACTTTGCTGACCACTGGGGTAGCACATCGAGGGCCGCCATTTTTTAAATACAATTTGTTAGTTTTTTATAATCAATTAAACAATTCAATTAATTTCAAATAATTCAATTATACATTATTAAGTAATTTTTTTCAATTATGTATGTATATATTGACCAGTTGTCTGTCATCAATAATACAAGTGTAAAGTGACTTGCTTTGGGGAGGAGCGACTGAGTGTGAAAAATTCCCATTTATGAAAGAAATTATACAAATAGTCTGTCAGTTTTATTTTTGAATTTATTATTGAATTATGTTAGTTTATAGTATTTATATGCTGCGTGATGTTCGCCTGAGTAGAATAGACCACACTCGTTTCTTACCGAGATGTCATAAAAGGTGGCTAAGATAAGTTGACTCACTGTGTGGTATCAGGCTAAATAGGATAGACTACCTCTTTATTACAGAGGTGTCATAAAATATAACTAAGGTAACTTGACGTCAGGCAGGCGGCCTGCCGTAAAATACGTCATGTGACATGTTTACAACATGTTGCGCCAGCCCTACTTTGAGATGGATTACGGCGGGGGGATGATGTTACTTTATAGTATTTATATTTAAAGCAATAAAAATTAAAGGAGTTACTGTTAGTGAAGGTTTTTAATATTAGAGGATTATATATTTCAGTTCCTGAAAATGAATGAAAAGTATAGGAAAAAGATATCACTTTGTGTGATTTTATTATCTTGAAGAGATAACATACGCATAATCTATGAGCATTATCTAGTACGAGTCGACTCTGTCGGAGCTGGCCGGAGCGCCGTGCCAGCCCACAGCTGGCCGCGCCTGGCGCCGGAGGCGGGGTGCGACCCGCTACTGCTGGTTTAGTGAACACAGAAACACTTACCGCACTCTCTACTCCGAATGATTATCTGATAACAGGTTCCTTGCAATATCCATGTAGATTTCTTAATTCTCGAAGCAGTATATTGCAAAATTTCTCGTACGTTTATTCTTAAATACCTATATAACGATTAAATAACACGACTAAAACGAATCACTTGTATAATGTTCGTTATAATATTCGGTCATAAAAATAATAATCTATGTCGATTTGTATAAATATTTTCGCTTTCAAAGTTCTAACAAAACTTTCTCTAATATATTTTTGACAATTCAGAATTGACACTATTGACATCATTCACCCATAGACATTTTTTTAGTCCCTTTTAATTATTGTGAATTGAGTAGAAAAAATCGATCAATAAATAATCGATTTTTATCCCTTTAAAAATCGATTTTTTCTAACTATTTTAAAAGTTAGCTTTTTTAATATTAATTTAAAATTAATAAATTATTAAAAATCCGCATTATTGTAAGTGGACAACTACCAAGAAATAGTATCAGATGTATTGTTTGTGAAATTGAATTGTTTGGATTAAAATGTGTAGTTTGGCTAAATTGGTTTCATCCAACAATGCAAATCTAATCTTAAAAAATAAGATAAAGAGTAAAAAAGAAAAAAGGGATACCTAAAATAATTGATTTCTACAAAATCGATTTTTGATAAAAAAATAATATATTATTTTAAAAACTGATTATTTTTTACATCGCTAGTTGTGAAACATTTTAATCTACGGTTATTATAAACAAATTCAAATTCAAAATATTCTTTATTCAAATAAACTTGTAAACAAGTGCTTTTGAATCGTTAACTTTACTGCTGGTTCGGAAAGACGTTCCTACCGAGAAACGTTGCTCTTTTAAAAATATAATTCTTATGACTAGTTACATTTAGTCATTACTATCTTGTACAGGGTCTAAGTAAGCTATATCCACACATTCTTATCATCCAAGTAATCCAACCAATCCAAAAAACCAATCCAAAAAATTCAACAGTATAGTAGGCTTTCTGGATCAGCCTCTTTTTAACAGTGTTTTTAAACTGATGTAGTGGCAAAGCTAAAATTGATTGTGGAATTTTATTATAGAATCTTATACCCAGACCCACAAACGATTTACGTACTCTTGCAAGGTGCAAAGCAAGAGCCGCAAGCTTATGTCGGTTCCTACATTGGCTCTTATACACATCACCTATAGTTTTATAATTATTTATATTTTTATGTACGAAAACTAAATTGCTTAAAATATACTGTGAAGCAAATGTAAGAATACCTATTTCCTTAAACTTCTCTCGCAGGGAATCACGCGCGTGTAACGGGCAGAGCGATACCAAAATCAATTGATACACCGACGCCATTGCTTTAAGTTTATCTCTCTCTGTAATAATCTCCCTCTGTCACGTAAAATGGCAAACACACGAGTAAAGAATTTAGAATTTCCTCGAACAGAATGCATCAAATGAACAAACTATCTAAAATAGTACAAAATACATAGTTAGGGGAGGGGAGGGGAGAATTTGTCACAAAGAATATTTGAGTTTAGGACAGTTAAAAACAATATAAGCACCACCAATTAATTGCACCTTCATCCAAACCACATTCGGACAGTAATCTTTAACCTTTAGTTTTCCCAGATGTAAGGGTACAAGTACAAACATGGCCAAGGCAAAGTCCGCAGATAACTGAGGTAGTTCTCAAGTCTGCTCGATACTAACGAAAACACCAATGGACGTTAGGGGTCTGTCGTCTGGTTGAATTGCACCATAATATATTTCTTTTAAAGTTTTAGAGGTCACCCAGAATATACTCCAAGATATCTTATCTTAAGAAACAAAAGAGGGTAAATAAGAATAAAAAGAGGGTAATTAATATAACCGATTTATAATTAATCGATTATTTAAACATATTGTTTAAATAATCGATTATTGAAAAACAGTTATTGTGATAAAATAATCGATTAATATAAAAATATCTGGGTGACCGATCTTCGCTCGGTAATTTTTTGCAAAAAAAAAACTTTAAAAAAGAAAAAACAATTATTTAGTAGGGGATCGATCCTTGGCATTCACATTTCTCGAGGCTGGCCGTTACCCGAATAAGCTACGTCGACTTGACCGCTAATGGCGAAAATTCAATTCAATATAAATGTTAGTGTTTTTTAATGCCCAAAAACAGGGATAAAACAATATTTTTTTTACATAAAACCTAGCTAGATCAATTTTTCTCCCCCAAAACCTCCTACATGCTGATTTTCAGTAAAATCGTTGGAGCCGTTTTCGAGATTCGGAAAAAATATATATATACAAGATTAACTCATTTAAATATAAAGATATATTTTATCTCTAATCACAAACCATAGATTACCAACTATAAAAAAACAGTCTGTGTCACAAACAGTCTGTGGTTATGTCAAGTGTCACGTCACTGCGATTTTCAGTTTTCTTTTACAGATTTGCAAAACTCGTACTGTACTCGTATTGCACGAACGATGCGCTCGCCTCTGCCCGTTCCGATTCCTAGAAACAGTGCATCAAAATGACTCAGTCTACAGTCAATATGTTTCCGGTGGAGCGATGAGAATGGTATCTCGTCGAGAGACCCTGATCGTGGGCGCTCTCTGCGCGACGTGGTACGCGCTCAGCTCGGCCAGCAACGTGGTGGGCAAGCTGGTGCTGAGCGAGCTGCCGCTGCCCGTGACGGTGACCATGGTGCAGCTGGCCTCCACCGTGGCCTACAGCGCGCCCGTGTTCGCGGCGTGCGGCGTGCGGCGCGCGCCCGCCTTCCCGCTGCGCTACTACCTGCGCGTGCTGGTGCCGCTCGCCTTCGCCAAGTTCTTCACCACTATGTTCTCTCAAATCTCCATATGGAAAGTTCCCATATCATATGCACACACAGGTAGGGACAGTGAATGCAGCATTGTATCAAAGTTGGTGTATTAAATATTAAAGGATATGGTAGTTTTTATCTCGGTCGATAATCTTGCTTTTTGTGGATTTGAAGTTTATCACACTCGAGGCTCTAATTTATTTCAAAGTTCTACAAGTTTTAGATAATGTAGTGAACGACAGGTAACTTTTATTACCTACACGCTAGGCAGGTAATGGTAACAATAAAGTAAAAATGATAAGTGATATAAAAAGAATGAAGGAGAAAATACACTTATCTCGTATACTATGAATAATTTTTAGAAGCAGGTGTTACTTTGTGGAATGCCATAGTACAGTAAGTTAAAAGATAGGATTATTTTGATAAAATACCTTTTTTTTAAAAAAAAAAGTTCACTTAACATACTTATTTCTCCACCGCTTTCATGATAGTCATTTAAAATAAAGCAACACGTTCCGATCCCTGGCAGTCAAGGCGACCACGCCGCTGTGGACGGCGGCGCTGGCGCGCGTGCTGTTCGGCGAGCGGCAGCCGGCAGGCGTGGCGGGCGCGCTGCTGCTGATCGCGGCGGGCGTAGGCGTGGCCTCCGCCACCGAGCTGCAGTTCGACTGGGGCGGGCTGCTGGCCGCGCTGGCCGCCGCCGCGCTGCTCGGCCTGCAGCACCTATACTCGAAGCGCGCCATGCGCGACGGCGAGGTGCACCACCTGCGGCTGCTGCAGACGCTGAGCGCGCTGGCGCTGGCGCTGCTGCTGCCCGCGTGGCTGTGGGCGGAGGGCGGCGCGCTGCTGGCGGCGGGCGGCGCGGGCTGGCGGCGGACGGGCGCGCTGCTGGCGGCGGACGGCGCGCTGGCGTGGCTGCAGGCCGTGGCCGCGTTCAGCGTGCTGTCGCGCCTGTCCCCGCTGGGCTACGCGGTGGCGTCGAGCGCCAAGCGCGCGGCCGTGGTGGCGGCGTCGCTGCTGCTGCTGCGCAACCCGGCGCCGCCGCTCAACCTGGCGGGCATGGCGCTGGCGCTGCTCGGCGTGCTGGCCTACAACCGCGCGCGCGTGGCCGCCCGCCGCCAGCGGCCGCCGCTGCCCGTGTGACGGCCGGACGGACCGGTGATCATATAGACGTGTCCGTTGGAACTATGAAATCGTTTTTTTTTTCGAATTTTCGGATAGTTCGTGTAAGAGTCGTCGCGTCCGACCTAAAACATCGACCGTTGATATAGCGTACTGCGGGCGCTGGACCCGGACGTGGTATGTGTTTTTGTACTTTTAAATCATAGTAGTGATTTGACAGCTCACGGCTCGGCCGGGTCGCGGCCGCGAGCCGTGTGCTTTGTGAATTTAGTATTAAATTATAGACTGACTCCCCCTTATATCCTCCGAATGCCGGCTACGAATATGAGTGTACTCTTTACACGCTAAGGGCCGGCGCCCACTGCCGGCACGGCACGGCATGGCACGGCAGAGCATCTCGCGGCATGCAATGGCATCCCGCGGCGTGCAATGGCATGCCGCTGCGTGCTGCGGCATCCCGCGGCGTTCCGCATCCTGCTGAAACTCTGGCTTAGTTTTGCTCCGCGCGTATTCGAAGTTGGTTGTGTCGCTAAAGAACATTTTGTTGTGTCGTTATGGTTGACTGGGATTTAGTGTTAATAGCACTTCTAGCTGAAGATGAAGAGAGACAAATAAGAACTGCTAATTTGACGAACAGACAATTCTGGGTGCATAATTTATGGAAAACAAGATCTAGAAATGGTGAATTCAGCAACTTATTTAATGATTTGAGATACGACATCCGAAAATTCTATGATTATTACAGAATGGACTATGAAAAATTTGAAAAGTTAAGTGATTTGCTAAAATCGCATATAAAGAAAATCAAAACTAATTTTCGATCGCCTATACCTGTTACAGAGAGATTGTCTGTATGTTTAAGGTTAGTGCATATTACATTACATGCGATGAGGCATAGAATTAGGCAACGAAGTATGTGTCAGGATGGCTGACCAAAACGGAATATTTAAATATAACTAAACGCATTGGGTAGTACCTATTTTATACCATTTGGTGCCTTTAACACATGTACGTTGGGACCGCGGGTGTATATCACGGAATTGAACTTTTCTTCAGAAAGATGGTACTATCGATGTACCTCACTGTACCAAAAACGAAATCTAGAGTACCTCTCTCGATAAATATATATATAATAAAATATGTACACCCGCCATTCTAATGTTAGAACTGCGGGTGTACATTTTATTTCGGCTAGGAGATACATATTTTATATTCCAAAGCTATGCTAATTTAGTGTGTAATGTTATTTGAAAACTAAGCTATGTTTATAAAAAATTTAAAAATAATTAAATGTTAACGTTTACAACGTTACAGTAGGTACCTAGTAAATAAAGAAAATTTCATGATAATTTAAGCCCTTCAAATATTTTCTGAGCAATTACACTTCTGTATGCAAACGATTAAACTTTTTCCAGGCGTTTCATACATACTTAAATAATAATTAAACAAAGCTACGGAACATTTTGTTATTTTTGCATGTCAAGGTACAAAATATTTTCGATAGTAAAAAGTTGGTAGGACCTACTGGTTTTGGAATAAATTAAAGTGGTCAGCCAACCTGACGTCAGTATGGCTGACCATCTTTGTCTATTGATTTCTTTGAAACCGCATAGGTACTAGATGTCGACCAAATGATATAAAATAGATACTACCCAATTCGTTTAGTTATATTTCAATATTCCATTTTGGTCAGCCATCCTGACACATACTAAACTTAACCACTTCGGTTGAAACAGTTTAGCAGAATAACCTAACAAATTTTTGAGCTGTGTGTGACACCACGGAGCATTTACTAATATTAAAATAAAAGTCTTGATTTATTTGGTAATTGTTTATTTTTATAATCAGCTATCTATGATCACAAATGTACCTACAGTACAGTATGATAAAAAGCGAAAGTATTATAAAAAATTTAGTTTTCATAGTCCGGTAATTGAATACTGGAATTATTGTTATATATTATATCACTATTATTTTGATGTCTGGATATAGGAGTAGGTATGTATTCTGTATGAGTAGTACCATAGTTTTGTTCGGTGTTATATTGTTGTTCGGGCTTATTAAATGAAGAAAAATTACTTCTTTCGATTATTGTATTATGGGTTCTGGCAACAGAAGTTGGTGCGTATTGCTGAGATGAATGAAATTCATTTGAAATATCGAATCCTGAACTTGATGTTGAAGGACGACTTCGCTGCACAACTGAACTTAACTCCACATTTTCCAAATGCTTTATTTCTGCATCAGTAACAATACGTAAGACATCGCGTTTTATTTCAGCTTGTAATTTTGGTGACAAAGTCTTCGCTGTTGCCGCCATTGCTTGAAAAAATATCTCCATAGGATGTTGTTCTTTCTTTTGGTTTTCAATGTATTTTTTTAATATTTCTGCTGTTGTTTCCGTATACTGTGTTTGCGATGACATGTATGATCGCTGACGAACATGTCTAGCTGGTCTAGAATCTGATGCATGGGATGAACATGACCATTGAGATACAGGCGATTGTGCTTCAGGAAAATTAACAGTTGATGCTGTTTCGGGAGGTTGTGTATTTTCGATATTCTGCGTATCTTCGGAAAGCTGTGTATCGTCGGAAGAAGAGTCTAAATTTGAAAGCTGAGGTCTATCTTGAAAAAACTTTTGCAGAAATTCAAGTTCCTTTTCAAATTTAATTGGTCGCCTCTTTCTGGCAGCGTCACCGCTTTTGGACACCCTGTTTTTTAAGGCTTTTCTATAATTGTTACGAAGGCAGCTCCACGTCTTCTGACATTCTTCATCTGTAACAAGAATGAAGTATTTTAAATAACACACGCTTTTTACGTCACACACACGTTTTTTTTAACGTCTACTAATGTTTTTTTTTTGTTTTGTTACAGGTATCTAATAACAGGAGCTTCTTTTAAGTCTTTAGCTTTTAGCTATCGTATGGGATTCACTACTGTGCGTAAAATAGTCCACGAAACCTGTCAAGCAATATATACTGTATTAAGATCTACTGCATTGCCGAAACCCACGAGCCAACAATGGCAGTCAATTGCAACCGACTTTGATAAATTTTGGAATTTTCCTAACTGCATTGGGGCCATAGATGGTAAGCATTTCAAGATTAGAGCTCCTAATAACAGTGGAAGTATGTATATCAATTACAAGAAGTTCTTTAGCATCGTTTTATTAGCTGTCGTGGATGCAAAATACAAATTTGTGATTGTAGATGTCGGAGCATATGGTCGAAACAGCGATGGCGGTATACTTCAAAGCTCCAAATTTGGTTCGAAACTACGTAATGGTTTTTTAAGCATACCACCGGAAAAAGCTTTACCACATTCAACTCAAAAATTACCCCACGTATTTGTTGCCGATGAAGCCTTTCCACTAACAAAAAATATTATGAGACCATACCCCTCACATCTTTTAAATGATGAAAAAAAAAGGATATTCAATTATCGCTTAAGTCGAGCACGGCGTATTGTAGAAAATGCTTTTGGAATGTTACAAGAAAGATTCGAACTATTTCAAAAAGGTGTAAAAGTTCAACCAAAGTACATTAACAACATTATACTAGCAAGTACGTGTTTGCATAACTTTATCATTGATGATCATTCTATGGAAGCACTCGGCTCTAATACTAATAATGCAATCGATAGAACCAATGATACAGTTTTCAATAATCTGGAAGGGATGGTTGTAAGAGATTGTTTCACGGAATATTTTTCTAATGTTGGTAACGTGTACTGGCAAAATGAAATTGTTAATAGATGTTAGTTTCTATTTCTGACAATAAATAAGTAAAAAAATAACTTACGGGTTTTATTCATTTCTTCTGCAATTTTCTGCCATGCGTTCCTTTTCATATGTTGATCCATGTAGAAACGGGAGGAGACATCGTATATACACTCATGCGAACGAACCAGATTAATCAGTTTCTCTTCATCCATTTTTCCGTATTTTACGTGAAATAATTTACTGTATCGCGTACGCACGTGCTAATTACTTGCCACGCTCAGTCAGTGTGAGAGAAAAAATCGCGCGCGCCAGTGCGTTTTCTCCCTCCCTTGCCCCCGCGCACCGACCGGAATGCGCTCCATCGAAATGCTGCACAAGTTTCAACCTTATTTCAACTAGCTAGCAATCATAATTCCTCGACCCCAAAATGACCCATACGTCTCACGGGATGCAATGGCGTGCCGCGGAATCCTGTGGAATGAAAAGGCAAGACACGTCATACCGCCGCATGCTGCGGCGTGTCGCGTCATGCCGCGGCATCCTGTGGCACGTCGCGGCATCGTGGTATCAAAATAAAGTAACATAAATTCTAAACTTATTGAAATAAGATTCAAAATAATTTAATTAGTATTAAAATCCTTTGCCATGACATGCGGTGCCGTGCCGGCAGTGGGCGCCGGCCCTTAGTCGTCGTTACGGCTGTCGGTTATAAATTGATTTTAACTATAATTATTTATGTGTATATGATTTTATTACAATTGATGTATGCCAGCGATGTTTCTTTCAATGTATGTCCTAGTCCTTTTTGTATATAAGTTATTCAATTGAGTGAACTCTGCTTATGTAGGGCGCGCTCCGCTCCGCTCCGAATCGCATGTATAATCGCGGCATGCCAGTCTATCGATTGCTCATTTAAAAAAAAATATGGGATAAAAACACGGCCGTCCACTACGCTACACGTAGACCCCAGCACGAGACCGGCCTCGCCCTTAGGGTGGGTGAAGTTTTCTGACGGCAATCGAGCTTCTTTATTGTCGCTCCACACTTCGTAATCTCGGTGACGCTTCAGAGCTCTGTCGTCTCGTCCGGTGACTGCGAGCAACGAGGACTACAGCATGTCAGTTCCAATAACTTTAAAGGCATTAATAGCCTGTGGCTGCTATTTGAAATCCCATCTTCAAATATGCGTGAACGCATCGCTCTCACCTGAGATCCTTAACGTATCTCCTATCTATGAAACTATATAAATAAATGCAACGACTCTAGTGTATAACTTCCTGAACTTTACTTTTAACTGGCAAGTGGCATAATAGTCTTCTTTGATTATAACATCCTAGTGATAACTAGGATATTAATATCAAAGACTATGTCAGTTAGAAGGCAAATTAATATCAGAACTATAAAAACTTTATACTTCGTCAAAACAAACCCTATATCGCGATAAACTTTTATTTATTGCAGACAACACGCAATCTATCGGACAATAGCAAAACCTTTTTTTATACTAATTGATTTATAGAAATAATTGCCTATGTGTAGTCCGGTGTAGTATGATGTAGTGCGATAGATAGCGGTGATTGTATTGTTTATACATATAGCGCAGAGATAAGCAACACTCGACCGAGCATATCTAAAATTTAATACACTTTATCGACGTTCTCCTATAAGTATTATTATTATCAAATTAAGTATAATAGGAGTGTCATACGTAGAATTGTATATAGTACACGCTAAACTGAAATCTTGTAATGTTAAATAAAGTTTGTAAACTATTAGTATCGCCTCTGTCATGCGTGTCGCGTCTTACATATCATATTTTGTTAAGTTTTATGTAAGCATTATTTATTGATGTGAATCAGTTAAATAAAACGACATTGTTTTACCTTATATCATAATTTATTTGTAAATAAAAATGGATTGTGATATTCTCTGATACCGGTTCGAACATCGTGTTTATGTTGGACTATATTTATAAACTGTTACGAAGAACTCCATCACAACAGGACACGTGGCCCGAGCGAGTGGTTGTTGTTAGGTAGAATATGAGTCGCAGGAATTGGAAGAGAGTTATTGAAATGAAAGAGTTTTAGCATTTGGAATAATGATTCCAGCTGAAACATCCGAAGTGCGCTCGCGGCACGAGGGGCTGCGGGGGGCCGCGGGGCGCTGAGGGAGAACTGAAATGTGTCTGTTCTAGAGAACGTGTCCAAATGCAATGTTGCAAATTTACTTTTGTCTCTTCTTGTGGATTTATTTGAAAGGTGTATTATGAATCGAATGAAAAAAAAATCACCAAATTAAAAGTCAGAGATCGTTAAGTAGATTTTGTATACAATTGTTAGGAGCAATTAGGCAAATTACAAATTTTATATTTTCGATTTTTATTTTATATAGGAAATGTATTTTTGAATAAATTGAGTTATAACATGTTTATTTTATTCAACAACCCAATATCGGGGCTTCACGCTATAGATAACCTCACGATGAAGTGCCGTTGGAAGATCCCGGACTCGAGGATGAAATATCAGAATTTATAGAATTAGGCATCACTTTGAGGAGATCCACGATACAAAAGTGACAATAAAATTATTTTTGTTATAATCCGCGACGATCATCAATCATGGTAATTCATCGCGGATTATAGCACAATAATTTTATTATCACTTGAAATATCAGTCTGAAAAATAATTATACATTCATAAAATAAAAAAACTCTTTTTATCTATTTCTGATCCCGGATTCGGGATGAAATGTGAATCGTACCGGCCGCGTCTGTAAGTTAATGTAGCCGCGAACGCACCGAGACGGCACGAATAAAACGAACACTCATATTCATTGCGAAACGTCGAGCGGGCGGCGGGCGGCCGCGGCGGTTCAGGGAAAACACCATTAAATAAATACTAAAGTTTATTTACATCAATAATCCGCGGTACGCGCGGGGGCCGTACCGCTACGTATAAAAGGCAGTCTTCGAGGCGGCGCCGCGAGTCGCGCGCCCGCCTACAGCTCGTCGCGCTCGTCGTCGGCGTCGCGCGGCGCGTCGTCGTCGTCGGCGTCGGGCTCGTCGGCCGGCTCGGGCTCGTCGTCGGCGCGCGCGTCGGGCGGCAGGCCGAGCGCGCGCTGCAGCATGCCCTCGACGCTCTCGGCGAACTCGACGGCCTGCCCCTCCTGCAGCAGGTAGCCGGAGCGCAGCGCGGCCGTGCGGTACAGCGTGCGCGCCGCGTCCGCCGCCAGCGGGTCGTCGGGGTCCTCGACCACGCGCCGCAGCAGGTCGCGCACCACCGGGTGCCGCGGGTTGATCTCGAGCAGCTTCTTCTGGGCGAGCTGGTGGCGGCGCTGCGCGTCGTCCGCCTTCTGGTGCGCGTTGGAGAGCGCGAGCCGCTCCATGTTGCCGGTCCAGCCGAAGGGCGTGGCGGCGAGCGCGGCCGGCGAGCGCGCCAGCCGCCGCGACACGGCCGCGCGCGTCACCCACTCGCCGAGCCGCTGCCCGAGCCAGCGCGTCAGCGGCTCGAACTCGACGCGCTGCGCCTCGAACCGCGCCTTCTGCGCCTCGCCTGCGGACGCGCGGCCGTGAGCGGGGGCGGGGCCGGGGCCGGGCGAGGCGCGCGGCCCTACCGTACTCACTCTCGTCCAGGTCGAAGATCTCCTTGGCGATGTTCTGGAACTTCTTGCCGTCGTACTCGGGCAGCGACGACAGGCAGTACTCGTCGACGGCCTCGGTGAGGTAGAGCACCTCGTAGCCCGCCTGCACGAGCCGCTCGGCGAACGGAGACTTCTCCACCTGACGGCGCACGGTCGGAGCTGTTCACCGGGCCCGATCCCGCCGGTCCGGGACGGGTCGGGAGCCTACCTCGGCGCGGCTCGCCCCCGCGATGTAGTAGATGTGCGTCTGCTTGGGCTTCATGCGTGCCACGTAGTCGGCCAGGAAGGTGCCGCCGGCGCCGGCCGACGACTGGAACCGCAGCAGCTTGGCGAGCCGCGAGCGGTTGGAGGGGTCCTCGATCACTCCCAGCTTCACGCTACAACAGAGTACGGGCTCGGAGTTCGCCTCTGTCTCTAGCCTGCAGCTAATCATGCGGCCTAAACGAGATCCTCGATTGGCTCACCTCGAGCCAATCGAGGATCTCGTTTAGGACGACGACAGTGTGCGGAAGATCTTTTTGTATTGAATTCCTGCGCGCCGTGGAAACTCATTAAACCCTACGTCCACTACGTTGCGCCCTATCTGAGGAATGAAGTCATTACGTGGGACATGTGACTTTATTCTTCCGATGGCGCATATCGGTTAGGCTTATTGATCTGTAATATTTCCTGTTCTGAGGAGATTTATTGGTTTCGTGCATCGCGAGGGTTTTGATACGTTCTAGAGTCCCGGGCGGCGCCGAGGACACTAAACGAGTCAGACGGATGGAGATTCGCGACTGTCGCACGAGCGAAGGGAATATAACGAGTATAATATTACAATTTGACATAAATTCAATATTATAGAAACATTAATAACGATAGATCGAATTTATAAAATTATGATTTGTAATTTGTTTTAAATGTTAAATGCTGTAAATTTGTTAGCGTAAAATTTAAAAAGTTTGTAAAGTTGCTCGGAAGCGAACATTGTTTCTTTTAGGTGACGGCGATTTTAGGTTGACTGAAGGATCGATCGATCGGTGACCGGCGACACGGACGTCATAAATAAACGAGTCAGGAGAAAGTAACCGAGTAAAAAAAAAATAAAGTAAGTTGGCTCACTTGGTGGAGTACTCCTTCCAGAAGTGTTCGTACTCGTCGTCGGGGATCTTCTTGAGCATGTCGAGCGCCTTCCGCACGAGCTTCTTCTTGATGATCTTGATGAGCTTGTGCTGCTGCAGCGTCTCGCGGCTCACGTTGAGCGGCAGGTCGTCCGAGTCCACGATGCCTTGGATGAAGGCCAGGTAGTTGGGCATCAGGTCGTTGAACTCGTCCGTGATGAACACGCGCCGCACGTACAGCTTGATGTGGTCCGTCTTGGTGCCGTAGCGGTTGAACGAGTCGGCGGGCTGCGCGCGCGGCACGAACAGCAGCGCGCGGAACGTCACCTCGCCCTCCGCCACGAAGTGCGCCCTGCAACAGCGGCGGGTGGCACGTGGCGGCGCGGGGCCACGGCGCGCGGCGGCACGGGGCCACGGCGCGCGGCGGCGCGGGGCCACGGCGCGCGGCGGCACGGAGCCACGGCACGCGATGGCACGCGGCGGCACTCACTTGGCGAGCGGCGCGGCCGTGTCCTTCGTGAGGCTCTTGTAGAACTGGGTGTACTCGTCGTCCGCCACCTCGCTGGGCTTGCGCGTCCAGATGGGCTTGTTGTCGTTCATGATCTCCCAGTCCCAAACGGTCTTTTCGGTCTTCTTAGGCTCCTTCTTCTCCTCGGCCGCATCCTCCACCTTCGCGACGTAAACTACCATTAGTGGCGAACTGGAGCGCGGGTCGCGCGGGTCGCGGCGGTCGCGGCGGCCTTACCTTCGCGTCGTCGTCTTCGGCCGCGTCGGGCTCGGCCGCGTCGGGCTCGTCCGCGGGCTCCTCGACGGTCTCCGTGCGCGAGGCCCACAGGTAGATGGGGAAGTTGATGAACTGGGAGTACTTCTTGACGAGCGCGCGGATGGTGTCGGGCTGCAGGTAGTCGGCCGCCTCCTCCTTCAGGTGCAGGGTGATGTGCGTGCCGCGCTTGAGCGTGTCCCCGCGCGGGTCCTCGGCCACGCTGAAGGAGCTGGCGTCGGAGTCCCACACGTGCTGGCGGTCCGCGTTGTGCTTGGAGAGCACGGTGACGCGGTCGGCCACCAGGAACGCGGAGTAGAAGCCCACGCCGAACTGGCCGATCATGTCGTTCATCTCCTGCGCGCCGCTGGCCTGCGGGCGAGAGTGCGGTCAGGGCGATGCGGCCGTCGCCTCCTCTGCGGAGTTCCGACCGGTTCGTATCGAGCGTACCTTTTCAGAGTTCTGCATTTTCGAGAGGAAGTCGGCGGTACCCGACTTGGCGATGGTGCCCAGGTTCTGCACGAGGTCCTGGCGAGTCATGCCCACGCCGGAGTCCACGATGTGCAGCAGGCGCTTCTCGGGCTCCGCCTTGATCCGGATGCTGAGCTCCGGGTTGCTGGCCAGCACGTCGCTGTCCGTCAGCGACAGCAGCCGGATCTTATCGAGCGCGTCCGACCCGTTCGAGATCAGCTCCCTGAGGAAGATCTGCGAAACGAGACACTCCGTTCGATACGACCGCCACGTCGCGTCGATCGCATCGCACCGTGCGGCGGGGCCGTGTTATATAGAGAGAAATAAGGATAACGTGCGTCGATGACGTGAGAATCGACGGTACCTCTTTGTTCCGGTAGAGCGAGTTGATGATGAGCTTCATCATGCGGTTGACTTCAGTCTGGAAGGTGAAGTTTTGCGCCTTGTCGCGCAGCTCGCGCTGCTGCGCCACGCTCAGGCCGTCGGGGGAGATGGCCTCCTCCTCGCGCAGCAGCGCCTCCGCGTCTGGAAACGTCCGGGTCACAAATTTAGGAAACACGGTTCGGGAAGCGGGGCAGCGGACGGATCGCGCGCGTACCGTAAATAATACTTGCGTGAATATCGTTTACTAAGTAGGGTGTTGCTACGATAAGATTCGAGTTTCGTCGATAGCGATGTGCCACAACCGTCCGACGGCACGTGCGGCTACGTACGTTCGGTAAAACAATATTAATGCAGCCGAGTACGTCGCCGGAGGGCAGCGCGGGAGGAGGCGAGCGGCCGGCGTCGGGGCCGGGGCCGGTGTCGGGGCCGGCGTCGGGGCCGGGCGCGGGTCCGCCGCCGCGCCGGTCGTTCCGGCTGCGGTTCGCGGCGCGGCGCCCGCTCGGCCGCTCCGGCGTGTCGGCCGTGCGCCCGCTGGGCTTGCGTGAGTCGGCCTGTCAATCTCGGCTTCTGTGTTCCGCCGAGGAGTATTGTCCGCATGACGAGAGGCGTCAGTATCGAATATCTCATAAAAATAAAATGAATTACTTATCTCGAACGAAACCGGTACCCGATCGGGTCGAGAGATCAAATTGGAAGTTGGAAAAAAAGTCGTCAACATAATATTTGTCCCATTCGTGCGATATAGTGTGATCTGACTGAATCTATCGGGCAGCGGACGTGGTGCGCGCCGAGCGGCAGCCGCCGGGCGCGGGGGACGCGGCGCCCCACTCGGCGGAGGGGCGCGCGCTCGGCCGGGTGCGGCGCGCCTTCGCGGAGGGCCCGCGCGAGCGCTTCGCTGCGCCCCTCACCACGTCCCACGAGTCAGTTATATCCCTCATGAGATCCGATCGTTGTCTGTACGTTATCCCTAATACGCGATCCGTTCGCCCGCGAGCCGGCCACAGTGGTGCTAATTGCGATAGTTCTGCTATATAAAGGGCATAAAATAATTTTCAATTCACTAATTTTTTTTAAACTAACAGACTAATAAAATATATTTTTTGGCTTGATGCTACTCAGTAAATTCTGACCCAGGTACGGATGGTGGTGGGAGCGAGCGACTCTGTCTGGAGGGGCCCCCCGTGAAGATGCACGGCTCCATCACCACATCAGTGACTCCGCCTGGCTCAAGGAGCGGCTGCGGGTGCTCGTCACCGACAAAACTCTTAAATGAGGCTACAAATACTTCATCTTTGTTTTATTTAAATCACATTACATGAAACTTCTCGTCCGTTAGCTTTTGGTAGGAAAATTATAAATTATTGTCATTAACGATGAATGTATGGTTTTATATATTTTGTTTAAATAAAGGTATTTTACTAAGATTTATTGTTTGGTTTTAGATTATTATTATAATATTTTGTGTTAGTTTACTTATTTGTAGTGTGGTATGGGAAATACTAGTTTTTCTATTCTATTGTGGTTAAATATTTTTGAAGTTATAAGTTTTCTTACAGAGTTATTATCTTTACAAAGTTTTAATAAAACTACACTGTTTTGGAAATCTACATATCAGTAAGACTATAGTTTTATATATCTGCTTCCCATATATTATGAAAATGTATTCAAATTGGTTCATTTAAATTGAAATTGGTTCATCATGTCAGAAAAGTTCTAAAATATAAAAAATGTTTAATACATAAGAGAGGCAGAGGTTGCAGATCAGTGGTAATAATTCTGATAAGAGTGATTACACTAAATGAAAAATTACCTTTGTGATATAGTCGTAATAGTGCCACTTTAGGTACAGCAGGTTTTTCATTACAGATATTTGATTTATATTTATTCTACCTTATTTGAAAGGTCAAATAAGCATAATAGTAATTAAGAACACATCAGATGGTCGCTCACCGGTGCGGGAGCCCTCGCGGGAAGCGCCCAAGTCCACATCAGCAGTCGCTTCGTCCACGCTGCCGCCGCTCTCCTGCGCTCGGCACCGTCCTGTAAGCATATATACTTGTCTTAGATCTGAACATCAGTGTTCGTTATAACTAACGAACAAATCAAAAAGTTTCCGACTCGTACAAGTATCTGTATACTGATTGAAATATATAATGACTATATTCAAGCGATAATCATAAATACCAAGAGACCGGCTCGTTGGAAATAGATTAAATTATGGACTTTCATGGACATGGAATTATTTAATTTTAAGACAAAATACAATCTATTCTCATGTCAGATATGATAAGCAACGTGGATTTGTGGCCACAATAATTACAACTAAAAAAACTGTTAAATCGCTTACCTGAAAGAAGCACGACCCCTACCGCTAATAAAAAATAGTATTTCATTTTTATTTCACTTATAACCGAGCAACTTAAGTTCAATATTCTAAAATTACATTAAAATACCGGCAAGTAGCCGTGTTTAACCCGCCCTAACAGAGAAACAACTGTAAATTGAAAATGCTCGCTTCTCTATTCAAATTTCATATGACGCTTTAAGGAATAAGATAACAGTGAAAATTTAAGAATTATTGGTTAAAATATTTTTGAAATTGTAATTTCTGCCAATCATTGCCACCCACGACAGTGATGGAGCAAATAGGAAACCAGAAAATACAAATGTCTTAATCGTATTGGTGGAAATTTAATCTTCAGCCAGTTACAGATTGTTTGTTACAGATTGTTACAGATTATTTACGTTTATTCCATAGACATAGATAGAAACTTAAGGATAAAATTAGAATATATTCTTCTGTCCTTATCCCACATTAAGTGGGGTCGGCACAACATGTTTGTCTCTTGCATTGTGTCCTATCAATAATCAACTCTGGCACTAGAAAGTGTTGCCAACAGTTCAATAAGCTTCCCACCAGATTCTACTTTCAAAACCACTAACAAACAGAAATTTTACACTCTAAATGACCGCTAACCTTTAAATTTTCCACTAAAACAATTTTGGTTTTATGAGAGAAAATAAATATACAAATAATTAGTTTCCTTTACTATTACTTGTTAAAAAATTAATACCACAAAATTTAAATGTCGCTACTCGTCCCGTGGTATTTCCGATACCTACGAGGCAAGAATCCCGTTGCGTATATTGTGATTTTTGCGTAGTTACGCGTTAATAAATTCGCTCAATTAACACAAACTCATAATGAGCCCATGAGCTTCACTGAACGATGAACCCTTTTAACTTCTAATATAATTATTCAGAAAAAAATATGGAGTGAGATATCCCCGCATATAAAGTATAAGTTTAGAAAAATATTAGGTGGAAAATTCTCGCGTGTAGAAAAACGTAGACGACTCATTCTTGCCGATCAGTTATGCCTACTCAAGCAAAGTAAATATCTACGAGGTATACGAGCTAAAATCCGCTTTATTTTCAAGAAAAAATCATTTTTTCAATCATTTTTTCAAACAATCATATTGTAAGGGGAAGAATTGTTTTCTACCCAAACATATAATAAAACTAATGATAAATGATTACTTAAACTATGCTACTATAAACGAATGCTCTTAAAACTATAAATGCCGGGGGGCGCGCGTTGTTCGCGCTGCTGGTAGACGAATGCAAAACGAATGCGGCGGCGCCGCGCGTCCGTTTTTATGCTGTTATGTGTAAGGTGCGAATATGCACCGAACATGCTCCCGGGCACCAAAATAACAAATTAACCAGTTGAAAAAATGTCCTCTAATGTATAAATCTTCTCGGCATAGGAGAGCTTGCTATGTCCTTGTTCTTAACTCACACACATTTTCACTATTGTGACCACTAGGCTGACGGTCAGCCGATCTATGATATCGCGCACTATCACTGCTTTTCGGTGTGGCCGACTCCGGCTAGGCAGTAGGCACGGCCCACCGCGAGCCGGCCCGGCGTGCTCGACGACGTCCCCGTTGCTACAGGAACTTTGCTGATGTATTTATGGTCACTGATAATTGACCATAGCTTACAATTTAGATGTGATGAAGGGATACATCATCCACCGGAAACTTGCTTTTTGTACATATTCTTTTGTGTATTTATTGATGAGGGCAGCTATGTATTTCTGTAGTATTTGCTTCAATATTCTGGGAGATATATACATATATTTTGTTGATATTGTTCGGCGAAATGTTCGTTCAATACTCCGAACAATACATTAGCGAGATATCCGACTCCATTAATAAGCCCGCGTTTGTTACGACGGCGTGTTGTGTTTTGCTGACCAAGATGTGTGCGATTGATGAACTTTAAGGTGAACGTACTATGACGAAGTTGTAAAAGGACTACGTCAAATTACGATTCTGAAGAAATGAGAGTGCATTTGTTACTCAAATTATGTTTATACTTAAATTATGTTGATACTTATTACTGTATATGTACTGTACCTTTTTTTTATGTTCTCCGATGCTATAGGTAAGACCGATAATTTGATGATAGGTCTTTTAAGGATGCCATTCTTTGTTTTTACTGATACAACTCTTACCAAGCCGTCTTGACCTGGATGAAGTTCTACAACTCTACCTAGTAACCATTTCCCAGGCGGCAAGCTGTCATCTTGGATGGTAACCATGTCGCCAATATTCGTCTGAACTATGTTGCATTGGTATGATGTGGTATTTCCGCTTAATATCCATCCCAGTTGAGTTAATTGAGCTGTAGGTTGCGTTTGCTCGACTCCCTTTATTATCCCGTTTAGAATAATAACTGAATAGATATCAGCGCCTAATAAAATGTCTATCGGACTTGATAAATTAAAGTTCGAATCCGCTAATGTTAAAGTTTGTATATAATTCCAAGTCGGCTTCTGGAATGATCTGTTCGGTAAATTTTTTACGAGGTTATTCATGATGAATGCATTGACAGAAAAGGTAAAATCGTTAACCATTGATTGGCACGATAGTGTGATCGTACCCTTACAATTTTGCTCTTTTTCCCCGACCCCAAATATTGTTCCCTGGCAATATTTTCTTTTCAAAGCTAATCTTTGTGCTGCGTTTTCACTGATAAGGGATAGTTGGCTACCCTGATCTATTAGAGCTCTCATGACTATCTGGCTTCCATCTGAAGATGTAACTTTAACTAGAGCTGTTGCTAGGAGTATTTCTGATATTTCATTTTGTGACATGTGCTTGGCTTGGGTTACGTTGGTCATCGACCTACTTGTAGTAGGTTGCGAAATGTTGGAATTATTATAACAATGATTTGTAAAATCATGCAATAAAGAATTATGTTTAGCTCCGCAAATCCGACAACGTTTGTGGGACGTGCATTGTTTGCCATTATGATTATACAAACAATTTACACATAAATTAAGTCTTTTTACTGATTTGAACTTTATTTCTAAGGGCATTGCTGTAAACTTTTCACAATTAAATATTCTGTGTTCTTTTGCGTGGCATATTTCACATTTGCTTGTCGAAATATGATATGATTTTACAAATGCGTTACCATTTCGATTTGCTGCTTTGTATGCATTATTATAATTAGGATTTTGTGTAGGTATTGGAACACGATAATTATTGTTTTTTGTATGTTGCTGTGTTTGTTCTGATTTTCTGCGCGATGATTCGAGAGTTGTAAATTTACTCTCTAGGAATGATAGAAATTCTTTGATGCTAGGGAGTCCTCTTGGATCCTTTAGCGACTCTAAATACTGTGAATGTGTTTCTTGGTCCAGTTTTTGAGATAGAATATGTATGAGAAGTGGGTCCCACGTACTCACATCTACACCAAGATTTTTCACCGCGTTTATACACTCCAATGTGGTGTCGTGTAAACGTTTTATATGATTTATTGATATTTGTTGCATGATAGGCAAATTTAAAAGAATGTTTATATGTGACGTGAAAATGAGCTTTTTGTTGTTGTACCGATGGTTTAGAATATCCCAACAGGTGATATAGTTTTCTGAACTAATGGATAGGTGCTGGATTAACCTTTCGGCCTCGCCGCGTACTTTGCCCTTCAAAAACTGCATCTTTTGGGCGTTTGATAAACTTGTATTACTGTGAATGGCTTCAGTAAATAAGTCTTTAAATGATGTCCATTCATTGTAGGATCCATTAAATTCAGGAATCTCCATTTGTGGAGTGATATTTGCTCTGTGTTTTGTAGACCATATTTTGCTAGAAATGGCCTTTTTTAATGAGAGGAACGTGTTCTCGTAGCTATCAAATTTCTCTTGGTAATCATTATACAATAAATGGAGTAATCCATTTAATTCTAAGTATATCTCCCAGTGAAGCTCGTCTATTGCTCCCCACCGTGATTGTAATTGTTTAAGGAAGTCGTCTAACTCCCATTTCTCACTAACTGAATCTATATCTATTCTTTCTGCTGTTCGCATGAATGCAAGGAAGTTTATATTTTGTTTACGCAGCAGATCTCCCTTACTTGGTGTACCTGGAGATGTATGCCACCTGGATGGTCCAGGCTGGCTGAGTCCTGGGGAGCTCGGGCGGTGGACTTCAGTGTCTTGCTCTATGTTTGGCCTCTGGCCTATGCTATCCCCTTGATTCCCCCCTGCTGTGCCTATCTCTTGTAGCTGCTTGTCCACAAGAGCTTTGGCTGCTAAATACAGCTTACGAGTGCTGTCGTAATCTGCATAACGAAAATATGGGTGGTCCTCTGCTTTGAACCCCAATATGCTTTTGTGATTTCTTTCATAATCACCCCAATGCTTTTCTAAAGTTTCCAACCGCCTTATGATATGCTCTTTTGTTTTTCTTTCCGCCCCGGTCTTTTTTAAATTGACGATAAACTTAGCGATAGCTTCGTTTAGTTCTTTTTGATTATGGTACAAGGTTTCCATGATGCTTGCTTAATTATATGATAATGAAATGGAAAGATCTTACTTGGTTGCTGCTGCTGCGGAGTTTGCCGTCTACCTTTATGCTGATGCTGAATGCTTATTGCTGAATGCTGATGCTGAATGCTGATGCTGAATGCTTTGTGGACACGTATACCAAAGTCACTGTCCACACCACACACACGCGTTAATTCGAGTGCGCCACGTGTTTGCTATCCCGCACTTTAACCAACCCGCACGTGTGGTTAAGTTGCTCGAAGGACCAAAATTTAAGGGGAAGAATTGTTTTCTACCCAAACATATAATAAAACTAATGATAAATGATTACTTAAACTATGCTACTATAAACTAATGCTCTTAAAACTATAAATGCCGGGGGGCGCGCGTTGTTCGCGCTGCTGGTAGACGAATGCAAAACTGAATGCGGCGGCGCCGCGCGTCCGTTTTTATGCTGTTATGTGTAAGGTGCGAATATGCACCGAACACATATGAAAAAGATAACTTCATTCAAAATATTGGCAATTGCAATCAACACATTTTTGTTATCTCTCAGGTACAAATTAATATATGGGTAACATACAAAAAAAAATTGTTCGTTTTTCGAGGCAAACCACTTGTCGAGCCAATTTTGGACGTCTCGCGTAAGAATCGAACTGCTGCTCAGCGAGCGAATGGCCCACGGACGAATACAGATGAAAGTCGGATGGGGCCAGGTCTGGTGAATAAGCGGTATGGATAGCAACTATCAGTTAAGCGTCTCTAAGTAATTTTGAACCTTTTTTGATGTGTGTGACGGAGCATTGTCATGGAGAAAAAATTGGCTGATATTCTGGCCTTTTTTTCTTCATAGCACGCCACAATTTTATAATCTGTCGGTGGTAACGGTGCACTTCGATAGTTTCAACAGATTTCCGGACTTCATTAGCACCATACGCACAGCATCGACCTCCGCCCGAAGCGATTCGTTCTTGGAGTGGATGTTGACGGTCGGCCGGGATGAAACCACGGTTTTTTATTTAGGATTCCCATGAATTAGGATTTTATATGAAATGATAAATAATGTTGACTCAATATTGTTGAGGTCGTACTCTTAAAAATAAAAATATGGAATGGTAATGTCCGATTCATGTGCTCATTATCATTATCATTTAACATGATGAGACAACCATGAGCAAACGAACAGGTATATAAAGATCATCGTAAAATGGAAGTAAATGTAACTTTTTAACTACTAATATATTTTACCAAAACCACCAAAAAAAACCACTAGCCAGTAGCCACTAAAAGCAATATTTCGCCACTAAATGGGGAGTTAAAAACCACCAGTTTTAGTGGAAAATCCACTAAGATGGCAACACTGGCACTAGGTACTCTTTTTATATGCATGTCATACTTCACACAAGTCAATCAACTCGTTTTAGGCCTCCCTCCATCTACATTCAAATTTAACATTCGTTTGTTCACATGATTTTTAAGGGCATAACTAGTGTATGCACTTATGGGTAACATCTAAACAAAAAAAGTACTCTTCTGAGGCAAAAATAATTAATAGGATACAATAGCAAATTGGATAAATTACCTTAAAATAGCAGTTTACTCTATGCTTATAAGTCTATGCCTTTTACCATAGACGACTAAATAAAATACAATAACTTATCTATGCAGTTTATTCAGAGAGAGATATTATAATTTATAGGGATGTAAAATCATCAATTTTTGTATTAATTGTATTTTTTAACTCATTTTTTTAAATTAACCTCTTTTCTTTTTACTTCTTATTCTTGTTTTTTTTTAAAGATAAGGTATTCTTTATTGAATGAAACCAATGCAGCCAAACTACACATTTTAATCACAAATTTCAAAAACACCGCATCTTTTATTACTAATAGGTAGCTATTCAGTTTAATTAACTTTTAATCTAGTTAATTATTAATATTAAAAAGACAACTTTGCAAATAGAAGAAATAAATTATTATCAAGATTATTTAGATACGAATTAATATAATCGATTTAATCTATTTGAAAATTGCTTTTTTAATTATAATTTTATTATTAATTAGAAATGTTTTCAAAATTCTAATTAAATGTGGCTTCATCCAACGACACATATCGTATCTTATAAACAAGATAAAATAAAATAAAAAAGAGTAAAAAAAGAGGCAGAAAAAATATATTAAAAAAAAAAGATAAAGAAAATAATCGATTAATATGAAAAACGATTATTTTTTTTAATCCCGATTCCGCGACTAGTCTATTAAGAACATGCGTGTAGCATGCAGTAGAAAAATCGATGGATAAATAATCGACTTTTCCTCTTTTAAATAAATCGATTTTTATGATCGTTTTTTCTGACTATGTGAAAAGTTGCCTTTTTAATCTTAATTAGAATAAAGGCCTATTAAAGGTTATTAAACCAATAAGCAATAACAGATGCGTTGTTTGTGAATATTGATTAAATGTGTAGTTTGGCTACATTGGGTTCATCCTACAATGCCTATCTAACCTTAACGAACAAGAAAAAAGAGTACAAGGAAAAGAGGATAATTAAAATAATCGATTTTTAATGAAAAAATATCGTTTATTAAAAATCGATTATTTTTCACATCCCTAAAGTCTACGGCTGTCAGTGTCGGCTTTAAAAAAAGTATATAAAAATAATAAACATGCGTGGTCATCTATAAATAATAAGTGATTTAATCACTCATCCTAACAAAAATATTCGTACTGAAGACATGGAACGTGCAAGCTCTCCGAGGGTATTAACTACGAAGTGCTCCGTTAAATATAGAAAAAGCGCGTGGAACGTGCACGAGTTCGAAGTGTGGAGCGGCGACATGGTGTGTAGGGTCGCCGCTCTGCGGATGGAGGGATCGGTACTGCTGTGGGTCGGCGGGCGGGAGCCCCTGCTGAGCGAGATCGCCCTGGGCGTGCCTCGGGCCGCGCCCGGCGCGCTGGCCACGGCGCTGCTGGGCGGCGAGGGCGGCGCCGCGGCGCTGGCCCGGCGCCTGGCGGCGGCGCTGGCGCGTCCGGCGCACGTCTGCTGCGGGCGGGCCTTCGACCGCTTCACCGCGTCGCTCGTGGAGCGCGGGATCGTGGCGGAGATGAAGGAACACCCTGAATGTTTTTGAAACGAACCGAGCGCTGCGTCGACGTACGAGCGTTGGAACCGTGCGGGGCGCGACGGACGACAGCGTTTACCGATGACGGTTTACGGACACTTTTTTTCACCTCAATAGTGTAATTGCACTGTGATATTAATAAATGTAGTATTTAAATAATATTGGCTAAATTTTATTTCTTTTTCCTGATTTAGATGTTGAAAAGCTGCTATATGGTGTTGTTGTCGAGTGTCGTGTTATTAAGGTGTCTTACTGTCGGAAGCCAAGACTTCCAGGATGCATGGTTCATTAATACAATTCGTCCGATAGATACCTTTAAGATGCAATAGTTTAATAGTGCTTTATTCAATACATACATTGGTGTTTGGGTGAATATTGGTGTATGTTATCAGAGAAGTTATGATGTTAATTCGTATTCTATATATTATATTCTATTGACTCCTATCTGACTTAAACTGGTACCTGAACTGGTAACTGAGACTTGCCGTCTCTTTCAGGTTATCTTTAATATTTAAATGAGTTAATCTTGTATATATATATATATATATTTTCCGAATCTCGGAAACAGCTCCAACGATTTTCCTAAAATTCAGTATGTAGGAGGTTTTGGGGGAGATAAATTAATCTAGCTAGGTTTTATGTAAAAAAAATATTGCTTTATCCCTGTTTTCGGGCATTACAAAAAAACACTAACATTTATATTGAATTGAATTTTCGCCATTAACTTTATATATTATAAATTTTATATCATTTATAGAATTAGGTGTTACTTTGCAGAGATTGGTAATACAAAATTAAAAATAAAATTTTATCATTACTTTTGTATAAATTTTATATTAAATAGGTTATTAATTTTATACGTTTCCAAGTATTTTCATTTATCCTTTATCAATGGGTCTGACAGCATTGTCTTTTCAATACGTTTGCTATTCTCAAAGCTATCAATAATTGGATATTTTTTTATAATTTTGAATAGTCCTTTGGCACATTTTAAAGTTTCATATTATGTATGTTTAATTTGGTCATTGGGGGCTAGACTGCATGGGATACGGTGACAGGACCGTGAGGAAATCCGTATGAGAGCCTGTAGGTCTGGTCAACCAGGATATTCTCTTGGAGATTTCCTGGGAGAGGCGCAGCCTGTCCGTCTGTAGTACGTATACAGAATTCTTTTTTCATGTGAGGAACCGCATAACGCGTCGCTCTACCAGAATGGAAACATTCCCATATAGTCCGAGGTAGCGGACTCCGCGGTCGATTCCGACATCCGCCTACATTTTGATTTTAGATGCTCGGCTCGTCCGGTGCAGCAGCAGCAGCAGGGTCATCTCGCTTACTCTCCGGGTGGGGGGTAGGCGGGTTACGGGCCTCGAGGCGTACCTCTTTGCCCGGGCATTTCCTCGCGCGCGAACAGTCGGCGCGCAAGCCGACGAACGAACTCGTCCACGGTCGGCGTTCTGGTGTCCCGATGCACGACGTCGTTCCGCACATACCTCGGGCTCCTACGATCAGTCGCAGGCAGCGGTTCTGCTGGACTTGCAGTCTTCGCCTCTGGTACGCCGAACATAGCGCGAACCAGGCGGGTGCCGCATACGTCAAGCGCGAGCGGACGTAGGCACCGTAGACTCGCAGTTTGGTGTTGATAGGTAATTGGGAGGTGAACAGTGTGTGGAGCTGGGACCTGGCAGCAGCAGCTTGGCCCACGGCACGATCGACCATGGGGACCATGCGCAGGGTGCGATCCAACTCACACCCCAAAAACCTCACTGTGGTCTTCCACTCTACGTCCTGGCCTCGTAGACTCAGCTAACGTAGCGGCCTGGAGCGGCTGGTGAGCAGAGCGGCCGTCTTCCCGACGTTGACGGCCATCCTCCACTTGTCCAGCCATTGCGGCAACAAGTCCAGCAGACGCTGCATACTGTTAGTGGCGACGATCTGGTGGTAGGACGACGCGAAATACGCGCTGTCGTCAGCGAAGAGCGACAACAGCACGTCCTCCTCCCCTTCCCGCAGATGGTGGCGCAGGGTGGGGATGTCATCCGTATACGCCGCGTATAAGCGTGGCGATATACAGCTGCCCTGGGGTACTCCGGCTTGGATGGTGCGTGGCTGGGATTGGGCACCATCCACTGCCACGTAAAAGCTACGGCTGTGAAGAAATGATGCCGGCACTCGCACATAAGCAGGCGGCATGGTGGTATCAAAAATTTTGACCAGGAGCCCGGCCGAAGGCCTTCTCGATGTCGAGAAAGACCCCCACGGTGTAGCGCCCGTTGTTCCGCTCACTGGTCAGGTGGTTTATGACCCTCGCCAGCTGGAGCGTCGTCGAGTGGCCGCTGCGGAATCCAAACTGCTACTCGCGCAGGGGAAGATGGGCCGTGACTCGACGCAGCAGTAGACGCTCGAACAGCTTGGCTATGTGCGAGAGCAGGGTGATCGGCCCGTAGCTTCCAGGTAGGCGGCGGTCCTTCCCCGGCTTGGGAAGAACGATGATCTTCCCGGTCTTCCACGCCTCTAGGAAGTGGCCGGTGCGGAGTACTCCGTTGAACAGTCTCGTGAGCGCTACGAGACCTGTTCGGGGCAGCAGCATCAGCTCGGCGTTCGTGATTCCGTCGGGGCCTGCGCTTTTCGCTTGTCAAGGCGAGCAGCGACCGAACGCAGCTCTGACAAACTCAAATTCAAAATATTCTTTATTCAATAAAACTTGTAAACAAGTGCTTCAGAATCGTCAACTCGACTGCTGGTTCGGAAAGCTGTTCCTACCGAGAAGAGCCAGCAAGAAACTCGGCGGTTGCTCTTTTAAAAATATAATCCTTAATTCTATTTACATTAAGTCGTTACTGTCTTGTACAGGTTCAAGAGAGCTATATCCACACATTCTTATCTTCTAAATAATCTTCAAGAGTATAGTAGGCTTTCTGTATCAGCCTCTTTTTAACAGTGTTTTTAAACTGCTGTAATGGCAAAGCTGAGATTGATTGCGGAATTTTATTATAGAATCTTATACCAAAACCCACAAACGAATTACGTACTTTTGCAAGGCGCAAAGCAGGAGCCGCAAGCTTATGTCGGTTCCTGCTTTGTCTATTGTATACATCACCTACAGTTTTATGATTCTATATATATTTATGTACATAAATTAGATTGCTTAAAATATACTGTGAAGCAAATGTAAGAATACTTGTTTCCTTAAACTTCTCTCGCAGGGAATCACGCGGTCTTAAATTATAAATGCCACGTATAGCTCTTTTTTGTAAAACGAAAATTTTTTCAATATCCGCGCATTTACCCCATAGCAATATTCCATAAGACATAATGCTATGGAAGTAGGCAAAATAAACAAGTTTTGCTGTTTCGACGTCTGTGAATTGTCTTATCTTTCGAACAGCGTAGGCCGTTGAACTCAGTTTCCTTGCGAGAGTTGTTACGTGTGTGCTCCACTGGAGTTTTGTATCCAAGGATACTCCCAAAAATACAGCTGAATTTTCTGTTTTTAGTGGTACATTATTTAAAGAGAGTCTATTTGCTGTTTTTGCAGCATTAGGTAGTGCAAATTCAATACATTTAGTTTTATTCGAGTTCAGTACCAAATTATTTAGCCTGAACCAATGAGCTACTTGCGATAAACCTTTAATAAACAGGGAGATGAAGTCTAATAAACTTGATAAACAGGGAGATGAAGTCCTCTCCCCGGAGCGGCGGTGTAGGGGCCGACAGGAACCTCTCCAGCTTGTCCTGGACAGCCGCGTGATGACGGATGATATGGAGGTTGGAGGTGTTGGGGGCGTTGGGCGTAAACGTCTCTTCCAGGTGCGCCGCCAGAATCTCAGCACGATCCTTGGCGGCATAGGTACGTTTAGCCGCAGCATCGAGCAGCGGGTAAACGGGGGTGTCATGTCCGGTGAGTTTCTTGCAGAGAGAGTAGAGCGCTGTGTCATGTTCCGTCGCTCGGTCGACGGTATCCTCCCACCGCGCCTCGTCGAGAGCGACTACGGCTCGCGCGATCCTCTCTGCAAGCCGGTTCAGGTCAGCCTTCACCCTGGGGCAGCGAGTGCGGGCCCATAGGCGGCGCAGGGTGCGCTTCCGTCTGAGCATGCAGCGGAGCGAGCTCGGCAGGTCCTTCCTTCGGTTGCCGTCCGATGGAGTTGACGTGGTGGTGGTAGCTGCTGCTTTGGCGGCAATGATCGCCTCCGTGACGAGCGCAGTAGCATCGTCGACTTCCGAAGGTGTGGTGATCGGGCCTGCTAGCTCAAGCCCGGCAAGCTCTGCGGTGTAGCGCTGCCAGTCCGTCCGCGTCCGCGACGGGCGGGCACTAGGAAGCCTCCCTGGGTGGCCGGGGTGACCAGTCGGCGCTCCCGGCCCCCACGGCCCCACCACGCCGTAGCCGCTCCTCACGCTGTCTTCGTGCAGGTTCCTCCCGACCGCAGTGATGAATCTTTTTCTTCCGCTGCAAAGTCAACTTAATACCGAAACGGTTCCTTTGCTCACTAGATGGCGCTGTCGCACCTTTTATGTTGTTACGTCAAGTTTTTAAAGCTATCGACATAATATTATTAGTTTGTTAACATTTATATTATTATTGGTTTATTATTAGTTTATTACTTAGTTAAATAACCCATATTACTTATATTAATAATCCATTGTAATTACAATGTTAAACTTGTCCAGTAAACGAATAAAATAAAATAAAACATAAATACTCTTTAAAGATAACTCTTTTGACGTGAGCCGAAAACTTGGAATCTAAATACTTGTACATACAATACAGATTTGACTTGATTTTGACACATCGTAAATAAAAATTAGTTCCATAGGTTTATTATAGATGGCGTTTTGAATATAATCCTATTTAATTCCTCCTGAATTTAATTCCTGTTGAATTAACAGGATTTATATAGTCTTTATGTTACCCCGGTATATAAGGAATATTTATCCCAAATTTCATCGATATTGGTTCAGCGGATTGGCCGTGAATACGTAACAGACAGATAGACAGACAGACTTAGTGAGGATTGGGAAGGATAAGGATATATTCACCAGTTGTCTGTCTACCATAACACAAGTATTAAGTTACTCACTTTGGGGACGGACGACCGTGTGTGTAAGTGTCCCATATATTTAAAAATTAATAAAAAACATGTTTCAAATACAACCTCCTTCATATAGTTGATCACTTATATAAAAACATTGCGGCCGTCATCATGTGTCATTGAGTCTTGGATAAAGAATACAAGAATACTGTTGTAACCAACCTAGTTGGTTTACTGTTCAGAATAGATTTAAACATTTGAATAGATTGACATAATTTCCTGAGTGTACAGTCTGCAGTATAATGTCATGAATTATCCGATGCACATCTTTACTGCATATCTTACTGTGATGGGTGGTTCTCAAAAATGGTATCAGTCAATTGACTGTGAGCCTAGATTTACCAAAGAATCCTTTGAAGCGTTAAAAATAAAGTCGAAGGTGCAGCCCGTACTCGGTGCTTTATGTATAGATGATATGTTAACATAAATGTTAGTGCTTCAGTGGCCAATTGAACAATATCATGATCCACATTATTCCCAACATTTACATATCCGTGAGACGGTGACAGCTTTTATCCACTGTTCTCTTATATGTGGGCATTTAGGAAACCTAAGAAAATAATCTAAAATTAGAGAATTCGCATTTACTTGGCTAATAAATATAACTTTGACTGATATTTATCGATACATAATAATTCGTTAGTGTGTACATCACTACGTAGGTAACACAATTCAATCGAATATTTAATGATTAATTTCTATGTTTTATCAGTATCCCACACTCGTGCCGGCTAGAGAATATCAAACTGTACTGATACATTATAATCTGAAATGCTTTAACTGAATAAAACGCTTAAATTTAGCACGCAAATGAGAGTCAAAGATTTACTTATGGAATGGTAATTCCGTGTTTTTAACTCCTCCTTTCGTTGTTCTTGATGGACACGTTAAGGCAGCACACGACATATTCCACCTTTTTTGAAAAAATATATCAGTAATACTCGTATTTGCTTTAGATTTCAAGAAATAATCTTCAACAAACTCAAAGTTATGGCCTCATTTGGTGTCACCAACTGGACACATTTTTAGCGACGTTGCCAAACTTCATCACAATCTCTTTCACTCTTATGTATAGTTCGTGATAAGAACAGAGACAAACGATAAATCGCTTACACACAGACGCAAGATCGGCAACGTCTTTTGGCGCCGTCCAGTATATACTACGTCCATGCATTGAGTTGTTAAGGGAGAGTGAATGGGTTGACTTTTGAGAAAATTGCTTTTTATTTCTTGAATAAGCGTAGAGGAACAATAACAAATGTTACCGCTATATACCTCTTTCCCTATCACACATATAGTCCCGTCCTCCTCGTACGCTCCCTCGTCACCGGCCGCGGCCCGCCGCGAGAGGGCGGCACTCGGTTGCTGAATACGTTCGGGACGAACACGCTGCGCTCGCGCACTAATTAACACATTTCTTTAAATCAGTGTTAATTTAGTGAAAGTGTTTGGAGTACCAGAAAACTGCCTGCCGATTATCCCGTGCCCGGGACAGTAATCACATCAGGTGAGCGTGCCTCCTCTTCATTCCGCTCCTAAAATATAGTTCTTCACCGCCGCCATTTTTCCTTTACCGCAATGAACCATCCCCTTTAATACAGTCCACTTTTCATCATTATTTCTCATGGCGCATCCTTCCAGGACCCCGCGCCGCTTCAACAATAAATAGGACAAAGTACACACAAATATGCACACTTCGAATCTTTGTGTGTTTTTAGGTGCATGATGTGAGTCGAGCTTCTGACTACCAATTTTGATAACGCAAACTGTACCTACCTACTGCAATAACATTTCATCTGTTTAAGATAAGAAAACCACAAAAATTATCGTGGACTTGTTGATATATTGGCCTGTCCTAAATACAAATACCAAACGATGGCGTCGTGACGAGAGGGAACCTCGGAAGGGAGCCATCGGTTTTCTGATGGAGTTTTTCTGAGCGGAGCGGCCGCTGCTCGGGACATGTCTTCACAGAGGATACAGACATATTCGTTCGTATCGGGTATTATTTAGACTCATTCGATGTTAATTGTGTCCCTTGTTGAATCCATCTGGTGCCGGTACCGAGCTGTACCACGTTACAGTACGTTCGTAATTTGGGTTTATTGCGAACAGACAGACGGACGCGGCGGAGAACTTTGTTAAATTATATAGCGCTAGTGGTCCCTGCGATTTACTTTTTCGACTTAAATCTAGTGTTGACTCCAGTCTTTCTTTATTCTCTATCAACACGTTAACGAAATAGGAAAGTTAATATTGAATATGTGTAGGTACCTAAATGTTGGTTTGTTTATAATTTGGGAGGCTAGTGGACTCGACAGCGCCCGGCGTCACACGAGAACAAATCATATCACCCGAGTGACTGACTGGGGGGAGGCAAATGTAGGCTAGCAGTCGTAGGGGTGCAGCCGAGTTTGATTTTTTTTTTAAAATAACGTAAGTTCCAAAAAAGTTTGTGAGTTAGATTTTCTTTGGTTTTATGCCTTTTATATTTCAGTTTCTATTTCTAGTTAAATATCTCGCCAATAGCTGTTGTTATTTGTTTGACGACAGTTCCGGCCGCCGGGGCTCGACCGACCTCGCACCGGAGGGCGGGAGGACCTCCGGCCGCACGGGGACGGGGCCGCAGTGCTGACCGGCGGCGGGGAATCACGCCGGGTCAATTGCATCGGCGGCACATTCAAAGCGGACCGCAGCCCCGAGCGAGCGGCCGCCGCCTCCGCCCCGCCCCCCGGCCAATGGCTGCGCGGGGCGGGGCCGGCCAATGGCGGCGCGGCGGTGCGGCGGCCCGCGCTCCAGTCTCGCGCGGCACGCCGCCTCGTCCGCATCGCCCGTCAGTGCCGCTCCGCGTCCGCAGTGTTTACGTCGCGAGTGTGCGCGCAGTGCAGCGTCCCGGCCCGCCCGGAGCCCGCCCGGAGCCCGCCGGCCAGTGTGTCCGCGATACCGATGGTGTTGTGCTCCGCCGACTGACGCTCGAAGGAAATATAGTTAAAAGTGTGCCCAGCGCCGGTCGCGGCTCGCGCCGGCCGCGGCCCGCCCCGGCCGCGTCGCTCGGCCGCCGCCGCTAACTCCGTAAGCCTCGAACTTTATATACTTTAGTTGCTTCATTAAATATTAAAATCCATTAGTTTCCGCCGCAGATTCGTTCTAAGTCAAACAATCGTACTTCATGCGTGTAGCCGGAACGCCCTCGAACGGTCATCGAGATCCATTTCGATCGTATCGTCCGCCCTGATGTTTCTCTCGCATGCACTGACGGCTGTGAATGTTTCCCAATCATTATTGGATGCAGCAGCACCGACCGCCGCTACCCGGCAGCACCAGCATCCCTCACGCCGTCATTGCATAGTTAATATTATCTCAATGCTACGCGATTCGACAACCGTCCGTCCGTCCGTGGCGGTTACTATTACGATCGATCGACTGGCCGGCGAGGGACACTTGTGTCGCATTCGATGGAAACGCAAATGTTTGTGAAGCTGTTACATTATACGGCTGCTATTAACGATTATTTTATATATAATCATTCATTCGAAAGTCGAATTAATACCGATCCAATGTATTACATGTTCGTAATGTGACGATACAGGTCCCGCGCAGCGCCCGTCCGCTTTGTTCCGGTACGATTGAATTTTTTTTGTTTTCTGATATCACTATGCGTTGGAATCTATAACTAATTAATTACAGTTATATATTATGTTATAACTAATTACAGTAAGTCGTTACTGTAGCCATTATGATTAACTGATAGATTACGAACAGTGGAACCGATATACAAATATAGTTCCGTGAAAACGAACCGGATACAGAGATGTACCTAATAGGACGACTCGGCAGAATTTTAGTTTTGAATTGAATGAAAAATTTGAAAATATATAGTGTCCTACTAGCGGTGGGCGCTATAGATGTCAGAGTGTCGTGTACGTCTGTTCGTCACGACGGACGGACGCCGCGCCGCACTCGGGGGCCGACGTACGTTATTTTGCAATCAACAGCGTTACAGATAATACTTATTTAGGACATTTCAATCAGTACAATAGGGCCACAATTAGATTGCAATAATTATGAATAGATTATTTACATTATCAGAGTAAGTATAATCTAACTGTCACCCTGTGTCACACGGTGTCACACGGTGTCACACGGTGTCACACGGTGTCACCCTGTGTCACACTGTGTCACACGGTGTCACCCTGTGTCACACTGTGTCACACGGTGTCACACGGTGTCACCGGGTCCTGTCCGCGCCAGTGCTGCGATGAGACGAGCTATCTTAGTATAAGTTGACATTATAAGTTGAGCCTGGTGCAGTCACTGCAGTGAGCAGTCCGCTGCCCGCGCCCGCTAGCGGCCGTCGCGGTACTTCACTTATTACTTTAACACGCCGCTAAACAGAACCTCTCGGCCTCGGTCCGTCCGACCGTCCGTCCGTCCGTCCGAGCGGAGGCCGCTTTCATTAATTTAAAGCTCATTATGCCTTTTCGTGTCGTGCACAAGGAACCGACAGTCGTTGAGTTTGTAGTGAACGTGTGTAGTGCTCGTGTACTGTGGTGGCGGTCTGTGCGGCTGTTTTTACAAATCTTACATGTATCGGGTATGAAAACGGATAGTTATAATAATAATAATCCTTTACTAGACATCTTACTTTAATAACAGTTTACAAACGTACACTACCCTCTGCACTGGGCAAACCCTGTACCTATCGCACAAGGTAGTTCCTTCCATTATTACAATGCCTTTTGCGTTTGTGTCTGTTTCAATGCAAGACAATGTGTAGTCATGTGTATGTTGTGTTAGTGTGTGTGTGTGCATGAAAGTGTATGCAGTTTTTGAAGTTGTTTGATTGTGAGTTGTGTGTGTATACATGTGTGTAAATTATGTATTATTATTTCAGACATTGTATCAATAGTGTTAGTTACAAAATTACCTAGGGTAGTACTTAAACGAAGACTTACAATATTTATGTAATTGTGTGTCATTAAATGTCCTCCAAAGAGGACTATCCTATTTACAAGCAATTGTGCTGAGGAGGGTGTCGGTGCTACTCACGAGGGTGTGCATCTTGAAGCAGCACGTTTGCGGGTGATACCGTGGCAATCGTCTTCGAGCATCCACAGGCAGCTGACGTGCGGCCAGCAGCGGCCAGCAGCGGCCAGCAGTGCCGCGCCGCCTCGGGCAGCCGGCCGCGGGCTGTAGAGGCGTGTAGACAGTTAGACAATAGGCCTCTACATTGAGAATTATGTATGTTTTCTACTTTACCGCGGTCTAAAATAGCTAAAGTAATCATATTACTTTCGTGCCGTTGCAACATTGTGCCAGCATAATAAATCGTCACATAAAATCATCCTCTTCCTGCCCTAATCCCCCTCCAAGGGAGTCGGCACGACATGTTACAAACATGTTGTCACATGATTTGGCTGCTTTTTTACGACCGGCCGCCTAACGTCGACTTACCTCAATCGTACTTTACGACACCTCGGTAAGAAAGAGGGTGGTCTATTCTACTAAACCGGATACCACACGATGGGTCGTGTCGACTTACCTTAGTCGCCTTTTATGACACCTCGGTAAGAAATGAGGGTGGTACTATTATATTCAGCCGGATACCGCGCGGCTGAAATCGTCACATAAAGCCGAAGCTATTCATTCGTCACGGATTCAAGTCATTATTCCAGTTTCGATTGTTTTCGCATTAGAATCTTAATTCGCCCTACGCCAGACCACTAGTTAATAATTAATAACTAACTTAACTCTTCATACTGCAATGAATAAATATAACATAACCGAACATATGCCGTGAAGCTGATCTCCGCTGGGGTTGGACCGGGATGGATGGCCCACGTTTTGAAATAGTTTCCTTAATTTTAAACATATTAATTTTATAACAATGATTTGTATTAATGTAAGTAGCTCAGTCCTTTGTATTGAGTTGTGATTACTGTTTTTTTATCCTTTTAAACGTACTAATTTTGCAGAATTAGAAATAGAACCCCACCATAGAAATTGTATTATAAAACATTATTATAAAATATAAATATAGTCAGTTATAAAAAAATATTTTTTAATAGTTTACTTTTATCTTATAATAGTTTATTCTAATGGTTTTTTTTTCATTTCAACGAGAGCTGACAGTGGGTTTGTTTTAGTCCAAAAACATACTCGGAACTCGTACTTCTTTCGTTCTTCTTAGGTATATCTGCCCCTGAGGGCTTCTATACTTCGTAAAATCAGACCAACTGTCCCATGTGATAAGATACCTAGGTATGTTGTACATAAATTATACCTAATCACATTAGAATTATCGTGCACATAGATGCTTAATGGTTCATTACATTTATATTACAGTACATCGACACAAGAAAAATCTATCTATTAGTAATTATGAAGTTATACCGCAAAATACAAACCATTAAATCTTTACCGTGGCCGCGAACTTCGCCGCGCAGACACCGCGCGCCCGAGCCCGGCTGCGGCTCCCGCTGTTACCATTGATCCTTAGATGACAATTTGGGAGATTAATATCTAGAGTAAGAGGCATCGATCCCGGTCTCACCCGGTACATATTTTTCTAAGCTTCTTCTAGATTTAATCGTAAAACAAACTCCTGGCTCTCTACTGCTGATACGTTCAGTTGTATCGGTTCTCCGACGAACCTCCCCGATCCGGATTCGCACGACATTACAGGCACAGCTCGTGCCGCGTGTGATTGTTTAATGAAACTTTAAATTACAAAAATTAATGAATTGCAATTGCTTTTGCAATTATTCCGTTCTCGAAAAGTCACCATTAGATTTGGTTTTCTTCACGGCAATACGAATAATTTGTAAAGATATAGGTATCATTCATATATATCATTCTTAGGTATGATCATTATAATTTATAAAAATAATCCTTCCCCGCGACTGTCTGTCTGCGATAAATTCAAAACTAACGAACATATTTTCACGTACCTTACTAAGAAAGACAAGGAAGGAACACGAAGAAGGTTTCAATTATTCACTTGTTAAGTTTCTGTGTGAGCCGGCTACAACATGACGACAGTCACTTGGGATCTCCCGTCGAAAACTCCGTCCGATTCCCGTGATTTTCGCTCGCTCTTTTATAGGCCTAAAGGAAAGTCCGCGATGGCGGATACTCTACACTCTACACTTAAAACTTGTGTAAATCATTTTCAATGGAGTAGCACGATACTACAGATAGGTACTCGTAAGTTACATTATATATGTACTTTTAAATGTAATGAATGTAAGTGTTAAGTGAAGCACATAATGGCGAAAATATGAACAAAATAATCATACAGTATAGTGAACAGTTATCACGACTTTCAGTAATAACAAAGTATGTCATAAATCTTTTTGGAATTTCATTTCGTAAAAGGATAGGAGTAAATTTTTAATTTACTCCTTTATTCGTCTGGTATGTGAAAGTGGAAGTTGCGAGTTAAATTTGACCCACGGCCCGGCGTCCGATTGAGTTGAAAGTGTATTCAATAAACATGGCGCAGTTAAGTTTATCCAGTAAACAATAACATTATCACTCATTGCTATACTCGCATCTACTAAACCTTAATATTATGTCCTGCTGCCAATTGAATCAAGAGATTGCATATCGAATGGAAATCGATCTAGCTAGGTTTCGTTTAAAAAAAATGTTATTTGTTCCTGTTTTAGCGCACTGAAAAAATGCTAAAATTTACATTGAATACACAAGACCTCAACGATGATCTTTCGAACAAACTAGAACGTTCCTCAATGATTGCATTCGGTTCGTTTTTGATCTGCGCAAGTACGATCATATCTCGCGTCCGTTCTCAGCTGCAATGGCTCAGCATCCGTACCTAGGCGTAGAAAACTGAGAGCTCTCTGTTGTCTGTATTCGACTCTACACAACAATCATTGTCCTAATTACCTTCAATCAGATTTCCAATTTTTTTCATCCTAGAGTAATCGGTTTCTCTGCTCATTTTATGTGCTTAAGCTTTCCATCATCATCGAACCACCTTTTTGTCAGAATCTTTCACTTCGCATTTCGCAAGCCACACGACTGCGGAATGCTCTCCCTGATTCTGTCAAAAAATCTTCAAGTCGTTTTACTTTTACTCATTAATAATCTGTAACAAATAATAATGTTTTTTTTAATCGCTACGTATATTGTTAAACCATCTTTTTATGTATTTTCTCATATATTTATTTTTATCCATTTATTTATTTCTCATTTGCACAGGCACGTCGCTACAGTTTATTGATTTTCATTTTTTAATTCTTTATGCCTATTACTGCTTTTCTTCTTCTGTTTGTTCGCTGCACCTATTTAAATTTTCCCTTTGACCCTAAGGTTCACTGGTAGGGAACGCTTATTTAGCGTTAATTCCGCCTTTTGTACTTTTTCTATTTTAATAGTGCAATAAAGATTAAAAGAAAAGAAAAGACAATTTTATTGTCAATTGTAAGTCATAGTAAATTCATTGTAGAACGGATCGGGCCCCACATTATTATTACGTTTTTTTTAAGTTTTATCTTTTTTTATCTTGTAAACAAATTACCGAGGAAGGCTCGCTCGCCCCGCTACAGGAAATAAATATACTAAAACAAATAATTAAATTAAGTGCACTTTTGTTGACGATACTCGTGAACAACATACAACAGAGGAGGAACGCTTACATATATCCTCACTAATCCTTACTAATATTATAAATGCGAAAGTTTGTCTGTCTGTTACGTTTTCACGGCCAATTCGCTGAACCAATATCGATGAAATTTGGCATAAATATTCCTTATATCCGGGGTAACATATGGGCTCTAAAAATCCTATTAATTCAACAGGAATTAAATTCAGGAGGAATTAAATAGGATGACATTCAAAACGCCATCTATAATAAAACTGTAGAACCTATTTTTATTCACGATGTGTCCAAATCTGTATTTACAGAAGTATTTAGATTCCAAGTTTTCGGCTTACGTCAAAAGAGTTATCTTTAAAGAGTATTTATATTTATATTTTATTGTTATTCGTTGACTGGACGAGTTTAACTGAGCTCCTCCTCCTCCAGTCGTGTGCTCACTGCTGAGCATCGTGATGGTCCCGATCCGTTCTCTTGTGGATTAACTGCCGCCAATTATCCCGGTCGGCAGCGCTGTGTATAGCTACGCTCAGTCCGATGTCCAGATGTTCGGACACCTGATCCGACCATCTTTTCGGGCTCCGACCCCTGGATCTCTTTCCGTCTACCTTCCCAGTGACCATGAGTTTCTCAAGGTTATCGCTGGGTTTTCTAGCTATATGTCCAAAATACTGAAGTATTCTCTGGAGACATATGCTTGAGAGTCTCTGCTTAACCTTGAGCTCACTGAGAATAGAGGCGTTTGTTCTAAAGGCTGTCCAGGGAATGCGCAACATTCGCCGCCAGCAGAACATTTCGAACGCATCGATTCGTTTTCTATCTGCTGCTCTCAGGGTCCAGGACTCAACGCCATATAGAAAGATCGGGAAGACTAAGGTTCTTACAATGTAAATCTTTGTCTTTTTGAGTACATTACGATCTTTCCATATTTTGTGAAGTTGACTCATGGCTGATTTTGCCATGCCAATTCTGCGTCTGATTTCTATTTCAGAGCCTCCCTTGCTGGTAATGGTAGAGCCTAGGTACACGAAATTGTCAACGGTTTCGTACTGGCTAAGGGAGGTGTCTGCTTGCAGAATGCCGGTTCTATCAATTGCCATGAGCTTTGTTTTGGCCTGGTTGATCTTGAGCCCCAGTTCCTGGCTGACCACCTCCAAACGCTGCAGAATATCTGCCATTTCTTTATACGACGCTGTTATCAATGTGGTATCATCAGCGTAGCGCAGATTCGAAATCCGCCTGCCAGCCACTGCTACACCACCATCCCACCCTTCTAGGGCTTTGCGCATTATATATTCGCCGTAAATGTTAAAAAGGATAGGTGAGATGATGCAGCCCTGTCGCACGCCCTTCCCAAATCGAAAATAAGATGACCGTGTCGAACCAACTTCTAGAGACCCACGACTAGATAAGTATAAGGATCGTATGAGGCGTATCAGATGCACAGGCACCCCCATCTCTTTTAACACAAACCATAGGTGATCCCAACTCACACAGTCGAAAGCTTTCTGGTAATCTATGAAACACAGTACAACTGGTATGTTAAATTCGTAACACTTCTCCACTAGTGATCGAACATTGAATATTTGTTCTCTGGTGCCTTTCCCTTTGACGAATCCAGCTTGTTCTTGTGGGATTTGCCAATCTAGGTAGTATCGCAGCCTACTGTTGATGATATGGAGTAGAACCTTGCTAGTGTGCGAAATTAGGGCAATTGTTCTGTAGTTTTCGCACTTTTTAGTAGCACCTTTTTTGTGTAGAGGCAGAATCACTGAGTGGGTCCAGTCATCAGGCCATTGACAGTCTCTCCAAATTGTGTTGCATAGTTCCAACAGCTTCGATATTCCTTTATCTCCTAAGGCTTGGAGAGTTTCAGCTGTGATCTCGTCTACGCTTGCTGCTTTATGTGGCTTAAGTCTCTGTATAGCTGCTACAACTTCACTGTGCAAGATTTTTGGCTCGAGTTCTTCTGTGGCCATATTCCAGTCTGCATCCTGACTATCCATGGATCGATCTCTGCTATAAAGCTTACTACAGTATTCTTTCCACCGTTCAGCTACTTTTACAACCTCATTGATAGTCTTTCCATCTCTGTCCTCTATCGACCACGAGTGAGTTTTAAATTGCCTTGTTATTAATCTCACTTTTTTGAAGAGGTCTGCCGTTTGATATTTTTCGGCGTGCCGCTCTATTTCTGCACAGATGTTCGACATGTAACGGTTTTTATCACGCCTGCAGAGTCTCTGTATGCATCTGCTCATATCACGGTATTCTTCGTTATTTGTGGCCGCATCACGAGTCTTCAGAGCTTTTCTAGCCTCAATGATGTCCCAAGTCTCTTCACTTATCCAGCTTTTCTTGCAGCCTGGCGGTGTACGCTTCCGAGTTATGTGGTCCAAAGTTTTCATTATGTGGGTCTTAAACCATAACCATTGTTGCTCTACGTTATCTGTCACGGACTTACTGCAGCTCTTGAAAGCAGTCTCGCTAGTCTCTTTAAAGACATCCGTTTCAGCTTTCGCGAGTCTTACTACCTTCCGTACGTTTCTCTTCGGCGCTCGTAAACGAAGGCGTACTTCCGCAACAAGTAATTGGTGATCACTGCCACAGTCAGCGCCCGGAAGCGTTTTAGCATTCATAATGCTCGATCTCCATCGCTGGTCTACCGTGATGAAATCAATTTGATTGCGGTATCTGTCTCCGGGCGATTTCCAGGTGTATAGACGACGCTTGTGGTGTTGGAAGAACGAGTTGGTAATTGCAAGATTGTTGCTAATACAGAACTCAAGAAAACGTTCCCCACGCTCATTCCTAGTTCCGAGCCCATATGCGCCTACGGTTTTACGAATGTGGTCATCTGCCTTGGTATCCCCTATTTTTGAATTCCAGTCCCCTTGCACAAAAAGCATTTCTCGACGTGGTAATCCCCTGATTGTCTCATCGAGTGTTCCATAGAAATTATCTATGTCCTCTTCAGATGATGCTGCTGTTGGTGCATATACCTGGACTATGTTCATAGGGACGGGGTTACATTTTATTTTGATGGTCATGATGCGGTCGTTGATAGCATTATAACCCATTATGCAGTTGTTTAGTTTTTGTGGGACCAGTATTGCTACACCATTTTTGCTTGCTGTTTCATGACCTGCAAAATATAGAGTATTGCCGGCTTGAGTGACATAGTGACCCGACCCCTTGAGATGGGTTTCTGATAGTCCAAGTATAGAGACTTTTTGTGCATCCATTTCTTTCTCTACAATTTCTAGCTTTCCTGGTTGGACTAGGCCTCTGACGTTCCATATGCCAATGCGATGAAGTATGCGATTGCGGAGTTGACCGGATTGGCCATCAGTAGTATTTGCCGCCGCCTGAGCCTGATGACCTACTCTGGCGGAGCCTTCGGTAGCCAATTTCACACTCAACGACCCGGGTATCGTCGAGCGCCGGTTGTCAATCGGATCGTCCGACCTCGTTATATACATATCTGAACTTATCATTGAGATCGGGGACATTCTCTTGGGAGAATAGTCGCAGTGGTTTCCCCTTGCCTTCTGCGCTGAGTTGTTCGGAGGTTATTTAATTCCTCCAGGCCCCCATAGCCTCTCCTGATCAGGTCAAGGTTCGGGTTATCATATCCGCCGCCCGATGCTCGGCGTTGTCGGCTCGTTTAGCACCACCCAGAGAATACGTGCAGGGTGTTCGAAGGTTACTCCTGCGGACGCGAGCGACTCCATCCTCCAATTAACTGAGCTATTGCAATGGATAATTGATAATTAAGTAATACGGGTTACTAAAATAAATTAACTAATAATGTAATTAAATTATAAATGTGAGTCTGTTTGTTACGTTTTCATGGCTATTCGCTGAATCAATATAGATGAAATTTGGCACAATTAATGTTTATATACCGGGGTAACATATAAAAATCTTCGAAAAAGTTAATTTTATTATTTTTTTCAAATATTTCAATTTTTGTTCATTTAATAAACCGGAAAAAAATATTAAATAAAAAGGAGACCACCAGAAATTCATATATCTATTGGCCCAGACTAAGACTTATAATTTTTGTTTTTTTAAATAGAAAAATATTTTATCATAGTAGGTATTAATTATTATAAATTATGGGGGAACTATAAAAATAGTTTGAGGTTATGTATAAGTGCAATTACTAGCTAAACATCATAATAACACATTGAAAACGATAGGATTTGTAGTGAAAATATAACAATAAGGTATAATCGTTAAAGTTCAAGTAAAATTTAATCAAGTAAATTTTTTTGTTGTCAAAAAACAGACGTTTCGAGAAAACAGATTCTTAGACGGTCTTTAGTTAGTAGTCTGTGGCAACAAGTACGAAATAAATGACTGATAATTGACATGTATTGGGAAGTTTTATTTAATTTAATCCCATAGAAATTAAGCCATACATACGGCTAATGAAAAATAGTTTATTTCTAAATACCTTTTTAATATTTGAAAAGTCATTACAGTTAATAAAGTGAAAGTTATATATTTTCCGATACCCATTTTAAAATATTATGTTAACAAAAACATAACTTAAATTTATTTTTTCGTATTTATACTAACAACGTTGGAACCCAGCGCCGTACGCACGGGTAATTAAAAAATAAATTGACAGTTGACAGTTACCTAGGTATAGGTAAATGTTATTACCTAAATAAGTTTTTTAACACGTTTCCAAAGTTTATAATATTTATAGAGATATTTAATACCAAAAAAACATGTTTTACATTACACATTTTCCATACATTTTGTTATACATTTTTCATGTATATGAAGTTTTTGTTTACTTCGCTATTTTAATATATGTATATTTCATGTAAGTACGGGTTATTTACTTAAATGATCAAATTAAGCTCTCGATCAAACGATAAATCCCTCTGATTCTTCCCGGATCGATCTGATTATTGTGATGGAGACATTTGAAGGTTTGGATGGTGACAGAAGCTACTCCTAGTTTCAAGACATTATATTACAGTCCACTAATCCTATCCTATAAAGTCTCTAAACCTATGTATGTCACCGCAACAGCCTGCTGAAGTGTTTTATGTCAAGAAAATCATTGTGGCTCGTCACCGGCCGACGGGGACGAGTGGGGCCCACGGCTGCCTCCGCCACTCCGCCTGCCGCCTGTCGCCAGGCTGACTACTACTTTATTGTTATTGTGTCGGTGTGACTGTGTGAAGCCCTAACTACGCAAACATCACAACTACCGCCGCTGGGTTATATATTGTTAGTGTCATTACCTAGAGATTGAAACGATACAAAATACATGTTCATTTTATTCAAACTGTTTTATATGCTATAATAACATTCAAATTTTTTATTCAATATGTCAGTCGGTATGCGGCTACGGTACAGCTCCTACCTTAATGTCTCCGACGGCGGAGGGTCCGGGGCGTAACAGACAGACATTCACCTCTACGAGTCAGTGTGGCTGCACATTATGATGAGGACTGTGTTTTAAAAGTTTGTTCCTCTTGCTATACATTGCGATAGCAGGGTTATTGTGAAGTCGGCGCACTTTAACACGGAGCAGTCGGTGCCGCAGCGCTCTCTATAAACTATATAAAAAGATAAATTTTGTTCCTCTCGGTGTCATGGCTGACGATTGGTCAATTCACACGTTACAATTGTTTTTCTTCCTGAAAAAGATTTTTATGTACCTAATGGTAAGTTTTTTGCTATTTTGTTTATTTATGTGGCATTTGATTTAACAAATTAAATAACTTGTTTTTGGAAAAAAGAGCTCCTTGTATATTTATTCTCAAATTTTATTGTTTCAAGACGCCTACGGACAAAAAGAACATAATATGTATGTAGCACGAAATGGCACAGGTATGTCATTTCGTCCCATATCTACATATTTTTCAAATACTAAAATACCACGCGATTATAAGAGGACGACTGTCCGAAGTCCAAAAGTTTTATCAGTCTAGGGAAGCTTGCGAGAGTCTGTCGGCTGCGGACCGCACGCCGTATTTGTAGTGCCGATGAATCTGGGCTATCTACAGTACAAATTCTTTAAAAAAATTTCGGCTCCCACGAAAAGGTAACAACAAGTCGGAGTTATAACTAGTGCGGAGCGTGGAACGAACGCCACTGTTGTTTGTTATGTGAATGCTGTTGGAACGTTCACTCCACCGATGACGATATTTCCTAGAAAAGACATGAGAAACGAACTTATTGATGAAGCTCCTCCTGACACTTTAGGTGTAGTTCGACAATCGGGCTCGATGACCTGCGAAGTATTTCTGAAATGGATAAAAAAATCGATCGATATACATTACGGATGTGAAAACCAATAAAAAGATATAATACAAAACAACACTATATGTCATTTCATACATGTTTCACGGTACGTTCAATTTTGCAACACGGCGAGGAGAATAAGGCGCCGCAGTTGCTAACATTAAAGTCGCGACGGTATAAGTCTGGAAATTTTTCCAGTAGACTCATACCGTCGTATTCTCGCCTTATTCTCAAATGAAAACAATGAACGAACTTTTATATCTTAGGAATGCTAATAAAAGTGCTGATGCACTACCGCTGCATCAGCATTGTCCGGAGCGATGAGCTCATCCGGTCACCCGGAGCGCCAGTCGTTACGAGACCACGACCGCGACATGATCTGCTTTCGTTTTTATTATAAAAAAGTTTCTATCAGAAGTTATAATAAAAGTTGTACTTTCAAATTATCTTTCTTTATAAAAACCCTTTAGTGGAACACGTTATAACAGAACGCTGTATGATTGAGTTAACGAAAGTGTAATAGGTTTGAACGCTCGTCCCCGAGCCGCGCGCCGCTCTGAGAGCGCGGAGAGCACTCTTTCCAGTGCGCTCGGAACGACAAAATGACTCGGAAAAGTTCATGCGATCGGTAACATTACATCGCTAGCCGTATACGTGTCGAACGTGTCAACGAAACGAAGTAAACAGGGAATTATCGCAAGTAGCTCATTGGTTCAGGCTAAATAATTTGGTACTGAACTCGAATAAAACTAAATGTATTGAATTTGCATTCCCTAATGCTGCAAAAACAGCAAATAGACTCTCTTTAAATAATGTACCACTAAAAACAGAAAATTCAACTGTATTTTTGGGAGTATCCTTGGATACAAAACTCCAGTAGAGCACACACGTAACAACTCTCGCAAGGAAACTGAGTTCAGCGGCCTACGGTTCAAAGATATTGCAATTCGACAAAAGTCGCGGTAGCTCAGATGAACTTTTTAATGCCCTCTTTGGAATGATCGGTTGTGAATTTAATAAGACTTTTAATATTATAGAAAAAAAAGTGTTCAAAAATCTTAGGTTTAGTGAATGGGCCACTAATGGCATCTATAAGAGTAGGAATAAGTTATTTGATCTGTATGCAGAAAAACAATATAATCAGTCCCCCACTTTTCTTGAATATGTAAAAAAATATTCAAAAACGTTTAGAAGTGTCTGCACACAGGCCAAATCTCTTCATATTAAAAGTAAAATAATTAATTCCAAAAATAAAATAAAAACAACCTGGAATGTTATTGGAGATGAAACAGGTAGACGTAAAATGTATAATTCTTCCATAGAGCTTCAAATTGGGAATGAACTTATTAATTCTGATACAGCAGTAGCTAGTGCATTTGAGCATTTCTTTCAGAACATACCCATTTCTATCACTAGCTCAATAAACTCATCCCCAATGGAAGCTTTTAATGTTTTGAAGGACAGCGTCACGAAGTGCAGTGTTAATTTTAAATTTGAACACATTTCCCCATACGATATCGTCAAAACTTTTAAAACATTAAATATTAAAAACACAACTGATCTGTGGGGAATGTCCGTAAAATTAATTAATAATATTATTGATATTATCGCCCCGATTATGGCCAAGATCTTTAACAAATCTGTAGACACAGGGATATTTCCCAATTTAATGAAACATAGTAAATTGATCCCCCTTTTTAAGTCCGGTGATAAGAGCGACCCTCAGAACTATAGACCCATTTCGGTCTTGCCAACTCTAAGCAAGATTTTTGAGAAAATCATTTTAAAGCAGCTGCTCCAGCATTTTAATTTAAATAATTTACTTCATCCTGAGCAGTATGGGTTTACTAAGGGTCGGTCTACAACGGATGCGGGTGTGAAGTTGTTAAAGCATGTCTACGATGCGTGGGAGAACTCACAAAATGCCATAGGGGTATTTTGTGACTTGTCCAAAGCATTTGATTGCGTTCAACACGAAATTTTATTGCTAAAGCTTGGCTATTATGGCATTAAAGACAATGCACTTCGTCTCGTTGCATCGTATCTTCACAGCCGGATTCAAAGAGTGTGCATTAATGATGTGCAGTCATCCGGAACGGCCTTAGTTATGGGTGTGCCTCAAGGATCAATCCTTGGTCCGTTTCTGTTTTTAGTTTATATAAATGATTTGCCATATTTTATTCATAATATTTGCGATATTGTACTGTTTGCAGATGATACATCATTAATTTTTAAAGTTAATAGAAATGACGATAATTTTGACGAAGTAAACAGGGGTTTATCGCAAGTAGCTCATTGGTTCAGGCTAAATAATTTGGTACTGAACTCAAATAAAACTAAATGTATAGAATTTGTATTGCCTAATGCTGCAAAAACAGCAAATAGGCTCTCTTTAAATAATGTGCCACTAAAAACAGATAATTCAACGGTATTTTTGGGAGTATCCTTGGATACAAAACTCCAATGGAGCACACACATAACAACTCTTGCAGGGAAACTGAGTTCAGCGGCCTACGCTGTTCGAAAGATAAGACAATTCACAGATGTTGAAACAGCAAAACTTGTTTATTTTGCCTACTTCCATAGCATTATGTCCTATGGAATATTGCTATGGGGTAAATGCGCGGATAGTGAAAAAACTTTTGTTTTACAAAAGAGAGCCATACGTGGCATTTATAATTTAAGACCGCGTGATTCCCTGCGAGAGAAATTTAAGGAAATAGGTATTCTTACATTTGCTTCACAGTATATTTTAAGCAATTTAATTTATGTACATAAAAATATAAAGAATTATAAAACGATAGGTGATGTGTACAATAGACAAAGCAGGAACCGACATAAGCTTGCGGTTCCTGCTTTGCGCCTTGCAAAAGTGCGTAACTCGTTTGTGGGTTTTGGTATAAGATTTTATAATAAAATTCCGCAATCAATTTCAGCACTGCCATTACAGCAGTTTAAAAACACTGTTAAAAAGAGGCTGATACAGAAAGCCTACTATACTCTTGATGATTTTTTAGAGGATAAGAATGTGTGGATATAGCTCTCTTTGAACCTGTACAAGACAGTAACGACATAATGTAAATAGTATTAAGAATTATATTTTTAAAAGAGCAACCGCCGAGTTTCTTGCTGGCTCTTCTCGGTAGGAACAGCTTTCCGAACCAGCAGTAAAGTTGACGATTCAAAAGCACTTGTTTACAAGTTTATTTGAATAAAGAATATTTTGAATTTGAATTTGAATTTACGCTGTTCGAAAGATAAGACAATTCACAGATGTTGAAACAGAAAAACTTGTTTATTTTGCCTACTTCCATAGCATTGTGTCTTATGGAATATTGCTATGGGGTAAATGCGCGGATAGTGAAAAAAATTTTGTTTTACAAAAAAGAGTTATACGTGGCATTTATATTTTAAGACCGCGTGATTCCCTGCGAGAGAAGTTTAAGGAAACAGGTATTCTTACATTTCCTTCACAGTATATTTTAAACAATTTAATTTATGTACATAAAAATATAAAGAATTATAAAACGATAGGTGATGTATACAATAGACAAAGCAGGAACCGACATAAGCTTGCGGCTCCTGCTTTGCGCCTTGCAAAAGTACGTAATTCGTTTGTGGGTTTTGGTATAAGATTCTATAATAAAATTCCGCAATCAATTTCAGCACTGCCATTACATCAGTTTGAAAACACTGTTAAAAAGAGGCTGATACAGAAAGCCTACTACACTCTTGAAGATTATTTAGAAGATAAGAATGTGTGGATATAGCTCTCTTTGAACCTGTACAAGACAGTAACGACGTAATGTAAATAGTATTAAGAATTATATTTTTAAAAGAGCAACCGCCGAGTTTCTTGCTGGCTCTTCTCGGTAGGAACAGCTTTCCGAACCGGCAGTAGAGTTGACGATTCAAAAGCACTTGTTTACAAGTTTATTTGAATAAAGAATATTTTGAATTTGAATATTTTTAATTGAATTTGAATTTAATGCTCCTGTTGTCGCAGGTCCCCGCGCTGCCCGCGGCCGCCCGGCGCGCGCTCCCTCGGCGTGCGGCCATGGCGCGCGCGCGGCGGCGGGCGGCGTGGCGCTGAGCCGCCCCGAGGTGATGTACGGCGCCTACTACCCCTACCTGTACGGGCGCGGCGCCGCGCGCTCCTTCCACCACGCGCCGCACTTCCAGTACGACCGGGTGAGTGGTCACCGCGCCCGGCGCCGGCCGCAGCTGCATCTCTACTGCGGGGACGATCCGCCGCGGACCCGCGATCGTTTTCGTCATCAATTAAACAAATATTGTAAAAATGTTGAGCGCAATGCGAACGACCCGCGAACGCGACCCGTACCTCATACTGGTACCATCGCTAGAGTCAGGGACCCACGTCAGTATGAACGGGGCATACGTCGAAGGTGTATTTGGATTGATGACTATTAGTACTGATGCATGCGAGCGGCCGCCTCTCCGCGGGCGCGACCTTCGCGTGCAATAGGATCACACGGAGAAGTATCACTCCGAGACTTAATTCATATTTGTGAGTGATCACAAAATAAACATTTCCACGCACGAAGGAGACTCGATGGCCTTCCAAAGTCGGGCAGCCCGGGCACTCCAGCGGAGTCGGCGGCCGCTAGTCATACGTTATAACTTAAATTTTCTTTGTTTACTTCCAAAAAAGTACCGCGATAGGAATCATTATCTACTTTCGATTCTCGATTACGTACGATTTGAATGTATCGAAAGTTTAGATGCTATCGAACGTTGCATCGGTGCGACACCTGCCGCGCGCCTCCGCCGGACCGGGCCGGTGCGACCGGACACGCGCTACCGGTGACCGCATGCTAAGCTCGACCTACTAATTTAGTAGGTACCATTTTAAAAAGCGATAGAAGTCACGACGTGAGCGTCGAGAATACATACAAGAACGTAAACATTGTGATAAGATTTAATGGATAAATTGTGAGCCGGAATTATCGTAGTTATTTTATTATCCTCACACGCTATAAAACAGAGTTTCCACCGCGTCCGTCAGTGCGCGTTAAGAGACAGATTTTCATGTACTTTTTGTTATAATTCGTCGGCTACCATTTAATGAGATTTTGACTACATTACGCTCTTAATGCTGTACGATACCTCCACATTAATAAATAATCCACATAAATGTTTCACGACGTTCTTCACGCGACGACATAACGAGTTTTAATTATTTTAAGTTATGACAAATATCGAATTCCTTCTTAGTGTCGTAACTGATAGAAAATTTACGTTCGTGAAATACTGAGTTTGTTATATAGGTATATGAAATTACAACAGAGTCCACGAAGCTGCGAGTTTTTGTTTCGTTCGTCCGAATATTTCACAAATTTTGAAGCGCTAAAAGTTATTTACTGCACTCGTACTTCTGTCGGAAGCAACCTCGAGTGTGGATTTCAGCTTTGGAATTCTACATATGAGACATACTCGAGAGGCATCGAAATCGTACCAATAATTAGTTAAGCTTTTTAAAGTACGTCTTCAAGGTTAGTCACGTCCGGCCAACGACAGACAGACAGACAGACAGGCAACGCGTGATAGAATTTGCAGTAGAATATATAGTGGAAGGGTATGGTGGGACATTTCGTTCGCATTCGGGAACGTTCGGTTCGCATCGGAGCCCGCGGCCGACGGCAGCGGCGCCCTCGGTTCGTTCGCCTGATGTTTTTATTCCTCCGGTCGTACCGAAGCGTCAGATCTCTCGAGGTGTCACGTAACGCGGGGGGTCAGTTTCGCGCGAGCAGCGTGTCAGCGTGCGTCCACTCCGGCGGCCACTCAGCGGCGCGCCTGTTGCAGCTGAACGTGCAGGGTGCGGGCAATGCGGGCGAGTACGGCGCGGCGGCGGCGGCCAACAGCTCGGGCTCGGCGTCGTCGGGCGCGCAGTCGCCGGGCTCGCCGCCGCACGCGCACCTCGCGCTGCCGCACCACGCGCCGCACGCGCACGCGCACGCGCACCACGCGCACCTGGCGCACGCGCACGCGCACTCGCACGCGCACGCGCACGCGCACGCCGCGCACCACTCGCCGCGGCCGCGCGCCAAGGAGGAGGAGCTGTCCGCGCACGGCCGCGCCAGCGCCGACGGCTCCTCCGAGTCGGAGGGCGAGGGCGGCGCGCGCGCGCGGGCGCAGTACGTCAGCGCCAACTGCGTGGTGTTCACGCACTACTCGGGCGACGTGGCGGCCGTCGTCGACGAGCACTTCGCGCGCGCGCTGGCGCTCGACAAGCCCAAAGGTGAGCGCCGGCCACGTCACGTCGCGACTAGCGATATGAACATGTTAGGTGTGCGAATTAATATTGCTTTTGTCATATTTATATTTAACGCCGTCAGTACACCTACGCATTCGTATGCGGCGGCGAAACAGCCAAAAAACTAAGTAGAATGGTAGGTTCGCGTAGCTGTGCCGTGTCGCACTCTAGCACGAAGCTAGGTGGGATAATTGCACCCTGTCCCCGACCATTCGTCGTTTTAATGATTTACCAAAGTCATACCGTCAGCCATCCACTACACGTCGCCCCGAGCCGCGGTCCGAGCTCACACGAGGCACCTTTAGGACGACATTTCCCGACACTATCAAAAGTAGAGCTTCTGCGCTCTATTTCCCGAATTTCTAAATAAATAAAGTTAATAATACATAAATAAATAAAGAAATACGCAACCTCGGTGACGCTGTAAAAATCGTTTGGATTATGTGATTGAAGTTCTAAGCATTGTTTATTTTCTACAAATTTCCTTCGTTTCTGATATATTTCTCGCACCCAGGTCCTACTCTTTCTCGGTAATGCCTTTTAATATTCGGTTATAAATTCTTCCTCTTCAGAATCTGAAAGCGATTTTCTAACACAAAAATTACAATGACATTTGTTTGCGAAATATCTGCAGTGTAGTAGTATTAGTACGGTCCGCAATAGTTTGTCGGAGATTCGTTGCCGAATACGAATGCGTAAGTGTCCTAACGCTGCAAACGTGAGATAACATGAATAGACAATGTTACTCTTTTAATATTTCAACTTTATTAATTTAACAATAATCAATATAGTCAATTGATGTAATTAACAATGAAATCATATTACATTGTAAATTTCGTCGTAACGCAACGTTCTTGTAAATTTAGACGTCCCTACGGCTCCGTCTCGTTGTTATCCCGCGCGGCGAGCTGACGGCTCGGTAAATCTCGGTAGGTCGGTAGAGCGGCCGCAGCCCGTCGCGGTTCCCGGTACCGGCCAGGACTCGTTCTGGAGGACCGGTCGTCGCGGTACCGCGAACCGCGCACAAAAACCAGCGGCCGCTTCTGGGAAACGTGCCGAGCCGCTCTCGGACAGCGGCCGCTCGGGCTGGTGCGTTACATCAGCACGTCAGAGCGTGACGTGCAGTTGCTTATCACGCGAGCGGACGTCGCCGCCGGACATTGGGTCGGGCCACGGGCGGTGCGCTCGCGACGAGGCCGAGGCTGTAGTTTTGTGTCGCGATTAGTTGTGAAAAACGCGAGGCCATTACCTAAACGGCCGTCGAAGGGATTCGCGCGGCAAAAACGCATACCGGCTCGGAGTGGCGGCTCCCCCCTCCCTCCGCCCCCACCGTCAGCTCGCACCAGTCTCGCGAAATGCCGCTTTATGATGTGCAGTAACGATATCGATACGACACGAGCCACTACCCACGATTCTCCACTAAAACTAGTGCAGTCACCCACTTAGCCATGTTCGCGGACGATACCGCAATCTATACTACCTGCAGAGATCCCATTACTATAAATGATAGGCTCCAAAGAGCAACCAACCAGCTCGGAAGCTGGTTCCGCCGGTGGAGAATCGAAATTAATCCCGATAAAAGCGCAGCAATGTTCTTTGCGAGATCTAGGAGAGCCATGGACTTCATCCGGACGCCCCCTAGAGTCTCCATTTACAACAAATACATAGATTGGCAAAAGGAAGTCAAATACTTAGGTGTCATCAAATTCAAATTCAAATTCAAAATATTCTTTATTCAAATAAACTTGTAAACAAGTGCTTTTGAATCGTCAACTCTACTGCTGGTTCGGAAAGCTGTTCCTACCGAGAAGAGCCAGCAAGAAACTCGGCGGTTGCTCTTTTAAAAATATAATTCTTAATACTATTTACATTAAGTCGTTACTGTCTTGTACAGGTTCAAAGAGAGCTATATCCACACATTCTTATCTTCCAAATAATCTTCAAGAGTATAGTAGGCTTTCTGTATCAGCCTCTTTTTAACAGTGTTTTCAAACTGATGTAATGGCAGTGCTGAAATTGATTGCGGAATTTTATTATAGAATCTTATACCAAAACCCACAAACGAATTACGTACTTTTGCAAGGCGCAAAGCAGGAGCCACAAGCTTATGTCGGTTCCTGCTTTGTCTATTGTATACATCACCTATCGTCTTATAATTCTTTATATTTTTATGTACATAAATTAGATTGCTTAAAATATACTGTGAAGGAAATGTAAGAATACCTGTTTCCTTAAACTTCTCTCGCAGGGAATCACGCAGTCTTAAATTATAAATGCCACGTATAGCTCTTTATTGTAAAACGAAATTTTTTTCACTATCCGCGCATTTACCCCATAGCTATATTCCATAAGACATAATGCTATGGAAGTAAGCAAAATAAACAAGTTTTTCTGTTTCGACGTCTGTGAATTGTCTTATCTTTCGAACAGCGTAGGCCGCTGAACTCAGTTTCCCTGCAAGAGTTGTTATGTGTGTGCTCCATTGGAGTTTTGTATCCAGGGATACTCCCAAAAATACAGTTGAATTTTCTGTTTTTAGTGGTACATTATTTAAAGAGAGTCTATTTGCTGTTTTTGCAGCATCCTCCAACCTACCCTATCCTTTATCCGACACATCCGCGTTGTCCGTAACCGGGCAGCGTTCGCCTTGGGACGCCTCCATCCGATACTGTGCAAGGCAAGTTAACTGTCACTTCGCAACAAAGTGACACTTTACAAGACTTGCATCAGACCCATCATGACCTATGCGAGCGTCGCGTTCGGGCACGTTCCGAAATCACGACTGTGTCCGTTGCAGACACTTCAAAATCGATTCATGCGTACAGCCACTGGCTGTCCGTGGTTCGTGCGCAACGTGAACCTCCATAGAGATCTCGACCTACCCACGATAGCCGATCTTTTCAGACGATTCTCGACGACTTACTTCGAGAAAGCGTCCATCCACCCAAACCCCCTTATAGTGGCCGCGTCCAACTATAAGGCGTTCAGGCACCCCAACAAGATTCACAGGCGCCCGAAGAGCGTCCTTAACGACCCCGACGATGCTATCACAGCATCCAACAAGATACACACACTACACGCACACAAACAGCGTCTTCGCCGGCGAAGACGAGGTCCCCGCTTGCTTGTGTCAAGCGGCCGCAGCCCTCCGCCGCGGCCGCCGTGACGCAGACTTCTTCCAAGTCAATTATTAGATGCAGCCCTCCAAAAACGCGCCGCCTTAAGCCGAGGTTCGGTCTCGCAGGAGACAACCTTAAGGCGACGCCCCCTGTAGGGCGGGTGCTTGTAATGCACCCGCTTGTATTAACCATTTCTTCTCGGCGATGCTTCCGCGCTCACCCGTCTTATCGGTGACGCTGTCAAAGCCATTAGGGCTAACAGCGTTAGTCATATTCGGAAAAAAAAACGAGCCATTAGCGGGCCGCGCTCGTTGCCGGCGCGGACTCGCCCCGCCCGGGCCGGCGGCTGCCCGCGACCCTGTTGGGTTCGCCGATGCACCTAAATTAAGAAAATACGTAGGACAGAGTGCGGAGTCAGTCGTGTCGTGGGCCGCGGTATGATAGTATTTCTTAATTTTTTAATTCTCGACATGGATTTTATTTAGTAGATTAAAGAGATCGGATTATAGCAAAATAATTTTTGTATTAAGTCCGTAAGTTAAAGAAGTAAGTATGTTTGATATAGGAGACCCGATAGAGTCTCACATTAACAGGTAAAGCGAACGACGGTAAGAAAGGTGTTACAATTTATTTCAGAGGAAACGAGCAAATATATCTTTGCTAGTTAGCAGTAATGCCCTGACGGAAACCGAATTTTATGTACACGTTTGGAGTAGCGGAATCATTGTAATAGTAATTGAATGGGAAATAGGATACGATTAGTAGTTCGGCCGCTACTGGAAATCTGTGTTGGGCTTCCCAGACCAACAATCGTTGAGTGGCCACCATTTTATAGCATTGCACTGTTATTATCTGTGTGTGTCAACTGTTTGATTGTCGCATACTACATTGTATGTACACTGCTAGAATTGTAGTGCAATTATATATTCGCAGGGCCGGTGAGTGTCAGGAGCTATTATTTATTCCGAGACTTCACGGTCCACGCGAACGAAGTCACGGCTAAAAGCTAGTATAATGTAAATAAAATAAATATGAATATATGAGACACACACACACACGGTCGTTCGTCCCCAAAGTAAGTAACTTATACTTGTGTTGTGGTAGACAGAAAACTGGTGAATAGGTATATACTTATATATATTTTTAAATACATACTTAAATACAAATATACACCCAGGCTCGAAGGCCAACAAATTCATTTATAGAAAATGTTGGTCCTCGGCGGGAATCGAACCCGCGACCCGCGGGTCAAAACCCGGTTTCGCATAACATTTTGATTCATCAATAGCTCACGTAGTAGTTATTCAAAACTATACCTAACTATACTACGTGTGAACAATTTATTAGGAATTACTAGTAGTCGCGCGCCATCGCCCGCGGTTCCGCCGCCAGATGCGGGCGGCGCCTCTCGCGGCGCCATGGTGGCGGCTAGTGCAGTGCTGCGCCGCGTCCGCCGTCGCTAACGGGCCGCCGTTGCAGAGGGCGTGCCGCTGTCGGCGCGCAACCTGCCCGCGTCGTTCTTCAACGCGGCGGCCGGCCCCGCCTGCCTGGAGCTGTACGAGTACGACCCCTGGCACCAGCACTACGGCTACGGCCAGTACGCGGCGCACCACGGCATGGCGGCCGGCTACGGCGGCCTGCTGCTGGGCCGCGGCTCGCTGCACGCGCAGTACAAGCCCGTCGAGTGGCCGGCGCACGCGCACGCGCACGCGCACCACGCGCACCACGCGCACGCGCACGCCGCCTCGCACCTGGACGCCGCCGCGTGCTCGCCCTACTCCTACCCCGCGCCGCCCGGTACGTGCCCCGCGCACCGCACGCGCGCACCGCACGCACCGCACGCACCGCACGCACCGCACGCACCGCACGCACCGCACGCACCGCACGCACCGCACGCACCGCACGCACCGCACGCACCGCACGCACCGCACGCACCGCACGCACCGCACGCACCGCACGCACCGCACACACCGCACACCGTACTACTGTTACACCTTAGTTTACAAAACCATTCACATACTTTATCCGGATCTCTTCAGCAGACAGAGTGATTCAAGAGCTTCATCGGTTAAACTTTTGTGCGAATTGATTGAAATATGTTGTTTTCAACATATTTCAATCAATTCGACGGCTCGATTTCTTTCGATGTTTTCATCGGAAGAAATCGAGTCGTCTGGGAGCTTTCATAGAACACGTTGCCAGGCCCCATTTGATCAGTTCACCTTTATATGGTCTACAAAAATGCGTAATGGTGTATGTGTATTCTTTTAAAGATAGCAGACATCAATCGTTAACTGCTTTACTATGTCATCCTCAACATTGAGATCCTTTACACCTTCTAATATCGTTTAATATATTATTTAAACGAAAAAACCTGTTACAAAATGCAAACTAACGCATGCCAATATTAATCAATGCGAGCGTACATACCTTATCATATATAATCCGATACGCACAGACTGACCGCTCGCGCGAGGAATGTGGAGCTGCGAGTGTCGTCCGGGACTCATACCTACGATCGACGGGGTCTGTTTCAGATACAATATTAATATTTTTGAAGACGTTTATTGTGACGTTAAATAAAATACAGTACTTATTTCTATAAATATATATACTGCCCTGTTTTTTCATCGAACTCGCCGACCGGATAGGGTTTTGGCTCGAAAAATACAAACCTCTGCCGCGACCACTCGTACCTCACATTTTGAATCCTATTATCTTATTTGATTCTGACGTTTCTCCTCTGAAGCGTGAATGATTCGTACTATTATTTTTGATTTTTATAGAGTTCGGTCAAAACGATCACCCTCAGACCGGCCCATCGCGCTCGATCACACAATACAGTGTGGCTCCTTCAATTTGTAATTATTTGATATCGTGGTGGAGGCAGGAGAGCGTGTTTAGTGCAGTGATTGGAAGTAGTTCACGGTTTTGTGTAGTCTAGAGTAGTGTAGTGTAGTGTAGCGCGGCCCGTCCTGCCGCTGCCGCCGCTGCCGCCGCTCGGGCCGCGATTGATGGACGCCGATTAGAATAATTAGTTCGGCGGCGGCTTTGTGCGGGCGGCGGGCGGCGGGGGGTGCTGTGCGGGGTGCGGGGCGCGGGGCGCGGGGCGAGCGGCCGCGCAAAAAGCCCGCGGCGAGTTGAAAGGAGCGCGTGATGGCGGCTCGTCCTCTAATGACGGCGATTAAAATTAATTTCCGCGGCGAGGGCCGCCGAATACATGCCTCGCCCCTCGCCCTCCGCCGCTCCTCGCCGCACTCTGTCTCTCCCCGAGCGTGCCGGGGTTCCGTTCCCGGCGCTCTCGTCGTCCTCTGGGATCACCGCGGGCCGAGGGTCGGCGGGCTCGAGCCTCCCCGGCCTTCGAGACCGCACCGGTAACGTTGCGACACGATCGATCACTCTATCTAGTGGTCGCCGCGACACAGGAAACGAACGACTGAGGTCGACAGACTCTCGTTTAATAATTATAATATCTCACTTACCACCTATGAGAAAAATAAATCATGACTTTTTGACAAAACCTAACCCTCACAGTACCTACTTACCGACGTGTCCATTTCGTTGTATTTCTTCTATTTCACTTCTGTTCGCCCTTTAGTAGCAACTAAACGTGCGGCTCTCCCTCCGGACGCTACCGCTGAGGCTGTCCGTCATTTTTTAGTATAGATACTTTCTATGCACACTTCAGTAACTATATTAGATATAAAAATGTATGCCGTATTTTGGTCTCGATGCGATAGTAAACATTTCCCACGCTCGTTATATAAAATTGGCAATAAGCCAGTGCGGGCGAGCGGAAACATGTCGACATGGAAGGTGGAGGCCCTGCTGGCGCGAGAGCGGGTCGCGACCGGGACACCTCGCGGTGGGACGGACGGGGCCACGCGCCCTGGGGAGCTTACAGAGATTTAAACGTTCGCTCGCTGCTCGCTGGAGACGTCCGGATAAGATGAGGTTGTCGGGACGCGGTCAACGTAGCGACGAACAGAGCTAGATGCGCCCTATCGACCTTTAGTAGGCGAGTAGAGTAGAGTAGAGCGAAACTGTTACCATTAAAGGTGTCGCGTCGACGTCGACGGGAGGTCCCGCGACGCTCATACTGACACGGTAAAGCCTACGCTGACGTGCGGCGCGCGCTCGGCAGCCGGAGGGACGCGGACCGCAAAAAGTGTACCGAGCGCGCGGGGCGGTGCGGGGCGGGGCGGGGCGTGGCCGGCCAATGGCGGCGCGCTGGCCGCTGGCCGCAGGCGGGCGCGGGCCGCCCGGTAAATCACGAGTGCTGTCAATTAGGTCCGCCGCCGCCCGCCGCCGCCCGCCGCCCGCCGCCGTCGGCAGGCGCGCTTAATTAATGCCCCCATTGTGGCAGCGGCCGTATAAATACAGGTGCGTGCTCGCGGGCCGCCGCGTCCGGCGATGCTTCAGCGCTCGCCCGCCGTCGGTGACGCTGAAAGCCTTCAGGGCTAACAGCATTAGTTAGTGTACGACAACGAACGCAGTCCGCCTCTCTGCGCGGCCCCGCGGCCCCGTGGCCCCGAGCCGCTGCGGCGTGCGCGCGGCCCCGTCCCCGCGCAACCCGCGAGGTGTATTATAGATGCGAAATACGAGTACGTCTGTTACGTTTTCATGGCCAATTTACTGAACCAGAACAGATGAAATTTGGCATAAATAATGTTTATATCGGGATAACATCTAAAAATCTTCAAAAAAGTTATTTAAAAAGAGATTTATTGTATATTTTGGTTTTTGTTTATTTAATAAAGGAATTCCTTGTGCCCAGACGTTATACCTACTAATAATTTTTGTTGTTAAATGGAAAAATATTTGTTATCTTACAAACAATTATTATTTTATTTCTATGGGGGAATTATAAAAAAGAATATTATGGTTTGAAGTAATGTACAAGTACAAGCTAAATACCACAATAACGAATTAAAACGATAGAATTTGTGATAAAATATAACAATAAGGTATAATCACTGAAGTAAAAGTTGAGTATTTTTTTTGTAGTCGGAAAAAACAGACGTTTCGAGAAAACACATTCATAAATAGAACAAGTCTTTAGTTAGTAGTCCGTGGCAACGAGTACGAAAAGAATGACTAATAATTGACATGTATTAAGATTTTATTTAATTAATCCCATAGAGATTAAGATAAGCCATAAAGCGAATGTAAAATATATTTTATATCTGAAGACCATTTTTAAGCAAATATATTTTCAGATATTTAATAGGTTAAGATATTATGTTCACAAAAACATAATTATAAATTGTTCAATATTTTTTCGTATTATATTAAAAACGTTAGAATCCAACGCTGTATTTATTAGTTATTAAAAAGTAACAACTATTGGCATTTGACAATTGGTAAGTTACGTGGGGAAGTCTGAAAGTTGCGCCCATTATAGAAAAGTCGAGAAGTGCAAGATTGAGATGGTGTGGACATGTAATGAGGAGGGACGAAAATCATGTGACCAAACGTGTGTTAAATTTGAATGTGGATGGATATGTGCCTAGAGGGAGGCCTAAAAAGAGATGGTTGGATTGTGTGAAGTATGATATGCATATAAAAGGAGTGGCGCCAGAGTTGACGAAAGATAGGACAGAATGGAAGAGGAAAACATGTTGTGCCGACCCCACTTAGAGTGGGATAAGGACAGGATGATATATAATTGGTAAGTTACGTAAAAATGTTTTTATTAAATAAGTTTTATAGCACGTTTCCATTAAAAGTTTATAATATTTATAGTGATATTTAATAACAGAAAAACATTAAGAATTTTTTAATGTTGTACGGGGTTTTTTGTGACAGGCCAATTTTGGCAGTCTCCTTTAACTGAGCTATTTCAACATATATTTCATGTACCTAAGTCATACGAGTTATTTATCAATATTATTGAACCATGGTCTTGATATCACGGTCAATTCTCTATAGGTGCGCCAAATTATGTTACTTAATAATTTAAATATTAAAAATGCACATTACAACCTTAATATAGATTTATCATGTATAAACGTACAAACACAGAAACACAAACACACACGCACATACACAAAAATTGTATTAATAATGGTGGGTTTTATTGTTATTTTTTTTCATGAGTATATAGAAAGGTTTATAAGTCTTTTTTTTAATAAATTATCTATTCCTTTCTTTTTTTAATATATATTTTCAAATTAGTCGTTACAATGAAGCTAGTCTGGTGCTTTGTTCTCTAATTAAGTGTAAAATGTACTTGAATAACTGTTCGAATAAAATAAAATAAATAAAACGATAAATCTCTCTGAGTCTTCCCGGATCGATCTGATTTTTGTGATGGAGATATTTGCAGGGTTGGAGAGTGACAGAAGCCGAACAAAGGTATAGCAAAAGCTGCAAAAACATAGGATTACGATCAAACTGAAAATATTGTTTTAACCCTTATTTAAAACACTCATCAAAAATACACACTATCACACACACACACACACACGTCACTCACTCATACCTACATGCAAATCACTTATTTTATGACACACACTCTCACTACATGCATCCAAATTCCACATGCACACACACACGGCTGTAATTTTAGTTTTAGTTTTCTCTTTTCAATCAATAACCTTAAAATGTTGTTCTTATAGGTTTAATTCAAATCCCTTTTTTCTATTTTACTTATGAATTGCAATTTTTTGTCATCGTAATTTATATTTTTCACTCCTGTACATACATATATAAGTTGAACCAAGTTAAGGTGGGCACTGGCTCCCAAAATACAGTTTAAACTAGCTTGGGAGCCAGGTACACAATAATTGTATATGTGCATTGTTGTAAAATAAATAAATAAATAGTATTACCTCACGTACCGCTCACGTACCGCTCACGTACCGCGGCCCGCACTGACGGCCCGCACTGACGGCCCGTGTGTTGCAGGGCTCGAGGCGCCGGTGCAGGACACCTCCAAGGACCTCTACTGGTTCTGAGCGGCCGCACGCTGTGACGTCACGCCGCGCCCGCTGCTGCCTCGTGACTTCACCACGTCACTCCGTGGCGCGGTGGCTCGGGACAGTGACGTCATCGCGGTTCCAGTTTCAGTGGTCATTCAGTGGTGACGTCATATCGACGTGCGGTGACCGCGCGGACCGAGTGAGATAATATGTGCCGGAATACGACTGAAGAGGAAAGAACGCGGTCGGTCTTGTGACGTGTGTGAGATAATTTAACATGCGCTTAGTAATAATTTAGATACTATCGTACTCGACTGCTATTCGCGATCGAAATGAATAAGCTCGGTCGCCATTCGCTTCGCACGAAGCTTCGAACCATTACAATTAGGTCATACTATCTGGCAAAGGTTCCGTTTGTTAAAAGAGGCTTCCGTAGATCTTTCGATATATCCGGATGTCCGGTGGACGTTTCCTTCCACTACGTCCTTTAATTATTACTAAAGCGTATAAATTGACGAGGGAAATTGAAGGCAGTGCCGGCTCCCTGACTCAGCCGAGTCCAGTATTACTATGAATGTCGAGTCGTCAGCCTGGGGGAGGGGGAGGGGGGGGTCGGTAGGGTAGCCCATATTTATGTAAAGTTCAAATAGAGTTGTGCGTCGACGCGCACGAGTCGTCTGTGATAACTGTCGAGCCCGCGGTCGGGGTCGCGACGGCCGCATGCGGTGCGGTGCGATGCGATGCGGTGCGGCCCGCACTCTGTACATACGTTTAGTGTAAGCCGCGCGACCGAGCGGGGCCGCTGTCGGGCCGCTGCTGTCTGTATTTCCTCAAATTGTAGATACGTATTTTAACTACCTGATAGAAGAAAGCTATTATAATTAAAGATATTTCCTTACGTTATAGTGTATTTTATCTCGATTCAGTAAAACATTGTTTACTATGTTAATTAAATGTATCACACTTCGTAAAGTGTGCGGTATGACGCGGTGGCGACTGTCGACATGTTTTGCGAGCGGCGTGCCCGACGGGAAGACGGAGGGGGCCGTGACAGACGGACAGTGCGACAGTGGTCACCGCGCTCCGGTCACTGCTGTATTAGAGAATTGTAGTACATTTAACGGTAACGACCTCGTGACATCCTGCGTTAGGATAACATTGTAAAGACAATCAGACGCGTGGACGGCGCACTCCGATAGTGTGTTAAACTTAACCTTAACCTGCGGACTTTCTTTAGAAGTTGAGCGATCACTACACGGCGATCTCAAGAGTATCATAATTTCTATTGTTAAACGCGACCACCGCCTCGATCAATATATATAATATATATCGCCTCACAAAATGCACCGTTTCCAGTTCCAATTATTATCCGTTATTACAATGTTATCCCTACGTTGTGCGATAAAATATTACATGTGCAATATTCCTCCCGCACTGCCGGTCGCTGGCCGCAAGCTGGCCGCAGGTCCGAGCCGCACCGCGACCGGTCCGGCTGTTCTAGTTCCATTACGAGTTTGATACGTGATTCTATTATTTATTTAATTCGTCGAGCGCAGTAGGGTGTCTGTCTACTTGTCTTGTCGGTGACACGCGATTGACCATTACATACTTATGTAATGTATGCGAGTTAGTGTAGACATTGAATCGCGCTACGTAGCTGGGGTCGCGATGCGGCTCGGCGCGTTGCGGTGCGGTGCCGTGCGGTGCGGTGCGGTGCGGTGCGGTGCGGTGACGCTCCTCAGTATTGTATCTGTAGAGTTGTGATTAGCTTCAAGAGCGGGCTCAATAAATGTTAATTTTAAAAGTCAAATGTTTGTTTCTTTTTTACCTCTATCACCCCCCACTGTTAAAGGCGTCGAAAAGTTTTCAATTGAAAAGTTTAAAGAGCATAAATTACTTAGTTATAATTGTTACAACATGTTTCTAATACGACCTCCTTCATAGAGTTGGTCATTAATATGAAAAAGCATTGTGGCTGTCATATATGTGTCATTGAGTTGTTGAGAAAGTGTAAATGGGGTGACTTTGGGAAATTGCTTTTTATTTATTGAATAAGTGTAGAGGAAAAATATCGTTGTTTTTTATATAATATAATAATAATTCTCAAATTAATTAATTCACAAAGTAAGTACTTAACACTTGTAGTATGGGTGATATATACAAATATACACCCAGGCTCGAAGAACCAAAAAATTGTTTACAGAAAATGTTGGCCCCGGCAGGAATCGAACCTGCGAACCGCGGAGTGAAAGCAGATTCACTACCCATTGCAACAACCGGCCAATTTAGTAGAAGAAACTGCTGTGTTATATTGCTTTTGGTTTCCGATAATGACTAGCTTAGTATTGGGCGCGTCGGGCCCCAGCGATGTGGGCTTCGGTGGGGGGTGCTGGGGTGCTGGGGGTGCTAGCCGGGGACAGTCCGGCGACCCGTGGACGATGCACCAACGAAATGCAATGAGAGTTCATCAGAGGCCAGCGTGGGATCGCGGCTATAGGCACCTACGATGTACTACATAGGTACTTTTAAGCATTGCTTGTATTAAGTTGATTTTTTTTTCTTTTCAAAAGTATATATAGCTTTCCGATGGGCTCTATTATTTTACTAACATCACAACAACACACAACACAACGAGCCGTACCCTCGTCACTTAACTGGTGGAACACTTCCAGTTATGTTCTTTGCGTATACGGAGTAATGGAACTGTTAGGCAGCTATAGACTTACTGGCTGTAGACTTTACAATATATAATAGAGCCGGCCACGAGGCGCCGGAGCTGCGCCACGAAACGTACGTGCAAAAGTAATATACCCTATAGCGATACAAGCATCGCGGATTATAGCAGAATAATTTTATCGTTACATACTTTTGTATTATAGATCTCCGCAAAGTACCGGCTAATTCTATGAATTACATTGTACGTGGTCGTACTGCGGGACGCCACACTAGGCGCCGCCCCGGCGACGGCCGCGTCCTCTGGGCGAGAGAGTATAAAAAATATCCTCACACGATTCGTACTTCAAGAGCGAGAGAGCCGAATGCGACACATAGATATGTCAATATTAGTGCGAATCCTTGGCTCACTGTCTGTGTAGTTGTCGGTCATATTTCCAGTACAATCGTAGTTTATATCCCGGGCCGACATCCAGGACGAAATATACGTAGGATTATTTCCGTTTTATCATTCTGAACAGATAAGGATATTACATAATTTAGGGTAATTTTACACTTAGGTGATGCGAAGCCTCGCGTACGACTCGCCAGCAACGGATCGATTTCTTGTAAGTTTCCGATTCTCATAGATCTTTCCATCCTGAGACCGTCCCGCGGGGCTCGCGCGGTGCCCGCTGCTGCGGAGGGCCTGCCGGGAGTGCGGCGCTCCCTCCGACGCTCCCTCCGCCGCCGGCGCCGCCCGCAAATAGCACCATTAGCGGCCAGTATTAGTAAACACCCCGCGCCGCCCCGCGCCGCGACGCCCCGCGCCGCACTCGCATCTTTTCGGGACACATTCCTCCGGTTCCTCCGGAGTGGAATAAATAAATCGTAAAACAAACATTGTCGCGGTGTGAATTAGTCGCGGCACTTATTTACGGTAATGGCCGCGGCGGTCGGGAGCGGCCGCACTCTAACAGGGTGACGGATGTTAAGTATTTTATTTTATACTAGCGGCCTGCCCCTGCTTCGCACGGGTATAAAATATATCCCATGTCAGTCAGTGTAAAAAAAAATGATTAAAATTGATCCAGTTGTTTTGATTTATTCCCGTGGCCGTAGCGTTCAATTTGGAGAAAAACAATTTCCTTTCCCTATACCAAGAAGATTTCCTGCTATCTTTGGAATATCTAAATTCATAAAGTACATTATTACTTATTTACTTTTATATTTTCCCTATGTATTTTATTTTTACAATTAATTACAGAATGTCTTTAAACAAACTCTTGAAAGAGCGACACGCTGCTAAAAATCTCCTCCCTTCACTTCACAGTTCACTTAAATTACATGCTGTAAACGGCCATATTGATCTATATTAAATCAACTATTTATTTAAGGTACTTAATTGGATAAGGATTAATGCTGTATTGTATAGGAATTGCTTAAAAATAAGGCATTATTTTTCGTAAAAAGTAAACAACAAAAAATGCTTTTGTGGGTTATCCATTAGCGATAGATATATACCATCGCGGACTTTTCTGTAGACCTTTTTAAGGTGTACAAATACTTAGTACATCATTTTGATAAATCTCGTAGGGTTTAGCCTGCGTTTGCAATGTAAGCGGAAAAAAATGTAATAATTATTTACAGAAACCTCAAAAATTACAGTATTTCTCTACTTCGTATTGAATGTTATTATACGTACAAAAATTCCTCTGGAATCACTCTATCTATTAAAAAAAACCGCATCAAAATCTGTTGCGTAGTTTGAAAGTTTTATGCATACATAGGGAAATATGGACTTTGTTTTATAATATGTAGTGATAGTGATAGTGATTGTTATTTTCCTCGCTAGAGAGCTCCGATCATAAATGCGTCCGATCGCTGCTAAATTCAAATGGTTAAAGGGCGAACCGCGTTTTTTTTTTCGAATTTGATTAATGCTGTTAGCCCTAATGGCTTTGACAGCGTCACCGATAAGACGGGCGAGCGCGGAAGCATCGCCGAGAGGCGAACCGCGACCTCCGACGCGCTATTTATATTCTCGCGGCGCGGCCCCTGCATTTTAAATCTGTAATATCTTCGAAACTGTTTATTTAAATTACATGCTGTAAAGGGTCATATTGATCAATATAAATAAACAATATATTTAAGGTTCTTAATTGGATAAGGATTAATGCTGTATTGTATAAAAATTGCTTTGAACATAAGGCATCATTTTTCGTAAAAAGTAAATGACAAAAACTGCTATTGTGGGTTATCCATAAGAGATAGACATATACTATCGCGGACTTTTCTGTAGACCTTTTCATGGTGTACAAATACTTTGTACATCATTTTGATAAATCTCGTAGGGTTTAGCCTGCGTTTGCAATGTAAGCGGAAAAAAATGTAATTATTTACGACATCACATTAAAAAACCTCAAAAATTACAGTATTTCTCTACTCCATATTGAATATTATTAGACATGTAAACCTTCCTCTAAAATCACTCTATCTATTAAAAAAAAACCGCATGAAAATTTGTTGCATAGTTTTAAAGATTGAAGCATACATAGGGATATACGGACATAGGGACAGACAGAGAATGCGACTTTGTTTTATACTATGTAGTGATATTATTTATTTTTACAATTGATTAGACAATGTCTTTACATACAACATTCATAGCTTTCTTATCATTAGACAATATAAACTTGAAAGAAGGACGTTTAGTTGCGCCTCCGGTCGCTGCTAAATTCGAAGTGCTTATAGGTCTAAGCGCGGCCTACTCGCGGGATTTTAAATCTGTAATATCTCCGAAAATGTTCACTTAAATTACATGCTGTAAACGGCAATATTGATCTATATTAAATCAATTTATTTAAGGTACTCAATTGGATAAGGATTAATGCTGTATTGTATAAAAATTGCTTTGAACATAAGGCATCATTTTTCGTAAAAAGTAAATGAAAAAAACTGCTATTGTGGGTTATCCATAAGAGATAGATATATACCATCGCGGACTTTTCTGTAGACCTTTTTAAGGTGTACAAATACTTAGTACATCATTTTGATAAATCTCGTAGGGTTTAGCCTGCGTTTGCAATGTAAGCGGAAAAAAATGTAATTATTTACAGAAACCTCAAAAATTACAGTATTTCTCTACTTCGTATTGAATGTTATTATACGTACAAACCTTCCTCTGGAATCACTCTATCTATTAAAAAAAACCGCATCAAAATCGGTTGCGTAGTTTTAAAGTTTTATGCGTACATACGGAAATATGGACTTTGTTTTATAATATGTAGTGATGACGCAGTCCTTTATTGCGCACGAAATAAATATACCTATACCTCCTCTTATAATTCTTGATTATTTTTTTTTGCCATAATTCGAAATTGCGGCGAAATAATTCATTATACTTCGTTTGATAGATATAAAAACGCAAATTAACGGTTATTTCTATAAGTTTATTGTGTGAGTTGACACGAACGAAGTACAAAACCCGGGCACCCGGGACAGTGCTTAATAAAAACGCGCAAGCGGTCCTGTCGCAACCCATAGACACTAAACTTATTATATCGGGTCAGCCCGACTAGGTTCGAGCCATGTTAACGGGCTCTATATACCTAATACAACGAACTCATTACGTGAATGTCAAAGGTACGGCTGAATCATAGTGTTATAAATTAATTAACATATTTTGTCGTATTGTCGTAACCGTACACAAACAGACACGTTAACCGCTCTAGATAAAATGTATATTTAATAAAAATAAAGTTATTTAGATTGAAATTTTTTGTTCAATAAATAGATTCGTTACTACACGTTTCAAATACAATCTCCTGCTACTAAAAGTGCAAAATAGGCACCGCACGGGAGCCTCGAGAAAAACAAATTGGAAAATAAAACATGAGTTATATTTCATACGAGCTGGGAAACACTGCTGACGTGCGGCCGCTGACGTGCGGCAGCGAAGGGGGCGACGGGAGAAATTTAAAAAATCTTCTACACCAGACCGCAAAGTTTGAACTTAAAAGCAACAGATAATAGACATGAAATACAGATGAATACAAAATTGATTTTTCTCCTTCCAAAGATTATGACACACAAGAGTCCGGAAAAAATCTATTTTTAGACCGATCAGCTCTATATAGGGCAGGGTCCATAGTGCGTAATTGCGAGCACACCGAATACTTCACCGCCGAGAGTAGTATATTAACTTGGGGCACTAAAGAAACGATAGAATAGTAACATTATCTTAATATCATGAATTATAAAATTATGAGAATACGAAATTCCAGCCGTCTTATGTCTACACTACACGGGTGTCGGCTGTCCGAGCTCGCCCCGGCCGGGCGCGCCGCGAGCCGCCCCGAGCGGGCGCCGTGCTGTTACAGTCGCCGCCGAGCTCCCCGGGCCGGTATAAGAAGTCAGCCGCCGCCGCTCTCGCCGTGATTTATGGCTAGGAAACAGATCCATCTTATTGAACGGCCGCTCCTTAATGAGATCTCTCATAATTACGGCGCGCGGGCCGGAACCGGGCTGCGGCGGAGACACACGTGCGCCGCACATACGTCCTAGTAATGCATCACCGCCAGCGACAGCGAGCCGAGCGAGCCTCCGCCGCGGGCCGCCGCCGCTCGGGTGTCGGCCGCGACGGGACAAAAACTTAACACGCAGATTGTCATATATTTCCTATTTTTTTTTTAAAGCCATTTCTGCCGTATCATTATAAGTTCAAAAGAGCCCTATGATGGTCGTGCCATACGGCACACAGACACGCCAGCGACGCATCACGGTAAAGTTTCCCCTGCCGACACCTGCACGGTAATGTCTGAGAAGGATCTTTACGATCGTAGTTTCGTACGGTGCGAGCATTTTTAATTTATCGATACGCAAAATATACATAAAGAACGAAACGTATTTCTGGTTAACGTCCGGCGCGAGAGTCCGGAGAGTGTTCCCGTAGCGGACAGCGTCAGTCGGTGAGGGCGGCCGTAGCGGGGGCGTCACCGACCCCGTCCCCGACGCGAGAGGCCTGGCTGCGAAACAGGTCTCGGACGAGTGGACTTCGCGAGGACCTGATAGAATATATTGATAGGATTCGTATAGCGCCCGGCTCGCGGCCGCTCGATACTGGCCCGCTGCTGAGCGAAGGCCGAGGGGTCTTTGAGGTGAAAGGTTACTCTTATTTCTGTCCTATTATTAAATCCAACGATCCATGCCAGTATATTTTGCTCCGGATTATTAGTATTTTCGATCTTCGAAGGTATTCCGTTCTCTGTCAATGGAAACTAAGGCCGACTGGTGGCGAAGGTACCGGGAGTCGGGACGAGTCCTCGCCGCCGCACTATCGACCTCGTGACCACCTCAAAGTGTCCTGTTCGCCGCAAGTCGGCTCCGAAACACCAACAATGGGTGGTGTGGCGGGCGCAGCGTGCGGGGCGGCGCAGGGGCCCGGAGTGCGGTCGCGGGTACTTTGTATCGGCAGCGCTGCACGAGGCGTCCGATATCTTGCCGTCGCAGCGCAGCGCAGAGATCTCTCGTGTATCCGTAATCGATAGCTCATAAACCGGGTCGCGTCGGTGCAACTGAGACGCAGAAACTTATAATGCTATATACCTATAGCTAAATGTCGGTATGATAAAGCGAAATGCTTCAGATGTCTGCCATTCGACGTCCGCCGCGGCGTCGGACTCGGAGCGATAGGGGCCGGGGGAGCCGGCCCGCTCCACCCGGGGAATGCGGCACGTAGATATTTGTTTGCTAACTATTTGTTAAACGTTAACTTTAATTGAACTGACACATTAAATTATATTGTCGTTTTTATGAAACCCATTTGCCATTCTGAGTGTTTACGGAAAAATCATAAATAGTAATAGGTCGTTAATGGCTAATGCACGCGGAAGCGACGCGTCGCCGTCGCAGCGAACGGCTCGTTAAATGAGATAATTGTCGGTATTTATAGTACTGCGGAGGACGGGCGGACGGCTGCGACCATCACGACTGGCCCGAACGCCTAGTGCCGTTTCTAATGAGCAGATACTTGGACTCGTGGGGTCCTCGTCGCTATTAAGTAACGCATCAGTGTCCCCGGCCGTGTCGCGGGTCGCGCTAATCCGTGCTTCCCGCGCGGCCGCACGTCCGCCTGCCGGCCGGGATTAGCGCCGCGACATCTGGCCCGGCGCAGCTCAGCGGCTTAGCCCGGCTTACTCCTCCCGGCGGAGGAATCCATTAAGTAAACGAGCGCTAACAGCTCCTTTCCACAATACGTTTCCGAAAATAGTTCCGGCACGTCGACACTCACTAATTGTGTTAACAGTTGTTCGCGGAGACGCTCGTCAGTTATGGATCGTTGTTTTGACGCCGCGATCGGCCCGAGCCTCGCTCCGTGCGGCGGCCGGCCCCGTGTCATGCACATATCGGGCCGTCGTCTTCGATCGATGAACGTGAACTGTTCCCTGTTTATGGCTATTGTAAAGATTTCTACGTCCCTCTAGATCTAACGTATCGATCGGAGAGAACTTCATAGACGTATCTATGGTGTTCCTTTAGCTCTCGGTTACCTCGTTCGTGTGTTCGGTATTAGAATCTTCAAATTAGAATAGAATGTAATAAAAACTTCTATTTACGTCATCAGAGATTCGCTCTTAATAAATAAAATGAACAACGCAGAAATGCAGTACCCGAGCGATCAATTTTATTTCTGTCAACGTTTAATACGGGCGCGACCTAACTCATCTCGGCGACCGGGCAGCGAGCGTCGAACTGCGATTTTGCGAATCACATCGAAACACTGCGAATTTCAGTAAATAATTGAGTAACGATAGACTCCGGGCGCGGCGCGGCGCCGGCAGACGGGGCGGCGACGCGCGCCGCTCTCTGTAAATACAAAATTGCGTCTGCAAGTACGGCCCTCGGCGCCGACGACGCTGCCCGAGCCGTCGAGGCCGTCGGTCGAGATTTGGAAACGGATCCGTTCGGAGTCGGCCGCAACGCGCGCGCCGCCGCTCCCTCGGGCGTTAGTGACGGTGATTTAGGGCGCTCCTATTAGTGGATAACGGCAGTTTTACAATGGGCGCATTAGTGCGCGCTAAAAATACGCGGCGACATTTACCTTTGTTTTAATCCGAACTAAATCGGTCGGCGGCCTCGTCGCCCGCGCCGGCGATAAATCCCGCGCGGAATGCCGCCTCCGCCGCCCCTCCGGGAGCGGCGTCCCGACGCGGTGATCCCGCGCGTATTTCCGACGAGCCCGAGTCCCATTATTCACGCGATAGATTTGTAGCGAGCGCTTCGGGGACCGTCCGCGCGTTTCGTGCGTGGCTTCCGACAAACTGCATCGTTTTACTCAAATATATATAGCACTACGAATTTTTGTCACTCGAGCGTCAGACAATACAATGAACGTAAGATAGTAGGGCGTCGCGCGATATTAACGTTCCAGTTGTCTATTTCCATCGCACCTCTCCCGCCTGTCGGACGCTGCGCTGGCTCCCCGGCGTGCAGCGCTGCGCTGCGAGACGCTTGACGCCGCAGCGACCGTATTATCGTTAACGTATCGGTCGGTTGCTGTAAGTCGTCCGTCGTATCCGTCTGTCGTGTCGTGTCGTGTCGTGCACGTCGCGCCAGGGCCCGGCCTCCTTCAAGTTCGCCGTCGATCCGGAGGCGATGTATCGACGCCGTCGTTAAATAATTTATAGAAGTAGGCGTTATTTTGCCGAATTCCAAAGTAGTAGTACTTTGGAACTTTTTGCTGCAATCCGTGATTGTTAAAACGCTTCTTTTCAAATATATCTTAGTATTTACGATGTACATGTAGGTATACCTATATAATATAAACACTATAATAACTGAAGAATGTATACCAATAATATGAGACATATCGTTTACTTTCACAGTTACAACTTCAATTACATTTAACGTTTTATTTGCATCAGCCATCTACGAAGAGCCGGAATATACCTAATGAGAGCCAATTTCATCTATTTCATGTTTGTGGCATTCCATTCCGGTCGTATTTCATTGGAATGTTAAAGACGTCCCGTATTGTCAAACACTACAGATGGAATCCACTGTTTTCACAAAAAATATATACTCGTTTATTATGTATTAATATCGTTATGATCGAAAATATAATTAATAAAATTAACGATATCGATAACATAATTTGTGAAAATACGCGCATATCAAAAACATCGGTCATAACATATTCGGTACGGTAAAGGCCAGGCCGCGACCGCATATAGCATACCGCACAGAAGTCATACTTCACAGTTGTAGAATTGGCTTCCGCTTAAGTTTTAGTTCACAGGTCCACCTGTACCGGTGACATAAACGATAGTCACCGACGCTCTAACTACGCCGCACGTCGCAGCCTCGGCATGGATCCGAGCCCGCTCGTGCTGGCCGGTGTCGCCGTGCGAGCTTCTAGGGCGAAACGGCAAATCGAAAAAGGTAGCATCTAGATACACTTTCAGCCGACCTAATGGTTCATTGATTTAAATAGCGTGATGTTAAGATAGGACAGCAGTAAATCAACACTCAACGTTGACTTATTGGTTTCCTTTAAGCGCGCGGACGGACGCGTCCCGCGCGCTAGATAAATACTAGCGCGGATTAAACAATGGTCTGTCAGCGTCCGCGCGCCGCCGCCGCTTTCATCTGCCGTCGCCGCGGCGCGCCGCGATCCGTCTCGACGATTCATAGTTTCTGAGGAGACCGATTTAATTACGTTAATAAATAGCTACACGAGTCGTACACGGCTCCCGACAGACACGCCTGTTTCCGTACATTTATTATTAACGCCACTCCGTTTAGCCACAATTAATTAATTTGTCGTTTACGGTGTTACGTTGTAGAGATGAAACGAAATGAAAAAATTAACTACCGTTGATATAAAATGTACCATTTACATAGGTACTGTCGTGAGGTAAGTGATGCTCGGCTACAGTCGTATGACGAAGTAAATCGCGCCGTAAGAGTTATCGAGGGCGAGTAAATTATTACCTGACAAACAATTGAATCCACCAAACATTAAGACCTGCCGGTTCGCATTGGAGTAGCGCGGGAGGGCTCCGCTGCATCCTAACTTCTTCTTCCTTCTCTTCAAAAAGGAGAGACGAGACCTCTCTATTCTTTTATTGTCATCGGGCAGCAACAATCAAGTATATAAAAACATACTTGAGTCCAGCAGCCGGAAGGAGTTCGGTCCCACCACTTAGGCTGTCGTCTCCGCGAGCGGCCCGACCACGAATCGACGTTGTCGGTTTCAATGCTCTAATTACGTTGTTATTATGTCACGAAAAGACGTTCTCGAGGCGGGCGGTTCCTCGGCCGATGCGTCTCCGCGATATATTTACAATCCCTCTTCCCCTTTCCGCTCGCCGCTCCTCTCGTTGCATGTCGGAGAGCGATACGAATAAATTAAGCAAAAGGAGCGCCGCGCGTCGAGATGTTTACTGCGGCCGCGACCGGCGGCAGCTACTGGCCGCAGCGACTGGCCGCAACGACTGGCCGCAACGGGCGCGCGTTTTTTTATGAAATATTTGTTGTCATACTCTATTTAATAATTACTTCCTGTTGATATCAATGGCACGACGAGATCATAGTTCTAAAACGCAGCACGCGCGGTGCGGAAACAAATTTGAGGAATGCACCGAGATGATGAATGTCCTACGCAAATATGGAAGTTATTTTTATAATCAACTAGTCTTTGATAACCAAAATATTTTTGATAACCATAGAAATGGTTAAAGTGGGTTAACTTTAAAAGCTAGACGTATGCTGTCGCAGACTTTTATTTGCAATTTTTAGATTGTTAGTTTAGTCAGTGCACGCGAGGCTTAAAATTTTGCCGCTTTCTTAATATTTTTATTACTGCTCCTCTCCTATTCATCTTAGCGTGATGTTATTTAGCCTATAGTCTTGAGGCCTGAACTATATAATATTACGTGCTGTGGCCCCGGTACAATGCGAACTTTTTTTTCTGCGGCGGTCAATACTCGCCTACGTCGCATCATCGACAGGGCGACCCTCAGAAGAGCCTCCGTCACCACGACAGGCACGACGGGCACCACGGGCGGCTGCGGGCGGCTGCGGCCCGCGCGGGCAGCGCGTGGGGCTCGCGAGCTCCAGTGCGGTAGACTCCGGTCCCGCGGTACGTGGCCGATGACGTCGCAGCGACCACCCGACCACGAGCGAGCCGGTCCTCTCTGGCCGCGCGCCGGGCCGTCCGCAGCGGCCGCGGCCCTCGGCGACGTAAATCTTGTCGTCCGTCGCCGCCGTCCCATAAATCGCAGCCCTCGCCACACCCTCCTAAATATAAACATATTGTCGCGGCTTCCGGCCGGCACCGAATTATATTTATCCTCTGCCAGTTCGAGGGGCCGCCGATATACTCGAGTGTAATTATTGTATAAACTCCGCAGCACAGGGTCCGGTCCGGTTCAGTTCGTGCATGAAGCGGTGGAGTAGCGATTCCCGGCAGCACCGCGCCGTCGTGCGTTGCGGTGCGAGGTGAACGTATAGGCACGCGGCGTACTGCAGCGACCACTATGCCCCTACATTTTAAATATGTTATATCTTCGTTCATAAAATGTTCATTTAAATTACATGCTGTAAGCGGCCATATTGATCTTTATTAAATGACCAATGTATTTAAGGTATTTAATCAGATAAGGTATAAAGCAATGATATTTGTCCTCTACGCTTATTCAATAAATAAAAAACAATTTTCCTAAAATCATCCCATTTACTCATTCGCAACGTCTCAATGACACATAACGACAGCCACAATGTTTTTTCATATTAATGACCAACTCTATGACGGTTTTTTTTCGATTTGACTATATGCTGTTAGCCCTAACGGCTTTAACAGCGTCACCGGGCGGGAGGGGCGAGCTCAGGAGCATCGGCGAAGTTGCGAAATGCGGGGAGTAGAGCGCTAAAGTTCAACTAACTATGAGAAACGTCATCCTACGGGTGCCTTCTGTGAGTCCGGCCGGCCGGCGGCTTAGGGCGACGTGTAGTGGAGGGCTGAGGGTCACGGCCGACCGACGTCTGAAAACCAGGGCCTCGTCTTCGTCGGCAAAGACGCTGTTTGTGTCTATTATATGTGTATGTGTTTGCGATCGTTATTTGATCGTCAGTGTCACGGCGGGGTCGGGGGACGCTTTTTGGGCGCCTATATTTTTGGTGAGTCGACCTTACAGGGATGTAAGTGGAAGTCACAGTTATAAGTGGGGTCTGGTGAACCTCGGCTTTCTCAAAGTAAGACTTGGAAAAGCGTTTAAAGAGATGCGCAATGGTGGGGAGGTCGAGGTCTCTATGGAGGTCAACGTTCCGCACGAACCACGGACAAGCGGTAGCTGTCCCATGAATCGATTCTGCAGTCTTTGGGGCGTGAGCAATCTGACCTTTGAAAGGTGCGCGGACGCGACGCTCGCATAGGACATTAATGGTCTAATGCAAGTTTTGTTGCGGAGTGACATCTTACTTTTCTTGCATAGCATCGGCTAAAAAGGAGTTTGTATTTGAAACATGTTGTAACAAAGGATTAATGATGTATTGTTTAAAAGTGCTTCTTTTGAAGCACTTTTGCTTCAAAAATAAGGCATTATTTTTCATAAAAAGAAAATGTCAAAAAAATGCTGTTGTGGGTTATCCATAAGACACAGACATATACCATCACGGAATTTTCTGTATAATACTTATTACATTACTTTGAAAAATCTCGTAGGGTTCGACCTGCGTTCGCAATGCAAGCGGAAAAAAATGTAATTATTTACGACATCACATTAGAAACTTCAAACATTTCTCTACTCCATATTGAATATCATTATACATATAAACATTCCTCTTCAATGACTCTCTTTTAAAAAACCGCATCAAAATCATTGTTTTAAAGATTTAAGCATACACAGGGATGTGTATGACATACGGACAGACAGAGAAAGCGACTTCGTTTTATACTATGTAGGGATGATATAATCGACCCTAAGGTCAAACCTGAGTTTTTTGTTTAGGTATTCGCTAAGTCATTATGAGTCATTACGAGAGTCATCATATCGGTTCGAGGTCGGTCTGTCGGCTACCGGCGGGTCAGGCGGTGGTGACAAACTAAATGGATCATCATGTCTAGATAGGTGACCGGAACCGCGCGGTGGCCGCACTGGAGGAACCCTCAATGGTGTCGGGGCAAACAGCGCTCCACCGCACCGCTCGCATCTCCATACCATCCGGGCGTTATCGCGGTATTTCCACAGCTAATGACGCCCTCAGCCGGCGCTGCATAATTGCGCGTGCGGCGCGTGGAAATCGGCACGCGGCCGGGGTCGGTGCCCGATAACGGCCGGCGCCGATAAGCGGCGGAAGGATCGCTTTACACATCAATTTCCTCAATGTATCCAATTAAGGAAAACTCTAAAGACGTGAAAGCCGGTCCGCCACACCGAGTGTCACTATTCAAAAGGAAGCGAGTTCGAATCTCGGCTAAGCACCTCTTAGTTTCCTACAAAAACACCGACGTAGCCGCGTCCCCTTCTATCTATAATATTTAAATGTCGAAGTCGCTCCTTGACCTTGTTTTCGTGGTTAATATTGTCACGCATCAGACCGGTAGAGTCGGTCTAAGTTCGATACTTTTTTCCAATAGAAGATACATCGGCCGCACCGGCATAGTAACAGGGCTGCTCTTTCTCACCTTCACAGATAAGTATGACCATCGTGTAACAGTCGAGAGGCGGCTACAGACGGCTACTGTAGGTCGTGGCCAGTGGCCAGTGCCGTGGCCCGGCGTCTGGGGCCGTCGCCGGGAACAGCACGCGTGGTAAAACGGTGACCGGATAATTAATGTACTTAGCGAGCTGCGTGGCTTCGGAGGAATCCACTTGTCTAGTTTGTTATTGTTATGACTTTAATTCATTTTAATTAAAGTTATTATTTTCAGGGAAACGCTGGTTCCTTATGTTTATTTGCCAATAAATACGTATCTATCTTAAGTGCGATCACTTCAGTCTAGTCGCTTCGATATCGTTACGAGTGCGTGGAGCCCGACGCAGGCTAGGCTGAGCGTTTTTGGGTATATTTACAAAACCATTTAACGACTATTCCTCGGAGATTCAGATAGGAACTTCCGTTAGGACTTTTTCTGAAGCTATGCTGGAACACAGGAGCTCCCCGGGCGGTGTGTGACATGCGGCGGGCGGGGCGCAGGAGGGCCTCGTTGGCCGTCCCGAGGCTCCCTTCGGGGCCGACTCGGGGAGGGCAGGCAGGCCAGGAGACATCGCCCGGTGCACTGCGCGGCCGATAGTGATGCGCCCGGGGCCGCACGGGACGCGTCTGGAGACCTGCTATTGGCGGCGGACGAACCTAATGGAGGTGAAGGTGGAAGCTGAGGGATTGATTTAATTGTGCGCAGATCTATCGTGCACTAGTACCTAGTAGCGGCGTGCCGAGGTGCCGATGACGTCACACGGTGGGAGGGGCGCGGCCCCGCCCACCGCACCAGCTGCACGTGACGTCACGGGCCGCGCCCAGCCTCCGCCGCCAGATGAGGGCCAGCGTGTGGTAGTGCGAGCCACCACCGCCGGACACCTTCCGCGCGGTGGCGACCGGTGGTGTGCGGTGGTGTTCCTTACGACGGAACCGAGCTCTACCACTTCGATCGAGCAGAGTTAAAGCTGAAATGTAACAGGTATATCACAATTCTTAATAACCATAAACAACTCTGTTTTTACAGAGACGTTCGATATAATGCGTCGGTTATTTGCTGAGGAACGATAAAATTATTTCAAATATTGTTTCCGGCATCATAAATAATTGCAAAATTTAATCGGAAGCTTTTATGTATTCGGAATGAGTAATCCGTTCATCCTATCGACTTCACCACGGAAGGCTACCGAAACCGCAGAGCGTTCGCTGAGACTATCTGTCGTCACGACGACGACCGAAACCCTCGTGTTTCAGGTGACTTTTGCCATTACGGTTATTAATCAACTTTTTACTGTATGGTATCGTCATCCCGTGACGAAGTTTTAAAATTAGTATAAAAAAACACCCAACCCCAAAACCCAAACCCATACTCGTGAACCTTATTCGTGCGTGGAAGAATTATCTCGTACTCGATTATATGTAAAACTTTAAGAAGGCCGCTACCAGCCTCCCGTTCGGAATCGAATCCAGCCTCGCCTCCCGTCTCTGGTGGCGGTGGGTGCGAGGCGGAGGCGGACGCGGTGGGTAGGGGGGGGGTCGGTCAGTGTTTCCGCGAAGGCTATTACCGCATCCGGCGCGCGCCATGTTGCGTGGTTGCGGCAATTACCGACAATTAGCGGGCGGAGCGGCCGGGCCGGCCCCGCACGTTTTGATTGCACGTATCTAATCCTCTCATGTATTTCACTTATGCCACTGGCGCATCTATTCCAAATGAAGTCCAATGTCCCATCGTGACGACTCCTTAATATCTGGGACCACCGAAAATTATCTACGTGATTACTGATTGAATGGAAGGAAGGCGTGTTCGATGAAAAACGCGAATTATTTCCGTCGAATCGTAAAGTTTTAACTAGTTTGTTGTTAGTTTTTTAATATATTCACGTTGGTATAGATCAGGCTCGCGCTCGCCAAAGTTACGTCCATCGATCACGGTGGGATCATTGAACTGTACCACTACCATTAGTTCCTAGTAGAACGCGAGCCATGGCCGACCTCATCGGTTGGCGACAAGACCGCACTCGATGGAATATAACTATGTGAAAAACAGCAGGTAGCCGGGGATAGAGGCCGGTTGCGGAAACGAGCGGTGACAGCTTGACATTCAGTGGGTGTAATCGGTCTGATACGATACGAGTGTAGAGCGGCGGGAGGGCCCGCACGGACCGAGCACGAGGCAACTGTCGCAGTTGCAAAGTGACATCTATCCTCATGCTCCAAAATATTTACTTGAAACTACGTTTTTTTTCGAAATCGGTGGTAATCATCTAAGATATACAAATTATAACTTTCCCTCACCTCGCCAACATGCGTACCTCGACCGTGTTCCCGATCATTGTTATTGGGTTCGCAGGCTGCAAACTGTGGGACAAAAACTGCCGGTTGACGTGATTCCAATCAATGTCACTATTTGGGTGTAATATTACAATAATTATTGTAGCTACCGACTGGCAATAGATAATCCTAAGTATCATAGCATCGTTTGATAAGATAAGTACTTACTATTATGAAATTGTACCTGTGAAGGGGCAAACATGTTTCGATGTTTGTATCGTGTATATATTATTAAAATACTTAAAAATGAGTTCCAAAATATATATCAAAACAATTCCTAAACACTTTATTACTCTTAATTATGTATATTACTTTTTTTTTTTTTTTTTAATCTATTTTTTTAAAGGACTTGTTCAATTATGAACATGCCGCCCTTAACATAACACTACAAAATGCTACCGTCTACGTTTTAGCCCGATTTCAACTAACTTGTACAGCATTCTTGCTTGTCGTGATAAAGGAAAAGCAAGAATGCTATTACAAATACCAACATCCATGAGATTTAGCTTTAACTTTTCTAAAAATTCGAATCTTTCAGCTTCATTCCGGACACACTCCAATAAAATATGAACATCTTCAGTCTTTCCACACTCTAAGCAACATGACGTTGACGTTTTCCTCATTAAATAGCCAAAACTGTTTAGAGGTAAATGTCCGGAACGTAACCTTAAAGCAGTAACAATGTCCCTCCTGCTCATATCGGCACCTGCAATCCATGAAATTCGTCCTATAGTTGGTTGCATAGTTCTAAACCAAATTCCTTTACTCAATGATGTTTCATCAAAATACTCTTTCCACATTTGACGACATTTTCTTTTAACCAAACATAAAGCATCTGACCAATGAGGTAACCAATTAATTAAAATTCCTTCTCCTATCGCTTCCTTAGCCAACCTATCTACAATTTCATTTTCCCTTAAGCCGATATGCGCAGGTATCCATTGTAGAATAATATTCTTATTTTATTATATTACTTACGTATATTACTTTAATAACAATTGTTTTTCGTCAGAACAGAATGCCGCCAAAATGAATTCCTCTTTCCATTTTTAAATCTCTTAAGTTGAAATTACAATATCGAGACTAATGCCAATATTTATACTTCCTAATGCACTATTTTACATTTTTATTCGATTTTAACCACTATATTATTTATATACAAAACTAAGTTACCAGTAAACCAAAAAAACGACAAGGAAAATTTATATTTTACTTGCCGTTTCCCTTAATACATTATTTGTATCTCTTGTTAATTAATATATTGTAATATGTAAAATTGTTTTTACTTTTTGTGGCGTTCAGCCACAAATAATTCGCAAGCAAAACCATAGCTCACATGTTGTATAGTTATAAACAACTAGTACGTGAGCTATGGATAAATAAAAATGTTATGCAAAATAGGCATGTAAGAAATATAACGTACGTGACAATATATTTCCTGCATTTCGCTCCCCCCGTTAGAATTCGGAATATATAAGCTAAGGTATATTTCTTTGTATTCACTCTCACTTACTTTAAGCCGTTATTATCATGTAGTCAATGAAATATACATTTGTTATTCATCACGTCATATCATTGAACACCTTCGGTTCCATTGCGTGCCGTACATCCCAGAAACGCAATACTTTTCAACGCCTCTGTCTAGTTAAGACCCCCGGATGCCTAAAAACTTTCTTGATTATAAAATTTAGCTCTTTACAAAACATGACGCCTAAACTTATTACGTTCTTGATTAACGGCAGTGTACATTTTTTAACGCCCGCGGCGTAAGGTGCCCAGAGGCGCGCCCAGCGTTGGGCCGCTCGTCAGGAGGCGGCCATTCCGCGGCGCTAATTATAAATAATATTAACACGGTGTGCTATCCGAGTATGTTCGGAACAATTCGGACATTCCTCGTCCGGCGGCGGAACGGCCTCCAATCAACATTCCTGCGGACACTAATCACACGCGGGGGCCGGCTCCTCTCCCTCACATAAATTAACCTCATTAATTACTGAATGCTGAAAAATTAGTGCGGATCACGCAGCGCGACCGGCCGCGGCCAGCACCCAGTGCGCCGTGGTGGCCTGACGCGCGTTGAGATGATCGTAGTCGGTACACGGCCTCGTGTACGACACGGATCCTTTCCGTTAGATGAAATGAAATAAAATTTAAATGGAATGAAATGAAATTTATTTATTGGTGAAACATTTAAAGATTGATCTTCGAACAATTCTACCTCCTCCCAGAGCTCTCGTCTAGGTCCCACGCTGCTGCAGACGAGTTTCTGCTTAACTTTCGCGATTCGAGTTATCGAGTGTTTACTTGCTCGTATTTTTTGTCAAAAATTAAAAAATCACTATTTGATTAACGTTTCCCGCAGTGGCTACCTGCCACCTGTCGAACAGCTATAATCCCAAAACCGCCAGTTGTACAATGTCTCCTTCGCGGCCTCGTGTCTTGCGGTATTTACGTTCGTTTATCGTGTTTATGGCCGCACGAACGTTATCACAAAAATGCTTATTAAATTGAATAATGACCACTGGACTAGTGATATAGGCTAGTGTTTTATCGACTTGCAAGTACGTTCCATTCTGTCGATAGCATAAAGTAATCACTGGCACAGATTTCGGACTTAGGAAAATTGACTTTTTGCAACAATGGCGATGTAACAATCAAAATCTGATAGTAGCAGTGAATTCAACGTCGGGCTGAGTACCGGCGGGCCGCGCGTCGCCGGCCTTCGCCGCCGCGATGCTATCGGCCGATCCCGTCATTAAATCAATAAAGGGTTCATGTTTTTACCTTCTCTAAGAATTATAGATCGATCTATACTTCGACCGAGCCTCCTTAGTGCGTGGTCCGGACGGAATCTTTTTGGAACCGCACGATTTGTACGTGTCGATTTCTTCTTTATCGAAAGTTGTTTTCGATAATGAAGAAGAAAAAAACTTTCGATAATGAAGAAGAAAAAAACTTTCGATAATGAGTACCTAAACCGAGTACCTAAATATGATTTATCATCAGATAAATCATATGTAGGTACTCGGTCACGTGAAACTCGGCTCGCACTATCGGATCCACCCCTCTATCGATGGAAGTTTATCGAATACTGCATCTCCCTCGAGCACCGCAAAAAGCATCTGGGGACAATGTTTCCATCGAAATGCCTCAAACCGTAAGACAGTATCGTTAGCGATGAGTATATGGCTTTTTGCGTCTTACAAACAATCCTTCATTGCACTTTTAAGTCGTCTTTTTCTTTAGCATGATATAGGAAAACTTTCGCCTTCGCTTTCGGACCCGTAACTCGTCCTCCTTTCAGATTAGTCTGACTTAGGTTTGCATGGAGTGCGGTATGAGCGTGAACGGGTCCATGATCTCGCGACGCCACGTCTGAGCGTCGGTCGTGGCCGGCGGCAGTCCAGGGCCGGCGCCGGGAGCCTCCTCATTTAAATGAATTAGCGAGTCATCGCCGGCGCGATACCATCGCCACCGCGCGGCAGCTTCTCGATTAATCAATTATTAAACGTCATTATTTACCGGCGCGGCGCCTGCGCCCCCGGCCCGGCCTGCGCCCCGGCCCGCTGCAGGCGACACCATAAATTACCGGCAAACGTCCGATGTCCTCCGATAGAGACGTAGTTGGGGCCGCGCGGGGCTCCCGGGGCGCGCCAGCTGGATGGTATTTTTTTGATCTACCGGTGACAAAGTATTTTTGGCCGTATATTTTTGGTACATGTAACGAGTAGAAGGAAAGTACTGAGGTCCGATTGATCAAAAACGAATTACTCGAAAGCTATTCTAATATTATCGATGTAATGTATCGCCCGTTCTGTTCGCCGTTATCGTCCAGTTATGAGTTGACCGAATGTAAAATAAACTTGCCTCTTTCACTCGAATCGAGTACCGATCCTCGAGACGATCGCAGCGGGTGCGCCATTTATGAGCACCGACTTTGTTTTGACGTTGCGAACAAACGTAAGCATGAATATTTTATTTGAATTATCTACAAAAGTAATAATAAAATTATTTTGCTATAATCCGCGATGAAGTAAAATAGAAAATATATATAATGCTTAATGCAGAGTGGACAATCGGTTATCATACCTGATACATGCAGGAGTCGTAAAAAACACATGCACACACCTCCACCACCGCCACCGTGATACACAAGCACTATATACGTTCACTATCACAAACTCAACAATCGTTTCGCCCCGCAACGATATATATTTTCTATTTTACTTCATCGCGGATTATAGCAAAATAATTTTATTATTACTTTTGTATTATGGATCTCCGCAAAGTAACGCCTAATTCTATAAATTATTTGAATTATCTAATTTAAAACTCTACCATCGCACCGCAGCCACTTTTCGCGGCGGCAAACATCCAGTGGTCGCGGCGGCCCGCAGCATTCTCGTCCCGTTGGATGCAATTTAAAGTCAGTAGCGCCATCGCCGGCCGCACCGTCTGTGTCCTCATCTCATATCATTTTAGATAAATCTCGGGAGGCAGCAGCAACTCAGTTTTTGTTTCATCACTTAAAAAGGTAACGTCGCGGAAATTTTACGAGGATTTTATTTTTTATGCTATAAAAACTTTACATACGGTTTTTATAAAAAAAGATAATTTGAAAGTACAACTTTTATTTTAACTTCTGATAGAAACTTTTTTATAACAAAAACGAAAGCAGACCATGTCGCGGTCGTGGTCTCGTGCTCCCGGTGACCGGATGAGCTCATCGCTCCGGACAATGCTGATGCAGCGGTAGTGCATCAGCACTTTTACTAGCATTCCTAAGATATAACAGTACGCACGACATCGCTACAATCGGTGGCTGTGGTGTATAATTTACATAATCAAAAGCATATAATCAGTGTAACAAGTTTAGTAAACTACTGCGCGTGCCGTCTGTCGTCCGCCACGGAGGCCGGCCGACGCCGGGCCCCGGCGGCATCGGCTCCAAGTCCTGGGCAGTAGCTATGGACGAGCAGTTTAGACCGGCCGGTGCCGCGCGCGGGAACACGTAAACCGATAACGTAATAGATGAGGAATTTATAATGGCCGAGAGGAGGCGTTCGAGAGCTGCGGGATTCGATTCCTTTATTTGATATCACATGTTGATCGTCCTAAATTTTATACGGGTTGAAATGTAGAACGATCGAGCGTCAGGCTACCAGAGCTACCATCGTCGGGGAGGCGCAGTGGTGGTCGAGTTACCCTTCCGTCGGGCGTGATTAGTGGCGAGATATCACTACCGATTGACGTGATCGACCTGAGACCTCATCTTGGTCGGCCGAGCCGAGGTGCGAGCGCATTATGTGCGTCCAGCACGTAACCATCGAGTGCAGTTTGCAAAATGTCAGTGTTGGGGCTCGTATCGCTGTTGGGACGAAAGTAATAATAACAAAAGTAATAATAAAATTATTTTGCTATAATCCGCGATGAAGTAAAATAGAAAATATGTATAATGCTAAATGTAGAGTGGACAATCGGTTATCATACGTGATACATGCAGGATTCGTAAAAAACACATGCACAAACCTCCACCACCGCCACCACAATACACAAGCACTATATACGTTCACTATCACAAACTCAACAATCGTTTCGCCCCGCAACCGAAGCATCATCAGGAGATAGACTCTACGACCAAAATCGCAAAGCCTGTTGGGACGCCTACATTTTCTGTGGGGCTAATATAACTGGAATGTTTCTTTACTATTCATTTTCTCACCATTTCTCTCTTAACCTCTATTCAGATTTGTAAAAATCACTAAAGCTCCCAGTGTTGAAGTGGTCTTCTCCCAAAAGGAGATGCACCCGGTCTTCACACCCACCGTCCTGGTGAATTCCACGAACCGGAAATGGTTACCTCCCGGCTCGATAACATTAGAGAGATATTTATTCAGATGTGGCAGATACCGGAAGTGATAGCTAGCGGTCGGCCAGGGCTCGCATCAGGTATGGTGACACTATCGGCGAATAGAGAATTCCGTCACTAACACTTAATATTCAAACGTAGACTAGAAATTAATTTTCCCTTGTTTTGTAGTAAATTGATCTGCTGCGCTGTTCTTAGTTGATAAGAGTAGGTAGGTATGTACATTTTACGACTTTTTCGCACAATAGAGTCTTAGATAAGAAGTTAGAGCTAACCGTTCACATACAAGCAAAGACTAAAGGGTAAAATGTCGACGTTATTATCGTGCAAGCAGTCATCACGACAGCTCGCCACACGACGGGCCTGCGGTGAGCGAACACTTCTCTCGAAGGGCATACGTTTTTCTTAACAGGATTTGTCGTTTACGTAGATGCAGATCTGTTAGCAGTTAAACTATAGATAACGATAACAAGGTTTTTTAGAACCACAAAATATTATCTCCAGCATTCCGAATTATCATTGCAAAAGTTACGCAATAATAATCCGCTTAATAATTTCTTTACCAGTCTATCGTATTTCGGAACACGATACACCTTACCTTATCATCTCAAAAGCCGGTAGTGGGGACGGACACGGGAACCTCGGGAAGCCGCCTCGGAAGCGACACGCGTGCATAAAAGGAGGAATCGAACAATCGGGTTACGTTATAAGTTAGACGAGGAATCCGGCAGCGGGGCGGGGGGTGCCGGGGGGTGCCGGGGGGAGGGTCCCGGCAAAGTATTCGCTCGACTTTTTGCCGGTCGGTCGGCCGGCTTTGAGCGCGCCGCCGACACCGACCGCCACTTAATTAATACGAGCGGCCGCGGGAGCGAACTAATTCGCCCGTAACCCTTACACCGCGACACTGCTTTAATTTAATTTATCGAGCTTATCTCGGAGCATCTCGCGCGACGCCCCGCCCGCGCCCCGCCCGCGCCCCGCCCGAGCCCCGCTCGCGGTGGGAACCGATCGCACAAGCTCTCTGCGAATTTTTGTCATTCTGGGTTACCGTGAGAACCGGCGCGACCTTCGGCCGGTCGGGAGCGACGCCACACCGCGGGGGATGCCTGCTGACGACCAGAGGAGATTCGCAGAGGCAGCGGGTGCCCCGCCCGGGCTCGCGCCCGTCCGCCGCCGCCCGCGCACCGACTCGATCTTCACTCGGTTACCGATTCATCCGCAGTCACCTCAAAATTTCAGTGAACTAACAAAATTGCTGCAATAATTAATTTAACAGATATTTTGAGATTTAGTTCATTCACTCGAAGCGAAAGTTTCTAATGAAGTACGAATGAAGTGGGATCAAAGATTTTATTATGAAATAATAATATGTGAATGTGTAAAATAATGTTTGAATTATTTTTCTCCAACACATTCCGCGATTTTAGGCGAACTTTGCACGTTTCCCTGCGACGTCCCGTTCGACGGCTGAAATGATATTCGACCGTCGCGTCGGGAGCGCGAGGCGGCCGTGGCGACCGACCGGCCGTGGCGACCGACCGGCCGTGGCGACCGACCTCGGCGGCGGGCGCGATGGTAAATTAGCGAGGGCTCGCCGTGCCGTCGGCCGGTCATTTTTTATGCCGAGATTGACAAATGATGAGGTGTCACGGGGCGGGGGATCGACCCGACACGAAGATTGATGTCGGAGGCTGCGATACGCATCTCGACGCTCGGAGCGGCTCGCTCCCAGGCCGCGCGGCGGGGCGTCCCCGGGCGACATCCGTCTCCGCTGTCACCACGGCCACCGCGGCCAGGGTCGTCCCCGGGGCCGCCGCCGCCCGCTGAGCCCCCGGGACTTACGAAAGCGCATTCTGAATCATGATTATATTGTCCACCATCGTTTACCATTCCCGCTCGCATCCAGTCCGACAGGCCTCACCCTCGCGTCCACGCCAGTGCCCGAACCTTCGGATCTGGACTCGATCACGAGGTACGGTGAGGGTGTGTATTAGTAGTGTAATTTGTAAAATGAAAGTTTTTTAAATACTTTATCAAAAAATGCTAGACGAAATGTGACCGACTATTAATTCGAAAAATCTTAATAAACGGGTAACATTTTGTTCGCTGTTATTATTTTTTATTTTACGAGGACTCAAGCTTCGCCGCGATTGCACCTGCCCAAGTAGAGCGCGGAGAGCTGCGAGCTAGTTCACAAGATGCCCGTTCGCTCTCGCTTGGAAGGTTTCTCAGAACTCGATGCGCGAATTTGGAACGAAACGAACTTGGAAAGAAACAGCAGCTTAAAAATTGTCCCTCTCAAAATAAAGTTACAAAGAAATCGGTTCTATCTATGGTTTCAGACACTATAGTACGTGTCTATCCATTAGACACGAAGTATTGAGACGTATTTTTAAATCGAGTGTTATCGTCATTATGCCTCACCCGGCACGAAAGTAAATTAAAACTTTAAAATAAGTAAAGAAAGTCGTTGAAAACATTACGAAACGATCGCCGAACCTCTTGCGACCCCTAATATTGTGACGTACGTAGCACTGCAATATTTGCCGTTGCAATTAATCGCCAGTATTCTCCCATTAATTCTAAACGGTGCCGCGTGGCGGTCGTGATCCCGGCTTTGGATCGCTGTCAATTGTCTATGAAATTAAACAACGGATCGACGGCGGGCCGGGGGGGGGGGCAGGGGGAGCCGGGAAGGTACCGACACGAGAGGGCGAGTTATCGACTTCGATTAACGTCATTCGTAATCACGCCGATCTCTTTAATGATGCCGTAAATACCAAGAGCTGCTCGGGTCGAGTATCGAGAGCAACAACAGAGCATATCGCAGGTCTCTCCCGAGGAGTGCTACAGAGTGCATCGACAGACATCAGGAGGGAAATAGGAAATTAGGAGGATATATGTCGGGTGCGACTTGTCAGTGCGAATATATTGCGGTGCCGGCTGTCATCCGTCACGCCGCGCCGCTCTCGTGCGGGTGTTTGCACATCCATTAACATCGATTACGCCCCTCCAGCCCTCTGCACCCTCGTCACTCGGTCCTCCGGCGGCTGTAGTATCACCATCGCGAACGATCACAAACAGGACATTCCGACTGCCAGCTCTCCTTTTTGCTGTCCCTACTTAACTGCCTACTCTTACTATTTTTTTTAAATGGTTACTAGCAATTTCGGTTACAAATTACTAGTAATCTTTTTAACCCCTCCATCTAATCTCAAAGCTTGTGTTAGGAGCGGATTCACGTCGGTAGTATAATGACCGGGATTCAAATCTCTCGATCACAAATCCGTTACTCTATTTCATAGAGCTAGCGAATCGCGTAGAGAAGGGAGTGAGAGCGAGACCGGATTCTTTTGAGAAGGTTTGCAAATATTGATTTTATATAAATTATAACTTAAATTATTGAAAAGTCGGCATAATTTTTGCATATGTAGAATTTAATATTGTACAAATTTAGAAAAATATTAATTCGTATGAATGAATAACACGTTACCGTGCTCATTTAAAATATTCAAATGTTTTTTTAACGTCTACCTCACCTTATCTTAAGAGGCCTCTCCGATAAAGGAGAGTTCTACCGAGTCTCCAGCGGGTCCTGTCCCCGGCGGCGGGCCGGCTGGTGGCCCTACCGACGTGTAATCAAATTGTAAGGGTGAAATTGATAATGAAAATATTTGAGGAATCCGGCCGGAGTTCTTTTGAACTGCAAATTGTCGGGTCGCGCGCCCGCTCTCCGCCGCCCGCCGCCCGCCGTCGGCTGCGCGCAGCGAATTATTAAAAGGGGATCTCGATGTTAAGCATCCGATAGAGACCTGAAGGAGCCGGCTGTTATTTAACAATTTACCTTTGTAGGGAAATGAACCTGTTAGCGGTAGCCGGGATCTATCGACCGGTTATTGTTCCGTAGGGACGCCGAAAACGAGAGTAGGTAGTTTATTATTGTATGCGAGAGTTCAGTTTTGTCAGTAACGGGAAAATTGATTATAGATCAAAATATTCTCCTAATTTTGAAGCGGGAACAGATCGCAAGCGACGACGTGATCCAACAAGAGAGGACGAACACCGCGCTGGAAGCCGACGAGCGGGGACACGATACGCATTCCGCGGGTACGAGTACTAGATTCGGTGACAGTATTTTGTTAAATAAATGAAACAATTAAACAAATATTCGTTTCAGTAACCGAGTCATCGAACTAGTAACCTTTTTTTTAGTGTAGTGGCTTTTTTGAAGCAATTGATCTTCTAATAACAATATTGTAGAAAGTTATCCAAAAACAACCGATTAGACGGCGGTGGCGGAGTGGCTGATATTGAAACAGTAGAAACGTAACGAAACGAACAGAGGAAAAATCTGAGACACTCGAGAACCGGGGAGTAGGTGTGGGAGTGGGAGGTCGGGGGAGGGACGGGCGGCGGCAATAAGGCTTTTCATTAAGGCAATTGTCGGAGCTACTCCGCGCGCATCGTGCGCTTCGTTCATTGTCTTCGTAATAGAGTGCAGCGGAGGACGAGAACGAGTTAAGGAATATACAAAGCATGGCGTCACCGAGATGCGACGCGGCTGCAGTGTGGGAGGCTGCAGTGATCGAAGCAACATCGCATTCACCAACTGTAAACTGTCATAGCGTTAAATAGAGATTCGGGACATGTATAATATGAAATCATTTGATTCTCTTGAAGATCAATTTAGTGAAGTAGGCTTCCTGAACGTAGCTTCACAGTATTTCTACAGTGAAATATTGTTTGTAGACATAATTACGGCTAAGTTTCAACTCCTCAAAGATCAAAAATAGATACTAATCGTCAATCATAAATACGTTTGCGTAGCACTTGTTCAGTCAGTAAGCTTACAGTGTATCTGGGCTATTTAAAGTTACTAAAAAGAGCAAGGAATTGAACATTGAAAAAGTACAACATTAGCTAATTAGATTGATCGTTACAACTCGCAATCGAAATATCATCATGAAATAGACGCCACTGCGTCAGTAGTGCATATGTTTTACCAATCCTGTATGTAAAAGATATGAAAGCGAATAGTACACCACACATTTAGCATGGTGTTGTTTATCGCAGATTATAGCAAGATAATATTACCATGACTTTTGTATCTCCTTCCATTTTATTTTACATCTTTACCTATTGCTGCCGGGTGAGTCTACCGAACCACACGTTGTCTTAATTACTAGCTAGCTAGCTATACTTTTGTCGTCGTCTGCGCTGGACGTCGTATCGAATACCAGTTGGTGTATACTTAGACTGAGTGATGTGCTTTAGCAGTATCCGGACGCCTTAAGCGTATCTGGTGCAGTCAGTCAGTCAGTCAGTCAGTCAGTCAGTCAGTCAGTAGTCAGTCACTCCGTCGTAGTGTGCCGTCGTCTCCGCTCATTTAACTAATCCGCCGCGCGAACGGCAGAGAGGGTACGTTCCACTATGGGCTATTTCAATAAATACTTAGTATAATTAAGTCCTTTACGTTGCGGATTGACATTTGGTTTTAGCAATATACAGACTGATTCACGACGAAGGTTTTTATTAAGGTTAAGGTTTTTTGCAAATATCTATAAATTATTAAGAAGCCTTGTATGGTGGACTATTTTTCTTTTATAGGTCTATAAAAAAAAGTTTGCGCTATTTAAGTAGCGGCCTGTTACTATCCCACTGCTGGGCATAGGCCTCTTCCCTCCGTTTTTTTTTTGGAGAGAAGGATTGGAGCTAAGACCTACCACGCTGCTCCAATGCGGATTGGTAGGTTACACATATCCCCAGAATGCTCTAGAGATATGCAGGTTTCCTCACGATGTTTTCCTTCACCGAAAAGCGTGTGATAAATTTCAATTATCAATTAGACACATAAGTTTTTACTAGAAAACTCATTGGTGCCTGCCCGGAGTTTAAACCCTAGACCTCCTCGAAAGAGGCGCACGGTGTTACCGCTGGGCTACCACAGCTTTATTATTGCGCTATTTAAATGACGTTTAATGCGAAAACAAAACCCTCAAAAATAGTTTTACAAAAATTTTTGTTGTTTCGAAAGCAAAATATTTCTTTTACTGGTCATCGACAGACGTAAATTTTCTTTTGGAAACATAGTCTCAATCCGGCGAGAGGTAAAAGTATGTATTTTTCATTGAGAGTTACATATCTGTAGTTAAATACATAAAAATTCATATGCGTCTAACGCCTCGGTTAACTGAGACTTCTTCAGGCGACAAAAAGGTCAGCTCCTTTACGGCACGAGGAATCAGCTTCGCGATTCGACCCGGAAACACTGCCAGCATTCTTGGTACCATTTCACGCGGGTTTTATCCGTGTAGGACGTATTGAGTAACTCAGGGCACATAACTTGTATAATTTCATCGTAAACAAAATAAAGTGCCAAAAAGTATTGTAAACTTATCTTTATAATAACCGTCGAAGTTCGCCGGGAGCCAAGCGGCCGGCACCAGGCGCTGGCTGGGGACGATATTAATTCGTTTTATGACATGCGAAATTACTCTCAATAAATTGTGCACGGCTTTTGATGCGGCGCGCGCGCAGCGGCCACGTGCGGCTCGTATTAAACTTTTCATTAGCGAACATATTGGCCTGACCCCTGCACCGAGCCCTGCGCCGAGCCCTGCGCCGGAGAGGAGAGCGTCGCGACGGCCACCTGCAGGGCGGCCGGTGCCCTTCGCGTTTCATTGTTGTGAGTTTGCCGAATTAAAATCGGTCAATGGAAGATATTGCATTTTTAACTTTGAAGTGCTCTATTGTTACGAGGGAGTCACGTATTACCGGACACGTGCTGCTCGACGCGATATAGAAAACAATATACTCGACAAGCAGGAGTACCGGCGAGTACCATACGTATAGAAACTTTACTGGATCTTAGGTTACCGATTTGTCTGCAGAGAGGTTTAAAAAACTGGAATCGGCTATCTTCCAAAGTAACAAATTCAATTTAACATTCCGATTCTATCGCCAAGGTGCGATGGTGGCACAACTCAAAAAACAGGTGTTTCGGACTAGGAATACGTGTTATTATTAAAACAGCCATTCTTTTCAGCAGTAATACCGATAATCGTAATTCAATATTGGGCCCTTTGACTAACTAAACTAAAGCATTTTTTGTGTATTGGCCGAAGCAATGAAAACTTCAAACCCATATATTTCAAAACATGATTGTTTTTAGTTGTCCCGCTATTACAGGTCAAAGGGCTATGTTTATGAAATACTTTATTTTGCGACCATGTTTAGTTTATGCTGGCATCCGAGTAGCCTATACCTATATTATCATCGAGTGGACCCTCGCGGTAGACGGACTGCGACTTCATGATGAGAACATGCTGAGGAAAGAACTATGTACGACCAGTGAAAGCAGCCTCCTCTCAGCGCCACATCACACGGGACCATAATAGATTTGCGTAACGAAGTCGTAAACGTGAGTCGGCTGCGAGTAGACAGCATTGTTCGTTTATTACTTACGTTTGGCTGCCGACCCTCGCGGCATCATGATTCGGTAGCGAATTGGTTAGCGTATCCTTTATTAACCAATTTTTATATTACAATGTTTTTGTTCGTGGGTTAGTTTTTATTTATCCCCGAAGATATTTATTTAACTAATAATGCGCTTCAAGAAATCATCAGGCGAAGCACGACATGCCTAGAGGAGCTTACTGTATTTAAATAATTACACCATATATATAGCACCATAAGTACCCATGCTGTGTACACCTGTAAGTAAGGATGTACTTGTAGCAGGACACAATACTGTTTATGTTTAAGTTTAGTTTAAGTGCATTCTTGTTGGTGTTCCAATAAATAAATAAATAAATAAATAAATAAATTAATAATTTATAGAATTAGGCGTTACTTTGCGGAGATCCATAATACAAAAGTAATAATGAAATTATTTTGCTATAATCCGCGATAAAGTTAAATAGAAAATAAATATAATGCTAAATGTAGAGTGGACAATCCGTTTTCATACCTAATACACGCAGGTCGTTAAAACACATGCAGTATAAATATTTTCTGCAATCGCAAAGCGCAATCCGCTTTGCGATTTTGGTCGTGGAGTCTATCTCCTGATGTAGTGATAACTTCCGTTCGCTGCGACGTTCGATAGCTACGAGTGCAGTTCAATCGATGAAGCCATTACCCTGCCCTCGCCGGCCGCGCCGCGGATGGAGTGCGTCTCGACCGTAATCTCTTTTATTGCGAGTGATAAATTAAACAAGTGTCGCCCCGCCCGTCCCCGTCCGGCCGGCGCGGATGCTGCGATCGCTAATTCGCTACACGCATTATTTGATTTTTAATTCTGGCCGGTGCTCGCGGCGGCGGAATGCGGCGTCCCCCGCGAGCGCTCGCATGCGGCGGTTCACGTTTCTGATGAGACGCCGCGCCGCGAGCGGGCGACGCCTCGTAATTCATCCTCCGCACTGCACCGTTAGTGTTTGTCAGTGTGCTCGCAGTGTTATAATCGTCTCGTTTCGAGATTAAAATAAGTTTCATTCAAATGGCTTTTACATACGCTTTTGAATCGGGCGTGCGACTGTGATATAATGTTCGTAAATCATAAGCGGTTGGATGATTCGATAAGTGAGTCTTTTTTCAAAAATACTGGGGAGGCAGATTGAAAAGGTCATGGCTTGAACGGTTTGAAGAGTTCGAGTCCCGTCTGCGGTATCAATTTTTATTGAGTAGATAGGAAAAAACCCAACGATTATATTTAAAGGAATCTGGTGATGGTAGGAAAAGCCTCGCATAGCGCTCCACCCATCCGCTGGGGACGAACCGAGCGGCATCTACTCGTGACCACGTCCGAAGGCTGCACTAGGAATGTCCATAAAACAGTCATTTTATGATAAATGTAACAGAAATCGAACCCCTGAATGTTAACCTACGGAACAGACATATATTTCTGCGAAGCCTCATTTGTTTTGTCTTCGCACAATACGACTACACGTGACACACGCACTCAGGGCTGCCAACCCGAAGTCCGTATTATGTATCTGATGATTACGATGTTGTCTCCGGACTGCCATGCTGGGAGTAATTCAATTTCAAGAGAAGAGCGCTGAAGATCGGAAACTCCTCCTAAAGGAGCCTATTGTTAGGACGAATCGCTCTTACGGTGACGTCGATGTCTTAAAGTGCCATGCAGTAGAGGGCTGTAGGCTAGACAGTCGTCGTACCGACCGAGATTAGAAAGAAATCTGGGTTTTCGTCTTTGCAAGCGAAAACGATGAATTTAGTCTCTTATTGTAATCATAATTCGATTGTCTAGATCATATATCATATATATATGTTTGGTGAGAGCATCTAAAAGGAGTATAGGAAGATGTCACTGTACTAAACGGATTAAAAAAAAATTCAAAGTCACGCTTTCTCTTTTAATGAGATGGGCTAGTTTGCGGAAGTAGAAACCTCTATAGAAGTCGACGTTCCAAATGAATCGCAAATGATTCGTTTCCGTACGCAAAAAATGATTTCGTAGTGTTTGGAAGGTGAGCAATGTGACTTCGATACCTAGTGTAATTAGTGTAGAGTGTCACATTGTTGACGTCTGCCTCTGTCCGTCCCGGTGGCGGCCGGTGGCGGCCGGTGGCAGCCCTGCGCCCTCCGCGGCATGTATCACCGCACGCAATATCCGAGGGCGGTGTTTTATTAGTTTTTCCGCGCGACCCTCCGCCGCACGCTCGCCCCTCGCCGCCCTCCGTATGGAGACGTTTGGCCCATTCCTTCTCGTCGTGTGGAGCCCACTGCCCACCGCTGGGCAACACTGAGCCCCACGCGCTGTGGAAAGCTTCCACTCCAGCTTAATGCGTTACTTATTACTACAGAGTTTGCGCAACATTTGAAAGACGGTACAATAGAATTGAGAATTTTACATAATTGTTACTGTTATTATTATTGAGAAACATTTTCAGCATTACAAGAGATATGTTTGTTATTTATCCTCTTTTTCTACTGCATATCCAAAGAACCTGTCACCCGTTGGGGTTGACACGCGGTAATTTTCTTCTTATTGCTATTTATACAACATAAAAAAAAACAAAAATCGTGTGCAGTTTTTATCGATTCAAAATCCTGCGGGTACCGCAGCTTTCATCGCGTACAAACTAATATTGAAGTGTGTATACTTTTGTCTGTTACGCTCAAATGATCAATATTTGCAATATTAGGTAAATTTCAATTTATCATATAAGATAAAAATTTCGACATTGCTCCTGGGACAGAAAAAAACAGTACATGATTGAGGATGTTTTAACCTTCAATTTGTTTTCACATAGCGGGTGTCGGAAACGAGAAAACTTACTTTCGTTAGTTCATTCTATAGTTGAGTTACAATTTTTAACATTTGTAATCTAGATGCAGGATCAGTGCGGAGGCTGCGGCCGTCTGAGGAGCCGCCGGGAGCGCGCGGCATTCCAGAAGGTCCCGCCGCGGTCGGAGGACTTTTTTACGGTCGAAATCTATTGATACAATATATTTTGGAAAGACGACAACAAATTAAAATTTCGTTAAGGAGTATTGTTACGGTGGAATTCGATTCGGTTCTCGTACCCACAGACTACCGATTCGTCGTACAGAACTTTGTTGTATCTTGGGATTATGTAATCGATTCAAATAAAATAATACAAACCGATTGGTATTTACAATCGCGTTGCTATGGCTCAGTCTGCTTCCGATTTCTCTTCCTACTAGTAATATTTCGGAGCGCGATAGTTTTATTTTTCCGCCTTCTAAGATATTCACTTCAAGGATACGGTGTAAAGAATCATAAGGTTAAAGTATAAAATGCTTCAGGTAAAAAAGTTATTGAACTCGATAAGAATTAATACTGTATTTGTCGTATTGTTAACTAATAGATGATTGTGAAATAAAAGTTAAAATAGATATGGTAACTTATTCTTAAAGCACGATAGCATGTGACGATAGAACATAACTCATTTATAAAATATATGCATTCCGGACTTTAATGCAGCGCTATAGAAGACGAATAATTCCACCATGGATTGTTTTTTTACATCTCAAATGGTCAAGGCGCCTATTCTGATGAAAGCTCCTAGTCGGTTTGAATTTTCCTTACTTTACCTAGAATAATCTTATGTCGAGTGACTTTACGGCATGTTCCATGTTTATTCTTGAATCGTTAGTGGCTAGCTTGGACCAGGGTGGTTTTTCCAAACGGTCAGTCGGCAGCACCAGTCGTGGGAACGGCCTTTCCTCCCCCTCTCCCACGGGAGCCGGTTTCGGGAAGCGCTGCCGGCCGCCGGTCGTGCTGCCGGCGATCTATTGAGGCATTCGATTAAACGGCGGCCGGCTCTGTGTTTCGTAGTTCGGAACGTGTTTCGGAGCTCGTTTTTTACTTCGATACCACAGATTGACAAAAAAGAAAGGTGGAGTCTTTACGACCTATTGAGAGAGGAATTTTTAAATATTTACTTTTGAATTTGCGCTCGCGTCGTAGCGTTAGGAATAATCAGCTTCATGAATGTAATAGCACTATAAAATGGCGCAAAAATAAACAAATATGATAATATTTAATGGTGATGTAATGTGTTGTAATTCGCCTAATCTAAATAATGTTTTTTTACTTTTATTTCAAGTATTAGGAACTTTACAAATGGCATATAGGTCTCTAGTTGCTAAGTGACGTGTGACGTGTGACGTGTGAGCTGTATGGGGATGGGGGCTCGAATTGTTTCCTATGTTTCTGGACAATGTAAAAATTATAAAAATTATATAAAACCTATAAATTTACTGTCACCGAGCTGTTGAAAGTTCAAGAGTCTTTACAAACCCCTTATGGACCTTTTTTGCGATGCCAGGGATTTATGTGGATAAACAAACAGCACAATGCACTTGAGATGGAGAATATATTTCAAAAGTAATAATAAAATTATTTTGCTATAATCCGCGACGAAGTAAAATAGAAAATATATATAATGCTAAATATAGAGTGGACAATCGGTTATCATATCTGTCTGTCTGATACATGCAGGATTCGTAAAAACACATGCACAAACCTCCACCACCGCCACCACAATACACAAGCACTATATATGTTCACTATCACAAACTCGCCGTGAAACATCAAGTTAACGTAGCTCATTCGTGAAACGGGTGGTCGTGCGAAATGAAAATTCCTAGGATCGAGCCCCACCTACCCTATTAATTTTTTTGAAGTACCTGTTTTTTATTTTGTAAAAAGTTACCGAGTAAGGCTCGGTCAACCTGGTACTTTGCTTAAAACATAGATTACAAGTAGGTGTTAATAACTAATTTTAGAACATGTTTAGTCAAGTTTGACATGCAAATTTTTTTAACAAAGGAAAATTAACAGTGTAGCATACCTATATGTTTATAATATAGGAGTGCGGGCGTTCGGATGTCAATACAATAAAGCAGTTGTCACCTACACGTTGTTTACTTAATATCTGTACTACTACAAAGAGTTCATTTATTATATAGTTATTGTTATTAAATTATTTATTATAAACTAGGTCAAGAATATATAAGTATACTTTTCAATGTTCATGTTATCAACTGACCGAGTAAGTTTACACTGTAAAGCATTTTAATAATTGTCGGTCCATTTCTACTAATTTAAAGAAAACTTTAAATTATCCGCTTAAATTGAATGAAACGTTCCTTATAAATCATTCGGCTATTGCTGGAAGCTTCATGAAAATCCATTCAGTAGTTATGTGTTTATCGCAAACAGACAGACTCGGTCGGGAACTTTGTTCTATAATAAGAATGTCGTCTATGTAAGGATTTATTACAATGTTCAATGAGTTTAATCCATCGGCTATCGGTGTCGCTGCTCCTGCCTGAGAGCCGTTAAACAAAAACTAACATATAGTGAGGCTATCGGAATACTGTTATTACACGCTCATACATATTGCAACACGACACAATTACATAAACAGACGTAACACGACTTCTCTCTCGCGGTTGGTGTTTTTTTTAATTAGCAATTAATTAGACACACTGCATGCATTATAAATAGTATGATTTTTTTTAATTTTTTTGATCCTTATATTTTCTTATTAATTACGAAATATTTGCTAAATTAATTAAATTTTCTTTTTATTTTATGTTATTTTCAATTATTGTAGTTAATGTTCAACAGTGATCTATGCTGCCTTTGTACTCGGTGCGGGTGTTCGATGGTTACCTCGTTTATATATTTAGTTATTATTATCTATGTTCATTATTGTGCTGTTAAACTGAAATAAATTAATAATCACAATATTACAGTGAGTGTAAGTAATTCAGTTGTCATGTGTACCTCGACATTGTAAAAGAAAAGTCGTCAAATATTACGTTATATTCCCTCATCATCATCTTCCTGCCCTTATCCCACTCTAAGTGGGGTCGGCACAACATGTTATAAACATGCTGTAACATGATTTGGCTGCGTTTTTACGACCGGCCGCCTGCCTGACGTCAACTTACCTCTGTCGTATTTCACGACACCTCGGTAAGAAAGAGGGTGGTCTATTCTACTAAACCGGATACCACACGGTGGGTCATCTTACCTTAGTCGCCTTTTACGACACCTCGGTAAGAAATGAGGTTGGTCTATTCTACTCAGCCGGATACCACACGGCGGGTCGACTTACCTTAGTCGCCTTTTACGACACCTCGGTAAGAAAAGAGGGTGGTACTATTCTATTCAGCCGGATACCACACGGCTAATTACGTTATATTCCCTGTGAACTGATAAGTGATTTTCTCTAGCAGTGTTATTTTATATTTTGTCATACTTGTCGAGTGGGGTCCGTAAGCGGAGATATTCGTACATGATTAGATTTAGTTGCGATCTTTTAAGGGCCAAACCGGCAACCTCCGGGTTAGCGTTGAATAAAGTTCATAGTCTTCGACATCGGTCTAGCAGCCCTCATTTGCTCAGGACGAGTCGACCATATTAGTAATTAAGCGTAATATCATCGGGCGCGGCAGTTCCTCGAAAGAAGGCGGCGATGAAAGCTCCTGCGAGCTATAAATCTGTCGGGCCGCGGCCGCAGGACTGAGGACGCAGCCCGTCGTGCTGTGCCAATAGCCAACGTTTAAATCTATTCAGCCGCCGGTCGCCGGCCGCGGCTCTTCTGGGAACTTTTTGTAGGAGGCTAATGAATCACCGCGGCCGCTCGCGAGCTCAGCGCGCTTTGAACGGCGCAATGTTTACCGCGAGCCCAGTTAATAAAGTGTCGCCGGAATACTATAAATCTGATACTCTGTCCTAACATGTTTTTGTAATAATGGATGCTCGGCCGATCGATGTTCGGGATCGCCGACGATCTGTACGTAATTACGGGCCTTTTGAACGCGTCCCAGACGATGGTTTTTGATACGTTATTACATTTACTGTAGTCAGAATCATAAAGCCAATTTTATTAACACCCCTATAATATTATGTTTAGTGTAAATCATAACAGAATGCATTAAGTAGAAACCTTTTCTCAAAAACAATATGAGGACCACGAAATTCATCAATATCCTTCAGTGGAATAGTAGCAGTATACCTATTTACATATATGATGATTATATATATATAATTTGAAATGGTGACGCTATTGCAACAAAATTTAACGCTAGCGGGTTAAAGTTGGTATAGCTCGCTCTTTCTTAAGTCTGTTACTTTTCAATTTTGAATCTTACACTGTCATTATATTACAATTACTACCACGAAATCTTGTTTTTTTTAAATATGTTTTATTGTCGAAGTAGAATGGTGTGGTGTAGAGTGAAATCTGCCAAATGGTACCCCAAGGTCGCACGAAGGCCGCCGTTGTCATGGAACACGAGATGCGTGTACCGTAAAAAGAACTTTCCGCAGTGATTTCCTCGAACGTAAAAACATTTCAAACTGTTCCATTATTTAAACTAGACAATTGAACCGAGCGTCATATCATTGAGAAGAAAACGGCCGTGTGTAAAACTAAAGTCACAAAACATTTCCCCGTGTTAATCTTGAATATCTGTCCCCTAGATCCGAGCGATATCATTCCGTATATCAAATTTCGGACTGGTCTTTTGTAATACACACCATATACATATTAATACGAATATATAAAGGATGCGCTCAAAGGGAAAGTGGGGGGTATTAAGGGCGCAGCGAGAGGGTCAGTTAACTATTTTAATGGCTTTTTCCGTGTCAGAGAGCGGCCCGACTCCCGACTCCCGACTCCCTCCACGGGAACTGCACGCTCGCATTATTAAATTCCTCTCCCGAATTAAATGTCCGTATTTCGTTTTATTTCTGCGCCTTTACTTCCGTCCCGCTTGCAGTCATTGGAGGTACTTCGGTTGTACTCTCGATATACAGTAAACGACACTTTTGTTTTATTAAATATTTATAGTCACGTGCTATATCTTCGCGCATGAAACTGTACATCGTCATGAAAGACTTTGACTTGTGTTATGTTCGATCGTTTCAAATCAAATTGTAATAGAGGCGACATAATGTCATGACAGACATACGGCAGGCGGTCAAAAGTGATCGAAATATGACTTTGATTTGGCCTCGATCTAAGCCCTAGCACATGAGTTACCGACGTGTGCCAACAACGATGTAAAGGCGGGACCGGACGGGACGCACTCCGAGAGATGTGCGGCACTAAAGGCACAGGCATCCATGCAAGGAGCTTTGTGAGTTGCCGTTAGTTAACCCTATCACTAACACTAACACTAGATGGTAGTGTAGCTTAGCAGGTACACTATCAGCGGTCTGGGTGACGGCAGCGCAAACCGCAAAATAGTTCTTTACATTTGACGATCGACGTTTAACAATTGATAAAATAATATTAAATTTAGACGCACTTCTGACTGGAATATTTTGGGATTTGTATGATACAAATCCCAAAATATTCCTTGCCTATTCGTTCCTGCCTTTACGGATCCTGGTGCAAGCTATCACTTGAGGGAGTGATATAGTGATGACATCTATAAATTGATTATGTTATGTGAGTATCAATAAAACTGTTCAAGGGCAATATACTCGTACAGAACGATTTACAGCGATTAGAAATACAAGTCGGACGTGCGATTCGGCCGTCACCTTCTTGTTTTAGCGAAGTCCTGTTTTCCTACGAACAGACTGCGTATCGACCGCACGGCGACCGCGGAAGGGACGCCCGCGCTGGCCGCTGGTTGGCCGCTGGATGACCGCCGGCGCCACACCCGGCCGGCCCGGCCTGCCGTCTCCCGGGACAACGCGCAAACGCGATTTCGGCTGTTTTATGAGTACTACCAATTTGAGTGATTTGGTGTATTGAAGTGTGTTGTTATGTCATGGTGCGATCGAATCATCTGACCGTGCATTATAGAACAGTTTCAACATTACTGTAGATTTTAAAATACTTATTTGGCTTACGGTATCTTATGTAACAACAGTGGACAAGGACAGGTTGCTGATGAAATACGCTGCAAAGTTGTATATACGATGTTAATGTAATATTTATGATTTTCCTGCAGAGGAAGACTGTATGTTTTGGTTCAGACCAATGTTTGGATACAACTATGGTGCTGCGTTTAATTTAAGCAGAGAATAACACATATTAATTTCTCTAGTTCGCGTGCATCAACTAGGAGCTTATTTCATTTCTATGAAGGTACACCTCGTTACTGTGAAACATGATGCCTTTGTTTAATTAAAAGTGCAGAAAGCGATGTGAGCCGCATCTCGTAGTAATTAACAAATATGTGGTAGTCATTCTAGCATCCCGCGGTATGCTCGCATCTTGCAACAATACCTACTAATTACCAATTTTTTAAGACAGTTCTTATAAATTATATTAAGCTATGTTCTACCATCTATAACTGTTTAGTCAGCGGCCTGCGCTCCATGCACGCTCTGGAGCAGTCGGAGGCAGATATCTGGATATCAGCTGGCGATTATTTTTACTCCATCTTTATTCAATATTAGACATGGCAAAGACCGCGCGTACGTTGTCTTTATCGCTTTTATGGCAAATTTACTCGAGCATTATTGATGAAATACGGTTCAGTTGCAGCTTATATATGTGGCTGAAATATTAGAAACAATTCGTCGTTTTTGAGATCTTCCTTCGGCAACATGGAAACAAAGTAAAGTACCGTCCGTCAATACTGTAATAGATAAATATTTTCATGACTTACTTGTGCCAATAGTAACAAATATCTCGAGAGATAGTAGCCAGGTTGTGAGTGTTTCACGGCCTTATGGTGTCGATATCGAGACGAGATCGATGGTCTCTTACACGTGTCCCTTTAACTGTTTCGATATCGCTTTACCGTGAAATTGGGCAGAAAACTCACATCTACCATGAGAAACATTGTTATAGTCGTCCATGAATTTCATGTAACAGGAATAATCGTAGGTATTTAATATGATAAGGTTTCGTAATACGGCATGTCACTCGACGTTGGGTCGATAGTGACCGTGTGCCCGCGGTGCAGCCGGAGTCAATGCCACGGCTAGAAGTTTTGTAATACACGGACATTGTTTGCGAGTGACCTTTACTATATAATAATCGCCTGGGCTCTTTTGTAGCCATACATACAAAAATATATATTACCTATTTACTGCATTAAAAATACATGTAAAATGTACATTTTGTATGTATGCACATAGTGGGTGTTTTATACGCAGAAAAAAATTGAACAAAGTAAGTTGTGCTCTGTTTTTGTGACAGCCCACTAATCTTTTTTCCTATTTGTTTGTCATCGAGGATGAAACCAAATTATTCAGTTTGTGGTTTACAATGGGACTCAGAATTTAATGTTTTTATCATTTAATTGTAGTATTAAACGCCCACAGGATAACTTTGACTAGCCTTCAATATCAATGCAATTGCTTGTTCTTGAAGCAATAATTAGTATTCGGTACCGTGAACAGGCGGACGTCCCACCGCAGTGCGGCCAGCCGGTGCGGCCAGTCAGTGCGGCCAGTCAGTGCGGCCAGTCAGTGCGGCCAACCATTGCGGCTGCCCTATCTGTCCTATATATAACTGGCCGAGTGGATTGACATAATGGCCGTCGCGTAATTCGTTTTATTGTGAGTGCGGTTGCATTTTGTTTGGAACTATTTGCAGACCGTTTAGAGAAGCGATGGAGAAAATTCGTCCATACTCAGCTTGTGTAGGTCACTGACCGAATTACAGTGGAGATCTAATCTAGGCTCAGCTCGTCCTATAGTAACACTCGTACTTTACTTTACTTACTATGTATTGCCAATACATAGAATTGTATGCTGTATAGTTTTGTGAACTAAAAATATCTTGCCAATCATCATCTTCCTGCCTTTATCCCACTCTAAGTGGGGTCGGCACTTAGAGTGTCAAAATACGTAGCCAAATCATGTGACAACATGTTTATAACATGTTGTTATAAACATGTTGTCACATGATTTGGCTACGTATTTTACAACCGGCCGCCTGCGTGACGTCAACTTATCTTAGTCCTATTTTACAACACCTCGATAAGATAGAGGGTGGTCTATTCTACTTAACCGGATACCACACGGTGAGTCAACTTATCTTAGTCGCCTTTTACGACACCTCGGTAAGAAAAGAGGGTGGTACTATTCTATTCAGCCGGATACCACACGGCGTCAAAAATATTTATCTTGCCAATAACATACAACAACAGTCCGCACCTATGTTCTTAAATTATAATTTTTTTTTAAAGTCATCTGGTAAACCAATGATGAACTTATGCCGGGAGCCGGTCTCCGGTGTCCGGTCCCGGTCTCCGGTCGCCGGCCGCCGGTCGTCCATTGATCGCCGCTGTAAATATACGCCGGGCGGCGCGCTCGGTGCTCTGCTGATGATTGATTTATTACTTGATCTACAAATACTGTTCAAGTCTCGTCGCTATAAGTCACGTAGTTCCGAGCTCGTCCGAGTGTATGTCCAGTATTTCACCGCGACCTACTGCAATAAACTCGAGCATTCGAACCCGATAACAATATAAAACATTATTAACATTATCGTGTGTATTCTGTTTTTATTTCAATAATCTCTATTAAATCTCTTTATTTACAATTTGTACCAACTAAGTGCTGCTTCTGCATTACGCCGTGTTCTATCTGGCTGAATAGAATAGACCACCCGTTTGTTACCTAGCTGTCGGAAAAGGCGACTAAGGTAATTTGGCCCACCGTGCGGTAACCGGTTGAGTACAATAGACTCTTTCTTACCGAGGTGTCGTAAAATACGACTGAGGTAAGTTGACATCAGGCAGGCGACCGGTCTTAAAATACGCAGCCAAATCATGTTGTACCGACCCCACTTAGAGTGGTGTAAGGTCAGGAGGATGACGATAGGTGCTGATTCTGCACTGACAACCCTACAAAAGTTATGACAGAACAGAAGTTACAAAAATTATGATAGAATTATTTTGCTAATCCTTTTCCCTAAACTCAAGTTTTTTCCCAGTTCAAGTTAACAACAGAGAGACAGACGGAAGCAGCGACATATGATTTTATAACTGAAGTTATATTTGAAGTGTGCCGTGGTAGGGTGATCTGAAATTTATAAAATGTCCTTCGGCTCGTGGAAGACATCTCCGACTTTTTAGACCAGACAGAAGACAGATAGACATCAGAAAATTAATTTGAAAAATATCTTCTCAAAAAATAATTATATTGTTTCGTGTCAATATCCGCTGCCAAGTTGATTAACATACACGATCATTGGTATCGCTCCCAAGCAGGGCCGCCGCTCGCTGCTTCATTACTCGTGCACTGTTAGTGTATCGACGGGGCGAGTGCATGTTTAGTGGTCGAGGGGAGCTGCCCAGTGGACACGACCGCAAAGATATCACTAACACTATTTATATACTTTGAATAGTGCATACTTGCTTCTGATAGATAGACAACAGAGCATCCTCGGATGCTGAAAGACGTAGAATGCACCGACTACGGAGTTCAATAAGCGCATTAAATTTTTAAATTTAAACTATCGTGAGTAGCATTCATAGTTAATGTATAGAAACCGGTTATACTCACGTCTTATTCTATCAAGTTAGCTCGACTAGTTTCGTACCCATCCGGGATTTTAATCAAGAGCATTAGCCACTTATTCATGAGCACGTTATCGCTAGTGTCGAGAATATGGACACCAATGGATCGGCCATAGCGAAGCATGTCCAAGATTAGTGGACTTTTTTCGTGGGTAGGTGCACAAGAGTTAACACATGTTTTTTAGTGTTCCATTTCAATTTAATATAGTTAATTTAATAACAGTGATTTTTTATAAAAGTGTAATGTTATAACTAAATACATACCTGCCAGCAACTATTCCTATAAAAATTTCCATAGCATATTACAAAAAGTTTTTACACTGTGAAACTAACCTTACTGTGAGTATTGCACCTTAATTGACTGAAGATATATAATATGGAGGCTATTAAGCAATCAATACAGGAACTCAACACGCATTTTAACACCAAGATGTCTGAGTTTCAACAAAACTTAAGCTCCTCTATACCGGCTACAAGTCCAATGTCAAATATTAATGCACAATTTAGTGCATTTCGTTCATTCGTATTAGCTGCACTTGAAGGTCTCCAGAGACAGGTGGAATTACTGACTGGTCAGCTTGATCATATTGAAACAAGAAGCAGAAGGAAGGTACTACTCATTCATGGTGTCCCGGAGGAGAAAAGTGAAAACGTAACTTCAAAGGTGACTAAAGTTTTGAACGAACGTCTTCAAACATCTAGTATTTCCTTAGATGATGTCAGCCGTTGTCATCGTTTAGGTAGTATAGTCTCAGATAAACCAAGAGCCATACTTCTCAAATTTAAAGATCTGTCTATGAAAAATCATGTGTGGTTCTCTAAGACCAGGTTCAAAAACACAGGAATCACAATTTCTGAATTCTTAACACCCCATAGACACCATATTTTCATGTCTGCCAGACAGTGCCTTGGAGTCTCTAAGTGCTGGACAAAGGATGGCCATGTAACTGTGATAGGTCCAGATGGTAAGCGTCATCGTATTACTTCGGTGGCCGAACTTAATAATATTGTTAGTGTCGCTGAGACTCAGAAATCATCTGATATCGTTCCTGTTGCTACTACCTCTGCTCCCACTGGGGCCACCAGAGACACTAGGCACAAGAATGTTGGCCATTTGTCCCGTGCGAAAAGGAATGCTAGCAAGATTAGAAAGTGATTTTCTTTTATGTTCCAAGATCGTCAAATGCTAACACTTTGTTTACTGTTTTATAGTAACTATATATAACTTATATTTGTGTAATACCGTATAGTTTTATTTTATTTAGACTGATGGTATGTAGTGTTTACATTCTAATTAAAATATTACCTACGTTACAATTTGTAAACATAAACTGTTTGTAAACTGACTAGTGTCAGTTTGAAGTTTCCGACTGACATATTATTACAGTGATAAAAGACTAATAATAAACTATTTCTTAAAAGTCTGTTTGACCTAATAACGGTGAGCATTAACGTTCTGTAACGCTAGTCCGTATGATTTGCATTATAGTTAATTTTTCGGGTAATAGGTACTTAAGGTTTTTTATGTTTATTAATTTTTATTTTTTTATTTTTATCGACGACCCACAGTTGTATATACGTTCAATTAACTTATTCGTTGTTTTGATAGAAAGTAATAATAGATTGTAATTGTTTTGTTTTTTTTTGCTGGAAGTTATGTAATTAGTAATATAAATAAATAGTAATTGTAATTATATAGCTATAATTTATTATTTATTAGTTCGATTATATTTATATTTTTTTATTAAGTATATATTATTTATTTTTATATATGAAAAATATGAATCTTGATGATGATTTGAATAATGCTAGCACCGATGAGTCTTACTATCAATCTGTCACAACTGCAGATGATTCTTTCCAAAGTACATCTATTCCACTCAACACTATCCTAGATACTACTTTTTCGAATTCATGCAAACACTTTAACGTTATACATATCAACGCTCAAAATGTACCTGCACACTATGCCGACCTTCTGACTTCCTTTGATGTTAAGAACATACATGCGATTCTTATTTCCGAAACATTCCTCAAACCAAATTTACCCTCTACGTCATTCGCTCTACCAGGATTTCATTTGATAAGAAATGATCGTACTGGAAAAGGTGGTGGCGGAGTCGCCATATATCTCCGAAGTCATATACCTTTTTCGATATTAGATAAATCACCCTCTCAGTACACTGGATCATCGGAACACATTCTCATAGAAGTTCTTTTTGGAACGCTGAAGGTTCTTATGGGGGTATTTTATAGTCCGTCCTTGCATATAAATTATTTTGACACATTTGAAAGTCTTTTGGAAAAATACGTGCCTGGGGTTAATCATACTATCATAATGGGAGACTTCAACACCTGTCTAATTAAAGACGATGCACGTGCCAGGCGTTTAAAATCTATTATAGAAAGCACCAATCTTAATCTTCTTTCTTTAACTGCTACTCACTTTGCTCCTAACTGCTCACCATCTTTATTAGATTTAATAATAGTTTCTTCTCCCGATAGTATTGATAAGTATGGACAATGTGCTGCTGAGGCTTTTTCGTATCACGATCTCATCTATTTGTCGTACAAAATAAGACCACCTAAATTAAAACCAACAGTCGTGATGCGAAGAAGTTTTAGTAATTGCAACAACGAACAATTTATGGCTGATCTGAATGGCATTGACTGGAATGTTGTACTGAGTGCGTCGACGATCAATGATAAGCTTTTTATTTTGAATTCACTACTCATAGAATTGTTTGATACTCATGCTCCGCTTCGCCCTATCAAACTTAAGCATCTCCCTGCTCCTTGGTTGACAGATACTATTAAAGCAGCTATGGTGAAACGCAATACTGCTAAGGCGAAATATAAGATGAATCCTACGGACAGAAATCTTGAAATTTATAAAAAACTACGCAATCAATGTAGTAGAACATGTAGAGACGCTCAACGCAATTATATATATGCATCCGTCAGTGGTAGTGATTCTGCCAAAGTGTGGAAATTCCTTGATGCTATGGGGATTGGGCGGCAGCGGAAAATGACATCATTGAATTCTAATATTGATCTTGACGCGCTCAATGCACATTTCACTAATGTCAATCTACTTGATCCTATTACTAAATCTAGCACCTTGAGCGCCCTTTCAGCACGTGTTTTGCCCAATTTTGCTATGTTTGACTTTTCACCCGTTACTGATGCGGAAGTTAAAAAACATATCCTGGCCATTAAGTCGGACGCAACTGGTAGTGATGGAATAAGTCGTAGAATGATTCTGTTGGTACTCGATAGCTTACTTCCTGTTCTTTCTCATATGTTTAACTATTCACTTTCCTCTACTACCTTTCCCGATCTTTGGCGTCTTGCACACATAATTCCTATACCTAAATCTACTAATCCTGCTAATTTCTCACACTACCGACCAATATCAATCCTTCCTTTTCTATCTAAAGTTCTCGAGCGTATAGTGCACAATCAACTTCTTCTCCATATTTCTAAAAATAAGATCCTGGGTCCATATCAGTCCGGTTTCCGCCCTGGACACAGCACTACTACGGCTCTCATAAAGGTATGCGATGACATTAGATACGGATGCGATAATCAGCAAGTAACTATTCTTGCCTTGCTAGATTTTTCAAATGCTTTCAATACAGTCGATTTTGATATTCTGTTAGCCATTCTGAGATCAATAAATATATCAACTAACACTATTGAATGGTTTCGCTCTTATGTCTCATGTCGTGAACAGTGCATACGTACAGATGAAAAATGCTCATCGATTTGCCGTCTTAGTGCTGGTGTCCCTCAAGGTGGTGTTCTCTCCCCTCTTCTCTTTTCTTTATATATTAACACCGTAACTGAGCTTCTTTCCATATCTTATCATCTATATGCTGATGACTTGCAGATTTATACGACAACAACCGTAGATGAAATTGCACAGGGTATTGCCCGTATAAACTCTAATCTTCATGTTATCGGTAACTGGAGTGCATCGTACGGGTTGTCGCTAAATCCTAGCAAGTCACAGATCGCTATCATAGGTAGCTATAAAAAAATTTCAAAATTAAATCTCACTCAACTTTCCCCTATTGTTTTCAATGGCACCATATTGGAAGTTAGCAATACTGTGAGAAATCTGGGTATCACTATGGATAGTACTCTTTCTTGGGCACCTCAAGTCACTGATTTAAGTCGCAAGATATTTGGGGTTGTCGGCAGATTAAGAAGATGGAAGAATCTCCTACCAATTAAAACTAAAGTATCACTGGCTCATTCTCTCCTACTTCCTATTCTTGATTATGCTGACGCATGCTACCCAGATTTGTCACAGAATTTGCTTAATAAGCTTGAGCGTCTACAGAATCTCATCACACGATTTATTTTTGGTCTAAAAAAATACGATCATATCACCCAGTATCGCGTGCGACTTAAATGGCTTACAATACGACAGCGACGAAATTTTCATATTCTTAGTCTTCTTTACAGTATTCTTTTCCATCCCCAGACTCCTTCCTATATTAAAGACCGTTTTACTTTCCTTGGCACTACCTCCCTACTTTCCCAAAATCTTCGTTCACTGAGCGACAATAAGCTTAAGTTTCCACACTGTCGCTCCTATTGCTATAGTCACTCTTTCACTGTACGGGCTGTAACATTGTGGAATATGCTACCTCGGGACATTAGACACGCACAATCTGTTGGCATTTTTAAACATCGTCTCAAGACTTATTATTTATCATTGTAATTTAATATATAAGTAAATAGTGTGTATAAATTTAAGTACTGTGTATATAAATATGTATGTATTAGTGTATTATTATTCTAATATGTATTAGGGTGTATTTATTAGAATGTATTTTACGTTTATTAATAAATACTTTGTGCACCGTCCTGTATATTCCTAGTTTTAGTGTCTCTAATATTAGGTTGCCTGTAAGAGATCACTATTAGTGATAAGGCCGCCTTTGCACTACTTTTAAGATTATTTATGTTTGTTTGTTTTTTTGTTTTTTATTATGCAATAAAGTATTTTTATTATTATTATTATTATTAGTGTACTAACCACTACATCAGGTCCGAGGTTTCCGTATCATCCAGGGAAAAATTTCTAGTACCTAGAAAAATCCGAGAAGCCATTGAAATTGGCCGGTATCTACCCGAATGTTAACAGAGACGGTGGGTGGACACTACCTCCGGCGTGAAACCGATTTTTGACACTACCAGTTCATATAAAGACGGCTTCGAACCCGACACCGTAACCGTCGCGTGCACAAACTCATCCGTGCATGCGATGACGAAGACCAGAGCGACAGGGAACACTCGGAAGAGGCGCGGCCACCGCCACAACCGTGTTACCACGCACCCCTGACACCCGCCGCGATAACGTCGTGTAAAGAGCTCATGAATAAATGCCCCGGATGGGTTCGAAACTAGTCGGGCTGACCCGATAGAATAACACGTCAGTATAGCCGGTAGGTTCTATACATTAAATTTACTCAATCAAATCAAAATACACTGTAAAGAGTTGATGTATCGATGGAGAGTGCACCTAGTGGGCCGGAAAGGGTGACCGGAGCGGGCAGTGAGCGGCTGGTGGCCGTCGCAGCCGCGGCCGGTAGTACGAGGTGCAGAATGCCGCCCTGACGTATGAAACCGGTGGACGCGCATGGCGTGCGCTGCAGTGGCGGCCGCGCCTGCTGTGTTGGCGTGGTTCAATTTCGAAGTAAATTTTAATCAAACGAGAGCTTTAGAGCGCTTTTCAATAATCGATCGGACAAATAATACTGTAGACGACATTAAAAAGCTTCAATTCTACCCATCAAAGAGGCTTCTGTTCAGCGCTGGGTCATTAGTAGGTATACGAATAAGACGTGTTTAGAATTCACATTTAACAGAAAACAGTCAAGCCTTCTGTTTTTACTATTACATTATTAATTTTTACTGATTTACATTTCTTTTACAATGATGGTTGGAAAATGGTACTAAATTATTATCGAGCGAGCGAGACGATCAGAACTTCTAAGACTTTCTATAATGATTGCTCTGGACCGGGTGTTAACGGCCCGGATGTTAACGGGTGTTAGCTTACCGGGGTGTTAACGGAAACTACTTCCTATCCTATCTATGGAATATCATAAAGTAAGGTGTGATTCTGTTTAAATTGATATACTGTAGTGTTTGAATGGGATGCTGGCGGTGGCGGTGGCGGCCACGGGGACGTGATTTATGCGCGTTTAATTAAAGTCCGCGAGCCGGAAGACGCGCGCGATTGATGAGTGGCCGCCAACCGACGGACGGACAGCGGTCCTGACTGCTCGCAATAATAAACTAATACATTTATTTAATGTGATAAACGTAGGGTTTTAGTCTTTGGTAGAGTAAAATTAAATTTGCCGAGCTTTTACTTTTTGGAAATAAGTACGGCCATCGAAGACAAGTGCGTGTAAAAATTTAAATAATTAGGTGCTATGACGTATTTGATCGGCCTGTACGAGAGGTCACAGGTGGAAAAAAAATAGAGAAGAATATCTTGACGTACTGAGCCACGGCCGAGTGGGCTGCTTTGAGTGGTGTGGTGTTTGGTTGGAGTCCTACCCAGTACTAGCAAAAATTCAATAAAAAATGCTGCTTATCACTGAAAATATCTGGAGTAAGTAGTATAAAACCATTTTCCTCAATATGTTTTACGTTTATAGAACGAATGTAAAGTTAATCCCATCGTAGTTGTTTCGTTCAGAATGTAGGCTACAAATCAGAAAAAGCACAGAAATATGACATTTTATAAAAAAAAATGTATAATAGATATAATTGAGACGTGGCGTCAATTATTTTAGGCTCTAAAAACGACTAATTGTTAAAGTGGGCGGCCGACACCGGCATGAGAACCGCTGCCAATACCTCCATATTACTTGGCGGAAACTATTCGATAATTGCGCAGTTTAACGGCTCTCGTTACTCAGCGCCAACATATTTTGTCGTGTTAATTATACAACATGTTTAATTAAACATGAGATTATGACAGCAATACACCAGTACACCCTTGAAATAATGTCTAGTATGTGCGGCGTTCGTGCACCGCGCGCCGCGGCGGCCGCGAGCGACGCTTTTTACGGAGACGTTGCAATTTGGTCGGCGGACGGCACACGAGCTGGTGGACTCGGCCACTGAAGTCCTTCAAAGAGAACTAGAGATTAATTCTTCCCGTGAGAGCGCGCCTATTTCGCAACGTTTATTTACGCTTGACAACAAATCTCAATAACGCTAACTCCTATAGGTATGAGGCAGACCTCTGCAGCGTAGATAACTAGATATACATATGTCAAACAACGCGTCTCTCCGTAGGTAGGGCACCGCGGGCCGAGGACCGGCGGGCGACAAGGGATGACAGGGACACTCCTGTCTCCCTGTCATCCCTTCCGTTTATTGTTTCCGTTACTATATACAAGTAAGAAATGCGACCGTCACCCGTCACCTCAACTCGTTCATGTGGGGAGGATTGCATTGCCAGATATAGTATGTCACCTGTCGACGATTACTGTTCTACGTAGGTTTCAATATGCTATCCATCACTCACATCTATGCTAATATTATAATTGCGAAATCCTGTCTGACGCGCTTTCACGCATAATCTGCTGTACCAATATTGATAACATTTGGCTCGATTAAAGTTTGTACACAGCGATAACATATGAATAAAAAAATTCTGTGTTTCTTTCTGAGCTCTGCTCTACGACAACTTGGAATATGCTGTTATATATAAATGAGTTTGTTGTGACGATAGTGGTCTTCGCTGCTTGGCCGGCGGTCAGCAGGTTCGGTGCCCGCTGCGGGCTCATCGGGACCGGCACAAAAACTGTACCAGCGCGCTACGCTAGCTGCGTGGACGCGGCCGCGGGGGCCACGCGTTTGGTTCCGGCGGGACAGTGTCGCAGACAGACGGACAGCACCTACTTCGTGTTAACGGCTGATGCACGACAGCGACTGCACATTTGCCGCGATTTAATCTAAATAACGTAAAGTATTAAAGTATTAAATACTTTAATTGACACTGAATTTCTTACATCCGGTATTATGTTTAAAATCATGTGTTCCTTCATCCATGTCATAATATCATATAAATAATAAATATGACAACATGTTCATTTGTGTCTTTATATTTTCAAAGACGTACATGAAAGGCGTGCGAGAGTAATGTTGCACGATATAACTGTCGTTTGTGCTGATATCGTGTAAATCACTTAGCAATTTACGCGTATTGAACGTAAATTGAGGTATTGTTGAATATCGAGCTACCTCGTATACGAGAATCGAAATTAGTATAGGTTTTGAATGTACGGGACGTCCACCGTGAAAACCAGAGGCCACCCTGCTCAACTCTTCGTACGGGCATGTGGAAACGACTTTCGTAAATGTGATATGTTTCTCCAGAGACTTGTCTCACGTCTCTAACAATAATTAAATTGTTTCCTTACATATAACACGATCAGCATTCCTCCTCACTGACGAGTTCTCGTTCGCCATCGCATTACGAAACGTAAATACTGTGTGCGCGTCGACGGCGAGAGAAATATGTATCACAATCACTTCGCATTAAACAAAAATCATTTGATAACGATGTATCCGACATACGTGTCACATCCTAGAAGATGCTGCTGTACTTTGTCCATTTAAACTGTAAAAGTGATTATTTATTAGGTCACATCGAAATAAAATCGAGTTATCTTTGTTGGTTCGACGTTTCGGCAGAGTTGCATCCACCGGCCACGTCGACGATATGACTTGAATCTTTGTGGAATAATAAGTGATAATCGCGAATGTTGTCAGTCCCCGCGCCGCCGGCCGCGTGGTCCGCGCGGGCCCCGCGTGAAGCGGTCCGCGTGCCTTGCCCATAGCGGGCCCTACCACTAAGTCATACGCCGTGGCCTTATAAGAGCTTATTGCCTGTCCTAATGCCGCGCCGCCGGCTCCGAGGGATTTTAATGTTTTACGATTTGTTACAAAGTATCTGACGTAACTCTCAACTCGCCTCATGGGCCGTGTTGCGACCTGGACCGATGATGCGGCGGAAATCATGCCCTTCTCGCTAAAGTAAACGAACATTATTGTGACATTTAAAAAATTGTTAAAGGAAACTGGCCATAATCGTTCCTTACAAATACTAAGATTCGATTAAAAAACATTAACTGAGATCCCTCCGTTTTCCGAAGTCGCTTAAGTCGCCACAGTCTGTCTGTCTGTCTGTTGCGCTTTTACAACTTATCCGCTGGAGCGAGATAAAAAAATGGCGCAATTGAAGCTTAAATATATGGGGCTTACTTACCGGACAACAAAATTCCCGTTTTCCCGTCGGGAACTGAAAAACAAACAAATTCTAACTTTATACTGTGTTAAAAATACTAAATTAAACTTTAACGCTAAAGTTACACTAGTAAACTAAATTTGTTTTAGGGAATCCAAATCGGACATTTATAATTAATATTGTTATTTCTCATCCCCATTTACGGTCGTACGAGCGCTCTTCCCGGGACGGGAATGCTTGTTTCCCGTAATAACAAAAACTATATCCGCATTACGTGGGCCGGGTGAAGGTGTGTTCGCATCGCCTGTCATGTTTTTTCTAGGAATCTAGAGAAAGTTATCGTCAAATAAGTAATTAGTTAATTTTAGCACATAGGTACATGAATGAAGTATAAAATAATTTTAAATAACTTTAAATGAAAAAGATCGAAGCTAGTCAAAGTTATACAAGTCAAAGTGGTTTTGATTTAATTTCAGCCGTCGGCCAGTCAAAGTTATACAAGTCAAAGTGGTTTTGATTTAATTCAGCCGTCGGCTAGTGAAAGTTATACAAGTCAAAGTGGTTTTGATTTAATTCAGCCGTCGGCCAGTCAAAGTAATACAAGTCAAAGTGGTTTTGATTTAATTTCAGCCGTCGGCCAGTCAAAGTGGTTTTGATGTAATTCAGCCGTCGGCCAGTCAAAGTAATACAAGTCAAAGTGGTTTTGATTTAATTTCAGCCGTCGGCCAGTCAAAGTTATACAAGTCAAAGTGGTTTTGATTTAATTCAGCCGTCGGCCAGTCAAACCCGGACGCTCTCGCTAGCTCGCACTATTATCGTTCACCGGCAGCAGGTAACAGGATCATACCGGGGACGTAATGTGCTCAGTACCGAGAACCATAAATCCCATCGCAGCGAGTGTCGCTCCGACGGACGGACGGCCTCGTCAAACTGGTTGCCGTCACATTAGCAACTATGGAGCATTATCACAAACTGTTGCCCCGTCGTTAATGCTTTTTACATTTTCTATTATCGCAAATTAAAATGATCAGTTTTTTTCCTCCACCGACCGGTTCGCGACAGGAAAAAACCGACTGGCATCTTAATAATGAATAAATAATGCAAAACCTAGGAAACGGCCGCTTTGACGGCCTGCGGTGCATTCCGCGGGAGCTGCGGCGGCAAAGTGCTCGGTTGTGACTGAAACGATACTCCCAGCAATGCTACAACTGATTTATGAAGGCAGACGTGCGGAACGGCATCTCCGCAGACTCTGCAACCTCCTCACTTATACCGCATCTCCTCGTTTTTGAAATGAACCTTATTCTTCAACAAGCTAATATCTTATAGCTTACATCTACTGGTGTCATACGGCAAATTTAGGCGTCCCCAAAATATTCTATACTTCCCTACATAAATATATAAAGCACACGTGTTCGAGGGAGAAAACTACGCGTACGGGCGGCTTTCTCATGTCAGTCGGTCCGACGGCACCATTACTACTAATTGGAATATCCCAGTCTTCCGCCACAGGTCACCTTGAGCTGTGTTCCAACTCTGCTTCTGCTTTCTTTACACCACATCGCACCTTAGTCAATACTTGTGCGCTTCCCGTCAGATCAGTGAGGCTGTAGACACCTTTCAAATGGAATAAATGAAGTAATGTCGTACTTAAGTCATACATCGAAACGATAATTGCGCTATGAGAACAGCAACAGTGTTATGTCCGTCGGGTTAGCTCCTTAATTACAATTCATTATGTCAAATTCCTCGTGTGACTGGTGCGGATAGCTATTGTGAGTGAATTGACACAAGTATTTAAAACATTATTGCGAAGCTACCGGTTCTTCGGGGCTTTTAACGTTTACGTTACGAGAGCCACATTTTTTTTTAATTTGTAACATAAAATCTTAATTTTTATTCACATAAAAATAAACAAATATTTCTATCACAGAATATATCCTATTAGCCAATAAGACTAAGGTTCTGCATGTTTAAGAAGAAAGGATTTTTACGGTAAAAGATTTTTTTATATATTTATCTGCAGAACTGCAGCATCACCACAAGTTGCTACAGGTCGCTCGCCCTGGATGGATCTTGTGAGTGTTATTCAAACTAAGTCTCTGCAAAGCAAAAGTATCTCAATTAAATTTAGCAAAAAGTAAGATAAGGTTAAATATAGATAAATTAGTGTAAAGGATTGTCAATTAGTTCCGAAAATTTTCTCGGAAAAAACAGTAGCATATGTATGCGTTATATAAAGTTTAAACAGGTATCTTTACTGCAATGTTAGTCTGTGGAGGGATTGAAAAGATAGAAACAAATATGTTTTTTTACACTTTCGTGTTATATTGGTAGAAAGTACCTACAATGTAAGCCGACGACGCGCACACTACTTCTGCAATAAACGATGTCAGAATGTAATGCATTGTTATCTTTTTATCATTCGGTAAATTACTTGTCTCGGTCTTGGTTGTAGTCTGGACATTTATTCGCCGCTCTGTTATAGAAGAACAAGTTTTAAATATTTTAATTTGGGGCATTGCACTATTTCAAATCTCTGAAAACATCACTCGACCTCCATCCGCAGTCGATGTGCGACGTCGTGAGCGATGTCTAATGACGTGTAATGTGCCGGGGATGTAAATGAAAAATTCATAAAACGGAAGGAGAGGAACATCAAATGAGCTCTTATTTAACGTCGTTGGGTGAAATTGTTCGATAACTGTGAAAAATTTAGCTAACGGAGCAAATTGAGTGAACTGACGCCGCGGCGGGAGCGGCCCCGCGCAGCCTCCGCCCACAGCCGAGAGGAGCGGCGGGGCTGCGAGCACTGACATCAGATTGCATTTGGCTTCATCTTGGCTCATAGCTTTGGTTACAATTCAAACGACTATGAGATAGAACATTTAAAAAAAAATTTATACTCTTTCATCGATTAACTTAAACTGGATAACTAAGGCATTTAGTAAGTTACCTTTTATTAAGTTAAGTTATTTAGTAAGTTGCAGTAACAGAAGACAGTACCGTAATAGTGTGGTTTTAAAATAGTGTAACATAATAGACAGTCTTCAAATTAAAATAAGCTAAGACATGTCCCTAATGTACAGTGTGTACATCATCACTATACATATTATAAAACAAAGTTTGTCGCATTTCTTGTACGCATAAAACTTTAAAACTACGCAACAGATTTTGATGCGGTTTTTTTTAATAGATAGAGTGATTCCAGAGGAAGGTTTATACGTATAATAACATTCAATACGGAGTAGATAAATACTGTAATTTTTGACGTTTCTATAAATAATTACATTTTTTTCCACTTACATTGCAAACGCAGGCTAAACCCTACGAGATTTATCAAAATAATCTACTAAGCATTTGTACACCTTGAAAAGGTCTACAGAAAAGTCGGCGATGGTATATGTCTATCTCTTATGGATAACCCACTATAGCATTTTTTGTCATTTACTTTTTACGAAAAATAATGCCTTATTTATGAAGCAATTTTTATACAATACAGCCACGGGCAGTAATAAATAAACCAAAACTACTGGATCGATTTTAATCATTTTTTTTACACTGAATGACATGGGATATATATTTTATACCCGTGCGAAGCGGGGGCAGGCCGCTAGTTAAAACTAAGCCAATGCAGTAGCTAAGTTTTCTATAAGGAATTTAAATAAACTAATTTATACATATTATATCCTTATACCTTCATGGATCTAACAAGTCGCAGCAGTTGTAAAATTACCGACCTTAAGGAACTCTATGACGCGTGTAAAACGTACAAATTGTATTGTTTCAGCTAAAGACATTTCCATCGGCAAACAGTTCCGACGGCGGAACACCGCGGCCCCAAACCGCGGGGACTTTATTGTTGTTTAATGTGTTTATCTGACGAAACAAACAGTTTGAGTTTTGTTTGGAAATTTATTATGCTGTGGTACGCGGGATTGGGGTGTAGGGGTGAGCGAGGGCGGGGTGAGCGGGGGGTGCGCGGCCTCTGCGAAATTGATCCGTCCATACTTCATAATCATTGGCGAGAGCCGCCCCCGGGGCCGCCCGCTCGCTGCCACCAGGCCCCGGCCCCGACCCTGGCCCCGTCCCCCGGCCCCGACCCCCGGCCCCGACCCCCGGCAGACAGCCTCCACCCTCGCACGCGACCGCCCGACTCGCACTCCCTCACTCGTGTATCTAACGTAAACATTAATACGTGAATTAAAACAATTTATTCCTCATTAATGTATAATTAGTAGTATTCTTTTATTAATTACCCACGCAGGCGTATAAAATGTGGAGTAATTAAAGGTCATATAAACAAGGAGTGCGGAAAAATAAAACTCATGGTGCGTTATGTGCCTACGCGAATACGTTAAATGAAATGAAATATTTATCGCTTACGTTTCTTGAGGGAAAAATTTGACCTGACAAGAAACATTTTGTATTCCTAACGAATTTGGCACCATCTCCGATTATGCCCCGACATTAGATATTGATATAAGTTGCATCCTCTTTTGGTTTTAATGCATTTTGAATCACATGAATAGTATCCTAATTGATAAACAATAAGGGATGCACTGTGAGGGATTGCACGTTTTTGGCGTTTTTTTTATTATTTTCTAAACAAACAGTTATTCGAGGTGAAATGAGAACCGAAAATCTCGTCATACGTCGCCAGACGCTCCCAAATAAAAAACCATTTCCCTCCTGTTTCCTTGTTTGCTTCATACAAACGATTTCAAGGTGTATGTTTGAGGCGAGCCGCGCCCGCTCGTATGTATTCGGGCAGGTATATGTCAATTTGTCGCGAGCCTCATAAACAATGTAAATATATGTAGGTATGTCTGCACGACGCACGTCACCACACAATAGAATGCGGCCCGACAACTCTACTCGCTATTTACCTTTTGTGGCTCTGCGTCGTTGTGGTATAGTTGTGCGAATAAATATGTATTGTATGACTAGCTGACGGCCCGGTTTCGCACGGCCAGTAGAACATAGGATGACCTCTGTGAGACCCGCTATATGTATTAGTTTTTATGCGCGTTAGTTTAGGTAGATTTCGCGCTCTTTTCTAATTTATTCAAAAAAATTATATTATCTCAAGCAATCATAAGATCGCGGGTCTAAAGTTAATCGATGCAAGGTGTGATATAAAAAGAAGAAAAAGAAAATATTAAAGACTGACATAACTTTTTAAAGAAGGGTAAAAGAAAAATAACGATATCGCAAAAAAGGGGAATAATTGGAATGTGAGACGACGAACGGAATGTGATCCGGGCAAAGAAACTTTATGGGTGAATAGAATAAGAGCGGCATCTAGTTCGGACAGATTTTGAATATGGGTGAGATGTTAAAGCGAGAATAGAAATCAAAGGAAAATACCGTCAGATTACTGACGGTTTACATTAGTGAACTATGAGTTTCACTATACTTCGGGTTACCTGCTAGAGTTCCTTACACTAGCTTATTTAAGTTAAGTAATAAGGATTATTTCTGTATGCGTGTAAGTAGTTTTCCGATAACTATTTAATACGAAAGCATTTTCTTAGAAATAAGAATTTGTATAGTAATTTATCCTCAGAAGATTATTTTTATCGTTATCATTAGATCTATAGAAGAAGAGACTACTAGACATTATTTTAAAATATTTTGTATCTTTTTTCAAAAACTTATAAGATTGAATTTGCCGTGTATGTACGTGAAGGTGGAATCTTGCAAGTTAAATTGAACCCACTTCCCGGTGTTCTAGTCCTGATGACAATGCATGACTATTGTAAGCATAACCTGATGTTGCTGCCAGGATTGGCACAGACAGTACAGACGTGGGAACTCCACAACGGCTAACGGTAGGGACATCAAATTTAGTCAAAAGCTCTTATTTATTAAAATCTTTTATTATTTTTAACTTATTACCGTATGAGTGCAGACTATAAAATAGTAAGACTTGTAATTAATTAACTTAATAAGCAAATTAAAGCGTTGAACAAACTGAGGCGGCTATTAATTTAATTAGTAATTTACGACATGTTTACCGGGCCGTTTAGCGCAACCTCCACACCACACCACACTCCACACACCAGATAGAGCCACGTTACAACATTTCCAATTCATCAAAATTCCGGGCCCAGTGGTGGTCAGATACCATCGCCGCGGCCGCTAATTGTGATCCGCGCCTATTTCATTAACGGAACATTCATTAGGGAAACAAAGCCACTGAATACATTACACAGGCTGCGGTGAGCGCGGTTAGTATGTTTGGTCTACAAATAACGAAAGTGTGGACCTGTCTCGTCTGTACCGTCCATACTAATCAGTGCTAAGTAATTGTGGCTGATGATAGGATACTTTTTTATTTTTAACATTGAGAATTTTGGTGCATCGATATGCTTTCAGCGGGTTCGAGATATTTCGAGAATTTTTTGGCAAACATATTTGAACACCTATGTAAAATATTTATATTATGGTCATATGATACTATAACATCCGAACAATCAATCAATGGAGGAAAATAAGAACACTGCAGAAGTACTTCATAAGTTGAAACGCATTTCATTATCTCTGTAAATGGCTAGTGTTAGCAAATATTGTAAATAATGAAAAGCCTTATTTTTACTTTTTTTCAATTTTTACGAAATAATAGAATGTCGCAAAAAAGTAGATACGGCTTGATAGAAATTTGCTTCTTTACTTATTTGGTCTCGTATTAATCAGTACAATATCGCAGCTGCGCCCGACGCGGCACCGAGAAAAATAGATAGAATGCGTTAACAATTTTATTGCGGGGTTGTGGGTGCTCGTTTGTGTCACCCCGACGCCGACCAGCCAGCCGACCCAGAGCCGCCAGGGGCAGCTCCTTTATTACAATACCGGCAACCACGTCCCCGACCAGTCAATCCTTGGTTAAGACGTTAATGTTTTTTTGCAAAATCACGGAGTCTTAGAGTAGGAAGTTAGTTGAAATACTGCTAGATACTGGTATACTGGATACTGATGATTTGTATGGTCCTAGCGTGTAAGTAATTTAAGATACATATAACTTGTACAATTTGCTGTAAACGAAGCTCAAAGATACTGGTGGAATTATAGTTAATTCGAACCATTACTTACTAGTAGGTACCTGATTTGTGAGTGAGCTTGTATTTAGTTATTTCTTGAGTCGAGGCATTAAATAAGGGGAAAAATTGTTATACCTATAGCAAAAAACTAAATTAACTATTTTATCTTATATAGGTACAGTATATAAATATGATGCTTAAAAATTGTACATGACTCCTAAAAACATAATGTCAAGTTGGTAGATTTTGGTTTATCGTACTCGACTTTGATGTATGACTAAATGGGTAAATATTAAAGTATTCGAACAGTGCAACTTACCTAAGTCGCCTTCTACGACACCTGGGTAGGAAATGAAGGTGGTATATTCTACTCATCCGGAAACCATACAGCGGCTGATATTCACAGGGTCTTTGTTTTGCAAAAAAGAGCTATACGTGGTATTTATAATATGAAACCTCGTGATTCTCTTAGGGAAAAGTTCAAAGAAATTGGCGTTATGGCTGTAGCTTCACAATACATCTACAGTAATATACTATTTGTACGTAAAAATATTCACTTGTATAGTAAAAATAGTGATAGGTATGACAGACATACAAGAAACAGACATAAACTAATGACGCCTAGATTACCCCTCCAAAAGGTCCGAAAATCATTTGTCGGTCTCGGTACACGTTTTTATAACAAAATTCCTCAACATTATCTGGACTTGCCTTTACACAAGTTTAGAAATTATCTCAAAACGATGTTGCTACATAAAGCTTACTATACTATTGAGGATTATTTGAGTGATAGCTTATCTTAACTGCAGTCAGCTACGCATCCAGCTGCAACGATTATCTTGTAACCATCAAATTGTAATAATTTTTAAAAGATTAGCCGCCGAGTTTCTTGCTGATTCTTCTCGGTAGGAGCAAACTTCCGAATCAGTGGTAGCTTCTTTAAAACATTTGACGATTCAAAAGTACTGTAAACAGTCCACTTGAATAAAGAATATTTTGAATTTGAATTTGAATTTGAATTCGTAACATCCCCTGAGACCTAACAGTAGATGGCCATCCGTCAGGACATGAAAGTGGGATCAGGGATATCTATCCCTGTATCCTCCTGGTGTTGAGCACGTGGAGCCCCGCGGAGCTTGGCTACACTAAATCAGCGGCGGCCAGTTAATGGTGCTAATTCCGTTGTTAACTAACTAAAACTAATTAATTATAGTTAATTGTTGTTTCGTAACCGTAACAGCCGGTAATGACATTTGGAGTACATTTTTCTTTATTAAGCCTAATTATATATTTAAATTGCGTTACGCTGTTAGCAATATAAATAATTGCTTTGTTAAAGGTTAACTGAGAGATGTTTATATTAATTCTTACGTTAACTTCAGAGTACATAATTTATAGAATTAGGCGTTACTTTGCGGAGATCCATAATACAAAAGTAATAATAAAATTATTTTGCTATAATCCGCGATGAAGTAAAATAGAAAATATATATAATGCTAAATGTAGAGTGGTCAATCGGTTATCATACCTGATACATGCAGGAGTCGTAAAAAACACATGCACAAACCTCCACCACCGCCACCATGATACACAAGCACTATATAAGTTCACTATCACAAACTCAACAATCGTTTCGCCCCGCAACCGAAGCATCGTCAGGAGATAGACTCCACGACCAAAATCGCAAAGCCTTTCAGAGTACATGTTTAGCAATATTATTTTTGTGCATTTAAATCTTTAAATGAGCTAATCTTGTGTATATCTACCTATGTACCTATAATCTGACTTTCGGAAACGGCTCCAACGATTTTCATGAAATTCAGTATTGCAGGGGCGGCATATCGATCTAGCTAGGTTTAATTTAATAAAAAATGTTGTTTTTAAGCATTTAAAAATTGCTAAAATATAAATACAATACATAGGTTAATTATGCTCTCAATGGCAAATGGCAATGTGTATAATATACAAAGTAGGAATTTTGTGGATTTCGGATTTTTTAAATAAAATTCCACGATTAATTTTAGCTTTGCCATGTTACAGTAGTTCAAAGTAATTATTATAAGAAGGGTGCTACCGTAGGAGTACTATAGTATTGAGGATTACATAAATGATGAAAATGCGTGTCTTTAACATCGAAATTACAGTTATATGAATTATATTTTGAAAATAGCAACCGCCGAGTTTCTTATTGGCTGTGAGATCAATTTTTGGAACCAGCAGTAGAGTTGACAATTGAAATAGAGTTGTTAAGTTTATTTTCATTTAAGTATATTCTAAATTCAATTTAAGCTGTCAGAATTATAATGAGAGTTATAAGAGGAAGTAGCAAGATTGACGTCGAGTAAGTTTTAGCTAAGTTAATTATGACAAAATTTTCTTTAGAATTGACATCCTCTCCTGCTGACTGGTGCATTAAATTTAGGACTTGGTATAAATCTACCTGGGCTACACGATTTCAAACAACGGAATTGTGAAGCAGTCGTCAGAAAGTGCATTGGAATGGCAAAGAGCACCATCTCACAGCTGGAGTGAATCTGGGCACATAAAAACATCATTCGCAATGCTGATTAAATAATACAACGATACATCATGGCTTAATGTGTATTTTATTACTTTATTACTATAAAAATAATAATGTAAGGAATTTAAACTTACCATGTTGTACAGTTATCGTTATGCATTCTAATATTTAATTTATAGAATTAAGAGTTATTAGATCCATAATACAAAATAAATATTTTTTTTTGTTAATATATAGGTATAATAGTCGATGTAGAGTGGACTAACCGTTTTCATACCTGCTACATGCGGCGTTCCCAAAGACGCATGTATAAACCCAACAATCGTTTCGCCCCGCACCCTAAGCATCATCAGGAGATAGACTCCACGACAAAATCTCAAAGCCTTGCCAAAGCTTTGCGATTCCCACACGAACTTGGACAAGAGCGCAGCGACAGTCACAGGGTTCCACTTCATTCAGTTTTGATACCGACGTCTTGCGTTTCTAAATTTAGCAAAGAACAAAAAAAGCAGCCAGAAACAGTTGTCGTTTGCAGATACGAGTATGATTTACAAATAAACCGTTTAGGTGCGGAATAAATTTCGTTGACACATGAAGAATAAATTATACTTTGAAAGTCGACTCGACGCGAGAGCCGGCACGTAAAGAGTGCTCTTAACGAATACAGATCATTTCAACACTTAACTCTTATATTAAGCACCAACCTACAACCTATCTGTATAGTTATTTTATTATAAGGTCTGGAAGGGTGTGGAAATGTTGACGAGTAAAAATAATGCATGCATTACCTGTAAAGCGCATGTCTTATCTATGACACAAATATAATGAAAAAATGTTATAAAGAATAATTTAAGACACGTAATAAGTGAAGTTTAACAATGATGATGTCGCTTTAAGGGACAATAATTTGAATGTATTGCAAAATTTAAAGCAAGTGTGAAAACGTCGAGGTTTATTTGCGCTGTTGAATATTAAAACACAATCTTATCTTAAGGATTAAATTTCAGTCTTGCGTCGGAGATGACGCAAACAGACATATTTATTTGTAAGACTGTGCATTTCATTATTGGACTGATGTATCGTATATCGGTGTGATATGACCGACTACTATAACGGCCGTCGCGGCGCTCTAGACGGTGTCCGCTCGGGGCGCGGCTGGCGGCGCCGGCTCCGCGCCCGCCAGCCGGCTGCGGCGGCGTGTCCCGGGCAGGTGGCGCCGCGTGGTCTGCGCGCGCGCAGGAACCGGAACTCTATTGTTTTTAAATGGCGACCCGCCCGCCCCTCGCCGCCCGCCCTCGCGACATCTGCTGACCACGGCTCCGATTTGAGATTACCGACCTTACCCTCATCAACTCCTCGGGCTCCTCATGCAAGATCCTTATGTTTAAGAAATCCATTTATACTAGGGTGAATACTTGTTATCAGCAAGCAAGAGCATATAAGATGGCTGCGATCCAATGCCTAGGAAAGCTTGGAATAGCATTTTTGTATCATTGCTTGGAACTGACGTGCCTCTAAAGCGTAACTAAATGTAATGTAATATGAACCTAGTGCGTAATGAACCTAGGAATCACTACATATTATAAAACAAAGTCCATATTTCCCTATGTACGCATAAAACTTTAAAAGTACGCAACAGATTTTGATGCGGTTTTTTTAATAGATAGAGTGATTCCAGAGGAAGGTTTGTACGTATAATAACATTCATACGGAGTAGAGAAATACTGTAATTTTTGAGGTTTCTGTAAATAATTACATTTTTTTCCGCTTACATTGCAAACGCAGGCTAAACCCTACGAGATTTATCAAAATAATGTACTAAGTATTTGTACACATTGAAAAGGTCTACAGAAAAGTCCGCGATGGTATATATCTATCTCTTATGGATAACCCACTATAGCATTTTTTGTCATTTACTTTTTACGAAAAGTAATGCCTTATTTTTGGAGCAATTTTTATACAATACAGCATTAATCCTTATCCAATTAAGTACCTTAAATAAATTGTTGATTTAATATAGATCAATATGGCCGTTTACAGCATGTAATTTAAGTGAATATTTTCGGAGATATTACAGATTTAAAATGATTTAATACTTGTAAAAATAAAATACATAGGGAAAATGTAAAAGTAAATAACTAAAAATGTACTATATGAATTTAGATATTCCAAAGATAGCAGGAAATCTTCTTGGTATAGGGAAAGGAAATTGTTTTTCTCTAAATTTAACGCTTGCGGGCCACGGGCAGTAATGAATAAATCAAAACTACTGGATCGATTTTAATCATTTTTTTACACTGACTGACATGGGATGTATATTTTATACCCGTGCGAAGCAGGGGCAGGCCGCTAGTGATTTATAAAACTATAAATCCTGGTAAAAATATATACGTAAGTTACGAAACAAATTACGTTCAGTTCACCACAGTCGTCGGCGGTAAGTCTGCGAGGACCTTTCGTCTCCAGGTCCCGCGAGCGGTAGAACGAAGTTCGGCGTTATGACGTGCCTCTACCTTCCTCTCCAGCATCTACGCCGTCCGATCCAGGATGTCGGCTAAACGTCGTGTGGAATTTCAAGTAAACAGAAAATTAAAGAAAAAACCGAGTCGATTCGTCGAACACGTTACCATTAGGGCCGAGTCATTCGGCGCGGGCGACGTTTGAATACGCGCGGATATTTCTCGGAAGCAGTTTCGCCAACAAAGGGCCGTCTAATTTGCCGCGGACAATGGAGGAAAAACGGTCGTTTTTATGGTGATCTGATTGTCGGAATCCGTCAATCTAACAAGTGTCGCGGCCGGCCCGCATTAGCACACAATGCCGCAGCTGCCCGCTTGACCCGCCGCCTGACCGCCGCCTGACCCGCGGCCGCGGCGGCGTGCACTACTGGGGATTGGACACTTCCTATGGTATATGTGGGAGATGTGACTTTATTCTTCGAATAAGGCGATATATCATTAAAAATATATGTGTTTAATGGATATTTAAGCTTTGCACTATTCGGTAAGGATAATTTTTGTAATATAGTATTAGTACATCAAAATTGGTACCGTGCTGTGCTTCAAACCTAAAATCTTACACATAGTATAAGAGGCGGTTCCTTCTCGTTTATACGAGTATTATTGGCGTTTAAAAAATAGTTTGGGCACTATTCACGAGAACGTCAATGTTCTGATGCCATTTAAAGGATATATTTTATTTTATATGTTGAACAGCTTCATTAAATACGAGCTTTATTATATATTTACATACGAGTTAATGTGCAAAACTTCTTTCTATACCTTTTTAAGCACATTACGCGCAAAAAATGTATGATTATGCATAAATTAAGTTCTTATATCTCATTTTATTACGAAGTAAAATAAAATTAATATTTAGTGACTTTTAAAGTTAAGTATTTATTATTTTCGTTTCTCCCGCCAGTTTCACATAAAAAATAGTTTTTCATTTATTTCGCGCATAGTCCGCTTATTCTCGACATCAGTTACGAGTATTAACGGATCGCACAAACGTGAATGAATATAAATAGAATTCTATGTTATTCATACAGTCTGAACTTGTAGCCTATTGGGATGATATCGTATTGGTACCAGGGGTCATAAGGTCGAAGCCTGGGGAGGCACTTATGAGTTTTGTATCAAAATTTATGTTTCTTATTAATACTAAAAGGTTTTCCTTCATCAAAAGATCGTTACGAAACAGATATCTTAACAGAATTCTTGGGATATGAGTAACATACCAACCCGCATCGGAGCAGCGTGGTGGGGCAGAGATGAGGCCTATTCCAAAAAGTGAGATAACTATTTTTATTCCGAAATGCTATGGCGATATAAACATTGTTGAAATTAAATTAAAATCATAATGTTAATAACATTTTAAACGTACTACTGACGGTCTCACGCGGCCCTCTCGCGGCGACAACCTGCTAGAACAAGGAAATGACTTTTACTCTCGGCGGAAATTATCGAAACGCTTAATCTACATTAATAAGTAATTAACAGAACCTGTCAGTCAGTGCGGACCTTTTAACGACAACGCTAACTTCTCTCCCCGGTTCCACCGGTACCACAAAAGCTGCGCAAAAACGGTTTTTTTTTCTAACATGTGGGGCCAGCATTTAAACGTCAATCGCGTTAAACATGATTTACTGACGCTGACTAGAGCATAATGATGCGCTAGCTAGTGGCTTAGAAGTGAGAGTGTGACAGACAGACACACGGTCAGACTTTCACTATTGCGATCCAATATTATAAATGTGACGAAGATTTTATAATACTCATCAATTCAGTGACAAATCGAGTTTATATGTTTTTCCTGGGAACATGGATTTTTCTACAATACAAACACCATGTATATTTCCAGGTTAAGACCTATCTGTACGCAAAAACGTCCTACTTTTACTTTGAACATGCGTTCAAAGTAAAAAGAACTTTTAAAAGGTGAAGCTGCAAGTTTAATCGAACAAACTTTAGAGTTTAAGTCCGATTTTGTTCGTCTCGTAGGTAGCGCCTGCCCTCTAGCTCGCTGCTTGTCAACTATTGATGTTTTTTCCGCTCGTACGTTGGATATGTATGCGCGACGACGTCACCGATGACAGACGGACAGACAGCGACGATACATAATTCATACATCGGACACGAGCCGGCGGCAAAAACGGCCGGAAGCTGACCGCCTGCGGCCGGACTACTTCCGACATTTGTGGCTCCTAACTGCCACTTGTCCGTCCGCCGCCTGCAGTTTACATTCGAGAGTTAGGTTAGGCGCTGTTTGTAACTAAACCCACTCCAAATATCGTACTGTCGCTTAGTACTATTGCTCGCTCTGGGCGCGGATACCGTATTATTGTTAACGATTTCCATCACTCCATCCTGAATATAAGGACGTTAAACATTTACCGATTGTTAATTCAAATATAAAAAGGTCAAGTTAAAACAGTTTTAAACAAAATTTCATGTCCCTACTGTTAATCATTGAGGAGTTCTCTCGTCTGGAGACAATCTTTTAACAGTATCAGGCCATGCTTATCATAATCATGCATTGTCTTCGGGACTGGAGCATTATGTAAAATTTCAGCTCAATTGGACACCGGGAAGTATATTCAGTTCGGTTTTTGTTAGATTATAATTAAGCAGCCACTGGTTCGGTAAGCTACTCTTACCGAGTAGAACCAGCAATCTTTCAATCTTTTTACAAATAATACAATAATTTCAAAGTCTAATCGAGTTCGTATTCACAACTCAAACTCCAGCCTCGTTATCATTTACATCTCCATATGTATCTCAGTGGTGCGTCCGGCGCTCATCTCTAATTGTTGGAGACAGACTGCTTGCATTAGTGTGGATTGGTGGTTGGTATATTAGTTACTACTTGTTGAGTAGGTTTAAATTTAAAAAATATACATTCTTACTGTTATAAATAAACTTAGTTTTAATAGTAAACTGTGCACTTCCATAAAAAAAATGAAAGGATAACAGTAATGAAAATGAACCTCCACAAAGTAACCTATAATTCTTTAAGTTATTGAAATAATTAGAGTTAATAATAATAAAAGTTATTTTTTTTAATAGCATCGTATCAATTGTCAAAAAAAATTGTTGGTAATTATTTTTAACTTTAGATTTATAAAAAGTATGCTAAAAGCATTATATGTTCTGTAGTTCTAAATATTTATTACTCTTAAAACTTATAAGGTTACTCGCTGAGCAATTTAAAGCTGAGGGTTTTACGAGTAAAAGCATCTCAACATCAGCAGAAATTTAGAGTTATAAAGTTTTCCGAGCGTTATTCAAAAGGTGCCGGTTTCCATGTCGGGCGTTACACTTCGGAAGGATCTGCGTGTAGAGAGGTTTTGTGTTTGTATTCGTGGGAATTTGACACGAATTAGGAGCAGTAAAAACGAGCAGTAACTAGTGCAAGTGGCATACCTTAGAAATTTACGTCCGGCCCTTATCTAGGCATTCGGCCGCGAGCAGGAACGCGCGGCTGTAAAATATGATTGATTGTAGGTGTTCCGAGTTTTACGAGCGGAACCGCAGCCCGGCATGTAGTATGTAGGCACATTCCTCGAGCGCAATTTCGATAAGGGGCACCCGTTAGTACCATTAATCTTGTACTTTTCGCTTTACAAAACTTCGGTTACGGTATGTAACGGGCCGGCACGCACTCCGGGCGCGCTGAGCGCTCTGGAAAAGCTTCATATTTTATGAATTTAACTTTGTACACACCCATTACGGCGATAAATGATGGGTGAACTGAAAGAACCGTTTTAAACATTTCAATCTGACGGTCCGACGATTCAAAATCCAGGATGTGCTCAGAACGCTCCGACGATATTATATTCCGATTCATGCTGAGAGCCGCTAGTTCCTCGTTCTTTATGCAAAACGTCGACGTCAGTAACACCTACGTTTTCTTTAAGTGCTACTCGAAGCAATACTAAAAGAGCCCAGATCGACAAGAACTAATTTTGTAGATTGTAAAAAATAAATGTTTCACGAGCGTTTATTCAACTCTGACAATCAAATCACACGCACATCACGCCAGCACAAACACACATAGTGCACACAAAGGGTTTACCGGCGCCTTATTATTGGCAGTCTGATGGCATGCATGCCACTAGCTGCCCACTTTATGCCCAAAGAGTGCAGCCACAAAAATTGTACATTAAGATGGACAGCCTCCTCTACAGTTGTTCTCCGTTGTAACGGCCAATCGTTGTAGATATGATAAGTCTAAAGTTTATGACTGAGGCATGTGATTTCCAGTGTTTTACGTATAATATAAAGATACGTAAAGCATAATAAAGATATAATAATATCTTTATTACAAGAAAACAAGTTGCCGTGTGGTATCCGGCTGCCTAGAATAGACCACACTCATTTCTTACCGAGGTGTCGTAAAAGGTGACTAATGCAAGTTAACGTCAGGTAGGCGGCTGGTCGTAAAAGATAATATAGCTAAATCATGTGACATGTTTACAACATGTGTCGACTCCACTTAGAGTGGGATAAGAGCAGGAGGATGATGATATAAGAAAACTAAATATTGTTTTCTTATTTTTATATTAAAGTTGACCTGCGTCGTATTTGCGTATAAGTAAACTATAGGTAAATAGTTTGCGGACGAGCTAAAAAGCCTACACATTTGTTAAACACCGGAAATACACAGTGTGCAAGTTGAAAATGGGATGCCGACCTATACAAGAGATTTCAAAATTCAAATTGCTTTATTTCTTTTTAAAATACAGGTACACAAGATTTGCAAGGGCCCCTGTACTAGGCGAGAGCCCGTATTACTGGGTTGCCCCGCTCAACCACCAAGATTTCAGTATTATAATTATAAAATCCAATCTGCAGAACCAAATTATACATAACGTCATCATTATTCAAATCAGATTAGTATGTCGGCTGAGATACCTCCCACGACTTATTCAGTTCCTGAAAACAAGTTTAAAGTAACTCCGCGTGTTCCCGGTCACGGCAGTGGTGCCCTCCAAAGTTCGCTCGTCGGATATGAAGCGGGTGTTACGTTAATCCGCGCTCCATTAGCGAACTTTGCGCCGGCGAGATCAACTTTCAGCAACTTGTGCGAAACTTCACTCGTATGATAATTACGAGCCGCCCTTCCTCACCTCGTACGGCCTCTTTGGAGAGGAATCTTATTATCCCTTCTATGAGATTGCTGTTTTGAGTAATAAAAATGTATTACGTCTTCTACAAACTGGATACAACGAATTGACGTATTTTTCTACATTCAGTTGGGAGTTTTCCATTTTTTTTGTCGTTTTTTGAACCGTTAAGTTTGTCTATTCTGAATAGATTCGAGGAATATTATTTATAAAGAGATAAAAAGCTACTTTATTCATGTGATGTGAAGGCTATCTTCTTTAAAGAAAAGCTCGACCTAGTCAGTCTCTATTATCTGGAATATCAACTGTTCACTAAATGGAGTTTAGTATAAAATATTGTATTGCTTTTTGTTGATTGGTATTTTAATTCAGGGAGATGAAGAAAGAAACGAATAGCAAAAACTCCGCTGAAAAGTGTTGTTGGACTGTATTATAAAAAAAAATCTTTAATATAACGTTTGTTTCGTTTATAATATAGCGTTTAACGTAATCTTAAAGTTTTTGTGAATTGCCGAATCATCCGAGATGTTATATATGAGTTATTTTGAGCTATTTATTAACTAATATTAAGATAAAGTGTTTATTCTCGTTTCCCTGAAGTAAATACAAGAGTCTTATCTTATAATCGTTAAATATACTCTCGAATAAATAGATATTAAGCGTTTCAAGCACATCTTTGAGTCGGGCGCGGTGGCGGTGCTCTGCGCAGAGGATACTTTACTTTAATGAAAATTTTAAATTAACAGAGTCGCAATTGTCTTCCTGTTATCTATAGTGTAGGGTGGCCGTGTATTGCGACTGCGCGGGATTACTTGGGATTGTACTAGAAAGTATCAGATTGATAAATGGAAAAGAGTTTTATTAGATTCTCTATTATACTCAACATTCTCCTGCCCCTATCCCACTCTAAATTTATAAACATGTTGTGCCAACATGGTATGAACCTGTTGTTCATCATTTGGCTAGTTATTTTACGACCGGCCTACTGCCTAACGTCAACTTACATTAATCGCCTTTAACGACACATCGGTCAGAAATGAGGAGGTTTAGCTGGAAATCACACGGTGGCTCCACTTACATATTTATAATATTAGTAATTAATGAAAAAAGCAAAAACACTCTATAGGTACGCAATGTGTCTGTGGATTAAATATTTTTTTAGAATAAATTATTTCCATTCGTACATTTAGTATAACATAGTCTCATTACAGTCAATAGTTGATATAAGTTCTTGAACTTTAACGTAGATTAGTGTAATTAAATGGCTGTTAGCAGGAAGTAGTTGGCGCAAATGAGTTTCACAATTACCTGCAAACGCTTTGTTATGTTGTTACACAATATTATGCATGCAATCATGATATTACAATACATTATTTGTACAAATCGATTATCTCAGCCAAGCCTGCCTTAAGTGCTACCTTAAAACCATGTCTAAATCATATGTCCCGCTCCGCACGTTAACGTTGAGACCTTTGTGCCTGCTTCAAATTGCAGAAAAGTAAATATACCTGGAGCTTACGGTCTGGCTACTTAGGTTCGACTTTGAGAAAGATGTAAGTATTCAAATAGAACTTAGATGAGCCATCGGAAAGTTATGCTAAAATAATGACAAGAGAGAAAATAATGACAACAAGAGCTTTTTATCCAAGATACTTTAACGGAGGCCTGATATCATTGATGCTGTATAAAATGCGATCTTATACGCTGACTTAAGACTTGGGATTACGAAAATTTCCGAGTCTCTCTTGGGGAAAATGAAAAGATATCATCGCTTAATTTGTGCGTGGACAAATCGGATCACAAAAAGATTCGTTAAAAAAATTAAGTTTAACGGGTAGTAATGCTAAAGTGGCGAAGGATTACGGCACATAGTTTGAAGAACCGACGGATCTGTGAGGACTCGGATTTAAAAAATATTAAATTTATTGATATTTAAAATTTAGCGAGCGCTCTCCGGTGGAGGAAATCATTGACAGGAAAGTTGTACCTATAGTTCAGTATCCTAGTAAATGCGTAACATGTGAATTGACATTAGAGCAGCGGAGTCCTTCTTAGCTCCATACCGTGCCTCCAAAAGTAAAAAGGATTCCCAGCAATAGCACAGTAACAGGCCGTTGCTGGCGCACATTATTTCGTATTTTCAAATCGTGCAGTCACCCTCCCTCACGAACTCCAGCAATCTACATCCGCTCCCTTAATTACGAACCCTTTCCAAATAAATCTTGCGTATCTTACTTTAAGGGAGTTCACCGAAGATCCCCCCCTTTCCCCTTCCTCCAACACAAACACAACACAGCCCAGTTCATTGTGAACGGATACCGATCGGCTGCGGGTTGCGGTCTGCGGCAAGACAAGGCGGGAGACGCGCGTGCTGGCAATGCACAGACGGCTCAATACTGTGATGGTTTCATTTAGTTCATGTTTGAAGACTCATCCCGCGGTTCCATCAAACATGCAAAGGTTATTGGGAATACTGGGATATTCCTACGATATTTTGAACTTGGACAAAAACAGGAACCAAGTTGCCTTTTCAGTCATGAAAGATTGAATAAATAAAGAGCGAGAGATGTTAAAATTGAAATTATGATTAATTAGGGATTAAGAAAAACTAGGATGGTATTTTCAGGTAAAATCTCTTTCGCGAGGAATTCATATAGTATTTGATCATTTTATCACCACTAGTCTTCTTTTGTTATTAAAAGCTTCAACCTGCAACGATGTAAAGGTAGAATCTTGCAACTTAAATTTGACCCACTTCCCGATTGAGCTGAAATTTTATATCTAGTCGTGATGATAGTGCATGTTTATGAAAAGCGTGACTTGATGCTGTGGCGAGGACTCGCTCCAGACGAGTGAACTCAACGGTTAACAGTAGGGACATAAAGCTTTTAACAGAATTTTTAACTTGACTTGTTATAAAATCATATGTTCCTTTTACATTAAAATCTTATGTGATTTATCAAAGAGTGCCACATAAAAACGAATCATATACCTGAGAAATGGTGGTTCATTTTATGTCGGCAACTGGATACGAGATTCACGATGATGAGATATGTTGGCACGAGAATAAATTACAATAAATTCCACAGCGTATTAGGATTATTTCCCTTTATAGATGTACGGATGAAGTGTAAGAAACCGTTTATAAGCAATGCAAACTGTACACTTGATAATGATATTAATTGTAAGAATGCGTCGCGTATCCATAACGTATACATAACGTAGATATTGCGTTTGTGGCGAGGCGGCTCGCGGCCCGTTATGGTAATTTTGGCGCGGAACGTTTTCTTTCAAAATTCCATCAATGCAATGGTTGGTCCTGGGTGAGAAATGAAAATACTCAACTATACGGCATATCATGTGGTCTTCAAAAGCGTGAGAAAGAAACATGGAGTTAGCGGTGCATTTATTGCCCCAAACAGTCGCAGCAAATACCGAATCTGAAGTAGTCAACTATATTGAGATTTGACGATTCAAAAGGGCCTGAATAAAGAAAATGCCTTGCGGAAAATGATGCAGCCTAATGTGGACCGTGCTTATGTATTGTACACACCATTTTTTTTCATTTCTCTAATTACAAGCATTCGCGAAAATATATGTTCCACTCTCCGTACGTGATAGAAAAAGAGAGAAAAGTGCTTGGTATTGGGCTCAGTTTGAATTATTGATTCAATCACACTTCGATAAATCGCACGGAAAACCCTAAGCTGGCGCTATCAGAGGGGGTAGGGGGGGGGGGGTGACGGTGATTTATCACCTCAAATAACTCAAACAGAACCATTATCGTGGTATCATTATGTTCCTATAAAATACTCAAACGCTTGTCGACGATGTTGATGGTTTATGATGTATCTATGACTTGGTTATTTTCATAGCCGTTTTCTATATTTGTTTCAATCATTTTATATACAAAAAAATTTAATTTAAATACTCAATCACAAAATAAAATGAACGGCACTTAAAAATGTTTTTTGTTATTATTGTATTATTGTTGGTATTTAACAATAATAATAATAATCTGGTCTTCTATACGTATCTTAAAATCCATTAATTAACACGAAATACTAAGCCAAACACCATGATAATGATAAGTGAATGAGCATTCAGGCGTAGGTATTGAGCCGCATAATTAGTACGGCTTAGTGTACCTAAAACTACGAAGCACGCTTACTTAATTGTTGTACAAGAGTTTTCGGCAATACTTCACCTTCGCTTTTAATCTAAGTTTCAATGTAAAAATTAAGTTCCTAATTATAATTATCATAATAGTGACATCAAAGTTTTCAAATTTTCAATCGTACAGTTGGTGTAGCGTCCATTAAAAGAACTTTTCAATGGGCAGTTTTTATCAAAATTTAATTCCTCGATTCCTTTTTATAAAGTGGCATTCGGTAATCGGTCGCCAAAGTATTGTCCGTTCATCGCTAAGACACTCATACAGTAAGCTGGGAATATTTATCCACTCTACTGCATATATTTTGGGTATCCAGGAATTTCCACGGTGCACAATCTAGTGTTGGCTGAATCCAACGACTCCACGAGACATTATAAAGGTACTCTGCTCGCTACTGAGCATCTACAGACACTGACCCTCGGGGTTGCTGTGGCGGATTGTGCTATTTTTAGATTTAATATAAAATCAATGATGCCTCTATTAACTGTAGATTCTAAAGTTACCATTCTATAAGTTTCGCAGGAAACAAACATAAACATCTACATATTGTTTAATATATTTACAAGAAACGTCATCGAATATAGCGTGACCAGAAGACATAGCCGCAGGTGGCCGACCACCACCGTTTCCAGTAATCCCGGTGCGCCGAGGGCACTTCACGTCACCAAATATAGACAAATACGAGGACCAACACTCGTGTATGTCAACACTAGCTTACACGTTGAGAACTGTTCCCCGTAGTCGTTACCGGGCAAGTACCTCCGGCATAAGCCGATCGATACACATGTTACTGAGTGTCAAGCGTGCTGTAGCCATAGTCTGGATGTGATACGTCTTAACGCCAGTCATATTTACTCAAAATATAACACGACGGTACAAAAGTATTTCTATTTCCATAAAACTATGTGTGGCAGTGGTAGTGGTCTGTGCATGCATGTGTTTTTACGAATCCTGCATGTATCGCGTATGTGAATGGTTATTACATTCGAAATTCACCATTAAGGTAAGGGCACTAGTGATTGACCATGTACTAGTAGTTGACCGTTTTGTATGAAATTTTAAATAATAAGCGTTTTGTTTGTTGTGGCTAAAAAAATATATATAACGATGGGCTACAATTCTGAGGTTTTGGACCAACTGGCTAAAACCTCAGAATTGTAGTAATTAATAGATGTAATTAATAATGGCAACAGGTAATTACAAATTGTTTTTTCATTAGCTATAACAAACAAAACGCTTATTATTTAAAATTTCATATAAAACGGTCAACTACTAGTACATTTTCATTTACTAGTGCCCTTACCTTACATATTTTTTTTTATCGCGGATTATACTAAAATAATAGTAAAGTTACTTTTGTATTATGGATCGCCCCTAAGTAATGCCTAATTCTATAAATCATTATATAATGCTCAATCGTATAATTCAAATATTTTATATAAAAAACCTCATGCTGCGTTTGTCTTTCTGTCGATTTGTATGTTCGTGATAATCACAAAAACTACGGAGTAGAAACGATGATTTGTGAGATATTCCTCTTTTATAGGAAGAAAAAGAATTAAAAATTCACGATCGAATATATGTATCTATAGGACAGCTTACTGTTAAAGAGTAAGTTAAACGGATACAATCCTTAACCACTTCTATAAGTTATTAGAAATTAGAATTTACCTTAATCATTTACGGTCTTATTCATAAGAATAGCTTATAGAAGGATTTAGACACGTTTTAGTTAAAATGCTCTATAAGCTTGTAAAACGTTCCATAAGATTGTTTATTCATAAACCTTTTATAATATAACTGAACCTCTATAAATCCGAATATTGCCATTGTAAGGAAATCTGGCGACTAATTCCCCGATCATACCGAATACTCTACGGATAATATGTATCACACCGAATAAGCATAACCATAGACATTATTATGGACTAAAAAATATTTTATTGTCTACGACACGGGGTTGCCTTTCACATAGGAATGTCACTTAAAGTAGAAAAAAATTGATTAATTTTTAATTAATATTTAACATACTATCTTTTACACTATATATTAGGATATATTGAAAAATGAGTAGAATCCATGCGGAACTGTGCCGAGTTGCTGGTATGATATGGTCGAGTACTAGCACCGTCTCTCGCACACATACAAACGTATGCACTCAAAATGGTTAACTCGTTTGATCGCCTCCATTTTTCTTTTCCAACCTGAGATTCTGGCATTCATTGTAAATGATATGAAGTTCGTTTAATTGTGGCCGACGTGCGGATACTTGCACGGCGCGCGGCGGACCGCGGCACGTTTTTCTTGCCACTGTAATGTTGGTACTCGTCCTGTAGGACTGTATCGGTTCCCCGGAAGACCTTAGCTCGTTAATATGGCGTGGAAATGTAGTCTATACTTAGAGCAGTAAAATAAAACACACCTTATAAAATTTAAAGCGATAAGTGACACTGATGATACATGTAGAGCGCATAGAAACTGGGCGACTGAGTTTAAAATGTAGAGTAGAGGGAAAACTCATTGCCTGCGGTTGCCTGTGGCGAACGTAAGACTGTCTGGGAGTCGCTAATGAGATCTTGCTACTGTACCACAGAGGCATCTGTTGTATTACAGAAATCAAGCTGGACATGAGCTGCATCCATGAGCTGTTAACTTTACGGTCTTAGAACGCTGAATCTTTATTGTAGCTGAGTATAGTCGTTTATAAGAATTACTATCACTTTTGTCACAGTTTTTACTAATTTTTTAAGTATCTATCAAGTTATCATTAAAAGCTTTAACTTCATTTGTCGTGTATGTATCTGAAGTTGGAATGTTGGAAATTAAATTCGTCCCATTTCCGGGTATCCAGTTAAGCTGATATTTTACATACTGGTCCATTCTCGATGACAAAGCATGTTTATGACATGCACGATGACATGACATGAAGAATTCCCTCATCTCCAGATGAGGGAATTCCTCAACGGTACACATTAGGGACTTTGCTTATAAGCAAATATAAAATATTTGCTATAAGCTGCTTTAAAGGCTTTTTCAACTTGATTTGTTTAATTATGATTTGAATTTACACGTTAAGTTAAAAGCGAGCGCTATGGATTTAATGTTAATATATAAAATTAATTCGAACTAACTACTTGACCTATTGTAACAGTTGAATATAACATATAATTATAAGAAGTATTTTATTTTAAAATAGCATGCGTGCATATTTTCACAACGCTCCAACTTTTAAAAGATTTTTTGGGAAATTTTGTGTAGCAGTGGGCTACTCTTTAATCGGATTTAATTCATACTTCCAGTAAAAAAAAGCCACTATGATTCGTTCGCAAGTAAATACATTTAGGTAACTAACTTAATTATATATTTATAACTTTCGTACCACGGTGGAAATAATTATGTACATAAGAAAAGTATTTTAAAACTAATAATACATACGATTAGATATTACTGTTTTTTTTTCATTTTATTGATATTTCATAGTTCGTTACACAACCTCACTCGATATTTCAGAAAAAATATGAAACAAACCTATTAATTTGATCTGTGACTAGCCATACTTACGAAGTGGCTCGTTTCAATTCCAATTATGCCAATATTTCTGCCTGGAACGTCATTATAATTGCAAATTGTTTTCTTTGAAGCCTTATTGCTTCGGAATAAGTTTAATTCATACATGGAATCGTATATCATGGAAATTAATACAAGAACATGATAAATGTATATTAAAAAAATGTAGAATTAGTTAACATAACTGTTTAATGTAATAAATATTGTTCCGTCTAGAAGCCATCAGACTACTTATTTATTTTTAGGTGTTTTAAAGATAATTTTGGTACTTGTAAATGATACAAGTGGTATCCGGCTAAGTAGAATACACCACCCTCGTTTTTTACCGAGGTGTCGTGAAAGGCGACTAATGTAAGTTGACCCGCTATGTAGTAACCAGTTGAGTTGAATAGACCACCATCTTTCTTACCGAGGTGTCGTAAATACGACTAAGGTAAGTTGACGCCAGGAAGGCGGCCGGTCGTAAAATACGTAGCAAAATCATATGTATAACATGTTGTGCCGACCCCACTTAGAGTGGGATAAGTGCAGGAGAATGATGTTAATAATGCAAAGGCTGCTTTGACCGGACTCAGTATTTAATTTACGTGCAAGTGTGTTCTTTTGTTACATGTCCATTCTAATACAACATTATGTATCGACTGATGTAAAAGACTTAATTTCAAGATTATAACTTTGGTTGTAGCAGCAATGTTCACAGCACTACCAACTGAAACGTCTCGAGTGTGAGCCGAGACATAATAAAAAACTGTTTTTGTGATAAGAAATACAATAAATCATTAGAAAATTGGAGTACCATGCATATATTGCGGTCAATTTTAAAAAAAGATTAAGGTTAATTTTCAGTTTTGTTATTTACAGGATTAATAAAATGTCGAAAATGGTTATTAATATAATGATCAATTATGTTTGAATTACAACCGCTGGGTGACTACCAGTAATTATGAAATCCCGGTTTATTTTTAGCCTACACTACACTAGGCCGATAGTTTTCCGTCGGATTCGACGCGGACTTCATTTTATACGAATGCCCTCACCACTGGCCACCAAACTTTCCATTATACTGATCGGAAACACTACACAAAAAACAAGTCAATAATAAGGTTAAGTTAGCGGTTTATGTTCATTTCGTTAGACGGCAAGTGACGAAGCAGTTTCAGGAAGGAATGCCATAATCTAGTCTCAATATCGCGGGTATTAAGCCTTTAAAAGTATCTTATTATCGTACTGCTTTAAGTAATATGAATTACGTTGCGGAAAATAAGAATGAATTAAAGATGATTAGGAATACAATCAGTCGAATCAAAGAAGTACTTAACGGGTCCAGTTGAAATTCAACTTGTAAATAAGTGCTTTTGAATCGTCAACTCTTCTGCTGGTTCGGAAAGCTGTTCCTACCGAGAAGAGCCAGCAAGAAACTCGGCGGTTGCTCTTTTAAAAATATAATTCTTAATACTATTTACATTAAGTCGTTACTGTCTTGTACAGGTTCAAAGAGAGCTTTATCCACACATTCTTATCTTCCAAATAATCTTCAAGAGTATAGTAGGCTTTCTGTATCAGCCTCTTTTTAACAGTGTTTTTAAACTGATGTAATGGCAAAGCTGAAATTGATTGCGGAATTTTATTATAGAATCTTATACCAAAACCCACAAACGAATTACGTACTTTTGCAAGGCGCAAAGCAGGAGCCGCAAGCTAATGTCGGTAACATTTAGTCATTACTGTCTAAGCGTAACTAGTAAGTAGGCTTACTAGCCTTTTACTATTAGTGTTTTTGTCGTAGTTGTCCGAAGACTGAAAAGCGATGTAGATTTAACATGAAGTTGATGTCCAAATCACTAAAACTCTTGTAGTATTATTTTAGTTATTTACAGTTAACTTACGATTACCTATATAATGTTTCGTATTTTTTTTAATGGTAGGACATATCTACTATTTTGGGTACTCAATGCTCCTGAATTATAAACGAATTCACTAATAGAAAGTATGATGGAAACTAACGTCTTTCGATTTTTTTAATCCCACCCTTTTTATACATAAGTTATTGAGGATCCTCTGGAACTTAGCAGTGTTTTTTTTTAAACAGCGCTTGGTTTATTTTTTATGTCGCCTGTTGTCGCAAGCACACGGCGCTGCGGACAAGTTAACTGGCCATTAAGAGTGGAGCTTACATAAACGAGATTCTTATAGGAGCCGATATCGCGGCATCTCCCGCGCTCTCGCCGAGACAATGGCGGGCCGGTGGCGGATTGGGCCGACGCACAACAAAGAAACAAACGGCATTGTGGCATTGTGGCATTGTTGGCCGGCGACGGGCCGATTGAAATATCTGCTTATTCGTAATTCGCAAAGTTCGCGGCGTTTGGGGAAACGCGGAAGAGAGCTGCGGAATGCGCGGGGATTGCGTTATCGTTGGGAACGTTCGTGCGATTTAATTAGCCGACGCGGATTGCGGCGTCACTTTGCCCAATTAACGGAAAGATGACACCTATTTCGTGTCTAATTATAATTAGTGGAGGCCGCAGATTGTTTCGACCGACTCTGACTTCGCTAAAACTGTATGAAAAAACCAAAAATGATTTATAACCTTCGAGCACCGCACTGCGGTTTGTTTTTGTTGATACCTCGGCCGACACGGGTGCAGATCGTCGGGGACGCTGCACGTGCGGCGCATCTCACAGTGACGGGAACACCATTCAAATTCAGACTATTATTTATTCAAATAAACTTGCAAATAAGTGCTTTGTATCATCAATTCTACTGTCTCTCTACCGAGAAGAGCCAGTACAAATTTGGCTTTACCTTTAACAACATATTACTCTTAAAGCTAGTTATACATTTTCATTGCTTTCTTGAGAGAGTCGGAGGGTAAGTTCACACATTTTATCACTAAATAATCTGTCATAGTATTATGATTTTTATCAGTTTTGGTATAAACATACGCTTAAATGTTACTTTAATCAGCTAAAGATTGAGTAAAGCTGGGATTGCTCGTGGAATTTTATCAAAGAATCTTATACTTACACCGATTAATGATTTTTTTAAAGTCCTATCTTGGCGAATTTTTTAGGTGTAATTCTGTAAGGCGCAACGCAGGAACCGCGAGCTTATATTATATTCCTACTTTGTCTATTATTTACATCGCCAATTATATGCTATATATTTGTATACATCTAAAGTATAATTCACGGACTATTTAATTCTCTCTATTAGCTTATTTTTAACACTTATAAATTTAATACTCATAATAGAGTTCGTGGAATTGATTGCAGGGAAAACTAAATAGGCAATGCGACCGTGTCCGGTGTACATTACGAGCGACGTTAAAAACCTAGGCACATAGGTAAAAACAAACATCACCATATTTGAGCGCGAACGCGGCGCCGCCCGACGCCCGCCGCCCGCCGCGCGCTGGCCGGGCCGCGCCGCCCTGCTCTCGTACTTAGCTTACCCTGAGTGGGTTAAATAATTTGGTTAAACTACGATCCTTGTCTCGGTCCTACCCGATGCTTTGCTCTGTATTTAGCATGTCGATCCTACGAGTATGTGCGTTTGTCGCTTCAGTAAATAGCCATTACGTGGAAGGACGATTCCGTAAACCAGAGGTAGTCACCCGAGTCGAGCGGCTAAAGACTTCAACCAGTTATTTTTTTTAAGCACGTGAGTGGGCATCGATGAGAGTGTGAAATACTAGTAAAATCAATCTTCCTTCTGTGTGTGACATTAATTAGTCACCTACCTACACCTCAGGTGCAGCAAGCCCCGATTACCCTCGGTGGAAAAAATTGCCCAAACAAGCAGATTCCCCACGAGATGAGCAGACGACGTCAAAAAGTCGCAAGGATGCGTTCAAACTGAGTAGGAACAACAGCAACAAAAGTAACAGACTTTATATTAAGTAATTATTAAATAACTACATTTTTACTATTCTTGTTCGAGCAGGCAAATATGTGACACCTTCAATTATTCAGCACATTGTAAAATAAACCGATTTGGTATTAATATTTTGGCGCCACTCAGATAAGCTAGATTATAAGATTTCAATCGTGGAATTTGCGATAAGAATACCTGATTGAGGTAGCAAAAAACGACAACGGAATTACAGAAATTTTATTCAAATAAAATAATATTTAAATTACTAAGATAATGACAACACCTTATTTACTGCAAAATAATGATTTTGCTAAAATCCGCGATTGTTTAGATATATGACAATACAAAAATAATTTTATTATTACTTTTGTATTATGGATCTCCGCGAAGTAACGCCTTATTCTATAAATTATATATGACAATAGTAGTGTCCGCTTCGTCATTTCGTTAGATTAGTGATAAAATACCGTCAATTATGAAGTTTTTTCAGTTCCAAAAGGGACAAAGAGAGTTTTGATATACTTCACATTAACCTGGTCTGGAAAATTACTTCCACAGAGAAGAAAAAGCCAGAAAGAAATTCTTATAATTCTTATAATTACATAATTTATAGAATTAGGCGTTACTTTGCGGAGATCCATAATACAAAAGTAATAGTAAAATTATTTTGCTATAATCCGCGATGAAGTAAAATAGAAAATATATATAATGCTAAATGTAAGTGGACAATCGGTTATCATACCTGATACATGCAGGATTCGCAGAATGCTTTGCGATTTTGGTCGTGGAGTCTATCTCCTGATGATGCTTCGGTTGCGGGGCGAAACGATTGTTGAGTTTGTGATAGTGAACGTATATAGTGCTTGTGTATTGTGGTGGCGGTGGTGGAGGTTTGTGCATGTGTTTTTACGAATCCTGCATGTATCAGGTATGATAACCGATTGTCCACTTACATTTAGCCATTATATATATTTTCTATTTTACTTCATCGCGGATTATAGCAAAATAATTTTACTATTACTTTTGTCTTATAATTACTTTGATTTCGTTGTTACAAAAGATAGCAGTAACGACACGAATCGTATAGCAACACAAAGTCCGAGAGTAGTCATATCAAAATCAAAAAAAATCAAATTTTGATTTTTTTGAGTCATATCCACGTATTCTTATCATTTACGTAGTCCTCAATAGCTTAATACGGTTTCTGTATCAGACTTTTATTAGCTATAAATTTAAAATTACTGTAATGCAAAGTTAATACTCAGTAGGTATAAAATTTTGTTATAGACGAATACCAAAACCCACAAATGATTAAGTATTTTTGTAAGTTGCAAAGCAAGAGTCGCAAGCTCGTAACGGTTCCTACTTTGTCTAGAATAAACATCATTATTTTTCTGCCTTTATCCCATTTGGCGGGGTTGGCCTTACGGGGTATTTATTTGCCTGACGTCAACTTACCTTATTACCTTTTACGACTCCTCGGTGAGAAATGAGGGTGGTCTATTCTACCACCCAGATACCACACTGAACTTTGTCTAAAATGGAAATCGCCAGTACTTTTATAATACTGTGTATTTTTATACATATCGAGTTTGTAGCTAAAAACTTACTGTGAAACTAACTAACATTGTAAAGGTCACATATGGCAGGCTCTCTTCTGCAGTGCAAAAACTTTCAATTCATAAGTTTTTACAGCCTTAGTTTTTGTGGTCTGGGTTCAAACTCGCCACTCCCCCGTGACAGACACGCGGTCTCACGGTGCGGCCATAACGGCCGTTGGAAACATATGTCACCATTCTCCTGCTCTTATCACACTCTAAGTGGAGTCGGCACAACATTTTATAAACATGTTGTTACATTTGGCTAGGTATTTCACGACCGACCGCCGGCCAGACGTCAATTTACCTTAGTCAGCTTTTGCGACACCTCGGTAAGTAAGAGGGTGGTCTATTCTGCTCAGCCGGATACCACATGGCGGGCGAACTTACCTTAGTTGTCTAATACGACAACTCGGTAAGAAATGAGAGCTGGCTATTCTGCTCAGACGGATACCTTCCGACGGGTCAACTAACCTTAGTCGCCTTTTACGTCATCTCGCTAAGAAATGAGGGTGGTCTATTCTACTCGGTCGGATATCACACGGTTTAAACGGGGTTTGACACATGTCTATTTCAATAATTGAAATATAACAGTATTATGGAAAATGTTGGTCGCTGTTTTGACAAATTCGAAAGAATGACTTCAGCGGAGGCGAATGAAGGATTTATGGTTCGCCGTGGATGTCGACGGTGTTCATATTTGTATTTTGTACGCAGCCGGTATCGGGGCCGTATATTTGGACGAGCCATGACAAATGTGTGGCTGTCTGTGAGATATAGCTGCAGTTTGGCGGATGTGGTATTTTCAGAATCCTGTTGTCTCTTACTTCATACTACTTTCGTGATTCGTTTGTTCCTTTTGTAATATAAAGAACATGGATCTCCTATTTAAAGGTTTGTATCCTTACATATTAAAAACTTTGTACCTCGCCGCATCTGTGTCACCTTTTTGATAAATACAAAATCAATTTATTGGATTTATATGCGGTTCCCACCAATAGATGGTTTAAACAAAATGCCTTAGCTTAAATTTGATAAGGTTCTGTGTAAACTCTTAACTACTTGAGAGCTTTCATTATAAACACTCTCAGCACTTTATATCCATATCCTTAACAGCAGAAAAAGATTTCTGTATCAATATATAACTTTAATGCGATGCTTTATATTTATTTTAAACCACCGTATCTGACGGCAAAGCTACGATGAATGTGGAATTTTATTAAGGAATGGTATACAAGAATCCATAAAAGATTCTCTTACGGCGTAAAGCAAAACATAATAATTAATAGTATGAGGTGAGGGCCGAGCTGTATTTTAGTTTATCATCGGCTAATTGGCGGCACCAGCGTCCTCCTTATCAGTGGGGAATAATTAAAGCGGCTTTAACACGTTAACTGTCATACCGCGGCTATCTTTACGAGCGTACGAGCGGCGCGGGAATATGACGAGGCTCGCCAGCGCCGTAACTCACTTAAATGAGTGCTTTGCGGCGCTAAATCACCAGGCCGCGATAAGGCACCGACGGCTCAGGGTATGATCGATGACGTCACGCCGATCGCAACACGACGGACGGCCACTGAAATAAATAAGCTGTTCTGATCACTGCTCTGTCTTCAGAATCAAAATATCAAGAATTAGTCACTTTTGTACCGTCAAGGAACAATTACAATTAATGAAGCTACCACTGTTTCCGAATGTTGCTCTTACCGAGAAGAAACAGCAAGAAAAGGTCTAACCGTAAATCAAGCTTTTAAAGTTCGCAAGCACCACTTTGAATACATTAGAAAGACTAGCGTGAAATCACTTACTCGTAACGGCGTATTACCATTATACCGGTATTTCCCTTAGAGGGAACTTGAATGAGATTCATAATATCAAACACCTATTCAAGAACACAATAACGATAACTACTGCTAAAGAAGTAAGCAATAGTTTGAGAACCATGATGAATCTTAAAGAGCGCTGCTGTTTACAGAAATCAGGAAAATGCGAAAAATAGAGAAAGTGCAGAAAAATAGAGACCTATAAGAAAGCAATTATATCTACGTGTGATTGTGGGAAAAAGTTAGGGTTACTCGGTTAAATCATATCCAAATTCCAACGGTATTGTATCGCTTGCATCGCACCAGTTTTATTTTTGGGACATTTTTTAAATTTAACATTAAATTTAACATTTTGAATCAAATTACATAAAAAACGTGGTCAGTATTTGAAACTATAGGTAATTAAGGTCGTGTGAAAAACAAGATATGCAATAAAATAATTTTTCTTTTGATTGTTATTACAGATTATTAACTTGGTGAGACAAACAGCTTTCTTGTTTTCAGACAGGAAAAATGACATATATTAATCACACGTTGCAATGTTCGATGTCGCGGATACTTGGCAACGGCCAACCAAGAAGATCCGTGGAGAAGATCGACGGACAGTAGCGAATTAACCTCATTGTATGCCGGGGGTCGACATCGTGTCGATGGTTGCATAACGGAGCCGACGTTAGACAGACCTTACAAGGTGCGCCGAAACCGAACAAATTAAAAGCTAAAGACGTTTAAACATGACATCATCGAGATGTCGCACTAAATTTATTGGGCCCAGCGTGCGCGATGTGAGCCCTGATAGCGGCGATAATTTACAGTTGCGACCCTTTGCGGTGGCGACAGGTAGCCGCGCGGACCCTCCGGCCGATCATAGACAATAAAACATTCAACCCTCATTATATCCAACGACAAAAACGCTGTATTTAAAACTAAAAGGCTCCCGACGCAGGGGTAGCGCCCGTGCGTCGGGCTCGCCTTCAATGACAGCTATACACCGGGACGAGGACTAGATATCTAGTGATCTCGAATTGGTAAACAGCAAATAGCAATATATTTATAGAATACGTATTACGGCGGCAGCTATCATAGGAAAAGGCTTTTAAGAGGTGTGGTACATTTTTGGTAAATGCGATATGGATTGGTTAGACACAAAGCACTGAATTATTATTTGTGATTTAGAGATTTATGTACAGAATTCAAAACTCATTTCCAACGTATCCATTACATATTTTACTTACTGATAAGAATCCGAAATAACTCCTAATAAGCTGACAGTTTATTGGTAACTTGTGAAACAGGCCCTTAGTGTTATTAGTAATAATATTATTATTAAAAGCCTTCAAAGTAACAAGTGCAGAAATTATTTTTTTTGCTAATAACTTCGTATTTACGTATTTAAGATCGTTCATGCGCTAGAAAAGACGATCTCGGTGAATGTCAATTGAATCCGATCCGACAGATGAAATTAACGATGCTGATATTATTGACGACTTCGCTGCAATACTACAGAGTAATGTACAGTTCGTATAAGATGAAATTGATAATGACCTAGCATTTACTGAGAACTTCTTATAAGAAAATATATGTGTAGAAATCACTATTCGTTCTCATACCTTAATAAATTGTAAAGAAATTTATTTGTACAATAATTTTACCGTGGAGCCTAAGTGGAGCCCTGATAATTCTTCGGTTGCGGCGCAAAACGATCAATGCTGATGTTGTAGTGAATGTGTGTAGTGCTCGTGTAGTGTGGTGGTTTGATGTACGTGTGGTTTCTTATCTTGCATGTACAAGCTATGAAAACGGATTGAGCTTTCAACATTTAGCATTCATTACATTTTCTTAAAAATGCCGATTATGTCAGAATAAATCAAATGTTTCTTTTGTACTATAGATTCCACAAAGTAACGCCTACTTCTATAAACTATTAAATGTACGTTAAATTCTAAAGTATCGAAGCGAATCTATGTTGTGGCCACACAAACACCACAACTGCCCACTAGTTTTTAAAGTCGACTCTGAGAAAATTCTGACTTGTGCCAGTTAAACTAAAAAAACCCAATCTTTAAACGTCCATCGGGCCGTTAAAGAGCGTTAATTGAATTCCTCGGTTGTAGTGCGACAATTTTCGCGTCTCGATAGCTATTTACATAAAATGTTTGACGAGCGCGACCCGGAGGTGACAAATACCCGCGTGCCTAGATAATCTTCTCGTCTCGGCGAGTTACGCATTTAGATAAACCGAGAGGAATTCGTGTCACCGCGCCGGCGGCCGATAGCGGCCCACGCGGACACCCATTCAGGAACCGCGTACGACCACTCGGAGCCCATAAAACGCGCAAAGCACCGGCGGCCCCCGTACCTGCGAGCGGCTCCTCCGCCAGCGCCGCTCCCGATCGCTCCCGGCCGCCTTATCCGATGGGATCTCCCGTATTTATTGGAGCATCAAAGGCCGACCGTGTAGCGCGGTAGCCTTAAACCCGACGATTTAATACCTCTCATAAAGCGGCCGCTAACCGCCCGCTCGCCGATAATTTCTCTTATTGTCTCGATAAATTAGCTTAATTAGGGTTTTAAAAAAAGTCCGCCGAGGAATGTAGTGCGCGGTCGTGGGTGGGCCGGAGTCGTCCAGATGATGCCTCTAATTAGTAGCGGGTGGCGGAGACCTGCCCGATGCCGGCCCGAGGGCTGTATGTCCCGGTGTTCCGGGATTCTTGAGTCCGGGCCTGCCTGATGAAATTTTCCCTTCTCTGAGTTATCTATTTCTCAAACGATTGCAATGTTTTATTGGGAACGACAGCTTCTAACAATTACAAAATTTTTAACGTTACACACTTACTTGTAAGATTCTGTTGATTATGGTTTCCTAACAGCTTCACTTGTCGGTCGACTTTGCCTAAGGTAGCGTCATATAGTAGCTGTGAATAGCGATTATCGTTTCTTAAAACCCGATTGTTTTTTAAGGCTTAACCTCTTAGCAAGTTATCGAACCATTAACTATAGGTACATTTTTCATTGTGCTTGAGCTAGCGATGGTGTTAAGATTAAGAAAATTATTTTGTTTACTTCCATAGCATTATGTCCTATTGAATATTGCTATGGGATGAATGCATAGATAATGAAAAATTTTTGTATTACAAATAATGCCATACGTGGCATACAATTTAAGTAATTTAATTTTTGTACATACAAATATATCTAAAGAGTTTTAAAACGATAGGTGATGTATATAATAGACAAAGTACGAATCGACATAGACTTGCGGCCCCTGCTTTGCGCCTTGCAAACGTACGTAAGTCATTGTTTGTAGGTTTGGGTATAAGATTCTATAATAAAATTCCGCAATGAATTTTAGCTTTGCCACTACAGCAGTTTGGAAACACTAGGTATTAAAAAGAGGCTGATACAAAAAACCTACTACACCGTTAAGAATTATTTAGATGATAAGAATGCGTGGATATAGCTACTGTCCTACCCTGTACAAGATAGTAATGACGTAATGTAACTAGTTATAAGTATTATTATATAAATCCACCATCCACCGTGGTCACGAACTCAGTCGTGACCACGGTGGATGCAACTCTGCTGAAACGTTGAACCTTGTACAAAGGTAATCGATTATAACGCGATGTGACCCGTATGTTTATATAATAATCAGTATGAATCGCGAAAGTTTAAAATCTACTATGAGTATTATGTTGAAAAGAGCAACCGCCGAGTTCCTTGCTGGCTCTGCTCGGTAGGAACAGCTTTCCGAACCAGCAGTAGAGTTGACGGTTCAGAAGCACTTGTTTACAAGTTAAGGTATTTGAATAAAGAATATTTTAAATGATCGTTAGGGTTATCATGTCTCCAGTATCTCACTTAGGAGTTAAGGCGAAAATTACAATTTTTAGCTTGTTGTGCCTAGAATATCTCGAAGTTTGCTCCGAAAAACGCAGATGGCTTTCTGCAGAGATAAGCTTCATGAGATGAGATGAGCTATTGTCCAAACTCCACAGTACCGACTACTAATCGACAGTCTTATCTAATCTTAAAATTTGATTACCAAACAATACCAATAGGTAAGTACCAATAGGCACACGCTTTACTGTTAACTTATTAATGTGATTGTAATGCTTTGCGATTTTGTCGTGGAGTCTAACTCCTGATGATGCTTTGGTTGCGGGGTGAAACGATTGTCGAGTTTGTGATAGTGAGCGTATGTAGTGCTTGTGTATTGTGGTGGCGGTGGTGGAGGTTTGTGCATGTGTTTTTAAATCAGGTATGAACACGGATTGTCCATTCTATATTTAGCATTATACATATTTTCTATATTACTTCATCGTGGATTAGGTATAGAAAAATAATTTGATTATTGCTTTTGTATTATGGATCACCGCAAAGTAACGCCTACTTCTATAAATTAACTTATTAATGATTGATTCTAACTCACTAAGTCTTAGACGAATTGTTGGATATTCGACAATGTATTTAATACGAATTATGTATAGCGGATCGAGCGGCCATTAGCGAAGGTTCCGCGCTCACGTAGTCACTCGCACGGCGTTTTCATTGCTACCCACATAACGGTGAATAAAAAAATTGCACAGAAACAACAAGATATATTGCGAAATAAACAAAATTATGAAATATTTACGAACAAGTATGAATATGTATTTGTAAATATAAAGTTGTAAGAGAGTCAGTGAGCGCCATCTTGTATCATCTAAAGTCACAAAATACTTCAAGGTTGCGTTATTAAGAAATGGTTTGAAAAAAACTATTTATTTTATTTTAATAAACTAACAGTTTGTAAAAAAATGTCCAAATTATATACAAGTATTAAAGATATAGTCAATATTTTCTAAATGTATATACTTTGTTGTTGAACGATAAATAGGGTAAAAGTCACGCGGCCAATAATATTAGTTGTCTGTGATAAAACGCTATTGACAGTAGGGATTGACTTGGACTGTAAAAATCGATTTTTCTGTTATAAAATTAAATCGATTAGCAAAAATAGTAAAATTTTAAATTTAACTATTCGAAAAGTTGTTTTTGGTATATATAGTAAAATTACCAAGTTAATTTAAATAATTGATATAAATAAATTAATTAAGTGTACTGGTAAAAATAAAAAGTAATACAGATATTGCTGTTTGCTAAATTCTATTATAAAATGTGTAGTTTAGCTACATTATTCCAACAACGTACCTTTCATTCTCTATATCGCTATCTTCTTTATTTAAAAAAAATAAAAGAGAATTATAAGAATAACCCATTTTTATTATTTACGAAATCGAACATTTACAATCGATTACGAGAAAAATTATTAATATAAAATCGATAATTTCGCATATATCGCTAGTTGAATCTATGGTTGACAGTGTTTTGACAAATGAAACTGACATTTTGTGACAATAAACTTAGAATAAACACTGTTCGGGCCGTTGGATAAAAAATATTTTGGTGTTTTAAAATAGGATGTTCAATGAAGCAATGAGAACAAGCAAAAGGCTGAGATAGCGTCATGGGTAGTTTAAATATTCCGGAATGGACTCCGGAACAAGTTGCGGAATGGATGTCAGGTTTGTAGACGGCGTTGCAACTTGTAGCCGATATTCGTGTTAATGGTGAGTCACAGCGGCGGTGTTTTGTTGTTGCAGGACTGGGGCCGAAAGTGGCTCAGTATATACCGGAGCTAAGAGAGAAAAAGTTGAACGGCGGCAAGTTGTTAACTCTGCGCTGCGACGACCTAGAATATCTCGGGATACATATTATAGGACACCAGGAACTGCTACTGGAGGCAGTCGAGCACTTACGGAACTTCGTATGTATTACTTAACGTTTAGTGCGTATATGTAACTGTTTTGTAACTGTATTATCTAACACAACTCTTATCTACCATGAGTTAGGTGCACACACTATTTTTGATTAGTAATATCAATGTATTTATTATTTATAGGTTTTCATGATAAAATATTTAAAAGCTGGAGCTATTTATATTGCACATGAAATAAACTATTACTATTAAAATATGTTCAATAATTCAATTTTATAATTGAACATATTTTAATTTCATTTGTATAATTTTACAAAATAACATCTCTATTATCAAGAGGATTCATATAATTGCTGAGCTTTTCTTAGAATAAACTAGCAGTCATTGTTTTCTTAGAATTAAACTATAATAACTAGTGTTTAGAATTCATTAACAAAATGAATATTTATTGATGTTGCTTTTACAAAATTGTATTACAAATGACTTACAATAGTAACAGTGACATTTTGGTCAGTGATATTAATGATTCTATCACTTGCTATACTATTCACTTGTTTTAAATGCTCAGTTAGAAACATGGACTAAAGAAGTGAAAATACCCAGGATCAAGTCTCAGATATCTCCTTCACTTTTTTAGTCTTTATTTTCATATTGCATCTTTTTTTTTTGTATCCTCGCCGTGTGGTATCCGGCTGAGTAGAATAGACCACCCTCTTTCTTACCGAGGAGTCGTAAAATACGATTAAGGTATGTTGACGTCAGGCAGGCGGCCGGTCATAAAATACGTAGCCAAATCATATGACAATATGTTTGTAACATGTTGTGCCGACCCCACTTAGAGTGGGGTAAGGGCAGAAGGATGATGATCTTTTTTGTATCCACTAAAAATACCGAGCAAATCACCCACCTATGTATTACTTGAGTAATTTGAGTTATGTAATATAATGTATGTATTTATCTGCATTCCCCAGCACTATGAGCTATCCAGGGAATGTGTGCAGCAATTAGCAGTAAGAGTGTCTTCAGCTGCAGCATCTTTGGCTCGCGCCCTGAGACATCACGCGGACGCCAGACTAGAGACACACTCTTTGGCTGATGTTGCAAGAACTGTGCATGCTGTAAAACCCCTCGTGTGCTGGTTAGATAGGTGACACAATTATTTATATATTTTGTTAAACTTGATGTAATTTAATGTTTGGACCATCAGTTAGATTTGATAATTTATTAATTTATTTGATTTACTTAATTTATTTGAGACATTACAAACATTACATGTTGTCAATCTTATGTTCTCTGTAATATGTGTGATGATGACACAAAGTTATATATGAGTCAATAGCCTGGCAAAATTGTCTGTCACTATGATTTGGAAATATTCTACTTTGCTCTTGATGGTTTTACCATTTAATATTAGTAAATATTATACACACACAGTACCTATAGAATTTATTTATAGAATTAGGTGCCACAAAGTAACACCTAATTCTATAAATTATTTAAAGTTAGCTGCAGTTTGCAGTGAGATTAATGCAGTAACATGTAGATAATCTATGTCCCTACTATATTGTATTCTAGGGTGTGTGTTTATAGGACAAGGACCACCACATTTCCTGTATAGTTGCAAATAATCTTTGATTTTGTGATGACATATTTTTTATTCTTAAAATTGAGTTTCTAGACTGAGTGCAATGTTCATATTTTAAGGACTCAATCGATGTATATTTAATAACAGGTGGCCACTTTGCTCGGGTTCGCCCCTAGCAGAACGCAAGGCGGCCCTACTGAAGCTGTCTCTGGAAGCAGCCACTTGCGCACAGAGGGACAGGTTCGCCGAGCAGCCGGCCCGAGCCGTCGCTGCTGCTGCGGCGGCCGTCGCAGCAGTTGCAGACTACATCATACAGGTGACTTTCCTCATCATATAACAAGTATTAAACTATCATTCAGTAAATCAGTACTTTTTGTATGAAGTGTTAGCTTAACATTTCATAACTTTACCAAGGTGTGATGCTGATATTCTATAGCTTGAAGAATGTAATCATAATAAATGGTCTAAGATAATGATATCAAATACCCAGTATATACGCTTTAAGCAATCACACCAAATTGCATCAATATTGGTTCATACACATATCAGTAGAAAAGATATTGAAAGGACTTGCTTAGCTGTTGAAAATTATAAAAAGCTTCAAAATGACGCTTTGCTAAGGATAGACTCCAATGAAACAACTATTGAATTTATTTAGGAACACGCACGATAATGCAAGGAGGTGAAATTCTCTAAGAAGCATTTGTCAGATCGCCGATCTCGATCTCTTAGTAGGTAGAAAAACAAAGTAAGTTTCAATATTATTAGAAAGCAAAGGCTATTTACGCAGTCGATGTATATCTATTATAGCTATCATATCATTTGGGAATGGGCGGGGACAAAATTCTAAACACCTAAATGGAATCCATCTATGACCATCCCAGCCTAAATAGTTTCCTTTGCTTTTCTTTCAAATTGCATCTTTTTTATTTAAAAAAAAAAATACCGAGCAAAACCTGGTCAAAGCCAGGTAGTTTTTATTAAACAAATATACGAATGCAGTACAGCGCCATCTAGTGTATTATAACGGTAACGTTGCAGTGAGATCTCTGAGATGGGACATAAAGCAGTTTCCTCTCATTACTCGAGTAAAAGGAAGGAGTTCCTCATCTCTATCGTATATAGTGCACGTCCTATCCTGCGCGCAGGACGTGTCGGACCCCATGATCCTGCAGCCGGCCTCGCTGGGCGCCGTGTCGCTGCGGCAGGGCGCGCGGCCGCTGGGCTTCGAGGTGGTGCCGTCGTTCTGCGGCCACCACCAGCTGGCCGACATCCGGTTCGCGTCGCCCGCGCACGCTTCCGGCCTGGTGCACGAGGCGGACGAGATCGTGCAGGTGAGCCCGCCCGAGGTACCGCCCGAGGTACCGCCCGATTCATCAAATATACAGTTGTGCAAAAACTGGTTTCGATCATCATAGACGTTATTCTGTTGTATAAGCGTCAGCTGTGCCATAATTCATGTCATTTATGGGAATTGATTAAAGAATTGCTGAATAATTCTTAGAAAGTGCCTGATTTCCTTTATTAAATGCATGGGTTGATGTATGGCCGTATTTACGCGAGGAAGCCCTTCACTAGTACTGCTATCCACGGAAGGTGAAATTAATTACGCTAGCTCAGTCGGTATCTCTTAATCTCAGTTTAAATCCCGGATCCCGCACCACTGAGACGGATAGTGAGTAAATAAAAAACTCAGTCCCGTCAACTACATATTTAAATGTAAAAACCTAAATATTACTATTGCACGCGGAACCGCAAGTGTTCAAATGATACGACGTGGTGACTAATGAAGGTATATTTTATTAACTACACGATAGTTAGGTAAAGACCGAAAATACAGCTTATTTACTATTGATTTTTACAGTGAGGCACAAAATACAGGACTTGTTATTGTATAAAAATATTATTTTATAAATATCTCGTGTATTAGTTATTTAACTCGTTTAGTGGCTGTACGTCACATGACTCTAAAGTTAGCTCATCCCTCGAACGGACGATTGTAGGTGGGCGGAAAGTGCGTGCTGGGCTGGAGCGGGGACGCAGTGGAGCTGGAGTGCGTGCGTGCGGCGCGCGCCACGGGCGAGCTGCAACTGCGGCTGCGGCGGCGGGGGGCGCGCGCTCTGCCCGCGCTGCCCACGCCGCCGCTGCGGGCGCCCCGGCCCCGCGCGCCGCACCCCGCGCTGCACGCGCACCTGCGGCTACACAGGTACCCCCACGTGGTGCACCCCCGCGACCCCCCGGCCCCCGTAACCCCCGCCCCGTGCAGGTACGAGCTGGAGTTCTCCCGCGTGCCGGCGCCGGCCGCGCGCTCGCCGGCGCCCGAGGCGGTCCCCAGCGCCGCGTCGTCCTCCGACGAGAGCGAGCCGCTGTCGCCGCCCGCCTCGCCCACGCAGCTGCACCTCGACACCACCAGGTTAGCACCTGACACCTATATTAATGCGATAATTAGAGTGCATCCCAGTGCTGCGAATTTCACTTTATGTAAAATTTTGAACCTCTGTTTAATACTAGTGACTATAAATCCAGTTTGCAGTTGAATTGGAGATGTGTGTATGTGTCGTATTGTGTGTGTAGGATGTACCCGCCCAAGCCGGCGCGGGCCGGAGCGCGCCGCCACTCGGTGTGCGGCGGCAGTCCGCGGGCCGCGCGCGCGCCGCTCGCCGTCGACCAGGTACCGCCGCACTGTACTGCACCATTATCGAGAGATGGTCATTAGGGAGAACTACATCAGCCTTTACTCTAATTAACTCACCTGCCATACATTTATTCAGGCGAATTAGGTACCTAGCAACATCTATCGTCCCTTAGTATAACCGCCGCCCATTCGGCCCGCAGTTCTGGCACGAGCTGCAGCAGCAGCGCTGGCAGCGCGGCGACAGCCCCGACCAGGACGACGGCACGCTGTACCGCAGGGATAAGGTTCGTATACAAAATATGATACAGTTAATCACTGAACTGTTAAACTACTCGAATGTTATTATATTTTGACAGATGCGGCTAAGATTCTTACAAACGGCCTCCTTCCTTCCTTCCTTTTTAAAAATGATTTCGCCGTGATTTTTTAATAGGGCCATAGTTTATATAAAATATAGGAAGCCAAACGGCAAAATGTAATGGAGTCATATTACGGGTAGTAAAAATTTAAATGTAATCATGACGTAGTATTTAGTTTTATATTACTACTCGTTGTTCTAAAGAGATAAATTTGTTCGTGCAGGCGGTCTCTTGCAGCACGGGGCTGCAGCTGTCCCCGCGGCCGAGGACGTGCCTGGGAGTGCCGCGCCCGCTCGGCAGCCCGGCCGCCGCCCAGGGCAGCGGGCCCCCGGTGCAGAACCCGACGAGCACGCCGACGTGTCGAGGCAAACTGGACAAAAGCCACTCCACGCCGGCTTACGACTTCGAACCCTCCTCGGAGCCGGGCTCCCTGGTGGCTCAGACCATCCCGGAGTCCCCGACGACGCCCACCACCGACAGCCCCACCTTGCCGCACCTGGAGAAAGCGGGACAGATACTGGACTTTAAGAAATCGAGCTCGCAAATCGAAGAGGCTATACTGCAGCAGCGAAGCCGAAGGGCGCTGGCCGACGAGGAGAAACCGGACATTTTCAACGACGACGACATCAAGCTCATCGACGAGGACTCCAAACTCGAGATCGTGGAGACCGTGAATACGCTCTTGACTGAAATGGTGAAAGTCGACGAGAGGGAGGCGGCGCCTACAACTGCCGCTGAAGATACCGGCACCAGCAGCGACGACCAGCTTCCGGTCCCTATCAAGTAAGTTTTAAAACTCACTAGTTTAATTTCACAGTCGAGGCGGCTGATGAGTTAGATGATCCTGAAGCATCGGTTGTGATGGTAAGGGTCTTGGTTAACAGACCCCACAAGGCGTAGCCGCTTCGAGCGGTCACTGCTGGCGGCGGTGCAGGCGTGAAGCCTTCAGTATTCCTGTGTTCTCATCACCAGGCAGTTAAGTGGAACACTGTGAGGTAAAACTCTGACGTAATTATAATACCGCCCTCCGAGGGTTGAAGTAGCCAGCTTCCTTTGTTAAAAAATGTAGATTATTTGTAGAAGGTTTGTTTAAACAAATCTTAATAAATAATCTATCGACGCTAAAGCTTACCGTAAAGGAAATTCATAGTGCTAGTACTTTCTTTGTATTTTTTCTGATTTTATTTATATTTGTGTTTATATACGTAACTCGTAAGTAGTTTTCCTCGGTTTTAAAATCTTTAGAGGCCTTGTATATTTGATTTCAGGTACCCCAAACCACGTATAACGGACCGTTTTCCTCCTCCTTCGATTCCACCACCGCCCCCTCCTCGTCCCCCACCTCGGGAGCAACTGCCCTCTCCTCGAGACCTTCTGCCCCCTCCTCGAGACCCTCTGCCCCCTCCTCGAGATCCTCCGCCCCCTCCTCGAGACCCTCTGCCTCCGCCTCGAGAGCTTCTGCCCCCTCCTCGAGAGCTTCTGCCCCCTCCTCGAGACCTTCTGCCCCTTCCACGAGACCTTCTGCCACCTCCTCGAGACCTCCTCCCCCCTCGGGACCACGTCCCCCCTCCCCCGGAGGCATCGGCGCGCGAGCCTCCCTATCGCGAGGCGCTGCCCCCCCGGGAATGTTTCCCCCACGGCGACGTGCCCGTGCCCGTGTCCCGCGAGCTGTGGGAGCCGCTGCCCCGGGAGCGCCTGCCGTCGCCGCGCAGCGTGCTGCAGAGCACGTGGGAGCCCATCTCCGCGCAGCATCCAGCGCTTCGAGCGCGTTCCTCCGACGTGCGGGACGCATCTCCGCTGAAAGCCTATCGACCAGTAGATACCGTTCAGGTTCGTCAGGCACATCGGAGCATTATGTCCGTACGGGAATGTTGAAATTCCTCGAGTTAATTTATAACTTTGTAAGGTATTGTTAGTTTTCAAAATTGACTCGAATAAAACAAGAAACGACTCTGGCGTTGACTCGACTAGACGTGTACCTGATAGACAAATAATTAAATTAAAAGTTAAAGCCCATTAAAATTTACATACTCTTTTATCAAGTCTAATAAAGCAAGCGATCTAGTCATCTAGATCGGGCGCCTCCCCCCGTATTGTTCCCCTGCGGCGGTCCCCAGATGTCGCCGCCGCGCGCCATCAGCAAGCACGACATCATGCTGGTCCCGGCCGAGCCCCGCCAGCTGCCGCCCATCAACGGCGAGCCCGAGCCGCCCGAGCCGCCGCCCGACCACCCCGTGGACCACTCCCCCCGCGCCGCGCTCTCCCCCTCGGCCAGCGTCGTCCGGGGCATCTTCCCCTCCTCCAAGTCCCGCAGTCTCAAAAAGAAGAACTCCATGCTAGCCAGTGAGTACGATGTACGAATACAAAATATAAAAGTATATCTATCGTGGACTCGGATATCGACTCGAACGAAGCAGCGGAACGGTTTAATTATAATAGAGCTACCCGTAATTCTGAAAGATGCTCATTCCGAGAAGAACCAAGAAGCTTCGGTAACTTTTTAAAAAAGTAATCGAAAGTATATTCTCCTTACATGCTGTGTCGTTCAGCTGTGACTGAATAGAATAGATTGCCTTCGTTTCTTACCGAGGTGTCGTATAATAAGACTAGGGTAAGTGGACGTCATGCCGGCAACCGGTCGTAAAATACTTAGCCAAATCATGTGACAACATGTTTATAACATGTCGTGCTGACCCCATCTAGAGTGGAATCTGCTCGACATGTATGATTGGTCTTTTAGAAAAGCCAAAGAAATTAACAAAAATTGAAACGTGAGATGTCTAAGCTATCGCAACAGTGGGAACCATCGTCGTTGCTGTATGAATCTCGTGGGTTTGTTCCTGTGTCTTTCACTACACGTCCCGTGATATCAGTCAATCCGTGCCCTCAGAGCGTCGCTCGGTGCCGGCGCGCTCGCTGGCCGCGCGCGGCGCCGCGGGCCGCGTGTGGCAGCGCGTGCGGGCGCGCGCCGCCGCCGCCCCGCGCTGGGCCGCGCGCCACCTGCTGCTGGCCTACAACACGCTGTACGCCTACCGCTCGCCCGAGGTGCGTGCCGTGCGTGCCGTGCGTGCCGCGCCGCGCCCGCGTACAGTCACAGTGTGCCCGCAGTGCGCGCGCGCCGACTGCATGATCTACCTGGAGGGGTTCACGGTGTGCGCGGCGGGCGAGGTGAAGTCGCGCGCGCACGCCTTCAAGGTGTACCACACGGGCACGGCCTTCTACTTCGCGTGCGACTCGCGCGACGCCATGCTGGCCTGGATCCAGCTCATCCACCGCGCCACGCTGCTGCCGAGCGCCGCGGCGCCGGTGAGTGCGCCGACATCATAGTGTCTGTAGATGTTATAGTCCATCTAGTCGTTACATGAATTCGAACTAAAAATGCAATACAAATTACATATACAAACTTTATTATACATTACATATAATGTAAGTTGTTACACGATGACTCGGTCATCACCACACCACAAGATTCTAAATTTTGTTTCCTTCTCAATTTCTTAAATAAAAATATGTTCTTTATACTTATAAAAGGCTATTATTCGTCCCGTGTTAATGCCGTGCCGACCCCGCTCAGAGTAGGATAAGGGCGAGAAGGTGATGATGTTAATCCTGTATATGTATAAACTTCAATTGTATCGAATTACATCAATTTTATTTCAGTGGATTGGCTGCGAAAGTGTAACAGATAGACAGCCCGATTTTTGAATTTTTATTATTATGTCAATTAACCCTTTCCAGATGGAGCTCTCGAAACAGTTCTCCGAAACGGACTATTCCGAAACGGAGTCCGACACCGAGAGTGCGGAGAGGAGAAGCGAGAAGGAGAGGGAACGGGAAAAGGAGAAGGACAAGGAGAAATCGAAATTCGGCTCGCTGAAGAAGCTGGCGCACCGCAGCAGCCGCAGCGAGTCGCAGGAGAACGTGTCGCAGGCCGCGGCCACCAGCCTCGACAGGAAGTACCTGCGGTTCTTCTCCAGGGCGAGGACCAAGGACGACTCCAAGAGCAGCAAGGTACCGGGCTCACACGCTGATACACAGGAAACGGAATAAATTAATAATATCTACGCTACGCTATGGCAGAAACTTCGAAGAGCGTTTATCATCTTAGATATACGGTTTATAATAAAATTCCACAATCTTTTTGGAGTTGTCTCACAGAAGTTTAAAAAAGCCTTTAAAAATGCCTTTATTACATTTTTTTTATTTATTATTTATTTTTATATTAATTTATTATGCTGTTGCTGACTAAGCATTAGATTAGATTGTAAGCTTTTTACTTGTTGAATTCATATACATATTATTATTTTTGGAAAAAGTGACCGTCGAGTTACTTATTGGTTCTTCTCGATGAGGTACTCAGTGGTAACTTCATTATAATGTGATGATTGAAAAGTTTTTGAAAAATGTAGCTTAAATAAAACATATTTTGTGTGTTGTCGTCTAGAGTAAGCATTCTGGCGTGCCCGTGCCCACCGAGCACTACCGCAGCTACCGGCGCGTGCCCGCGGACGCGGCGCCCACCACGCCGGCCGCGCCCGCCCCTCCGCCCCCCACCGGCAAGAAGCCCAAGCCTATCAACTACATCCACGCTTCCAACCCTAACCTGCTGGATTTCGAGAAAAGCGACTTCGTCACCAAGCCCGCCATACAGGTAACTAATTGAATATTCCACTTTCTGCATTGACTTATATTTTTCTCGCATTGACTTTTCTTCGAGAATAAGTAAATTATCGTAGTTGTCACTGTCATTTTGCCACTACTGAGCATCATGTCAGGCTACCTTCAAAATGTTATAAACATATTTATAGTCATAAAGGGATTTCATTATACAAAAAAACTTTTTCCTTCAGAGAATAATTTTACTGCTACTTTTCATTACTATAGACAAAATGAACTAGTTTTATTTAGAAACGGTTTCTGTGTCGTTCTGCTTCGACCAGGCGCCGAAGCCGAAGGTACACAAGCCCGAGAACTTCATCGGCTTCGTGACGCTGGAGGAGTTCATGCTGAAGAAGCAGGAGGAAGAGAGGCAGCAGGTGTACACCAACCGCGTGCTGATGGGCATCGAGCGGGGCCAGAAGGAGGACCAGGAGGAGGAGCAGAAGGCCGCCAAGGAGCTGCAGCAGAGGCTGGATAGGATCGTGCCCGACGTGATCTACGGGGAGGTGTCGGCCGGCGAGCTGCCGCTGCCCGTGCTGGAGCTGCAGGCGCGGGGGCTGCCCACCACACCCAGCACGCCCAGCACGCCCAGCACCACGCCCAGCACGCGCGGCCCGCCCCGGGAGCCCGGCAAGCCCGTCTCCGTCAAGGGAAAGGACGGGTGAGACACGTTCGACATCGCCGTTTGGTTAATGGAAGCGGGTGGTATGATTATGGCAATGATATGCCATTACGTATACCAAATGCGTATTATAAAACACAGTCCCCAAAAGCTGTCTGTATGGGATCGATTTTCTCAAAATCTCCTGAATGAATATTTGTAAGATTTTTACTAAAAGATAATGCAATTCTTGAGAAAGGTTTAAATTAATAGTACATTACGATTTTATGTAAATTGTTTGTTGAGATTTACTTGGAATAACTTGTGACACATTGGATTCCAAGCGGGCGGAGCCGCGGGTACAACTAGTATTGTATACTGCAAATATGTTGTCCTATAAACTGAACTAAATGACGTTTTGTTGAGAAAATGCATGCTATCTCTTGGTCCTCGAAATATATATGACAAACGAGTAATTTGTGTTGATTGAAGGCATCCTAAAAGTTCCGCGTCGGTGTTATTCATATATCTCCTTTTGCTCTTGAGCACATCTTGTGAACTAAGAATAAATACCCTTTTATGTAAAAGTTTTTCTCCACAACCTATCAAGTTGGTGACTTAATAAATTTAAGTTTTAGAATAATTTTTTTATGGTTTTGAAATATTACTGCGTAGTCTCTTTTAATGACACATTTATCACTAGGTACGAGAAAATAGTATATCCCGACGATAAGGAGGAAGAGGAGCGGGAACAGAGGGAGGGCCGCGGGGAGGTGTGGCGCGGCTCGCTGCGGAGGGCCGACAAGGTCAGTACAGTCCACTGACTACTACTGACTACATCATTGACTGACGAGTTGTTTGCTTAAACTGCACGTTGTTCATACAATTATAGTGCTCAAAATCTGTTCCTATAGGAATGACCGATGAAATAGTACCAATAGTCCCTAAACCTAAGTGTAAGAACTTAAGCTGTTATGGAAATAAACAATTTTTTTTAAATTGTGATTTCATCATGCCTCGAAGCAATCCTATAAAAATTCAAATAGTAAATTAAATTTAGTTTTAACGTAATTTGTATCTGTTACATTATAAATTATAATTCTATTAAAACATCTACAACCACGTCGACGCTCAATTCTCTTCTCTTGCTACTTGATATAAATGTTGAATTTTTGAATTGAAGTCTCCCTCCATTATGTTTTTCGTGTGCTCTTCTATGTTCCGGAAGAAAAACGGTATTTTTAAATATAATGTTATCCTATGCGTTAAATAAGTTATACACTGTCCATTATATTAACCATCTTTTGACAGATTGACGATTTACATATTTAGTGATGTCCTAAAGATTCTCGTATGCGATACCATTCCGATTATAGTACCTACTATCATTAATCGAATTACGTACCTAAGTAATTCGATTAATGATAACCTACGTAAACTAATAACAGATATAGAAATCAACATTTTGATTTAATATTGCCTTAGTTTTTTGAAAATAAATGTTAATCCGTGTGTATTTATTATAATCATAAAAAATATATTATACATCAACTGGCAACATCAACAGACCTTCCGCTCGGCCGCCATTTTGACGTGATCTGTCACTCTCAACGAAACGCCCGTGATAGTCACACGCATTTACGTTCGCTGAGTGTTCTCTCGCATCTGTTACACCTTGAGTTAAGTAGCTTTATTCCTCGGAAAAACTTTTGTGAAACTTATATTAATTGATCGTGAAAATGCCGAAAGGACGTGTGTTGAAAGCACAATCGAGACAGTTAGTGTTAAAACTTCATGAGTATTTTGAGCAAGAAAATCAAAATGGCGGACCTCTTATACCTATCACGCAAGTCCGAAACCGTGTTGCAGCCGCGTTGGGGATCAGTCTATCAACTGTGACTAAAATCACTACTGATGCCTACGGCAGGAGCGGCTTGGAGCAAAACAAACCATCTACACCAAAAAGAAAGCGCCGGGCTCATAAGGTGACAGCTGTTGATGACTTTGACGCTGACGCTATTCGTCGTCATGTGTATGATTACTACTTGAGAAAAGAAATTCCAACTTTGAGAAAACTTATTGTTTCTTTGAAAAGAAGTGGTCTATTTCATGGTGAAAAATCTTCTTTGGTCAAAGTTTTGAACACAATTGGCTTTTCATATAAAAAGCTACATAAAAGAAAATTATTAATGGAACGCACAGATATAGCTATAGCACGTTGTGATTTTTTAAGAGAGGCAAAGAAAATACAAGATTGGGCAAATATTGTTTTCACGGATGAAACATGGGTCAACGCTAACCACACACTATCTCGTTTCTGGACTGATGATACTGCTGATTCCACTTCCTCAGTACCAATGGGAAAAGGTGAGCGCCTAATCATTTGCCATGCAGGTACAGCAAAAGGATTTGTACAAGACGCACTGTTGGCATTTAAATCGAAGAAATCAAATGACTACCACGAAGAGATGAATGCAAATGTGTATGAAGAGTGGTTCAAAAAAATGCTCATTTCATTGGAAGAACCATCAATAATTTTTATTGATAATGCACCCTACCACTCCCGTCAAATTGACAAAATGCCAACACAGGCTAATAAAAAGCATGAAATAATTAATTGGCTTCGGGACAATGGAGAAAATGTGGACGACTCAATGTTAAAAGTTGAATTAATAAAAATATTAAAAACCAAAAAGAGAGCAAAACGCTATGTAAACAATGAAATGGCAGCAGAATATGGCCATACTGTTCTTCGGATTCCTCCATACCACTGCCAGTACAACGCAATAGAACTTATATGGGCACAAGTAAAAGGGCATGCTGCGAGATGCAATACAAGCCCCCCATTCACAGCGAATAAAATGTTGCAATTGCTAAAAAATGCTTGCACCCACGTAACGGCCGAGAACTGGGCAAGTGTGGTGGAAAGAACTAAAAGAGTAATATTCTCTGATTGGGAACGTGATATTGCGTTTGATAATATATTATCTACACAAGAGCTAATAATAACTGCTACTGAAGACTCCTCATCGGAGGAGTCTTCAGTAGCGTTGATTATCATTCCGACGACTCGTGCTAATAAAATAAATTAAAATATCCTGATTGTTTTATTTGTATTCATGTATTAACTAAGAAGAAAGTAAAACTTTATATAATGTTATTAAATGTCTTTTAATACTCGTAACATCGATTTCTACCGATTATTTTTAATCTGTGGCATAATCGTAGTAACCATTATGTGTGACATCACTAAGTGGGCGGTACCCATCCATAAAGTAGAAATATTATTTGTATGATATTTGTACGTAAGCAATACAAAACTTAATGAGCGTGAGCTGTCAAAAGACTGATAATATGATGGACGCAGTATAGATAACGAGTGTATCAAATGTCATCGACATTACTCCAGTGGCCTAGCCGTGACAGTAATTCATTATATGGTGTTTGATACTGGTCTATTACGTTCCAGGTGCACTCGGGCAGCGCCCACCCCGCCGTTTCGCAGCCGGCTGGCGATAGGTAACGTCATTTAGACCTCTAGGCTATCGTACTGTATCTAAGTAAGACTAATAGTTGGTTTGCAGTTGTATCTGCGGTGCATATTTTTGTGCTAAAGTACGGGTGTGCGTTGTAACTAGTTATAAACGTAAATCAACCTGACTCTGGGATCGATTGTCTGAAATAATCTACATACACTCAACATTTTGAACAAATCCGTAATAATTTATAGAATTAGGCGTTACTTTGCGGAGGTCCATCATACTAAATTATTGAGAATATTATTTAGCTGTAATCCGTGATAAAATTTATCGTGGATAGGCGTGCAAAATATTATTCTTATTAGTTTTGGAAATCTGTAAACTTAAAAGCGTCGAAACATACACAATTATTTACTAACTTAGAAAGAGATTTAGAAAGAGAGTCTTACTTTCTTCTTCTACCAAAGAAGTCTCTTGTGTCCAGACGTCAATGTAGTAGATTGGATTTCAATGCATACGACCCTTCCAAGTCACAATTTCACCCTGTAGGATCTCTTTCACTTTCCAGTCACTGTCTGACTGAATCACTTATTGAGCGTGAGTTTCATGAGATCTATTCAATGTATTGCAATTACAAAGCAGTTTCTACTATTATACTAGTATTAATTCGTTATAGTGTTAAGTATAGGTGTAGCGATTTCCAGTTGGGGTGCTGGCAGTGCTGCGGCCGGCGGCGTCTCCCGCCTCAGGCTCATGTTCGGCGGCGCCAGGAGGGACCTGGTGCGGCAGGTCGGTGCTAGGGGGGAGGGGGGTCGTATCTAAGTCCGTGATGCAATCATTACAAGGTTTTATAAGGGCTCATTTTCATCGGTCGCTACAGCCCGCATTCGACGTGCGAGAGATATTCGTTTACGCATGCCATAAGGACCGCATGCGGAAACCGTTTTCATTAGTCGATGAGGCCCGCATGCTGGATGTTTAATTTTCTTCAGCGCGTATCTATTAAGTATATTTTAGAGTAGTGCTAAATAGACGTGCAAGCTATGGATCAAAAATTAATTTTATGTGTAGCAATTTTATCTGTTTTTGACGTACCTGACACCATTGGCAAACTAAATTCCCGCACCGCGTTTGCTTTACACCAACCGATGAATTTCATTGGTTGTTAGGCCGTGTGCGGGGAATACCCGCATGCGGTATATCGACTGCGATATCGATAGCGCATTTTCACTAGTCGTTATTCCGTATTCGGTGACTCCCCGTATGCTGTATAACTACCGAGTTATCGACCAGTGAAAATGAGCCTCAACGCTAATATATGATATATGATATCTATGATAGCGTTCACACTTTAGCTTTGCCATTACAGCAGTTAACAAACACTGTTAAAAAGAGGCTGCTACAAAAAACCCTGCTATACTGTTGAGGATTATTAAGATGATAAGAATGTGTCCGTATAGCTCTTCTCGAACTTGTATAAAACAGTAATGAGTAAATGTAAGTATTAAGAATTATATATTTAAAAGAGAACCGCCTAGTTTCTCTCTAGCTCTTCTCGGTAGGAACAGCTTTCAGAACCAGCAGTAGAGATTGCAATTCAAAAGCACTTGTTTACAAGTTTATTTGAATAAAGAATATTTTGATATTTAGATATTGTCAGTGTTAGATTACCTCCAAAGCTATTCCCGAAGCTTAAAGCAAATTTTTGACAAATATTTAAGCCCGGTTTATAAGATTCAATCGATTTACTTCCATCGTATTCATACAGTGCTTTAGATGTGTATGCATAGCTGATAAGTAGGGTCTGAATTTCGCATTTCTACAATTGTTATGAATATTTTTGCTTCTTTCATGTTATTTAACATGAACATCAACGTCAAAGACTAGGTCATGTGTAATAATAATAATAATAATATAACTATTTGTCAAAAAGCCTAATACATTGAAATCTAAATTTATTGATGATGTTCAAAAATATTTTTTTTCGGCTCATATTAAGTTCGGCTAACAAATAGTGACCCTGACTTTCAAGCTAGGATAAACATTTGTTTTGAAAGTCAAAATGTGTGAATTAGTAAAAGATGTCTCGGTGTGTGGTCCAGGAGAGCAGCCGCTCGGAGCAGTACCCGCACCTGCAGTGCCCGCCCACCTTCCAGCCCGAGACCTACTCGCTGGCGCGGCCGCCGCGCGACCCACCACGCGACCCGCCCCGCGACCCACCACGCCGCCTCTGACCGCCCGGGACGGGACCCAGCCGACTCGATGTCTGCTTTGAATACGTCCACAACGTTTATTAACTTTTACAACAGTATGGAATAATCCAATTTTAGCTACTGTTCTCTGAGTTAAAACTTTGTTTTTAATGGTTATTCTAAAGCATAAGAAATTTCTGTTTCCAGATAGTTATAATTTTGTGAAAAAATTCGACGGTCACTATAAGGCCCCATTCACTAGATTTGATGTCCGGATGGAATGGGAACAACTTCCAGAGGACACAAGGACTCTAATTCCATATTTAAATGATAAAAGTTGGAGCTATAAAGTCTTATCTTATCGTTGTCTTCAATTGCCCTTTATCGATTGTCAAGAAATTTTAATTTTATCCTTCATGTTAGCCATGAAAGTTGTTAAGGATTAAAAAGTAGGGTGTATCCGTGTGGCGCCCAAATGCGTGCCTTACCTCCAGTGTGGGTTACATGGTCACGTTCGAGTAGTTTAGTAACGTGTCTCGACCGTCGCAGACTGTTTCTATTCTATTCATTTTGTTGTTTTATGTCAGCTAATATATTTAATAACCAGGCCAAATAAATTTATCTACGAAACATAGGTATTTGCGTTATACTTAGTTACATACGACGTTTTATATAGTTTCTACTGCCGATACATTCAGCATGTATGAAACGGCGAATGGGCATTTGTGTTGCCTAGAAATTGGGCAAAACTATGGGGCGAAAAAGTACCATTGGACGTTGACTTGGTGCTAAATATGTTGTGTGTTCGATTGCTGTGACCGTCTGTGTGTGTTACTGTGTTGTGTGGTGACCGACACCGACAAGTCTGATCACAGGTTGTTATATCGACGGTTGGATTCAAATGTTTTTGACTTACGTTTGAGAGCGCGTTGCAGATCCGTTCTCAACACTGCATCAGTGACGCGACGCAACGTTATATATTATATCAGTGCGTGCCAAGTTTTTGATAGTTTACAAATGGTCGTGTATAGCGACACGTTTTACACATGTAATATATAGTAATATAAGTATATCGTTTTAATGTGATATGTCGATTTGTCTGTATGAGATTTACTTAAGTACCAATCGTACATGAAATGACCTAACTTAGAATCTTGTCAGTAAGTGACTGCCAGCATACCGGTGCGTTCCTCCTCTTAATTAGCTATCACTAATGATTATCTTCGTTTGCTCTTGGAACTTGCATGATTTTATGTTTTATTCACGTCGCTCGCAGGTACAGACTATCAGACCGAACATGGTTTCAATCATATCAGAGGATTTACATCTTTTCAGCGGATAGTTTAGAGCTGTGTTAGTTGTAGTTCCGGGTCTATTTCCTTTTTATCAATTGTTCTATTCTCTTCCATAGGGATAAGATATCTTTTGTTTACCTTTTTTTGTATATAAATAATTGAATAATTAATTATGCGTTGCATGGTTTAATCAATAATACCCGATACATTGACAGTGCATTATTTCATGTGATGTAGCCTAAATCAGGAAACCTATTGCTTATCCAGAGTTATATCCATCCATCCATAGTTCATCATAGATGTTAAATTCAATGCCCATGTTGGCGCTCCACTTTTGTGACTGAGAAGGTAAAAACCGTTATTCTTTTTTAAGAGTAAGAGTAAAGAGATGACTCCTTTTACTATTAGATGCTCTTGGATATTCTTCAGATGAGTAAATGACCTGTCCACCAAACACAAGTTACTTTTGTAATTTTTTATAAAATTAATGTTACGAGATATCTGGCTCAAGATTTTTCTTTTGGAGGTTATTATTTTAGTGTTCTCCTGTCGTCTAACGCTCCAAATGATGCGTTTAGTACATCGTGCTTGTATGACAATTATTGTCGTAGAATATTCAATTATTATTGTAAGTATGTTGTAGTGTAGATGTTAGTTTTCGTCGACTGGAGACTGGTGCTTGCAAACAAACGGACACGTCCACTATCGTACAAGTAGGTAACTCCGCCGGAGCAGATGTTTTAATAGATCCTATCTATATGTATGATTTGCGTATAGATTATAAAGTACATTTCTTTTAAATTAAAATTGTAAGGACTTAAATTTATTCAATTTTAAAATAAACAATTTTGGGGAGAAAAGTTGAAATTTAAGCTAAAAATTCAACCTGCTTTTCTGCGTATTGAACTCGTATGCTCGTGGCGTTGACGTGAGCTGGTCAACTTTTTTCTTAAATTGTGTACATTCTTTATAATATGTTTCCATGAATAATAAAACATACATATTTGAAATGCAAAGAAATTGTATGAAACGCACAGAAATAACTATCGATAGCTGTACATTACATATTTATCATATATAGACTATACTAAGGTTATATTTTTAGGGTCATAGTTAGGAGCAGGTAGGGGCGGCTAGTGGTGATACTCTCAGCTTTACCGTAGATAGGAACTAATTGACGAGCAAATAATCTCCAAATCTTGACAATATTTTCAATAATTACACATTTATGGAACCGTTTCCACCAGATCCATGCGTAGTTGTTTCATTGATATACAACTGCAACCTATATTTATAAACGTTTTTTTTTAAGAAACAATTTTAAATTAACGTTTATATTGATATTGCGTGATATTTTTAATAATAGAAAGGGCATTCATTCCCTCAGTGTCAATAACGATCTAATAAAAAATATATTTTGAAGCAGCTGAAAGAGAGATTTTGTTGGTAGGAACCGATTTAGGAACCAGCGTAGAGTTGAAGAAGCACTTGTTTTCGAATTTAATTGAATTAAGAATATTTAGAATTTGAACTTATTTTTCGATAATAAAACTATTTTCTTCTCTGGGCGTTATATTGTATTCAATATGATACATAGCCTATATCACCTCTATCGTTGAACAGCTACGCATCAGATATAACATGACGTATAAATAACATATTAAACTTACTTTTGGCTCGACAACACACTTTGCATTTGTTTTGATAACTTCTGTTTAAACCTAAATTGTCCATGATTGTAGTAGTAAGTTAAAAAATTATAATTTTAACTGCCATATTCCCATAAGTTTATAAAGTTATAATAACGGTACGAGTATAAAAATAAATTTATTTATATTTAGACACTATACCTTGAAATCGGTGTTACTATGCCTTTTGTTATATTTGGTTACAAATTGTCCGTCTGTCACAACATAGTTCCTATAATTTTAAACGTGAAAAAAATATTTTATTTGGATGAATACATAATGAAGTAACCCGTAATAAATTTAATTTAATAAATAAAAAATAAATCTAATTTTAATTTCCTAACTCTCTGTTTTATGTATTTAATCCTGTAATTCATTAAACATTTTTGTGTTTTTGAAATATTTGGAAATTTCTGATATTCGAATCCCTCGTTCACTACTAGTTGTCATTATAATAACTTAATTAATGATACCATATGATTTGCTCAAGCTGAGTACACGTTTTATAATTGTTGACTAAACCATATGTAGCTAGAATTATTTTAATTATTTAAACTATATCGTATATTATTTTAAACATAGTTTTTACTCAAATTTATATTATATAAAACTTATTTTAAAATAATTAAATATAAGACCTTAATTACACAAATTATATTATTTTAAGTATGCAACTCTATTAAAAACATTCAAATCGCGTTATTTAATTATTTTTTTTTCTGTTTGCCTTTTTTTTTGATATTGTATTTTCGAGATCACACGTGTTCTTGTCATCGTGGTCGCGAGACGACTGTGACTAAAATCAAGGTGAAATTTTATTGTATCGAACTACCGCACTTGATTTTTGTTTTTATATTGTTCGTCTTTCCATAGCTTTAATATAAATAATGAGTAGATTTTTTTCAAATTTTATAATATTTTATTTCTGATTCTAAATTGTTATAGACCAATGTCGTTAATTTAAATTTTTTGTATTGAATATTTAGTTTGGCCTATAAGTAATTACACACGATATAAGTCCGATTAATTAACATAAAGTTTTATAAAAAAAGACGTACACTTGTAACAAGTCTTTTTGCATTCTGTAAAATTTTTTTTTAATACATGAGCAGAAAATTGATTTCAAAACTAGTTGAAAAGATAACATTTGAGCATTTTTGTGCTCCATTTAATGTCTCGTACACAAGATTGATGTCCTTAAATGTAGAGAAATGCGGTATATTATGAAAATTAATTAGTATTGTCCTAATAACTTTTGTAGATTATATATTTTTGTAAAATGATGAATTTAATTATTGAAGTACCGAGGTGTAGATGCTTATATGACGATATATCTTATAAGAGATTCTGTGAAATATTTATCACGTTGAATTATATCAAATGTTCAATTATTTACTGAATTAAATCGATTTGATTTAGTTTTTGTGCTTTATTGTCTACAAAAAAATGTTCATGAATCCCATTTATTAAAGACCATCATCTTCCTGCTCCTATCCCACTCTAAGTGGGCTCGGCACAACATGTTATAAACAGCTGTAACATGATTTGGTTGCGTTTTTACGACCGGCCGCCTGCCTGACGTCAACTTACCTCAGTCGTATTTTACGATACCTCGGAAATAAAAAGGGTGGTCTATTCTATTCAGCCAGATACCAGACGGCTGGTCGACTTACCTTTTACGACACCTCGGTAGGAAATGAGGGTGGTATATTCTACTTAGCCGGATACCACAAGACGGCATTTATTAAAGACCATACCTTTACATTTAGCATGACCTTCAGAGATGTCGACGCAACAAAATAACGCATCGGAAATATGATTAAGGACAAATCGCTTGAAGTTCTCTCAACAGAAACAGGACGGATTATTCTTATTATTATCACCAAAAATTGATAAAGAATTGGAGAGAAACTAGTAGGTACGTTATATATTTAACCATTTTGTTAAGAACACGATATGATGTGCTTGTACAATGTACTCGGTAAATAGAGTTTGGGTTAAAGTACAGTTTGAGCCTAACTGACGAACCATAGATGCTATTTTTAGTTAGTAATCTACTATATATGCTACTATCTTCAGTGAGTGCCAGTGGCGCCATCTGCTGAGAAGGGGACCCTTTGTTTGAGTACGGAATCATCATGTGGCGTATCTATCTTATATTATAGTGTATTATCTATGTGACGAACCTCATTCTGATACTCACTGAGTGATAATATGAAAAAAGCAGGCATTACAATGATGTGAGCTGCCATTATGGCGGTGACAAAGCAGCGCGTCGCCCGCGGCCTTTCCTCCTAATTAGTATAATTAACTAGCGAACGGAACGCGGTCTGGGTACAGAGGGGCAGCCGCTGCGAATATAAAAAAACATCATCAATGCTTATAATTAAGTCTTATTTTATGATGCATTCAGATTATTATTTGATAGCGTGACACGGTTAGGCATCGTTCCAAGCTTAAGGAGTGTTGATTCTTTATAATTTGGTACAACATGTTTCAAATACAACCTCCTTCATTTAGTTGATCAATTATATAAAAACACAAAAAAAATAATTATAGTATTTATTTACTCCATATTGAATGGTTTTAGGTATGCATATAAAGCTTCCTCTTTAATCACTCTATTAAAAAAACCGCATCAAAATCTGTTGTGTAGTTTTAAAGATTTAAGCATATATAGGGATATAGGGACAGACAGAGAAAGCGACTTTTTTATACTATGTAGTGATTGTGGCCGTCATTAAGTTGTTAAGTGAGAGTAAATGGAATGGTGAGAGTGAATGGAAACTTTAGAGGAAATTGCTTTTTATTTATTAAATAAGTGTCAAGGAAAAATATCGTTCGTTATAAATTAATAGGTACTATTAATTAGGTACTGAACATTGTTCTAGTTATAAAAACGTTCTTAAAAATTATAAAGTGGTTATAATCATGATATCGTTACGATTATTGTAATCTTAACGATATGAATAGCTGAGTAGAGAGTTCTCGTTGGAAATGACTTCTAGGTTATTGTATTTGTTTGTCCAAGATTCTCCGCGGTGGGGTTAAGAAATATTTGTGTCTACTTTGTTTTACATAAAATTCCTGTTTCTGAGTACTAGAAGCCTTTTACTACGGCCCTTTGACCGCTTTACCATATATGCCCGTCCGGTTTCCCAACGTCCATAGACCATTTTTTGGAATCCTAAAATTACAGTATAAAAAATAAATAAGTGTGCGGTGTAAAGCAGGAACTCTTGTCTTATAACTGTTACCTATGTATTAGACATTTACTATATATTGTAACGTAATAATAGGGATAAGATTGGTGTGGAGCGGAGAGGTGAGGTGAGGTGCGGAGAGGCGCTATTACATTTTTTTATAAATGTATAAATTCGGAGGTTTTAAACTTTCTTTCTCTTTTTTTGACAACAGTCAATAAAAGAGAAAGAAATCAAATTTATTTTGACTTAAGAAAAAACACTTCTTATTTCTATCTTAAAATAATAAATAAAAATCTTTATTTAATAAAATATTGTTTTTATAAGCCACATGTTGCAAATATATTTGGTATTGGTAAAAATTAATTTAATCAATTGTCAGCAGATTAGCTGTAGCTATCTGATAGAACGACAGACTTCCATTTAGAATATTTTTATGTAAATTTTAATTTCACAATTTTTTAAATTTACATTTTAATAAACCTATAAACTATATGGTTTGAAAATTAAAAAAATACAAAGTAACATTAGTTATAAAGTTCTAAATAAAGCGTTAATTTCAAGGTAATAAATAAATAAAGGAAAATAATTGGATTTTATAATACTGCAAGTTTCACTTTTCGAATTAGTGCGACAATAGAAAGTGTCTCTGAGAGACGTAGCGACGACAAAAGACTGCATTACGGCGTCGTTCGTCGGCCCTAATTAAATATCTAATTACATTCACAAAGGAGACGCTGTCGGGATGGGATTACCGCGGACGGTCGAGGATACTGCGTGGTATCAGTTTTTTTGTTCCCAATAAAGAGTAATGATCGATAACTGATACCATAACTGCAAGCATCATTGTTCCGATCACATGAATTAATTACTGTACTATTAGCTCTTGACCAACTGTGAAGCAAATACGAAATGACTGGAGTCAGCAGTTGAAGTTGTAAGTATTGTATTTACCATGTTATTGTAATATACAATAACTCTGATGTTTACAAGATGTCTGTGATACCACACGACGAGGGATTATAACAATTCGACGTATCGATATGATAGTATCGTGTTTATCATGCACTAGCCGCGAACTATGATAGGACGCCTAATAGCCGCATGAGTCTATGTCCAAAAAGAAACTGAATTCAACCTCAATTTATAAAAATTGTAAATTGCAATAATAAATTATAATTGTATATAGTTACAGGATATATTTAACTCATTTAGGAAGCACACTTCAGCTAATACTCTGGCAGATTTGCACAAAATCAAACGACAGTTTTTAGGAATTTTTGAAATTGGCTTTAATCAGTTTAGTTGTACTACGCTCGCCTACTATTGAAAACATGCTGTAGACGCAGACATGTTTACATTATTTGATACATTCGGTGTCCAGAAAGTTGTTATCAGAGCCTCGTCCGGCCGCAGCCATAGTCGACAGCTGAAGCATTCAATCTTACATCCAGAGACGCCACACAATGGGTCCGGTAGATTTATGCTGCACTGGACAACAGGCCCGCAATACATCTTGCATTGACCAGACAGACGGTTATTCATAATGTAGTATAGATTGCATTTTTAGAGGTATCATTGCAGTTGCGATTTATCGTGGATTAATGCGTAATACGGACGCGCGGCGCCGCTGCACTCAGTTTGCATTTGGCTACAAACACCGTTACTTTTAGTAGCATTGGTTTATAGCATAGCATTAATAATCATTTATCCTTAGTATTATTATAAGTTTGGAGTAAAAAACAATTCTTCTTACAGTAATATTGTCATCAGTTTTATATTAGACATCAGGTCAAATTAACTTACTGTATTAAAATATCTGTTTAAACAGTGTTAAATGGTGTCAATGTGTGTAGTTAGGTATTGTCCGCTCAGTAGATATTAGCTTGAGGTGAGTACTGATACGGACTCAATTATCATCTGGTGCACTGAGTACACACTGACTAGTGATGTCCACTCACATGCGGACGAAACCGGGATAAATTGTGGAATAAAAATGATGCTTTTTAAATTCGGCTTTGATTGTATGAACTTGTTTCAATCTTAAAGTTCAGACGGAACATCATCAACGAATGATTTCTGTCCACTGTTGGACAAAGATATCTTCGATAGCACGCCAATGAGCTCAGTCTTTAGCTCTTATTCACGGAACATATTTGAGGTGTCGGTACTCTCCGTTGTCTTCGCTGAAGTATCGTAATTTAAAAAAATTATAGAAGTAGGCGTTAGTTTGCGGAATTCATAAAAGTTATGATAGAACTATTATGCTATAATACCTAACACTACACAAGTGTAGTGTGTCGGTGGTGGTGGTGTCTTGTGATACGTGTGGTAATCCTGCATGTATAAAGTATGAGAAAATTTTGCACTTCCTACACTTAGAATAACACAGCTTTTCTTAAACGCGGATTATAACAAAATAATTCTACCATAACTTTTTTGATGTAATTTAATTTGTGTATATTATAACCGATGCAGTATCTAAGCAAACTTGATTGTTGATGAGTATTTGGATTCCTGTGTACAACAAACAGTCCCATGACTTTGCCTGTTGTAAGTTTATACACTAGTCCTACTATAATTACCAGTTCTAGCTAGTACCATAATCACATCTGATGTGAAAGAAGAACAAATTACTTTTGAATTATAACATTAGTGTAGTTTTTCATAAAATAATTTCAGTTTTGCTTTGACGCCAACGAACGAACGAACAACGAAGACACTGATTCATAAAGCTTATTATACTGTTGAGGACTATATTGATGATAAGAAAGCTTGGTTTTAAATTGCGTCCAGCTACGCACTAGATTATATTGTAAATTTTTTAATTTGTTCTTAATTAAGCCATTATTGTAAAACTCAATTTTGAAAAGAGTGACCGCCGAGTTTCTTGCTGGTTCTTCTCGGTAAGAGCACCTTTCCGAACCAGTGGTAGCTTCAGCTTCATTGTAATTTGACGATTCGAAAGTGCTTGTAAAGGCCAATTTGAATAAAGAATTATTTGTATTTGAATTTGAATTTGACGTTCAGGGCACTTAGTACGATCTGTTAGGACAGTCTGCAAAACTCTCGGCACCTGGCAACCGTACTGTAGACAGACTGTGGTATGATAACAACGTGTAGATCCACAGATAGGAAGCTTATCGTGAATGTGACGCCGGTGTCCTGTCTAAGACGGACGAAGCTGGGCGTTGGTAAACAGAAACAGTTAGAACAAATAAACATTTAAATGACAAAGATACGTAGCAAATCCACACTAATTGGCTTTTGGTGTTTACTTTAAGAGCTTAGTGTTGAAATAAAAGGACTAAAGTTTTGTTTGGCATATTTGTTAGGTCTTCTTTCCAATATAAGTGAGAATACAAGAGTCCAAAATAGGATTCCTGAATACATTTTGACGTCCAACCGTGACATACGGGTACTGTGCCTGTCCAAACAGTGTTATCCCATCGATACGCGGTGTACGAGTTATTTACGTTGGCTCAAGCTTGATAAATCTCCGTCGGTTAAACGCGGAGAGCCCGATGGTTGCATGGAAATCTCTCCTCAAACAATCAATATAATCCCATTGGATATGTTGTTTGCAGACTTATAGGAAGATAAAAATAAATAAAATAGGATTTTTTTTAAATTTTTATTTTTGGGGGATTTTTTTCAAGGAAAATGCTACCATAGTAACTACTAAACTAACCATACTTTCTACTACTTATACCTACTTTAACCACATATAAAATAGGAATTGTATATAATTAAAAAATCTGTTATTGTTTTGAACAGTTTACATGGACGGTGGCTCTCGATTAGTTAAAGTTAAGTTTTGTCGAAATCAAATCAAAAACAAAATAATATTTATTCAAATAAGCTCTTTCAAGCACTTTTGAATCGTCAAGCGTGTTTAAAGCGTCGTAAGCAAATACTTGACGTGAAGGGAGAATCAAAGATGCCTGAATTTTTTGCTAAGATAACAGGTGCCACCGGTTACTGATGCCAGAATGCTCTTCTACGGATTTCTATCTAATTCATCTATTAACATTATTATTATACACAACACAGGACTATGAACAAAAATTATTAGTCATTTAAGCTCGTAACCTAAATGACTATTAATTTCACAGTACAAATAGTATGTTTGTTAGAATACTTTAAAATTTCTCTCGTATGAATTTTATAGCATTAGAAAAAATTGTCGCTTCGGATTTAAATAATATCGTCAGAGAGTATAATTAAACAAACTGTGAAAGATGTTCAATTTCTGTTGATTTTCCGTAATAACTAATATCTGTATGATGCTGCGTTGGGTGATGCACGTTGCGGTGTGGGGTGGTGGGATCAGTTGCAGAGAGACCGGCAACTATTTGATTTCCCGCCGCACGGCTATCGCAGCGCCCGTATCTCACAGGATAGTGGACACACGGACGGACGGCTCGAGATCGATGCGCCGCTGAACCTATTTGAGGTCACATTTAACGCCTTTCCATGCACTTTAAGTTTGATAAAATTATTTATGTACTACAAACTGTAGCCACAACTTCGTTCGCTTAAGTATAACTAGTCCCTCTATTATGTATTTTTTCCTGTTTCCGAAGAAAAAATGGGTTCTGTTAACACGGTATATGCTTCAATTGTAGCAACTTTATTAAATCTAGGTCTGAGGTGCTGACTGCTTTCAAAAGAGCAAGAATCGTGATGAACTGAACAAATGTCATGGCAATATGTTACATATATGTAGTTTCATATTCACACATATACACAGTCATATTATAAATGCGAAAATTTATTTGTCTTTCTATCTATCTGTTACGTTTTCCCGGCTAATCTGCTAGAGTAATATTAATGACATTTTGTATGGGTACTTGAAGCTTACATACGGGACTAAAATATAGGATAACAAAACCGGGTTTTCCTTCGGGAACATGAAAAAATATGTAGACAATTGTATCGGTTAAATATAATTATATAGTTCTTGACGTAATAACGCCGTCGCTAGAGTTCATGAATAAGGTCTCTAGACGGGCTAGCCCGAGACGTGACAATAGACAGTTTTTATACGTAAACTATGTTGTACATACAAGCATAACTAATAACATGTCGGTGCACAAACGTAAATTAACAAGAGTTGTTTCATTCGGGCGTGTAACAAATTACGGCGGTCCTCTAACGAACTCCGCAACTTGTGCTCGACTACGGCGATGAAAATTACCTCTGCAAAGTTTGGAGTTTTTAATTGCCGTCTCCGCATAGTTCTCTGCTACATTTAACTTCCCCGTTAAATACTCTGCGCTAATACTTCAAATACATATACGCGAAATTAATAATGTATCGTTGTGTTCCATAAGAAAGTTATTCTGATTATACACAAGCTAAGCATAAACACCGTCATACCTTTTTAGACGGTATAAGGGTTTTTATTGTAGAAACTATCATTTTACTTTTACACATTAGTCGATCTCGTAATTTAAAGCAAACGAACAGTTTATTTATCTTATCATACGAGTGTAGATAAGATCCAATCCTTGCTAATAAATCTGGATGGAATAGAGGGTGGATTGTTGTGTATATACCTTGGAAATGGATCTATATTGATGTATCGAATCATTTCAATGTTGGAAGATGAAATTATTAACGTACAAATATGCTTTCTTTGTAATTTTTTTGAGATTATTTACCTTTACAAAATAAAAAGATTTTTAGCGTAAGACCCTATTACAAAAATTTATTGTAATCCTAAATGTTGACCTAAGATTCCTCTCTTTCATTTCATTGAGAAAGTTTTTTCAAAATTCAAAGCAGATTCAATAATATTCTATACCTAATAATAAAATGGCAACTAGTTTCCATAAAACCAATAGTCCTTTGTAAATATAAGATGACAGATTATCCCTTTGACATGTAAAGTACGTAATATAATAATGGAGTCAACGAGCGAAGAAAACAATAGGCTGCCGCAGCGATGTGCGCGGGCTTCCCGAAACACGTCCGTACAAGACAAGAGCAGGGAACATGTTGGTAAATAAGACGGCAAGCAGATAACTCACAAAGAGCAACGAAGAACGCCACGGGCTGAGTACTTGTTACTTGGCTAATACATTCGATGATTTACCTTCTTTCTTATAATTAAAGGAACCCGCGAGCGTCCGTGTTTTTCAACTTACAACATACGTCTAATTATAAAATTTTGATAAACCGTATATGAAGGTATTTCATATTTTCCCATAATTTCTTCATAATAATAACCTTCTGAAGTTATTTTACATCAATATGTTAAAGCTAAAAACTAAGTACATGAGGTTGAATTAAAAAAAATATATGTCTGACGTATAAAAATATCAATTGAACAGGTATTTTAGCAATTGAAAGAGTTCGAAACGATAAAAGTTAACCGTTTTTTCTTAAATCGATCGGACAGTAATTTCGATTGAAGCTCTCAGAGAAGACTTTTATAAAATTGTCAAAAGCGATCGTTATATTACCACTAATTACACGAAAACTTATTACTTATTGAGGAGAAGGTTTAAACCATCTATGTGATTGTTTAGTTCTAGAGTTTATCGAGAACCTGAAAGACAGATTTAGGTCTTTGTTTCATAATATTTAAGAATGTTAAGATGTGTGTGATGTGTACAATCATTTTTTGACTTATTTTGGTCTACACTTGGGACTATAAATACAAGCTGGAAAAGTTCCATTATGACGAAATATTTGATACAATAATATAAAGAGTGATGTAGTTGGAGGCCGTAAAACAATCCCCATTTGGAACGAGCAAAGTTTTTCTATTTCCTGAGTTTGGGCCCGGCGCCCGACTCCCCGCACGCACTTTGCATTAATATCAACAATTCTTATAATACTTGGTAGACTTTAATTCGATTGGAAAGAAATGATTTCAGAAAATTCTTTAACTAAACTCAAGTTATTGACAGTACTACTAATATTATAAATGCGAAAGAAAGTTTGTTTTTATTTTGCGATTATTCTTTTTATTTTCTTTATTTTAAGGGACTTTTGTTCGTTCAGACATGTCAGCCTCATAAACCTCGAAGATATTCACTTTAATTATAGTGTAAGCGACCATTACATTAAGCATGATATCCTATGGTAATACTTATTTAAGTTGATAAGAACTTAGGTATACTGCCTTCGTCTAAACAGCTTGTTACCGCTATATACCTCTTTCCCTACGTTCGGGACGAACACGCTGCGCTCGCGCACTAATCGACACATTTCTTTAAATCAGTGTTAATTTAGTGAAAGTGTTGTGGAGTGCCAGAAAACTGCCTGCCGATTATCCCGTGCCCGGGACAGTAATCATACCAGGTAAGCGTGCCTCCTCTTCATTCCGCTCCTAAAATATAGTTCTTCACCGCCGCCATTTTTCCTTTACCGCAATGAACCATCCCCTTTAATACAGTCCACTTTTCATCATAATTTCTCATGCCTGCCTTTTTTTTACAAAATATTTAAACATTCACACAAATTATACAAAGAGTTAATAGATGTAATAGACAGACGCTACCAGCCCAACCATAACCCAATATTTGGTTATGTGATATCAAAATGGATAAATGACAAATTTGACCTAAAGTTCCAATCCTCTGTACTTCATCAATATACAAGCTGAGTGCACATCGTAAAAATTGTATTTGCAAGTATCTAAAAACATTTACATGTCCGAACGAGGACATTTACAAAAATGAATTTAATTAACTTAAGCTCCAATCGAATTAAAGATGAGGCTTTAACATGTGGATACGTATAGAAGTTTCTGATGAAAGCCATAACACTACACGTTTTATGATGAACGCACGCCGATTCGCTCCTCAAATAAGCCGTAAAATGAAAATACAGCAACATCCTCCCATCAGTCGGGAGCTGCCTCGCGAACGATACGTTTTTTATCATGTCTCAGAAATCAGATATGAGTGGCAATCAGGAGGAGTGCTCGGCCGCGGCTGTTACATATTTACATGGCAGGCAAACGTATGCAGACGTGGGTCGTGAAGGGAAACTGGCACATTTGTATGTCGAATGTACAAATTCTCTCTATTTGTCTTCTAGTCTTCAAATAGTTTCTTTTATTATAACCAAATCAAATGAAGCCAAATAAAAACTGGCCCGTTGACGCTGTAGGTAATGATCCTGCCTTTACTTCTGCGGGTCGCGGGTTCGTTTCCCACCGAGGGCCAACATTTTCTGTAAATGAATTTGTTGGTCTTCGCGCTTGGGTTTATATTTGTATTTAAGTATGAATGTGAAAATCATATAAGTATTCACCAGTTGTCTGTCTACTATGACACAGGTATTAAGTTACTTACTTTGGGGACGGACGACAGTGTGTGTAAGTGTCCTAAATATTTATTATTTATTATTATTATTAAAATTCATTATATATCGTTATTACACTTAACTACATACAGTAACGGCCTCTTACTTCATTTACCTACTAAAGACGAATTTGACTGCAAATATATTATGTAACAAACTAAGCGCAGTATCTGTATCCTATCCTATCCTATCGTGTCATACTAATCATATAACTGTCAAAGTTTATGAATGTATGTTTGTGACTCGTTCACGGTGAAATCCACTGAACCAATATGGATGAAATTTGGCACAATTATTCCTTACACCGGACACTTATACACCGGAATAACATATAGGCTATAGAAAATCCGGTTAATTCTACAAGAATAGGGTGACACTAAAAATCGCCATCTATTACCAACCTATCACGCGAATGAAGTCGCAGGTAAAAGCTAGTATACCATAATGCCTTTGGTGACAGAGTCTGGACAAATCACTAATTACCATTATTTTGTGGGTTCTCCCGTGCAGCAAACATATGCGACATCCTCCTACGAGTACCTTGTGGAGCGACCCTTAGTACACCCATGGGTGAGGAAAGTTGTTTTTAAATTAAAATGCCTTGGAAGTTAATATAGCTTAATTATACATGGAATGGATTTATCGTTGTAAGGATCACTCTAATACTAGACTTGCAGGGTGAAATCGATTTACTATAATATCTTATTAACTTCGGAAGTATCGCTATTTACAGAGTTCTTAAAGTTTGTGGCTTAGTACATGGCAATCATTTAAATAAATTTAAATGTCTGTTTTTTAACTAATGTTTGGCTCTAATTTGTTAATATTATTGGGTAATATTATATGAATCTAGAAAAACTTTAAATGATTTATAGATGCGGGCGGATTGCGGAACTCCAGAGTACAGAGATTACAATAAAATTATTTTGCTGTAATCCGCGTTTGTTAAGAGAATACATGCCATGCTAAGCAGGCAACAATCACATCTTATACATGCAGGACAAGCCCCCACACGTATCACAAGACGCCGCTAACACCTTCCTTGCATACAAGCACTACATACACTCACTGCCACAACCTCTACGATCGTTTCGCCCCTAAACTATGTATACATGTACGGGGAATTTGATTGTTGCCAGCTTTATACACTTGGCATTGCATGTATTCTCGTAACAAACGTGGATTACAGCAAAATAATTTTATTGTAACTTCTAGAAGAACTTTCAAATTTTTGTACATAGTTTAATTTTGGAAAAAAATTGCATATAACATATACGATAATAAATTATATATCATGCACAGACGCAGCCGTCCGTGCCCTGGTGGAGGCGTGTACCGAGCGGCTCCAACGTCTTTATTCGATTGAGTTTAGCATAAACTGTTTACTAGACGACGATAGTACGTCTCACGGGCGTCTCGTGTGACGGCAAAGTTATATTATATTCTGTAATATAGCCGTTGCTTGCTTTAGTATTCTTGCTTTTTATAAGAAAATAAAATTCATCGTCGTTCTCCTGCCCATGACCCAATTTTAACGCGCACAACTATATATTCCAAAGTCAACAATAAACAAAGTTAACAATAAATTCCAAAGTCTCCCTGTTAACCGTTCATAGTTTAACTTAACACTGGAGTAATATTGATGAAATTTGCTACGACTGAGGTTTATAAATAGGACAAAAAATACCTTTGTTCTTTGGAGAACGGGAAGAAAACATATACTCGTAGTTCATAATTAAGGGAATTTTAACAATAAAGTAATTAATAAGTAATTAACGGCCTGTTACTATCCCCACTGCTGAGAATAGGCCTCTTCTCTCCGTTTTGGGAGAGAAGGATTGGAGCTAAGACCTACCACGCTGCTCCAATGCGGATTGGTAGGTTACACATACCTCCAGAATTCTCTAGAAATATGCAGGTTTCCTCACGATGTTTTCCTTCACCGAAAAGCGTGTGATAAATTGCAATTATCAATTAGACACATAAGTTTTTTTAAGAGAAAAACTCATTGGTGTCTGCCCGGGTTCGAACCCGTGATCGTCTCTAGAGATTCACACGGTCGCACCGCTGGGCCATCACAGCTTATTTAACAATAAAATTGATAAGAATGAGTTGGGACTACAACTAGTTTTTGTGAATTAATGATTAATGATGGCTTCGGGGAAATGAATATTCAGCATTTAGTATTATGAATTATATCACCATTTGTTTTGAACAAAATACATAAATACGCTAAGAATTATATATTACGAAGAGCTTTCAGCTGTCTGTTAGCCTTCCCATTTGAAACATGTGTTAGTACTCAATAAATAATTAAAGATATTGGAAAACGTCCTCAAAGTGCCCTTTCAGTAAAAGGTCTACGTCCGCTCGCTGGCTTATGGATTTACCAAGTCGATTATAGTCTCTCGATTAATCTGAACAAACGAGAGGTAATTAAATATTCTCACTAAAACTTTTGGCTGAAGCACATCAATTACCGCAGCTCTGGAGGGGCAAGGGAGGGGCGGTCGAAGTGGTGTAAATTGGCTTGTGGAAATGTGAATTGAATTGTCCCAGCGTGCAATGACTACAACCAGTTCAATGTTTTGAAACTTTAATCTTGTATAAATACAAGATTAAAGTTCCAACAACAAGTTTATTTATAACATACATATAACATATATTTATTTACAACAATTATTTATAATGGTTGTTTTACTTGCATTGTGTAGAACAATTGTCAATACACAATCTAATTAACAACATCTTTGCCTACCGCAATACATCTTTATTATGTACGGGGCTGAGAAAGTTATAATTTTTTTTGCGGTATAGATTGCCGGACAGATATAAACAGAGCGCAATTTAAACTCGCCATGCCTTTATATACATCTTCATACTTCATCATTGTTCTATTTTTTTAACCGTTACCAACTTTTAGTTTAAAAGTTCGTATATTATATAACAAAAATTATATTTCAGTTCACTCGATTTTAATATATATATGTATGACTATTCATATAATATATTTTTATATTGGCCTGGTATGAACATTTTATAAGTCTAATTATTACAAGTGCTAATTCAAAAGATACCCATAATCCTGAAGAATCCATTTTAGCATTGACGGCATCGACCTAAATAAAGTGAATTTACATATAACATAAAATAATCAAATAGAACCCCAAAAGGTATTCAAGTAGGACACGCATTAAATTTTCGATTTACGCCTTAGAACCGGCAACGATTCATTCAGTTGTTCATTAAAGTTTAAGAGGGCGATGTAATTAAGCAAATATTGTTAACAAAGTTTTGTTAAAAGCACATCAATTACCGCGCGGTAGGAGCGGAGGCTGGCAGAGAGCGGCGCCGGTGAGAATTCGGTAATCGCGTTAATTGAGAGGCCAAAACTGAATCTAAAACCGATTAGTCTGTTTTGAAAATCTCGAGTTGGCCGTAAACACTTTTGGTGTGCAGATTGTTTCACTCTCTTTTGAAGATTTTGCCTTAAATTAATTTATGGGGTTACTTTATCATCTTGCCACTTTCCACGGTGCTCCAGGCCGCAAAACAACTGATGCGAGGGGGTAGAAATCTTTGACATTTCTTGCTGGACACACACATATAATATATTAATAAAAAAATAAAAAATAAAATTTGTTACTGGGGTTAATAAGAGATTTTTGAATAACTTTAACTGTTTACTTAGCGCACGCAGAGAAAGCTTTATATTTTGTCGTTTTCGCAATATTTTTATTGCTGCTCCTGTCTTATTCATTTTAGCGTGATGTCTTATAGCCTATATATCCTTCTTTGATAAATGGATTATCTTACTCAAGGAATTTTTCAAATCTGTCCAATATTCCTGAGATTAGCGCGATTAAGTAATCAAACAAATTCTTCAGCTTTATATATTAGTATAGATTAACTTAATATCGAATATTTTATTTTTATCTGTAACATATCGTTTTTATGTCAATCAATAGATTTTTATTCAATACAAAGACACGAATATACATTATTGATTTTTGCGAAATTATCCAATTTTATTATTCATATTTTTTTGTGCAATATTCTGCCTTAAAATATTACAGTCAAAGCTTTATTTATATGCCCGAAATACCCATAAACTGTAAGTTAAATAATTTAACTTACCTAATATTTCAACTTTAAAATTTTCATATTTCATGCGATATCTTTTTATAACTTGCTGTATTTGTATAAACATTGCTCAAACCACCTCCAGCACAGTTGCCCACATTAACTCGGAGTAGCATTTCATGCTTTGTGAGTTTCAGAATTTATGTAAGTTGAGAACTTCGAAAGTGCATTTCATTTAGCAACATAGGTACTTTAACTCACATCATATGTTTTATAATATGAAGTAATTCCGGATTTATTTCCGGAAATAATTCTTTCATCAAATCATCTTGTGACTAAACTAACTAGTGAATTTCTCGGGATGAGTGGATATAACACTGTTTTATTAAACAAATAAATAAAGCTCAAAATAAAGGAAATTAAATAAATTTAACATTTTGTTAACGAAATTTTAAGAAATATGTTAACTGTACCACCTTCAACCGCTTAAAATATATAATGAAAATAAAAGCTATAGCTTTCATCGGAAGTTATATAAACAGTGACAAATATATATCATAAAGAGCTGTGATAGCTGAAGCAGGATCGCGCGATTCTAAGCAGGGTTACGTTCCTACCCTTCCCTGAAAAAGGAAGTCTTTTTCGACAGCAAGATACAGGTTCGTCGGTATATCTATAAAAAAGTTATATTAATGCAATTATGGTAAAAGAGCGTGGCAAAACATGTTGCCCCATTTTATCCACAACAACTTATTTTCAATAAGTTATAGGATAATGAAAATACCTTTAAACTTATGCTTAAGTATGTTAGGTATAATATGAGCAAACAGTATTTTTTCTGCAAGCATTTGTGCAATCTCTCGTTTTGTCGAAACCTGAAGATATTTTAAATGAAATAAGTAACTTCTGTATATATTTTTTGGTACAGTACTTAGAAGCAGTAGAGAAGGTAGGCTCGTAAAGCATGCAGCTCAGCCGCCTCCGTCCGCAGATAATAAATCAGGCCCAATTTATCCGCACTTGCAAACGCTTTATCCGCCCGACCCGCCCTGTAATGCTGCAATTTTAAAAAGCTCCACAACCTCCCTTGAATCGACGTAAGTGACGGCGCCTTTGATATTCATTCGTTGCTCAATGTAGGTGTAAAGTTAGGAGGTAATTCTGGTATTTGGTGTTCGGTAAAGATATGGATATATTTTTGGGGCTCTTGGAATTTTCAGGAAAATTAAATTTCAATGTTTCTTCAAATTATCCAATATTAATCCTTGTTAATTTATATTTATTTACACTACTTCTTATATATGTTAGTCACTTTTAGTATTTTATGCGTAACAATATGAACTTCAATACTATCTAATTTTAATAAAAAATTTTAGTTATTGTAGTTCATATATACATTAATCAATGTCGGATGGCACTAAGGAAATAATATGTTATACCATATAATACTAACCGTATAATAATGCCCAAAGCTGTGATAGCCCAGCTGTGAGCCCGTGCGACTCTTTGAAGAGGGTTACGGGTTCAAATCATGGGCAGGCACCGATGATTTTATCTGTCCAAACTTATGTTTCTAATTGATATTTGCAATTCATCACACGCTTTTCGGTGAAGGAAAATATCTTGAGGAAACCTGCATATCTGTAAATACCATTATGTATGTAGGTATATATCTCTAAATATGCATTATGCCCAGCTGTGGGATAGTAACTGGCCGTTACTTTAACCATACGGATGGGGCAGATCCTCTAGTTTAGCTATAAGGGAAGTAACAAAACGTCATATAGCTTCATACCGGCTCCGACATTAATTTGAGATCTGTACTCTAGGAAAACTACTAGAGCAATAATTTTGAAATCATACTTTTAGAGGGACAATCACTATTAATTAAAGAGAATTTAAAAGTCTAAACTCAAAAGAATCCAGCCCGCGTTGGCCGGTACCAAAGTGCTGTCCGTACGGGCTGAAGTAATTTAATGTACCTTTGTAACTCGGTAACCAGATTATCCTTTGATGTCGTTTTTGTGCCGCAACTGGTTTTATGTTCGTATGGACAAAGCTGGAATCTGTATTGACTTTACTGTCCCATCATGTGTGATATTAGCGAAATTTAATTAAAATTTTGTGCACATGTTTCTCGGTAAACTTTAGTATTTAATTAAAATTCTAACGGAATAACGTTGTTGTAATATCAGCGATTGTCGCAAAAGTCACTTTTTAAATTTTAGATATTTAATATATTCTTTTTCTAGTAAACTTATAAAAAAAACCACTTAAATCCTCAAATGATTTTAAAGAAGCTTCTTCTGCGACAAAGTTTATCTTATATTTTCTAGGATAATATATTTTTTAATTACAAACATACACAATAATAACATGCCAACACGAGAGATTTGTTTCCTAGTATACTAACTTATATAATAATAACAACTAAAAACAAAGAAATGAAAACTCATTCACACATTCTCTCAGACCCACACACGCATACATATACAAACACACACACACACACACACACACACACACACACACACACACACACGCACTCATGCACTCACACACACACACACACACACACACACATGCAACACATACCCACTAGTAAATAAGTTAAAATGTTAATAAATAGTAATATAGATAATATTAAGGTAGAGCGGAGCCTTCTGGCACAAGCACATTCATGCTTAAAATAAGGCTTCAACAATTGTAACTGTGTTGATGAAACAAAAGATTTTTATTTAATTTTTTTACTTGAGCCTAGTATATCACTACATATTATAAAACAAAGTCCATATTTCCGTATGTACGCATAAAACTTTAAAACTACGCAACCGATTTTGATGCGGTTTTTTTTAATAGATAGAGTGATTCCAGAGGAAGGTTTGTACGTATAATAACATTCAATACGAAGTAGAGAAATAATGTAATTTTTGAGGTTTCTGTAAATAATTATTTCTGTAAATAATGTAATTTGTACACATTGAAAAGGTCTACAGAAAAGTCCGCGATGGTATATACCTATCTCTTATGGATAACCCACTATAGCATTTTTTGTCATTTACTTTTTACGAAAAATAATGCCTTATTTTTGGAGCAATTTTTATACAATACAGCATTAATCCTTATCCAATTAAGTACCTTAAATAAATTGTTGATTTAATATAGATCAATATTGCCGTTTAGAGCATGCAATTTAAGTGAACATTTTCGGAGATATTACTGATTCAAAATCCCGAGAGGAGGCCGCGCTTAGACCTATAAGCAATTCGAATTTAGCAGCGACCGGAGGCGCAACTAAATGTCCTTCTTTCAAGTTTATATTGTCTAATGATAAGAAAGCTATGAATGTTGTATGTAAAGACATTGTCTAATCAATTGTAAAAATAAATAATATCACTACATAGTATAAAACAAAGTCGCATTCTCTGTCTGTCCCTATGTCCGTATATCCTTATGGATATACGGACTTATTACCTTATATACTTATATCTTCAATCTTTAAAACTATGCAACAGATTTTGATGCGTTTTTTTTTTAATAGATAGAGTGATTTTAGAGGAAGGTTTACATGTCTAATAATATTCAATATGGAGTAGAGAAATACTGTAATTTTTGAGGTTTCTAATGTGATGTCGTAAATAATTACATTTTTTTCCGCTTACATTACAAACGCAGGCTAAACCCTACGAGATTTATCAAAATGATGTACTAAGTATATGTACACCATGAAAAGGTCTACAGAAAAGTCCGCGATAGTATATGTCTATCTCTTATGGATAACCCACAATAGCAGTTTTTGTCATTTACTTTTTACGAAAAATGATGCTTTATAGAATTAGGCGTTACTTTGCGGAGATCCATAATACAAAAGTAATAATAAAATTATTTTGCTATAATCCGCGAAGAATTCTTCGCGGATTAGACTTTAGACTTTAGCAAAATAATTTTATTATTACTTTTGAAAAAAGATGCCTTATGTTCAAAGCAATTTTTATACAATACAGCATTAATCCTTATCCAATTAAGAACCTTAAATATATTGTTTATTTAATATTGATCAATATGACCCTTTACAGCATGTAATTTAAATAAACAGTTCGAAGATATTACAGATTTAAAATGCAGGGGCCGCGCCGCGAGCCTATAAATAGCGCATCGGAGGTCGCAGTTTGCCTCTCGGCGATGCTTCCGTACTCGCCCGTCTTATCGGTGACGCTGTCAAAGCCATTAGGGCTAACAGCATTAGTCAAAAAAGTAAAAAAAACGCGGTTCGCCCTTTAACCATTTGAATTTAGCAGCGATCGGACGCATTTATGATCAGAGCTCTCTAGCGAAGAAAATAACAATCACTATCACTACATATTATAAAACAAAGTCCATATTTCCCTATGTATGCATCAAACTTTAAAACTACGCAACAGATTTTGATGCGGTTTTTTTTAATAGATAGAGTGATTCCAGAGGAAGGTTTGTACGTTGTATAATAACATTCAATACGGAGTAGAGAAATACTGTAATTTTTGAGGTTTCTGTAAATAATTACATTTTTTTCCGCTTACATTGCAAACGCAGGCTAAAACCTACGAGATTTATCAAAATAATGTACTAAGTATTTGTACACATTGAAAAGGTCTACAGAAAAGTCCGCGATGGTATAAAATAAATAAATAAATAAATAAATATATGGGACACTTACACACACGGTCGTCCGTCCCCAAAGTAAGTAACTTAATACTTGTGTTATGGTAGACAGACAACTGGTGAATATATACTTATATATTTTCTAAATACATACTTAAATACAAATAAACACCCAGGCTCAAAGACCAACAAATTCATTTTTTTTTTTATAGAAAATGTTGGCCCTCGGCGGGAATCGAACCCGCGACCCGCGGAGCTGAAGGCAGGATCACTACCCACTGCGCCAACGGGCCAGTCATATATCGGGTATATGTCGGGTATATGTCTATCGCTTATGGATAACCCACTAAAGCATTTTTTGTCGTTTACTTTTTACGAAAATAATGCCTTATTTTTGAAGCAATTCTTATACAATACAGCATTAATCCTTATCCAATTAAGTACCTTAAATAAATAGTTCATTTAATATAGATCAATATGGCCGTTTACAGCATGTAATTTAAGTGAACATTTTCGGAGATATTACAGATTCAAAATGCCGTGAGGAGGATGCGCTTCGCCCTATAACACTTCGACTTTAGCAGCGATGTCGCTCTTTCAAGAGTTTGTTTAAAGACATTCTGTAATTAATTGTAAAAATAAAATACATAGGGAAAATATAAAAGTAAATAAGTAATAATGTAGTATATGAATTTAGATATTCCAAAGATAGCAGGAAATCTTCTTGGTATAGGGAAAGGAAATTGTTTTTGTCCAAATTTAACGCTACGGCCACGGGCAGTAATGAATAAATCAAAACAACTGGATCAATTTTAATCATTTTTTTACACTGACTGACATGGGATATATATTTTATACCCGTGCGAAGCAGGGGCAGGCCGCTAGTAAACAAATAAAATGTATTTGAATTGGACATTTATGAAACAATATATAGCCATAAAACTTCATTTTTGTTAAAAACTTATATCAACAACATTAAAGATTGAAAAGTAATCCAACGTGACTTAGGGAGTTATAAATTCACAGCAAAAGAATGAATTTTGAAGGCGGCGCTATCACTAAACTCCGGAAGAACTTTATAGCTTGCAACGATATGACGGCGCCGGGTCCAGCGAATAAGGTGCTGTAAGTGCCGATAAGAGCTGTGATAGCCGTACTGTGAGACTGTGTGACCTTTACCAAAGGGTCAATTGTCACAAATACGCCCAGAGAATTTCTTTAAAGTTTTAGGTACCCTACATAGGACTTTGTTTGCATTCTTGTCGTCTAACTTAAGCGTTTACACATACCCTCAATAATTCTAAATGTGTTTTTACCGTTTACCTGATAAAAATTTGGAATTCTTATCCTATATGTGACCCGGGTGTATAAGCTTTAATTATATCAAATTTTATTAATATTGGTCTAGTGGAATGACCGTGAAAGTGCAACAGACATACAGACAAACTCATTTATGATATTAGCATGGACATACTTCTCCAAAAAGAATAGGATGAACGGTTATCGCTTCGGTAGCGTCGTGAGGAATCCTGCATACCTCTCGAGGCAATCAATACAGGTTATAAAATATATATAAAAACTTAAAAAAAATTATTGTCCCTACGGTTAACCGTTGAAGAGTTCTCTCGTCTGGAGACAATCCTGGCAACAGTATCATATCATGCTTATCATAAACATGCATTGGCATTGGGACTGGACCAGTATTGAAATTCGCAATAAATTCAAAACTACTGATCGGATTTTCAGATAGTTTTCTCCAATAGTGATTTGAAGGAAGGTATATAGGGTAAGATTTTATGGAAATTACTTGAAATATGACGATAATTGATGGAAAACTCAGTTAAAGTCAAATGTCCTACACCCAAATTATTAAAACTCATTTATATCAAAACAATATAAATTGGGATTTTCCTTATTTTGCAGGTCAACATATATGTCCCAAATAACATCAACATCATTCTCCTGTTCTTATCCCATTCTAAGTGGGGTCAGCACAACATGCACATGTCACATGATTTGGCTACATATTTTACGACCACCTGCCTTCCTGATGTCAACTTACCTTAGTCGTTTTTACGACACCTTGGTAAGATGGTTGTCTATTCTACTCAACCGGATGCCACACGGTGAGTCAACTTACTTTACTCGCCTTTAATGATACTTCGGCAAGAAATGAGGATGGTCTACTCAGCTGGACACCACACAGTCTATGTTCTGGTAATATTTTCCACCGAGGATAATCGGGGCTTGCTGCACCTGAGGTGTGGGTGGGTGACTAATTAATGTCACACAAGAAGAAGATCGGTCGGCCGCGCAACACGGTGCACGGGCCTCTGAGTGAATTGCAATAAATATCGGTGTTCGGTGGATGATCGTATTAATATATACGAAATAATTCGGTGTTTGTGTGTATAAACTATATTACGCAACAATTCCCATAATTGTAGAAAGGCTCTAATTGAGTGGCTAAAAACTCTTACTTATGAAGACGTCGAAAATTTTTTTAAAATTACTACTTAAAAATATACCTTCAGTTTAAATACAATTTAATTACATTCAGACGCATCCATCAACAGTCATGCTTGCATCTTTACACACACATCACACATACATGCACAAACACACGCCCACACACAATTACACACACACACACACACACACACACACACACACATACACAGCAATACATTATGTAACATGGATAACATGTAGTAGTATAACATGTAATATTTATATATTTTTGTTAGTTTATTTTTATTTTACTATTTTATTAAGTTTTATTTTAAATTAATGTCAACAATCTTACCTAGGAAAATGATTGTCAATTAGTATGTAGTTATGGAGGAGCGAGAACTCCTAACACAAGTATCTTTATACTTAAAAGGAGATCTCAAACTCGTGTGTATTTTAAAATATTGTGAAATGAAATAAAATATTTTATTTTTTATTTTTTATTTTTATACTTTAATTTGTGATTCCACGAATATAGGTGGATTAAGTTTTTTGTGATTATATTCCGGCCGGAGCGGCGTGGACGCCATAACTTAAGAAGAAGCCTCCAAGTTAAAGATCAGTATCCTTGATTATTCGGGATGGAGAAATTGCCGGTTGTCTATACTATACCAGTATTAAAAGAGATGTGTTTATTTTATCTCTTTGTCTGTTGCATATTCAAAGACAATCGTGCTTGTACAGTAAACATCGTAGCTGATACGAACATTTTCTTCATTCTTTTCTTTGCCCACAGTAATCGGTGGACAACTTAACAAATAAATCCGACAGAATGCCGATCCCTAATAGCGGTAATTCGTTTTCTATTCGAGTTAGTGGGCGACAAGTTGAGCTCAATTGATCCGTACTTAGCGACACTTATTCGTGAGACCCCACGTTTTTCGCACCAAGAATTTATTACGTTATATTATATATAACATAGTATATAGTTTACGAGTTTAAAAGCTCACCTTACGATGTGCATCGTAGATCTCGTTAAAAAAGAAGACTAAATATTTATAAAAGTAAATGTTAAACTACAGTAACAAAATGCTACAAAGTTATCCATTTTATTCTGTCTAAACTTTGCGGCTGGGAATATAACTCGTTAAGGGATTTCCAAAAAACACTTGGTTACTCTTAAAACGCAATTATATCTTCTGTTTTGAATTTGCAAAAATAGGAAATAATTAGAATACAATTGAGGGTAACTAAAAAAATTTGATACGAACGAAGGCGTGGGTAGAGCTTATATTGTAAAATATGTTTTACTATTACGTTTTCATGGCTAAACCACAAGACCAATATTTATAAAATTTGGCGCAATTAAATCTTACGTAGAGATTAAAAAATTTACTTATCCTATGGGAATATTAAAAGATTAAAAAGTAATAATTAAATTGAAAACAAACACTACAAATTTTTTCGCGATCGGCTGGAATTGAGTCGAGCGAAGTCCCAGATATAGCTTGTATACATATATTAATATTTTTAGCTTATATTAATATCTTTAGTTCTATCGTAGAATATTATTAACAGGGTGACTTTGGCATAAATGTTCTAGAGACCAACCATAAATAAGTGGATAATCATACCGCAGGTCGCGGGATACATTTATTTGTTTAATCTAAATGCTAATTGTCCACAACGGGCCTGCCGCAGTGCTGCCACAGATAACGTATAAACAGTATAACCATAGATACTGTTAAGGAATGCAAGAGATATGGTAAATGTTGTTTCTACATTGAAACAATAATGAAAAATAATACAGTAAAGAAGCGGCCTACTATGATCTCATGGCAAGGCAAAGGTCAATTTTTGAAATGAACGCTTGGACCTACAAAGTTGCTCTTATATTAAGTGCATGTGTATATTTTAAGCGATCATTTCATTTACAAAACCTCAAAAAAAAGTATAGAAATTTTTATTTCTGAATATATTTCTTATTTCAAAAATTCTTTTATTCATGTTGGTTGTTTTTATATCAGGGAATTGTCGATTCTAATTTGAGTCTGTTTAGTTTTATCCATTCATTTGAAAAATACAATTGTACTTTAATCACTATAATAAAATACTTAATAAAGATAAGGAACGAGTAATTAATTTTTACATTTATGCAAGGAAAATATTATAATTTTTAATTAAATTAAGCAACAAGTCCACAAATTTAGAATGAAGTGCGTTAACTGGATATTATCTGTTAAATAAAATTAATCACTGAAATAAAGTAGGGTAATATTATTGATGGGGATAATTCCAAGAATAGGATCTGTGTGTTATATCCAATTATATATTTCTTATCCAAGATTATCTAAGATTATATAAGTTCCAAAATTGACGGCCTTGTTACTCCACTTTTTCTTCTTATTCTCGTTGCCGTGGAAACGCGGCCCCCCGGTGTTGCCGCCTTCTTCTAGAATTCCCAACAATTATTTTAAAAAAAGACTATTTTAGCTATACTTTTATCTATTTTGTATATAATTTATTTTTTCTGTATTATAAAAATGTTGATGCAGTTTATATTGATTAAGTAACTGATATTTTTTTGCTGTGGCAAGGACTTGTGGTCGAGTTGGTAACGAGGAGTTTCTAGCTGCTAGTGTTTTGTTCAAGGCTACTAGCTGATGGTTTAATGGAAGTAACATGGTTATAAAATAAAATTAGGGTACTATGGCAGTAGTTTGTAGTGCTAAGGTTTTAAAACGGATAGTACACTCTACATTCAGCATTATGTAGATGTTCTCCACTCGCGGATTAAAACGTCATAAGGATACTCTATAAAATTGCATATCTGAGAGTATGTCATAACTTTAACAATTTGCCTCTTGTTTAAAAGTTATTTGGTTGAAAGCATGTGATTGTCACCATAGCTTTTTGTTTACGAGCTGAGTGATCGCACCCTTGAGTTAAAAAATGTCGTTCTACACGTTGAAAAGTTAATTGGCACCCTCTCAACTCCTTTTTTTTTAAACTCGATACGCCGATCTCTACATATATTACCCAAGCCGCTATATTAGCTCGATAAACTTAAATAAATGATTATAATATCGTAGCGTAAGGTTACTTTAAATTAAAATAAAAAGTAGTCTATTTTTTTCTCGGTTAAGACCTACGCACGCCATTGACAATAGCTGCTTGTGTTAAAGGTGGAGGTGAAGCTCGATGAAAATAGTTAATTTTCGTGATCAATCTCCATTTTTTTAGTCTACAGTTCTTACACTTTTAAAAGTATGAGGATGACATCATTCGTATATTATTGTATAATACTCTACTTTTGAATGTAAACTATCGCGAGTGGTATTCATAATTAATATACTATAGGCTATATATTAACTAATAAGACTCTATTTTTTATGAGCTTAGTCGCGTCAGACGCGTCGCTCTGTATATATAACTTATGTAACACAAGGTACTAGCAACACACGATTCCCCACTCAAAACTAGATGGCGCCACTAATCGTTTGCTCCGCGCTATCGAAGTGCTTTCGTAGTAATATAAGAAGTCCACATACATTATGTTAATAGATCAACATCGCCTATCAGTTCCGAAGCGTACACAGTGCATCCAACTGGAACACTACGCCTAGCGCAACTGTAAACGGTGCATCTTCCGGTACATCCAATTAAGAAATGCCGCGATACTCTATTTAAATGTTACGATTAAACTCATGTACCTGTCATCTGCACGTATTCTTCCCCCCATCCGTCGAGTTATCGTATTATACTTATAAATTATATGTGATCAGCAATTAATTCTAGATGAAATTTTATGTAATTTAATTTTAACATCTTTTATCGGTATTATAGTACATCTGCTATATTATTTAAAGTAAATATTACAGGTGTCCTTTCCCGATTCGGTCACATTTCATTAAATAATTAAAATTTCCTCTACAACGTCGTGCATGTACCTAATTAATAAATTACATAGGTTCCTTACCTATATTTTTTCTAGTATTTATTGTTGTTTAAAACCAAGGCTTTTCCAAATGTTCCTTTTTTATCCTTCCTACCCTTTTTATCGTCTAACAGTCCGTTTAAGCTCTTATGAATCGCCAATTGCTTATGAATCACTATAGCAGATATTGCATGTTTATTAGCGATTTGCATTTCGCTGGCAAGTCGTTGCACATTTACATTTCTGCAATGAATAAGTCATTTGGTTTCTCGTAGAAACATTCGTTGATTAACAACTAATGAATCTTCCTTAGCTTTTACTCATGTTTTAACATTAAAATGTTTTAATGTCCTTATTGAGATAACTATTAGATTCCGTATAACAGAGAATATGTACAATTCCTTATTATGGGCACCCATAAACTATATAACTCTGAAGTTTCTCTAATATCGAAATGTATGTAACAAATACAAATAAGGCTACATATAGCTTACGTATGGTATGGAACTACTATTCTTATAATTCTCTGATATATTTGTTGCATTTAATAATATTAAATACTCTTAGTACCAGTTATGTTTAATAATCTCAAGGTTTTCCAATAGGCTCAGCTTAAGTCCTTTATTGGAACACGTGTGCAATACTTCGAAACTATGGTCATTAGGAACTTTATGACCGCTTTCTATCAAATGTTTGGCGAAATGTGAATTTTGTGGTTTATTATTCCTGAAGGCAGCCATATGTTCTTTAAAACGGCTTTCAAAATTACGACCAGTATGTATGACCCACATATGTATCATTGCATTCAGGACATTTGATTTTATAAACACCACACTTTTTCGCGCTTGGTAATTTATCTTTATTATTGCACAGAATCTTTTTTAAAGAGTTATTACTTTTAAAACCTAATTTTAAATAATAGAAAGCGGTCATAAAGTTCCTAATGACCATAGTTTCGAAGTATTGCACACGTGTTCCAATAAAGGACTTAAGCTGAGCCTATTGGAAAACCTTGAGATTATTAAACATAACAATGGCACCCTCATTAACGAGCAGATAAATGTTTCTAGTTCAAGCTTGTTACACTTGTTCGCAAATAAAATAAAGGGTGGGGTTGAACCGATTAGTATATAACTAAACTTATTTGGGTATTGCTTTGCTTTGCGATTTTGTTCGTGGAGTCTATCTCCTGACGATGCTTCGGTTGCGGGGCGAAACGATTGTTGAGTTTGTGATAGTGAACGTATATAGTGCTTGTGTATCACGGTGGCGGTGGTGGAGGTTTGTGCATGTGTTTTTTTTTTACGACTCCTGCATGTATCAGGTATGATAACCGATTGTCCACTCTGCATTTAGCATTATATATATTTTCTATTTTACTTCATCGCGGATTATAGCAAAATAATTTTATTATTACTTTTGTATTATGGATCTCCGCAAAGTAACGCCTAATTCTATAAACGAATTAAGGTTATTTAAAATAAAGTTACACGGGATACAGAAGACAGTAATGACTAAATGTAACTAGTAATAAGAAGTATATTTTTAAAAGAGCAACCGCCGAGTTTCTTACTGGCTTTTCCCGGTAGGAAGAGCTTGCCTTACCAGTAGAAGAGTTGACGATTAAAAAGCACTTGTTTACAAGTTTATTTAAGACGATTAAAATTTTATTTGAATAAAGAATATTTTGAATTTGAATTGGATACCAATCAATTCGCAATCAATTTAAGCTTTGCCATTACAGCAGTTTAAAAACACTATTAAAGAGAGGCTTATACAGAAATCCTACTATACTATTGAGGATTATTTATACGATAAGAATGCGTAGATCTAGATATTGTTCGACCGTGCACAAGATAGAAACGATTAAATGTAACTAGTATCAAGAATTGTATTTTTAAAAGAGCAACCGCCGAGTTTCAAATGAAATTGTGTTTACGGTTCCGTCCCGAAATGATTGTTGAGATTGTGGTATTGATTGTGTACGTGTGTAATAAGTGGTTGGAGGTTCATGAATTTTTACGAATCCTGCATTTGTCAGCTATGAAACTGGATAGTACAGTCAATATTTAGCATTACATATATTTTCTTTCATCGCGGATTGTAGCAAAATAATGTTTCATTACTTTTGTATTATGGACCTCCGCGAAGTAACGCCTAATTCTATAAATATTTTTTAAAAATGTGTTAGCTTTTATATTACCTCGGTGTATAAGCTTTAATATTTTGAATAATTCTCTAGCTTATTGAAATTAACCATGAAAGTGTAATACACAGACAGACTTTCATATTTATTATATTACCATGAAAGACAAACTGCACAAAAATTCGTCCATCAGAGAATAATCTGCAGCTTATTATGACTGCGAAATTTCACTTCTCTTGTCCCAGTTTCCCTGTCCGGCTAATAGATGGCGCACAATTATACGGTAAATTGCCCCCCACCTCCCCCTACCCGTCGGTACGTCCCAACTGTATTTATGTCGTCGTTAAGTCACCACGGTGGATTTACTGGGACGGAAGCGCCGGTAGATAGGAGCTATTGGACTACGTAGATTATGTACGGTGAACGTGGCAGGATCTACTGGCCAACTGATCTTCCAGGTCAAAATATATATCTCTTCACCTGACCTGTAAATGAGAAGGAGGAGAATGACTTATTGACCTTTCAGATCTGTCAAGTCTATATAGTATTATATTAAGCAACCATATATTAATATATAAGAATAATATTTAGTTCCCTAGTAAATATTTTATCTAATCATAACGATTTGAATGCTTTCAAAAAAGCGTGAGCGAACATTTATAACGATTAGATAAATTCATATCACTACATAGTATCAAACAAAGTCGCTTTCTCTCTCTGTCCCTATTTGCCTATATCCCTATGTATGCTTAAATCCTTAAAACTACGCAACAGATTTTGAAGCGGTTTTTTTAAATAGATAGAGTGATTGAAAAGGAAGGTTTATATGTATAATAAAATTCAATACGGAGTAGAGAAATAGTATAATTTTTGAGGTTTCTAATCTCTTATGGATAACTCACAATAGCATTTTTTGTCATTTGCTTTTTACGAAAAATAATGCCTTATTTTTGAAGCAATTTTTATACAATACAGCAATAATCCTCATCCAATTAAGTACCTTAAACAGATTGTGGATTTAATATAGATCAATATGGCCGTTTACAGAATGAAATTGATATGAACATTTTCGAAGATATTACAGATTTAAAATGCAGAGGCATAGCGATTGCGGCAACGCGCCGTGTCCATATACATAGCAGGGAATCATCATGGTTTAGGGAATGAGGAATTGTTTTAGTAAAAAATTTAACGCGTGCGGGCCACGAACAGTAATGAATAAATCAAAACTACCGGATAGATTTTAATCACTTTTTTTCAATGGGGGACATTGGATATATATATTATACCCGTGCGAAGCCGGAGCGGGTAGCTAGTTCATACTAATATTATGAATGTAAAACTGCTCGTGTGTCTGTCAGTCATTTGCTAGTCTGCTGCAGTAATATTGACAAACTTTAGTCAATTGACGTTTATAGACTGTTTTAATTTCCAGGAAAATTCTTATTTTTTTCTTCGGTAGTGGGATAACAGAAATAGTAAATAATAAAGCGTATTCAATGTTAAAATATTTAAGTTAGCGCAAAATGCACAAGAGCTGCTTGCGTTTAAATATTTTTTACAAAAAGTCACCCACAATGATGAAATAGGGAATTTACGCAATATTTTTATATCCGTACCTTGTGTAATTAGCATAACAGTTTTATAGCGCAATCACACTTCTTTGATCTATCATTGAATTCCGATTTACCGATTAGCTGATTGGATGGTATTGCAGCACGGAATAACTTCCAATGACGAGGACTCCAATAAATATTAAACGGAACGTATGTTTAATTAAAGGATTTCAAAATAAATTGCATATTTTGAATCTTAAACGACCGTCATAGAGTAGCGATTCCTATAATTTGGATAAATTTTGCGGTGGACGCTGTGTAGGGTTGCTGCCGTTTTACAAGAGATATGTTCTGTAATAATTAAAATAAACTGGCGTTAATTAATGCAAAATTAACTCTAGGAGGACTCCAGCGTCGTATATCAAGCACTTTTCAAGCTGTTATACTTTCTTTCTATGATTATGTCACGTTGAGATCGTGACGATAATTTATGCGTTTGGTACAGCAAGAGATAGTCGGAGAGACCAAGACATGAGATAGATTATCCATAAAATAATTCATAGTTCATACTGTGAAGTACAATTACTACAAGTACACCAAATGAAACCGGTAGATTTACAAACTTTTAACGCTGTAACCGAATAATATTTAGTTAATTGGTGTGAAATACCAACAGAAATTTAAATACGGGAAATTATTTGAATATTTAACTTTCGAATTTTTTATCTTAATCAGATTTTCAATGGAACCTTGTGTTCAAATGATATTTGGTAATAATTTTATTGATGTCAATGCGCACTAAATTTGAAATTTATAATTTAAAACAATCACCTCAAACCTATATTTTTTTTGGAACCTTTACATCACTGCGTAGGATGTTGTTGCTATTTTTTTTAATATCGTATCAGATTAGATATAATTTTATTTTGAGTTAATGTTATAAAATTGAACGCAGTGGCAACCCTGATAAAGAGGCTACTTCACGTGACGCGCCATCATGTTATAGCCCGTAATGAATGAACGCATCGCGCATCGAAAACGTTTTCAATTAATTGGCGACGCGTTGTTGGCGGCGATGCGTTCCGCCGAGATCGTGTTATAAATTATACGTTTCATCGCTTTCACTCGAGCAGCGGCAATCGAAGTGAATGAACTTTGAACTTTTATGATTTTTATTCAATAATTTATTTCGATGTTTATAGTAAACAAAGTTAAAGAAGCTTTTAACAAAATTTCATGTCCCTACTGTTAATCATTCAAGGTTTCATAACGTCAGGCTCAGGAACAGCAGCATCAGGTCATGCTATTATCATAAACATACATTATCATAGAGACTGGATCAGTATGTACAATTTCAGGTCAATCGGAGACCTAAAAATTGGACTGACAGTGGGAACGTGAGTGACAGCGGTTTATGTTGTTGTTTAATCCCTCTTAAAAATCTTTTTACAATATTTCAAAAGAGTTTAGTACTTTTTTTTAGTATAATTTTACGTGGTGAAAGTGAAGTGAAATTAAGTTATAGCAAGTATTTGCAAATTCTTTCATTTTTCTATATGGGAATCAGCTGCTGATCAGCTGTTTTTGTTTATTTACCCTCTATAGAATTCATATCCTATATTGACATTATCGTTATACATGGATTTGGCAAAACTATCGAAGAACTTTAGTACTGAGTTTGTCGTGAAATATGCTTATATTTTGCAGTGCAATTTAATACAACTCAATTAAAAAAATCATATCACTTAAATACGTATCCAGTGTTGGACGGCGCCATCTATTGTAACTTGATAGTATCAAAGAATCTTGACAGTATGGCTAACAGCGTCGAGCTCCGCGTGCCCAACTACTTAGTGTATCGACGCGATGAGATCTCTCCCCGGGGCCACCCGTACAGAGGTACGGCCGCTCTGGTGCGGAGGGATATCATACACGAGGAGTTGGAGCACATCCCGTTCACCAGCACTCGCACACAAGGAGTGCGAGTCAACGTAGGGAACGAAGAGCTCCGTATCTATGCCGCCTACAAACCACCCGGACTGACCTTTTGCAACACGGATGTCGGGACCATCTTCGCACAGCAGGGACCCGCAGTGATCATGGGCGATCTCAACGCGAAACATCACGCGTGGGGATCGCGAATTATCACCGCGGACGGGAGGCGCCTGCACGAAGATAGCGTGAGGAGCGGGTACGGTGTGGTGGGTCCAGGAGCGCCGACCCACATACCCACCGACCCGCGCGCCCAGCCGGACGTCATCGACATCGTGTTGCACCACAGACTCGACCACCCGTTTGATGTCGAGGTCCTCTACGATCTCGACACCCAACACCTACCGGTTTTGATCACCCTAGCCACCCAGGGAGGCTTCCTAGTGCCCCGCCCGCCGCGCATGCGGACTAACTGGGAGCGCTACACCGCCGAGCTCGCCGGGCTTGAGCTAGCAGGCCCGATCACCACCCCTTCGGAAGTCGACGATGCTGCTGCACTCGTCACCGAGGCGATCATCGCCGCCAAGGCAGCAGCGACCACCACCACGTCGACTTCACCACACACCAACCGAAGGAAGGACCTGCCAAGCTCGCTCCGCTGCATGCTCAGACGGAAGCGCACCCTACGCCGCCTATGGGCTCGCACTCGTTGCCCCAGGGTGAAGGCTGACCTAAACCGGCTTGCAGAGAAGATCGCACGTGCCATAGTTGCTCTCGACGAGGCGCGGTGGGAGTATACCGTCGATCGAGCGACAGAGCACGACACAGCGCTGTACTCTCTCTGCAAGAAACTTACCGGACATGACACCCCCATCTACCCGTTGCTTGATGCAACGGGTAGACGTAACTACGCCGCCAGGGATCGTGCTGAGATCCTGGCGGCCCACCTGGAAGAGACATTTACGCCCAACGCCCCCAACACCTCCAACCTCCACGTCATCCGTCATCACGCGGCTGTCCAGAGCAAGCTGGAGAGGTTCCTGTCGGCCCCTATACCGCCGCTCCGGGGAGAGGACTTCATCACCCTGTCAGAGCTGCGGTCGGTTGCTGCTCGCCTCGACAAGCGAAAAGCACCAGGCCCCGACGGAATCACCAACGCCGCGCTGATGCTGCTGCCCCGAACGGGTCTCGTAGCGCTCACGAGCCTATTCAACGGAGTACTCCGCACCGGTCACTTCCCAGAGGCGTGGAAGACCGGGAAGATCATAGTTCTTCCCAAGCCGGGGAAGGACCGCCGCCTGCCTGGAAGCTACCGGCCGATCACCCTGCTCTCGCACATAGCCAAGCTGTTTGAGCGTCTGCTGCTGCGTCGAGTCACGCCTCACCTGCCCCTGCGCGAGGAGCAGTTTGGATTCCGCAGCGGCCACTCGACGACGCTCCAGCTGGCGAGGGTCATTAACCACCTGACCAGTGAGCGGAACAACGGGCGCTACACCGTGGGGGTCTTTCTCGACATCGAGAAGGCTTTCGATCGCGTGTGGCACGCCGGGCTCCTGGTCAAGATCCTGGATACCACCATGCCGCCTGCTTATGTGCGAGTGCTGGCGTCATTTCTTAGCGGCCGTAGCTTTTACGTGGCAGTGGATGGTGCCGAATCCCAACCACGCACCATTCAAGCCGGAGTACCCCAGGGCAGTTGTATATCGCCGCGCTTATACGCGGCGTATACGGATGACATCCCCACCCTGCGCCACCATCTGCGGGAAGGGGAGGAGGACGTGCTGTTGTCGCTCTTCGCTGACGACAGCGCGTATTTCGCGTCGTCTTATCACCAGATCGTCGCCACCAACCGCATGCAGCGTCTGCTGGACTTATTGCCGGAATGGCTGGACAAGTGGAGGATGGCCGTCAACGTCGGGAAGACGGCCGCTCTGCTGACCAGCCGCTCCAAGCCGCTACGTCAACTCACTCTGCGAGGCCAGGACGTAGAGTGGAAGACCACAGTGAGGTTTTTGGGGTGTGAGTTGGACCGCAGCCTGCGCATGGTCCCCATGGTGAACCGTGCCGTGGGCCAAGCTGCTGCTGCCAGGTCCCAGCTCCACACGCTGTTCACATCCCATCTACCTGTCACCACCAAACTGCGGGTCTACGGTGCCTACGTCCGCTCGCGCTTGACGTATGCGGCACCCGCCTGGTACGCGCTATGTTCAGCGTACCAGAGGCGAAGACTTCAAGTCCAGCAGAATCGCTGCCTGCGAATGATCGTAGGAGCCCCGAGGTATGTGCGGAACGACGTCGTGCATCGGGATACCAGAACGCCGACCGTGGAGGAGTATGTCCGTCGCCTTGCGCGCCGGATGTTCGCGCGTGCGGACAATAGCGCGCACGTACACCTCCATGGCATCGCACCACTTCATGCGCGACCACCCGATGGACGTTCCCTGCCTCGCGAGCTCCTGCGATCACCGTCACCGCGGCCCGACGCGGACGACGACGGCGACGACGAAGACGACGCGACGGGCGAGAGGGCGACACCACCGGATACGACACAACCACCCGAACGAAACACCACTACTAACGGACGAGACACCCCCGATTTGGACATCGCGGTCTGGGAGCTACCACTCCTAGGCCTCCCCATCGAACCCGACAACCCTTAGGTCACCCAGGTGACTTGGGCCTACGGCCCAAACATAGTCCAGGCCATTAAAGCCTGCGAGGACCGGCCCGGGCAAAGAGGTTCGCCTCGAGGCCCGTACCCCGCCTACCCCAAGGGTATGCGAGATGACCCCCCTCACATGGCTAATAGATGTGGCGTTTGCGGCAAATCGTTACCACTACTAGAGGGTGCTAAGTGTTCGAAATGCAGCATATCATTTCACCGTGGATGTGTAAAAATCGACATGGAGAGTCGTATATCATCAAAATGGATTTGCAGTGGGTGCAAGCCCAGGCGCGCGAGGCCATCTAAAATGTGTACGCCTGTGCATGGAGCCGCGGTCCAGCAGGAGTTGATGGATGATCGAAGCGATGTCGTTAGCGACGTCGTCCCGGCTGAGGACTCCAGTTCAATCGCCTATGAAATACGTATGCTGCGACAGGAAATTTCATCCATGAGACAGGAGATGGTGTTTTTCAGAGAAGAGATAGCAAACTTAAATGTAACAGTGATAAGCTGTGGCAAACGTATTGATTCAATGGAAGATAGGTTGATGCAGCTCGAGCAAGACAGGCAAAAGGATCCGACCGCCTATGACTCCTCCGAAATTATTTCACAGCTGCGTGCCGACCTTAATGAACGAGAGCAGGATAACCTCGCCAATGATGTCGAAGTAGCTTGTTTAGTAGAGAAATCTGAAGAAAATACCATACATATTGTGCAACTCCTGGCGAAAAAAATCGGAGTCGATTTGAACGAGCGTGATATCGTCAGCGCTGAACGTACGGGACGACGCTACGCCGTGTCGGGCCCGGGGGACCGCGGAAGACCGCGGCCTATTGCGGTTAGACTAGCGAGACGGTCTGTACGCGACGAGTTACTTCGTGCGGCGCGCGTGCGACGCACTATCGACTCGACGGGAATTATTGAAAGCGAACCACATCGAATTTATTTAAACGAGCGTTTGACTCATACAAATCGTTATATCTTTTATAAAACTCGTGAACAAGGTCGCAATAAGGGGTGGCGATTTGTATGGACCAAGAATGGACGCATATATATTCGCCGAAACGTAAACACTGAAGTGCATCGCGTGCGCAATGAATTGGACATTGCAAAGTTTTTTGGCAGCAGCGAAATTTGAAAAAAATAGTTGGTCTCTCAAGCTCACTATCATTTCAACACACGTTCATTCTTATATATATGTCAAAAAAAACTTTTTCATTATTAGTTCTATATAATCTTGGTCACACAGATATACACTGCTGTCTCGTTATGCGAACGAATGAAGTATGTCTAAAAATATATATTAAACCCTGCTGTGTTTGTTGTATTGTGTTTTTGCATAACATAAATGCTTGCTTATATTTAGTTTTTTACAGAAATGTGACGTCACGTCTAATTTTCAATGAATCTTACGGACAATTTTTAATTAATAGTTACTTTTTCATATTTATAGATTATTTAGTTACGAGTTATATTGATAAGTTATATTTCTTTATTATTATTACAAGTATAACGGAGAGTATTTCCTTTCTTAAGGTTCTTATTTTTTGGGTATATATATTTATACCTTTCCTAATAAATATTATTAAATTTATGATTCTAAAATGGTAAACCAACGTAAGTTAAAAATTGGGTTTCTTAACGCGGGGTCACTTGGCTCGGGATGTGATGAATTCTTAGTGGCTATGAGCCGTCATGATGTTGACGTAATGGCCTTAAATGAGACCTGGTTGAAGCAAGGCGAGGAGGGCCGTGCTCCGAATGTGCCCGGTTATCGATTGCGACACAGGCCACGAACTGGGCAAATGCGTACTCGAGGGGGTGGAGTAGGATTCTATATCAGGAGGGGTGTATGCTTGCGAAATGTCGTGCATGCAGAAGTACCGCCGGTTGAACAGATGTGGCTTAGCATGAGTGTTAGTGGTAAAATAATAATGATTGGCACTGCTTATAGACCACCATGGTTAAGTGTGCGGACTTTTTTAGATGCATTAATGGAGACATATACTTCGCTTCCACGGTATGATCATATTATATTGTTAGGTGATTTTAATATAAATTGTTTGGCTAAAGACAACATTAACACCAATATGTTGAATGAGTTCTTGGTTTGCACTAGTTTAAATCAGTATGTCTGTGAACCGACTCACTTCACCAGTCATAGCGAAACTCTTTTGGACCTCGTCTGTGCTGATACTAATATTCAGCGTATATGGGTGGATTATGTAAGTGGTCTTAGTCATCACGCATTTATTTCATGCAAAGTAAATATCCCTAAAAATAAACCTAAGGCAAGGTTAAAGTTTTACAGACAAGTTGGTGAGATTGATAATTGCGAACTTGACTCGCGTTTTAAATCAGTAAATTGGGCTCAGCTTATTGTAGCTCGAGATGTGAATTTCATGGTCGCACAGTTTAATGCCTACTTTCTTGCGATATTCGATATCATTGCGCCATTAAAACATGGATATCTAAAAGATTATTACCATCCTTGGATAACTTACAACATCAAATTAATGATGCGTAAGCGTGACGAGGCTCATGCAAGAGCGAGACATACAAGATTGGATAAACACTACAAGCACTACAAAGAGCTAAAATCTTGCGTTAAAGCTGCTCTTGACTCCGAAAAAAGTGCTTACTATACTTCTTATATAAATAACAATGCCAAGAATCCTCGCAAGTTATGGAAACATTTAAAACAAAATGTAGCTTTTAAAAATAAATACGACTACGTTCTCCCTAGCAATCTTAACGATCCAGACGATATTAATCATCACTTTTTAGACGTCCCAGGTAGGGATTGTGCCTCGCTTGCTGACATTAACTTTTACAGGTCAAGAAGGTTTGGCACGGGTCAGTTCTCTCTTAAAACAGTCGATGTTATAACAATTACAAAAACGTTACGTGCATTAAAATCGAATGCTGTCGGTTCGGATGGCATTTCGTTGCCAATGTTAAAATCTAGTCTGACCTACATAATAGAGTCAATATGTTTAATTGTTAATACATCTATCCTAACTAGTACCTTCCCAATACTATGGCAGAATGCAATCATAAGACCAATCCCGAAAATAGATAATCCAAGTAATTTTAAGGATCTTCGCCCTATTAGCATTCTGCCCTGTCTTTCAAAGGTTCTAGAAAAAATTGTTCATTCGCAGCTTCATGACTATTTAGAATGCAATAACATACTGCCGTTTACTCAGTCGGGATTCAGAAAGCGCAGAAGTACTGCTACAGCTTTAGCGGAAGTTGTAGATAATATACTAAGTTCTCAAGACATAGGTGAGGTAACTATCCTAGTTTTGCTAGACTTCTCTAGGGCGTTTGATACCATAGACTTGAATTTATTGTTAGCAAAATTACATTATTACGGTTTTACTACAGAAACGGTTATGTGGTTCGAAAGTTATTTGAAAAACAGGACTCAAGTGGTTGAGGTAACAAATGAAGTCGGCACTAAAGCTTTCTCACAGAGCAGTGAAGTTTTAAAAGGAGTGCCGCAAGGTTCTATCTTAGGTCCCATATTGTTTATATTATATTGTACTGATATCACCAAATGTATTCAACATTGTCGGTATCATATGTATGCCGATGATATACAATTATACATATCTTGTAAGCCTTGCGATGCACAAATAGCTGTTGACAAACTTACCGCTGACCTGGATAGGATAGCAAATTGGTCTGATAGTAACTGTCTACAACTCAACCCGCTTAAAACGAAATATTTAATTCTCGGATCGGCTTATCAAATACGTAACTTCAATATGCAAAATATTGTTGTTCATATACAGAATCACAAGATTGATAGGGTAAGCGAAGCGCGAAATCTTGGCGTGCTAATGGATTATGGGTTGCGTTTCGAAAATCATGTAAAGAATGTTGTTAAAAATTGTTTCTATAGACTTAAATTACTGTATCGGGTAAGAAAATTTTTAAGTACCAACATACGCATAAATTTGTGTGAAGCCCTAATCCTAAGTAAACTAAATTATGCTGACATGGTCATCGGCCCGCGACTGTTATCCCGAACTAAATCACTCATACAGCGTGTGCAAAATGCATGTGCTCGTTTTTGTTATAAAATACCACCTCGTTCACATGTAACACCTTTCATAAATAATGCGAAGTGGCTAAAAATGGATTATCGGCGACAGCTACACTTTGCTTCTCTTTTATTCAGTGTAGCGAAGTATAAAGTGCCGGAATACCTCTACAATAAATTTAATTGGCCACATAGTCGCATTCCATCTCATGATACGAGAGCCTCTGCTACCAGATTATATATGCCACGCCACAAAACTGCTGCTTTCGAAGGAAGTTTTAAATTCGCGGCGACCAAATGTTGGAACAGTATTCCTCCACCATACTGGAATCTAAAATCAGTAGAAATTTTTAAAACAAAGTACAAGTCCTTGCTCATGGACTTACAGAAAGAAAAATATTAGATCATTTTCTAACTTTAATTGGTCGTCGCCAACTATAAAAGTATACGGTCAGTGGAAATAATATCAGCTCCCTCGGTTGCCCTCTCTTTCTTTGATTCTGTGTATAACCTCTTTGTCTTTAATCACTTCTGTAACTGTCTGTCACTGTCGTTTTTACTGTTGTTTAGATTTAAGTTTTAGTTTTAAGTAAAAATGGTCGCCATTGAAAATCAGCGTTGAGGTACTCCTCAACTTAAGCTGAATGGTGGTCCAATTTATAACGTCACATTTCTGTATATCTTGTATGTCTTAATTTTATTCTATAATACTTCTTCATTCTATAATTTACTGTTATTTACTTTGTTAATTTACTGTGATGTTATAAATAAAAGGTTTTGATTTGATTTAAAAGAGCGTAAAATTTAACTTGCAAGATTCCACCTTCACACAAATAGCAAGCAAGCAAAGCATAGCAAAAATTGCAAGTTGAATAAAAGCTTTAAAAAAGAAATTATAAATTAGCAAGAATATTAGGATTATTATTAGGAATTATTAGAATTATCATTTTAGGTTTGATCTTGAAATTTACTTGTCTTTGCTGCTGTTAGTTATTGACGATAAACCTTTTTGTGCTAAATTCATATAACATATCTGCTTGTGCAGGGTGAAGAGAAAATCCAAAAAAACAGCCGCATACGCTTAGATTACTCTTATGGTATGTAAAATGTACCAATCCACATTGAAATTTCTTCTCAGCAATGGAAAAGTGGACCTGTACTTAATTTTTTTAATTTGTTACATTACAATCTTCCTGCCCTTATCTTACTCTAAGTGAGATTGGCACGATGATAAACATGTTGTCACATGATTTTGCTACGTATTTTGCGACCAGCCGCCTACCTAACGTCAACTTACATTACTCGTATTTTACGTAGGGGAATCTATTCTGCTCAGCCGGATACGACACGGCGGTTTTTTAGTTACAAACTTATCCAAATAATCTCCGCATAGAAGTTCCGTAGATAAATAAAAGATAGATATTGTTTCCACTAAAAGATATGAATTATAGATAAGTAATAATTAAATGAAGCAAACAAAGTGAACTAAGTAAGTTCACTGATAGGGTGAATGTGGCTTCGATGCTTTAGGGTTGTGTAATATTTTAATTTGTCGATAATATTATACATTTTATCTCATTTATAAACTTATGGTTGTCTGTCTATCTGTAAACCTTCCATGACCAATCGGCTTGACAGTTGAAAACTTGAAAAAAATACATTATCATTTCACATAGGATAAAAAAACCGTTTTTTTTAAGAATACATACTGTATAATTCTAAATATGTGATTATTACTTGTAAGAAACACCAGTTTTTCATTCCTTCAAAATTACTCAAAAAAAATATCATTGTAAGTCGATATAAATATTATCGATACCCAAAATCTCGCCACCGTCCCATCTCTCTATGACTCAGGGCCGACTCGTGTATTGTTTCAGATATTCGCAGCGGCGCGGAGTTCAATGGGGTTCTGTTATCTCACGTGCGTCGATTCACATTCCTATAACAATTACATCTTATTAATATAAAAATAGAAATATAAGTATATAAAAACTATTAACATTATAAACAAAAACTAGCTGACTCGGCAAAATTCGTATCGCCATATTCCAAGACGACTAAGATAAGTCGACCCACCGTGTGGTATCTGGCTGAGTACAATAGGACACCCTCATTTCTCACCGAGGTGTGGTAGCACGCGAATAAGGTAAGTTGACCTACCCTGTGGTATCCGGTTAAGTAGAATAGACCACCCTCTTTCTTACCGAGGTGTCGTAAAAGGCGACTAAGATAAGCTGACGTCAGGCAGGCGGCCGCTTGCAAAATACGTAGCCAAATCATGTGACAACATGTTTAAATGGAATAAGGGCAGGAGGATGATGATAATAAAAACCTTTTCCTGACATAAAAGCCATGGCATGACGAACACATAAAAGAAACATTCGTTTAATTTGACGCAATCCAACCGTTTGGAAGTTATGCGCGTACAAACATTTCGGTGATTAAATTTTAATTATTTAATGTGTACATAGGTCTGTATGTTCAATTCTCGATTTCTTTGTAATGTATCGATATCGATTTAAAACGTAACACGAAGCTAATCCCTTACTTTTTTATTAAAACGAATGCAGCATAACCTACTTGTGCTGTCACCTGCATTCTAATTCTAACGGGTGACATTATAACCCGAAAACTTGTGAAAATATTTCAATCAATAAAAATCGCACCCTTGATCGACCGTCTTGAATGACGCCTCTCTCTAATGTTGAAAAGTAGCGAACATTCTTAATCCCAGTAAAAAGATCTTTTTTATTTATTAACTTACCCGAACTTTTAAGGCCTGAGCCACATTGTTTTAAAATAGAAAGATACTCGAAATACGTTAGCGCATTTCGAAATTAGAAAGGAAGGACAAACATTGTAACTAATCTAAACCAAAATATAGTAGATCGTATATTCCGAGGCATAATGCGGTTTTATAATAAATGCGTGTGTTCATATTACGTTTATTAATGTGTGTGTGTTACTGATTAACACTACCATTGTTTGGTGTGGACAGAACGAGCAAAACTGTTGGAATCACTCGAGCTGATACAAACACGGGTTACGTGTAAAGAAAAAAATTACAGCAGCAGACATCATGACAACTTAAAAAAACTCAATTATGTAGTTTTTTTTTGTGTCCGGCCGTCTGCTTGACGTATACTTACCTTAATCGCCTTTTACGACACGTTGGTAAGAAATAAGTATAATAAACGCTCATAAGACTTGGAACTAGTTTATTGAAATACTTCCAGATATTACAATTCGACCACCTCGAGCGCCCGCAGCGTTCCGAATGCCCGTACAAGAAGATAAAATAAGGGTGATCTATTCTACCTACGGAATCGGAAAATAACAATATAATACATAATTAAGGTTATTTAAAATAAAGTTACACGGGATACAGAAGACAGTAATGACTAAATGTAATAAGAAGTATATTTTTAAAGCGCAACCGCCGAGTTTTTGCTGGCTTTTCCCGGTAGGAAGAGCTTGCCGAACCAGTAGTAGAGTTGACTATTAAAAAGCACTTGTTTACAAGTTTATTTGAATAAAGGATATTTTGAGTTTGAATTGGATACCAATCAATTCGCAGTCAATTTTAGCTTTGCCATTACATCAATTTAAAAACACTATTAAAGAGAGGCTGATACATAAATTCTACTATACGATTGAGGATATTTAGACGATAAGAATGCGTGGATATAGATATTGTTCGACCCTGTTCAAGATAGAAACGATTAAATGTAACTAGTATCCAGAATTGTATTTTTAAAAGAGCAACCGCCGAGTTTCTTGCTGGCTCTTCTCGGTAGGAACAGCTTTCCGAAACAGCAGTAAAGTTGATGATTCAAAGACACTTGTTTACAAGCTTATTTGAATAAAGAATATTTTGAATTTGAATTTGATAACACTGATTTCTCAAAATGGTATGGCTATTGTTAGTTTTTCTATAATGTAACAACGCCGCCTTGCCGTTACTGCAAGCAAGCAAGCAAGCAAGCAATCAAGCAAGCCATGACGTCATATCTTGCCACAGCCTTACGCGCCATTTTGACGTGGGAGATGTGACAGCCGCTGTCTTAGCAGCTTGCCCGCGGATAGCGAATGAGAGTTTGCTTTGATTTCATATTAGCATTTTTTATGAAAAGAATAAAACTGATTTAGAATACTTCTTTTATTAACACAAATAGTTTAGTTACAATAAGTTATACAGTTCAGTGATTATATGGATAGTCATTAGCAGTTTATTAAACTGCATGAGATAGCTTTTATAGCATCATCACATTTCTTGTCAGTTCCTTATAACGTTCTATATGGTTTTCTCGTAGCTATTCAAGCTATTATCGCATTAGTGGCTGTATATTTATAGCCGGTGTTTACACAATGCATATTAATTTTCCTTTTTAGTAACAAAAGGAGGCTGTTTGTAAGCTTTAGATATTAGACCAAATCTGTAAATTGCACTTCTTTATAAAATGTATTAAATAAATATTATAAATGAGATTTACATTCATCGCAATAACAAACTAATGTGCCTAATGATGCTGTAATCCCTATATTTCATGTGTCACACCCGACTTTACTGTTTAGTTTACATGGTGATAACTTAACGTAATAACAGGATATGTCTTATATTTTATAGGCTGTAAGCCTTATCTTTAGGCTTATTAAGCTTTCGCTTTCACCTCACAGCTAGTCCGCTAATATTATAAAGGTAGGATAATATAAACGGATGAAATTTACAACTTATTATTTAACTCATAAACTTCATTCATTCCCTCTCATTCCCTCTCTTGACGATAAATAAGCGACATGATGCATGATGCGATATGATGGCACGGCTGATGTCACATCCGGTTCAATAGAAGTATGCAAGTTACAATATGGTCGCCTGGCTTTGGCTATGGTTTGGGTGGCGCAACATATGGCGAGACGTTGCATTAGATATAATTTAACACAATTGAAGCTTACATAAAAAAAATCCGCTTCTCTTTCAAAAACAACCGAAGTCGCGAGTAGAACTGGTATACTACACGCAATAAATCCGACCGCTGATAGCGGTTCCGGTTTTAAAGGGAATTAAATTGCGATCATATCCGCAACAGGAATTTTATCGTACCCTATGGGTTCACGCGCTAACAGCTACGACGCCCGTGGGGCCCACTTCAATATAACACTGAACAATATAACATTAAACACATAACTAAATCAGATCCACTGACCTCGAACAATAGTTTGAAACGTATATTTATTAGGTGCCTTGTCACCTATAACGCAAGTATAAAGATACTTCGTTTGGGGACAGACGTCTGTGTTAATTGTCCTATATATTTTTGCAATACCGCTAGACCAATATTGAAGGAATTAATAATTAAAAATAAGTAGCGGCCTGTTACTATCCCACTGCTGAAAATAAGCCTCTTCTCTCGTTTTTGGAGGGAAGGATTGTAGCTAAGACCTACCGCGCTGCTTTGCGGATTGGTAGGTTACACATATCTCCAGATTTCTAGATATGCAGGTTTCCTCACGATGTTTTCTTTCACCGAAAAGCGTGTGATAAATTGCAATTATCAATTAGACACATAAGTTTTAACAGAAAAACTCATTGGTGTCTGCCCGGGCTTAAACCCGTGACCTCCTCGAAAGTCGCATGGTGTTACCGCTGGGCTACCACAGCTTTTGAAATTACGCGCAATTAAATCTTACATACTGGTTTAACATATAAAATTTCAAAATTTCCTTTTTTCCTACGGGAATAGAGAAAAATTAATACAATTAGTATAATTTATAGTACAGTTATACATTTTTTGGCCATATTCCTCGTTGAGCACATAACGCTAAAAGCACATGTCAGTTTAATTCGCCTAATGGGGCCGAGAGTGTCCGTCCGTCTGTGTATTGTACCCGTCCATTGTCGAACCTCTAGATATCGAGTCGAAAATGGAAAATCCGACAATACTATTTTGTACAAAAGACTGAGTTTTATTAGAGACAACATTGTATTGACGAAAATTATATCATTTCCTCCGAAGCGAATGATGGAATGAATAAATGCTTTTTGTATATAATATATAGAAGGTAAAGAGGAAAATATTTTTTATTATAAAAAACATGATGAATTGGATAACTCAATTTCAGTTGATGTTCTTTAAGTAATTGTATTCGAAAGACTTTTATCTTTTCTTACCAATCCTTATGATTTTTGTATAAGTTTATATGAAATGAATGTCTGAGTTCATATGAAATGTTTATTAAATATTTTAGTACCTATAGACAGAAATTAAAAAAAAGGATACATATTTAAGCCCCCGCCGTATGGTACCCGGCTGAATAGAATAGACCACTCTCATTTCTTACCGACGTCCCGTAAAATGCAACAAAGGTAAGTTGACCCGTCGTATGGTGTCCAGCTTAGTAGAATAGACTACCCTCATTTCTTACCGAAGTGTCATAAAAAGCGACTAAGGAAAGTTAACCAACTGTGTGGTATCCGGTGGAGTAGAATAGACCACACTCTTTATTACGTAAGGTGTCGTAAAATACGACTAGGGTAAGCTGACGTCGGGCAGACGGCCCACCGTAAAATACGAAGCAACATCATGTGACAACATTTTTATAACTATTTTTTATGAATAAATAACATGTCGTGCAGACCCCACTTAGACCCCGCGGGATAAGGGCAGGAGAATGAATGCTTAATAAAGGACCAGGAATAAACATAACTGAGGGCATTTAAACTTATATTTTAAAAAGAAATCTCTTAGAAAGAAGATTAGAAGATCACCTTTTACAAATGTTGAAGTGAAAAGAGTCGTTAGTAAAACTTTTGAATACATAAAAGTGGCTTTAAAAGTGAGTGAATAGTTTATGGAAGCAAAAAAACATAATAGTCTATGCCGTTCCTATGAGAAATTTAATCATTCAAAACAATCTACAAATTCCAAGTATTTAATTCACTATAGTATAAATTACTAGTAATAGGTTTCTAATGTTTTCTTCAAAAAAACGTTATGAATAAACTTAAAATTTAATGCATTATCGAGAAAATAATACGAGTTAAATCTGCTGACAAATTGACCTGGTTTAGATTACGAAGCTTTAATATTATCAACGTTCTGTCCGATCAAACCATTTACATAAAGTGACGCTAATCATTGCATATTTGCATTTCATCAGTTAACGGGTAATGCAGATACCAATGCGGGATCTAACGTTGAATGTTAGCAGCTGGTTAAAACAAACGCCATGGCGGATGGAAAACCTCGTTGTTTGTTTATAAACATAACTTGCTCATCTATTTAATATGTTATTCCTAGCTTAGCATCGTATTGACTATTTGGCATCACTTTCATGTACAAATTCATCGCAACAATGTTAACTTTGTATATAAACGAGCTATGAACATTGTAGTGTGTCCGCGTTGAGATGTGTGTATCTTACCTTGTATATTTATACCAGACACATACGTGTAATACATACACGGATATACAAGACTAACTCACACTAATACTAATCTACAAAGGAAATATAACACTATTTCAGAATGCACCACGTCAGTAACACGAGAGCCCTCGGTGAAAATGGACGTGTACTGCCTTGTACAAGTTCGAAGAGGGCTATATTTAAGTATTCTTATCATCTAAGTAATCTAATCAGTATAGTAGGCTTTCTGTATCATCTCTATAAGACCATAGAGTAAAGCCTACTTCTACGTATTATCTGAAATATATTTGTAGTGCTCACTCTAAAAGTATTTGAATTGTATCGCGATGACGAACATTTACACGGTAAAGCGAGTTCATCTGAAAGCAGTTTAATATTTTTACGGAAATTCCTCTCCAATGTTTTGTGCCAACAAAATATTTATAGAAAGAGCATTTAACACAAACATCTTCATAATTTTCAACCCTGTTACATTACAATAGGACCTAGAATGTGTTGTATAGATGGAAAAATTGTGGTGCAATATGTGTGGTAGGGTGTACGCATATAAGAATAGAAGTCGTGATAACCTAAAAGGTGTCACAAAGAGGTCGCGTCGAGGGCGAGGTGCAAATGTGCATCTCACGAGATGAGCCGCTTGAATGTACCTCTGTTATGCAATACATCGAGTGATAAATGGCTGGAGGAGGTATTTGAATACCTTTAATATAATTATTATACACCGTGTTTTCAACCTATTAATAAAAACAGGATTGTAAAATATTATAATACTTGCTTGCGCTATGCCTCCATGGAAATAAGTGTGTCACAAAGTTTTTTCCCATGTAAATCCCGATCCCGCGAAAATCTAATGTACTGGATTGAATTACAATATTTTGTAGTGGAAACCGTACAAAACTCCATTCAGTGTATGTTGAGAAAATCGTTCACATACAGATAGACAACAGCTGGAGACTGTTTTATAATATGTATAGATGACAATAGTTGGAGACAATGTCGGAAGGAGTCGATCAAGAGCATCATCTTCCTGCCCTTATCACACTCTAAGTGGGGTCGGCACAACATGTTACAAACATGTTGTCATATGATTTGGCTAGGTCAAGAGCAAGAAACAAAATATCGTGGAAATATTATTTTTTAAAAGGTCTACAAAATGGCATACAATGGCATACCATCAAAAGAGCTCTTGTCACCATCGACATTCCTGCTCTTCTCGAGCCTTCGGGGATATGTCGGGATGATGGCAAGAGACCAGACGGCTTGACACTGGTTCCTTGGGAATGGGGACGAGGACGATATATTTGTGCCGTTTGCAGTTGACACCCTAGAGTCATGGAGTTAAAGTGCAAATTTTTTTTATATCCGTTTTAACATCTCGGTTAATTGCGTCTTCAGGTGACAAAGGGGCTGGCTCCTTTTTCGCACAAAGAATCAGCTTAGCGATTCAGCGCGATACGCTGCCAGCATTCTTAGGACCATTCCACTTCTGCATGATTCGAATAGTCCTAGTGTGTAAGAAATTTAAATAAGATATAACTTGTACATTTTTTTTAAATAAAAAAGGCATATTTTTATGGTTAATATTTGCTATTCGAAAACTCTTCAGATGGGTATAATATTAATGCTTTTCAACTTAAATAAATTAGTTGCCTAAAGCATTTCAAGCTCAATGTTATGATTTCTGGGCTATTAATTTGCTTTATAGTTCAAAATAGAGCCATAACAACATGGCAGTTTAACTAATAATGGATATTCTTCGTTGCCGTATCCAAATCGCGCCGTGGCACGTCTCGCTCGGGGCCGCTCGCAATGTCGTGTGCCGCGGCTCGCTCCTTCATTTCCACGATTGTCGGCGTTGTGCTCCGTTGTTTATCTTTTGCTTCCTTTTTTCTATTTGCAAAGAAATAAGAATTAGCGTGCACTTTGTAAGGGTAACAAGTGAATGGCAGCTTTAAGGGATGGGATCGTCACTACAGCAATTTTAAAAAACAAATTTGCATTTGCCTATTACAGAAAGACGGGAATTAATAGACATTCAGCCATACTGTTGCGTTTTGATAAAAAAGAACGTTTTTGCGTTTTTATTAAGAAAGAACTCTTTGTTTGTTATATTTTGTTATCGTAATATACTTTTGATTGTATGAATGCTAAAAATTAGAAGATGAAGGTTTATTAATAAGATTTAAAAATATAATTTATCAATAGTCTTGTTTCATTGTCATAATTTGACGACCTTCAAAATCTGGTCTTATTCAAATAAAGAAATATCAAGACTTGGTTCCGTACACCAATTGTTTTTTTACATTGTTTGGGTAGGTTTGTGCCTAACCACAATACACAATATTCTGTGTTGTAGATATATAAATGAATTTTGAAATGAGAAGATCTGTAGAATAGCGCAATTTCCGATAGGTACTTAATTTCAAAAATTCAATATGTATATCTGAGCCAAGAGCTTGGGGGGTTATTATGAGTTGGTTAGGGGTTTGGCCCCGGGTAAAATAAATGAGTTTTTCTTAAAAGACTAATGTATATAATTATTATGATTTATTTATCGTGAGAAACTGTATAAATAAATACATGTGTATATTAAGAGAATTTATGTCATGTGTGTAACGTACTTTCTTTCTAAAAAGGAGAGCAGAGGCCTTTTCCTAGCAGTTGGATAAAAAAAGGTCCATTAAAACAATTGTATGAAAAGAAATGAGGGTATGTTACTGCACACTAGTCGGAAAGGTCGCCAGGATGCCCCCACGAGTGTCTCCAACGTAATGAGTCCCCCCCCCCCTACACTGGACCTCACTCCAGCTTCACACAATACGTTCATTACGTGTGAGTCCGCGCCGCTAATTTCCCGCGCGGCCCATATTTTACGTGCACTTGGTGGCCCCCTTCCCCTCCACAGCTGGACCGAACCGTAAAACGTCTCTATAAAATTTGTACGGAATTTTTGTCAATGTGTTAACTGTCGAAATAACCTTTATTATTTCAAGCTTTCTATTTCCTTAGCTTCGTATATCTCGTTCTTTGAAGTGATACTTTCTTTTTACTACGAGTATGAAGGCCTAGAAGCATTTTTAATACGAAACTAGTGAGAATATTATTTATAAAATTAGGCGTTACTTTGCGAAGATCCATAATAGAAAAGTAATAATAGAATTATTTTGCTATACTCCGCGATGAAGTAAAATAGAAAATATATTTTTGCTTTTGCTTTGCGATTTTTTCGTGGAATCTATCTCCTGATGATGCTTCGGTTGCGGGGCGAAACGATTGTTGAGTTTGTGATAGTGAACGTATATAGTGCTTGTGTATTGTGGTGGCGGTGGTGGAGGTTTGTGCATGTGTTTTTACGAATCCTGCATGTATCAGGTATGAAGACGGATTGTCCACTCTACATTTAGCATTACATATTTTTTCTATTTTACTACTTCATTGCGGATTATAGAAAAATAATTTTATTATTACTTTTGAAAATATTATTTTATAATAATAAATATTATAATAATATTTTTATTACTTGATGTCTGGCAGGAGGCCGGTCATAAATAACAATTCAAATCATGTCACAACATGTTTATAGTATGTGCTGACACCACTTAGTGGGATAAGGGCAGGACAATGATAATGATGAACAAAAAAATATAACACCATCCTTATGCTATTACAATATGGTGAAGTTTTACAAACATTTATAATCCCTAAGCCATTGTTCGGCCTCAGGGTAAACTTTTCCAAGAGTTTTAGAGCTTTATATCGAACTAATAAAAAACCCGTTTTTTCTACAGGTTTAGGAGAAAACAATTGCGGTAAATATATCACCATCTTGGTACCTCCAATAGCAAATAAAAATAAATATCTGGGTGACCAAGCTTTGCTCGGTGATTTTTTTCACAAAAAAAAAACTTTAAACAAAAAATATATAATAAGGTAGGGCTCGATTCTAGGTATTTTCATTTCTCGCGACCACCCGTTCCCCGAATAAGCTACACTGACTTGACAGTTTATGGAAAAAATTCAATTCAATATAAATTTTAGTATTATTTAATGACTCAAAAACAGCGATAAAATTATTTTTTAAATAAAACCTATCGATTTTTCTCACACAAAACCCCGTACATGTTGAATTTCAGCCGTTTCCGAGATTCCGAAAAAATATATATATACATACAAGATTAAGTCATTTAAATATTAAAGACTACATAGTAATTACAGTTGGTGATTTCTTTGTATAGATGGTACAGTTGCATATGATGTCTGTATCGATAAATTACCTTCGGATTAGCGAAGGGACGGCTGTTAATAAAAGAAGCGGCGAGCAGTCCGCACGTGCGGTGCTGCGGCGGTTTATGAATTGTTTTCTATTGTGTCCGTTAAGTGTACCATAAATATCGCTGCACCCTCGGGACTTGGCAGCGTGGCGCCCGGGGTACTCTCTCACTGAAGATGCGATACTATTATATCATGACATCTATATATATAAAAGAAAGTTGGTCTAAGTTACACTATTTATAACTCAAGAACGGATGAACCAATTCGGCCGAAAATTGGTGTAGAGGTTGCTTAGAACCAGGAAACGGACATAGGATACCTTTTATCCCGTTCGACCGCATTTATTTTATCCCGTCAAGTCACTATAAATCGTGGTATTACAAGAACGACTATGACATTGAATAACAAAACGCAAATGTCAGTGGAATACAAAACTTAGATGACAGCTAAACGTAATTTTTCTTTGGTGAAGTATGGTAAAATATTTGACAATTATCAAAATAATAGTATTACAACATGTTTTAAATACAACCTCCTTCATAGAGTTGGTCATTGATATGAAAAAGCATTGTGGCTGTCATATGTGTCATTAAGTTGTTGAGAAAGAGTAAATGGGTTCACTCTGGGAAAACTGTTTTTATTTATTGAATAAGTATAATAATATAATAAGTGCAAAGGAGAAATATCGTCGTTTATAATATTCAGAAGAGGATGTAACCTAAACTCACAAATAGAGCGGACAAAAGGAATATCTGGAAATTTAAAGAGTTTAAAGAAAAGACAAATGACGATCAATATCTTGAGACAACACGGAGACTGCGAATTTCGTATAATTTGAGAGATAGTTGCGATATGCGATGCTATGGAATAAAAAATGGAGTTTTTATTGGAGAGATTAATGATGGTAATTGGTATTCGGTTTATTTACTCTGTAAGATCAACGTGACGATGTGCTATGTGAGGCCATAGACGCGCCCGTGACTATTGGTTCGATAGAACTGTCAGCTAGAATGACGATTGTTCTCTGGATTTGTTCCAGTTGTAACGATTGTTTTCTAGACTGTGGCCATCTGCAACGACTGTCAGCTAGACTCTGCCTAGATGTGGTGATTGTTCTTTGAGCGTTATCATTTGCGAGTCTGTTTACGTGTGTATCTGCTGAGTTGGTTGCCACTTATTGAGCTGTGTAATGCCATGACAGTGGTTGAGGCTGAGCTTTAGGTGCGAAATGCTTATGGTGTGAAAAGCCTAAGGAGTTGAGCTTAAAGAGTTGAGCATAAAGCGTGAGCTTAAAGAGTCGAGCATAAAGCGTGAGCGTAGTCCTGTCATGTCATGGCATGTGCGGTTTTCTTTTACAGATTAAAAGAACAAGTATTGAGTTTCTGGCCGATTCTTCGCAGTACAATCAGCATTCCGAATCAGTGGTAGAATCATTCCCAGAAGTCAGCTTATGAGATTTGCGGGGTCGCAAATGTTGTCAGGATGGTCGACTGTTACAAAATGTTTTTAATACAACCTCCTTCAGAGGTGGTCATTAATATGAAAAAGCATTGCGGCTGTCATATGTGTCATTGAGTAGTTTTTGAGAAAGAGTAAATGAGTTGACTTTGGGAAAATTGATTTTTATTATTGCATAAGAATAAAGGAGAAATATCGTCGTTAGTTATAATAGCTAAACGTTACTACATAGTATCAAACAAAGTCGCTTTCTCTGTCTGTCCCTATGTCCGTATATCCCTTTGTATGCTTAAATCTTTAAAACTACGCAACAGATTTTGATGCGGTTTTTTAATAGATAGAGTGATTGAAGAGAAATGTTTATATGTATAATCTAACATATTATAAATATTCAATATGGAATAAAGAAATACTATCATTTTTGAGGTTTCCAATGTGATGTCGTAAATAATTAAATTTTTTTCCGTTTACATTGCAAACGCAGGCTGAACCCTACAATATTTGTCAAAATAATGTACTAAGTATTTGTACACCTTGAAAAGGTCTACAGAAAACTCCGCGATGGTTTACTTATTATGTCTATCTTTTATGGATAACCCACAATAGCATTTTATTGACATTTTCTTCTTCATTTGTAATTTAAATGAACATTTAACATACGAAGATATTACAGACTTAAAATGCAGGGTATAGCGATTGCGCGCTTTGTCTTATAGCACTTCGAATTTAGCTGCGATTGGACGGGTTTTTTTTCACATGGCCAACTAGATGTCGCTTTATCAAGAGTATCCTCTAAAGAAAACATGTTTGTATTGTGTAATGAAGATTCTTTCTTTATGACAAGAAAGCTGTGAATGTTGTATATAAAGACATTCTGTAATTAATTGTAAAAATAAAATACTTATGGAAAATGTAAAAGTAAATAAGTAAAAATGTAGTATATAAATTTAGATATTCCAAAGATAGCAGGGAATCTTCATGGTATAGGAAAAGGGGAATTGTTTTTTTTTATTCAGAAAAAAACTCATGGGTACCGCCACCCGACGGGGACAGGCGGCGGTTATGTCGGACTCGCACCGACTAAAACGACCTGTGTGCTCCACCACGGTGCCGATGGCAAGGACAGGGTATCATTGTACATATTGCCCCCATCCCGCCGACAGCTCTGATCCCAGAGAACAAACACCTTCTCCGGGTAGGGGCCCCTCGAAAGAGAAGCCCCCTTCCGCTAACCGGTGCATCGGGAGCATCAGATGCACCGACCGCCTCGGGGATCTGTAAGCCAGGCGTTCGATATACCCCGTTTGAAACACCCGAAGGTTCCCAGTTAGGGCGGCAGATGATGGGCTTCGGCGAGTCACTAACATCTGGACTCACCAGCAGCAGATTGGATCCAGAACAACAGTTCGTGGAACCGCTCCGCCAAGGGAGGCCATCGCTGCCCACGATCGCTCCCTGCCCAATGTGTTTGTTATGTCACGGTCAACAGGGAGAGACCGCACCCCAAGTAGGGGCCCCAACACCTTGGTGGGCGTTTCCGCCCCCACCGGGTAATTTTTTATAGAGGTTTTCTTCCTCGCAACCCGAAGGTCCCCGTTCCCATTGCTGGGTTTCCGGGTTTCGCCGACGGTGGCCAAACCATGTCCATCCAGACTTAGAGTAAGCCAAACCGGACCCGTCGCTCATTAGGGACAACACCCCAAACCCCCGGAGTCCCCGGCCAGATTGCCCTCTGCTAATCAGAGGGACAACTGGATTGGCCACCCCAAAGTGATCCGATCGCCAAGACTAAGCTTGCCCAGGGTGCGCCAAGAGGAGGCCGACCACTTTGGCACCCCAGGGGAATAGTTTTACTCCAAATTTGACGCGTGTGGGCCACGGGTAGTAATGAATAAAACAAAACTACTGGATTGATTTTAATCATTTTTTTTACTGAGTGACATAGGCTATATATTTTATACCCGTGCGAAGCCGGAGCGGGCCACTAGTTATCTATATAAATACGACATATGTGACAAAGGTCTACTTGCCTTATTAAGTATCTATCTTTAAATATAAATTTAATTAAACAATAGCAATAATTTATAGAATAAGGCGTTACTTTGCGGAGGTCCGTAATACAAAACTTATTAAAATATTATTTTGCTATAATACGCGATAAAGAAAATATATGTAATGCTAAATGTAGAGTGTACTATTTGTTCTCATACCTAATACATGCAGAATTTGTAAAAACTTATGCGCTACCCGACACCGATAACACAACAATACACAAGCACTGCACACATTCACCATCACAATCTCAACAATTGTTTCGTCCCGTAACCGAAGCATCGTCAGGAGAAAGACTCCACGACAAAATCGAAAACCTTGATATGCGAAATGCGATATATGAATAGGCTTTGCGATTTTGGTAAAAACTCAAGCACTAGCATGAGTTTTTACAAATTCTGCATGTATCTGGCATGAGAACGAACAGTACACTCCACATTTAGCATTACATATATTTTCATTTATCGCGGATTCATAATATTTACATTAGTTTTGTATTATGGACTTCCTCAAAGTATCGCCTGATTCTATAAATGATTGTTATTGTTTAATTAAGTTGCTATTTAAAGATATATCTCCGTATTAGAAACATGCTCTGTACGACCGCAGCCTCCCTCACATCCATCTCTGTCCAAACATCCCGCCGGCATAGGATAGTGCGCTCTGGGAATCTAGACTTCATCCTGAAACGGCACATATATATAGAATGCAAGACTTGCCTTTGAATTCAGCTGTTAAACGGGAATATTATTGTGAAATATTTCGGAGATATATTAAGTGGACTCTATCGAATAGGCTTGTACGTGTATAAACCCGTGGAGAACTCACATGATTATAATGACAACCGCCAGATAAGGGATATGAGGTCAGATAAGAGGGATAAGCCCGCCAGATAAGACGGAATATGAGAACTTCCAATTGCAGTGATATATGTGTAACTTGCTGCTTTACGTATAAAATACTTTACACACGTAATAATAAGTACCTGGTTGACCGCTCGGTAATTTTTTACAAAATAAAAAAAAAACTTCAAAAAATAAAGAAAAAAATAATTGTTTTGATAATTTTGTCGCGACCACCGGTTCCCCGAATAAGCTACGCTGACTTGACAGTTTATGGCAAAAAAACATTTCAATATAAATTTTAGTATTTTTTAATGCCCAAAAACAGGGATAGAACGATTTTTTTTACAAAAAACCAAGCTAGATCGATTTTTCTCCCCTAAATGCTGAATTTCAGGAATATCGTTGGAGCCGTTTCCGAGATTCCGAAAATATATATACATATAAGACTCATTTAAAGATAGTGAAATAGCGGTATGTATGGCAGATATATTAGAAACAGACAAACTATTGACGCCTAGTTTGCGCCTCCAAAAATCATTTGTCGGTCTCGGTACATGTTACAACAAAATTCTTCTACATCATCTAGACTTGCCTTTGAGTTTAGAAATTATCTTAAAACGATGCTACTACATAAAGCTTACTAAACAATTGAGCAATATTTGAGTGATAGTAGCATATCTTAACTGCAGTCAGCTACGCATCCAGCTACAACGATTAACTTGTAACCAGCAAATTGTATTTTTTTTTTGTTGAAAAGATTTTCCACCGAGCTTCTTGCTGGTTCTTCTCGGTAGGAGCAAACTTCCGAATCAGCGGTAGCTTCTTTAAACATTTGACTATTCAAAAGTACTAAAAACAGTCCACTTAAATTAAGAATATTTTGAAATTTGAATTTGGATAGTCGTGCGGTGCGGTATGCAAGGCAGTGCTAGTAGATATTACATAAGGTAACATATAACATCTACAAAACGTTCTGTGAAAAGGGGAGTACAGTAAAATTGCCATTACAGCCATATCACGCTGAGCACTGTAATAAAAACTTTACGCATAAATTACCACCCGTCCTTACATTCGGAAAACCGCTCTATAAACTGTAGTTTATCACAGCATCAAATGAGCCATTGTTTCAGAAATTATTTTCTGTGATATTGGCTGCGATCCCGCTTTAACGGAACCAACATCTCATTATAATGAGATATCTATAGATAGCGCAACTTTAATAACCAAAATGTTTATTTTTTTAATCCGTATACAAATACGGAATTAAAAATATACGCGAAGTTTTGGTATAATGCCGGATAACTCTTACTTTGATTAGATTTACTAGTATTAAAAGTAGTGGCGTAATATAGCTGTGTGGTATTTGGCTGAGTAGAATAGACCACCCTCTTTTCTTACCGCAGTGTCGCAAAAGGTGACTTAGGTAAGTTGATCCGCCGTGTGATATCCGGCTGAGTAGAATAGACTATCCTCTTTCTTACCGAGGTTTCACAAAAGGCGACTAAGATAAGAGAACGAGAATGGTGAATATAGTCACGTTTTATATTTTTTATTTTATTTATTTAATAGAACGACTAACAGAGTTTAACATGGAATAATAGTAGGACGTTGTCTCGTGATTTACATAACATATACGAAAATATGATAAACAGTTTTTAAGGACCGATAAAATAACAATGTCAATACTGCAAATTTATTGATAAACTTAAAACTGCTTCTCATGTGGTTTTCCCTACTAGACATCCTAATTCGTATGAGATATGATGTTTATCACAAACAAAATTTAAAGAGAATTGCTAAAAATGTAATTATCATCATGCTATTACCCCACTCCAAGTGGGGTCGGCACAACATAATTTAAACATGTGATATGTTTTGGCTAGTTATTTTATAACACATCGTTGAGAAAAGAGGGTGGTTTATTTCACTTAGCCTGATAACACACGGCGAGTCAACTTACCTTTGTCGGCTTTTATGACACCTCGGTAAAAAATGAGGCTGGTTTATTCTACTCAGCCAGATACTACTTGCTTAAACGAGAGTAATTTAAAAATATAATAAAATCATGTTTGTTAAATGTAATATTCTCTATTAAGTTCAAGTGAATTTCGAAGATCGCACTGCTTGTTTAAATTCCATCAAGACGCGCGCCGCTCGGTATTGCAGTAGCCCCGGCATAGTTTACTAACTACCGGGAAATCCGGGATTCCAAGCGGCTCCTAGCTGCTACAGCTAACGAATTGACAGCTTTAGGATATAGGTTTACTGTTAGATGATGACTGATAGACAAAATTCCTCGATCCATTTTAGCTTTGCCACCAGCCGTTTAATATTTCTTTTAAAAGGAGGCTGATAGATAAAGCCTACTATTATATACTATTGAGGACAATATAAAAGATATAAATGCGTTCATATAACTACTAATAACCTCGCACAAGATAGCAATGAAGAAGTGTAAGAAAAAAGTAATTGAAAAGAAATTACAAATTAAAAAAAATATTTACCGAATTTTCATATAAGTTACATATTTAAAAGAATCTGTAGTTTTATTACTTTATACGTCCATCGAAACAAGTAAATAATCGATATGTATATGTTGGGAACGCAAATAGTCAAATATCATCTCTTTAGCTTTTAATACCGCGTATCCTGGCGGTGCCAAATTAGAATCTAACCTCAAATAATTACTATTTGTGATATGAGCATCCATGTCATTCTCAGTGAATGACAGTGTTCAATTTATGGTAATCATTCTAAATTATTATATTTAATCTAAACATTACTTGCTAGACCTATTTCTGTTTTTAATCTCTCTCATTATAATCATAAACTAAACTTCCATCATGTCTTCTGTCTTTGACTAAATGATCTCGATTCTATTTAAATAAATCAATAATCATTTAAGAGCGTCCAAAGTTCACGTAAGTTTTCACTCGGTCCGCAAACAAACAGACCATCAATCTCCGAACAGCGAGGTAAATGTCGCAGCGGTAAAAGTCAATAGGGCAGGACATAAATTTGGTGTCGGTTTCGGTCGAGCGGAGTCCTGTCCACCTGCGACAGGCAAAGATATTGGTTTTTAATATTTAATGGGACCGAGTCTGCAGACGGCGCGGCGCGTTTTGCTGACGTGCGCCCCTACAACTATAGGTTTGGGAGGAGATTCAAATTCAAATTCAATATATTATTTATTCATGTAAACTTGTAAACAAGTGCTTTTGACTCGGAGCCTGGTTCAGAAAGCTCCTACCGAGAAGAGCCAGCAAGGAACTCGGCGGTTGCTCTTATTAAATCATCAGATTATCTTCTACAGGGTAGAGGAGTAGCTATATCCACGCACTCTTATCAGCTATATATCCCTCAATCTTATATGGTAGGCTTTGTATATCAGCCTCCCTACATTGTTTTTAAACTGCTTTTGCTCTAATGGCAAATCTAAAAATGATTGCGGAATTTTAATATAGAACCAACCCACAAACGAATTAAGTACTTTTGCAAGGCCAAAAGCAGGAGACGCAAGCTTATGTCGGCGCCCACTTTGTCTATTATATACTTCACTGTTTTCTTTTATGGTTTTTTATATTTTTATGTTCAAAAATTAAATTGCTAAAACACTTCCAATCTAACTATTACTTTTATTAAACTCACAATATAGAACTTAAAATAGTTTTATTTTGCTGTAATCCGCTTTTGTTACGAGAATATATGTAATGCTAAGTGTATGAAGCAGGCAACATTCACATACTTTATATATGCAGGACAAGTCACCACATGTTTACAAAACGCTGCAAACTCCAACACTTAACACAAGCACTACACACACTCACTACCACAATCACTACGATCGTTTCGCCTGGGAACCGAAGCATCATCAGCAGGCTCCACGACAAAATCGTAATGCATTAAGATTCTATTTTTGTAAGAAATGTATTGAATTCTTAAAATAAATATATTTCCATTACCATAAACTTTGCAAGATGCTTTGCAGTCACATTTGTAAAGTTTCCAAACTGCGCACACAGATGTGCGATAGACTCGAGCGATTGCAACTTTGACCAAGTTCCAGACTTTTGCCGGAGTGTTATCGCTTAGCTGTAATTGTTTCGTATTGGCTTCTTTTGAATCGATATCTTGGACTATTGATAAGCTTATTGCCCAGTATTAGGCGTAGTTTAAGGTCGCCAGAGTTTTCCTAATAAATAGATCTAGTCGTCAAAGTACATCACATATACTAAAGCTTTGTGAGTTCAAAATATGTTAGAAGACTTTTGCATTTGAGTTTGAGTTTTTAGTGTATCGGTGTCTTCTAATTTTATGTTATAAATGTAAATCTATTTAAAGTTAAATTACTTACTTAAATTATTGTAATGACAAAATGAGCATATCTTTAAATGACGAAACCCGTATGACTGAATATAAAACTTGTCGGCGTGTCTTCAATAGAAAAAAATAACAAAATGCATAAACTGCACAAAGAGAAAGTAAATAAATATATATCCAATAGCATTTGTAGGCGTCACATTAGGCATCCTTAAAGTAAAGTAACGATTTCTTGTGATTTTTTTCAGAAAAAAATTATGTATATTGTTCATTTAAATGTGGGTGCTAACGGATAGTACACTCTATTTAAAGCATTAGAAAGATTATTTATAAAATTAGGAAATCCATAATACAAATATAATTTTATCATTAGTTTTGCATTAGATATTTTTTTTCAAATCATAGATAATAATTCAATATTTTTTACGCCTAGTTATACAAATTATCAAATGTTGTTTAATTAATGTAATACTTTAGCTCATATAAAAATAATTAAAAAAATATGGTTTAATGTATAAAGAGAAAATGAAACACAATTTCCATAGCTAAAATGTAACCACGTGAAAATCTCAGGACTTTCCACTCCATTGCCTTCATAATGCTGGGGCATTTCTCGCCGGACTCCGACTATTCGTTTTAAGCTGTCTAAACAACGCTTTTGAAATCTTTTGAATACTGAATTATTATTTAAGTATATATTCTTCATTTTCCATCTTAAAATAGCCATGAAAAATTTCACACAGATTTTTAATATTTGGGCTTTATTGAGTCCATTAATTTAAATTCAAATTATTTTTCATTCAAGTAAACTTTTATATAAGTGCTTTTGAGTCGCCAACTCTACTGCTGGTTCGGAAAGCTGCTCTTACCGAGAAGAGCTAGCAAGAAACTGGGCCGATGCTCTTTTCGAAATATAATTCTTATTACTAGTTACATTTAGCCATTACTGTCTTATACAGGATCTAAGAGCAGCTACGCATTTTTATTGTCTAGGTACTCCTCAATAGAAAGTAAGGCTTTTTGTATCAGCCTCATTTTAACAGTGTTTTGAAACTGCTGTATTGGAATAGCTAAAATTGATTGCTAAATTACTAGTACCAAAACCATGTTCAGTCGGTCGCCACAGCGTAGTCAGTTCGTCAGCAGTGCGTACAATCTCTCGTACCATTATGATAGTACATTTAAGGTAGTCTTTATATAAGAAGTATGAGGAATAATATATTACAACGTCGCGACAGTGGCGCGAGGCATTTTATAAAACAAACGGAGCTCTTATGTTAATAAATGAAGTAATAACCCCGAAATAGGAAGAAAAATGTGTGTGTGTAAAGGGCTTTGTGCGGCGAGAGCTTGATTGGTGCACGTCCCACCACTGCACGCGGCGGACACACGGCGGGTCAACTCGCTTTAAACGGTGAATGTAAAAAGTAATAATAAAATTATTTTTCTATAATCTGCGATGAAATAAAGTAGAAAATCTATATAATGCTAAATGTAGAGTGGACAGTCCGTTTTAATACCTGATACATGCAGGATCTGTAAAAACACATGCACAAACCTCCACCACCGCTACTACAATACACAGGCACTACACACGTATACTATCATAAACTCAACAATCGTTTCGCCCCGCAACCGAAGGATCATCTAGGAGCTAGATTCCACTACAAAATCGCCTTTTACGACTTCTCGTAAAAGTCGACTATGGTCAGTGCCGTGTGTTTACCGGCTCTGTAGAATAGACTACCCTTATTTTCTTACCGAGGTATCGTACAAGGTGATTGAGGTAAATTGACGTCAGGCAGGCCGGTCGGAAAAATAGCCAAATCATGTGACAACATGTTTAAAACAAGTTGTGCCTACCCCACTTAGAGTGGGATAAGGGCAAGAGAATGATGATTATGACTATATACTAATAAAAAAAAGAATGCCTTTGCCACTACTTAGTGTATTAAAATGGTTGGCTGGAAGAGATCGCTGTCTTAGCGATATGACCGCCAATTGTACAATGTTTTTCTTTTCATGTTATTTGTTTTGTTTCTTTTTAATTCTTTCAGAAGTAGTACATAGTAGTATTCATTCATATTTATAACTGACACTATATTGCGATATGCTTTGTACTCCGCAATAGTGTTATTTGTAAAGGCAACTTAAATACTGCAAGTGACACATGAAACGATATTTCGTTACATTCCCGTCTGGAATCCGTTCCCGTGTGTTCCGGCGGGCCAAATTATGACATTTGTCAGTGCCGCAGCGAGCGGCGGACGGCTCCCACCACTCCGCTTTATTAACTGCTCTAAGCCTCGCTCATGTCTTGTAAAAGAGAACAGTAATCTAATTAAGATGTGTATATCCCTTTTATAATAAACTAGTTGTTCTCATGACTTCGCTGGCGCCAACGTTAACGTTAGCATACTCATTCTTTTTTCAATTCACGAAGTTAGGACTACGAATTATCTTTATTCTACTTGATAGCACTGTATATAAGTTTAAGTTGTGCCAAATTTTATAAATCCTAGTGCAGCGGAAGCACACACGAACGTACATACGCACACTAACAAATTTTGATCTTAAAATATTAATTTTCGAACTGGAAATCTGAAAATTATTAACATCATCATTCTCACATTATCATTCTCCTGCCTTTATCCCAGTCTAAGTGGGGTTGGCACATATGTTATAAACGTGTAACGTGTTTTGGCTACGTGTTTGTAAGACTTGCCTGCCGTCAACTTACCTTAGTCGCCTTTTGCGACACCTCGGTAAGAAGAGGGTGGTCTATTCTACTTAGCCGGACACCACACAGCGAGTCAACTTATCTTAGTCGCCTTTTATCAAGCTTCAGCAAGAAATGAGGGTGATCTATTCTACTTAGCCGGACACCACACGGCATTATCATCATTCTCACATGTCAAAAATATCTCTTCGTCTAAAATGATTATAAGTATTTATAAAATAGATACGTATGTATTAATGTAAAAAGTATGTATTATGGATCTCCGCAAAGTAACGCCTATAAATTATTTATAGATACATTTTGTTCAATAAATTCGCAAATACGTAAAAATCCATTTTGCTACTACTGCAGGTGAAAGTGCTGGAGTGATTAGTTACCGGCGGCCCGCAGTGCGCAACTCGGTGTCTAATCCACTCCAATTTAACATCGCTTCGCGTCTAATACGGCCGATAAACTGCTGCAGCTTTATTTCTATTAAAGCTATATTAATATAGGCTTTTGGACGCAATAACGTCTGCTTGCACTCCACCTATTAACTATTTCTATAACAATAAATAAGCCAAAACCATCAGCCAACGTATCAAGAAGCTTTCTCATCATTGATCAAGGCTTGGTTGCAGAAAGAAGTATTACCTACTTGAAACTTCACGCAATTCTGTTTTGTGAGAAAGTTCCCCACTTGTAGCTAAGGATTATATTATTAGAATCACTTTTTATAATAATAAGAAATAATAAAAATGATATAAAAATCATTTATTCATCGCATGATAAAGTCATATCGAACCGTTGTTTCGTGAAATATGGAGAAACAAATAATATTTATGTAGATATAATTTAACGTAATTGAGACATGGATCAACAAAAAAACGATCTCAAACAAAATAATTAAAAAGTAACGAAAGACAAATTAGTTCTAAATATTAAATATCCTAGCATTGTTGATTAGTGGCTAATAATGAAAAATACATTTGCATCCAATCGTACACAAGTAAATGATTAACGTCCGAATAGCTCTTAAATGATGGAAATAATTCACCATTTTAACTAAGCTCTTATCGCGTTCCCGTAAAGTCTAAATTGGCCAACGGTTACAGCAAGCGTTTCCAGTGAGATATTTATCCAGTAAATGCACCGTTTAATTCAGTCGATCGCAACTGGCCGCACGCCGCGCCGGTGGCTGCAATGATTGATTACCGGATAGACTGTTTGATTACTGCCTACACTTCATTAATACCGGTTCTAGGTTCAAAAGCAAACACACGACTTATTCCTGAATTAGAAGGAACCTCATAATAATGTTAAGTAGCAATCGCAACAGTCTTAACGATTGTTTATAAGATAGACTTGATACAGATGATTTTAATATGGCTCTACGTTCTGGACCAAACACTCAAAAAAATTTCGGGTAATACTATAAAATAAAAGAATATAAAATAATAAAATGTTACGAGTAGTTTATACAAGTGGAACATAGTAAAACTTTAAATTAAACAGACGATTTGTTTTCGACCAATAGACGTCTAATGCTGGACATCCGTAGGTCATTGAAGGGATCCCACTACATACAATATTGAGTCACTTGGTCGATGTGTAAAATTGTGTATTTTAAATTACAATAAAAAAATCAAGTACACCCAATACGTACAGGCTTAAAAACATAAAAAAACGACGCAGTTGGAAAAGGTTAACATCATCTGTGCAATTAGACAAACACTGTGACCTATCTTCTGCCGAGATTAGATATATTAAAACTTATGGTTTATGATTGTCCTCTTTCTTCTCACGATCTTTCTAAAGTATAGTATATACGTAAAGTGCATGAAAATCATTAATAAATAATTTGAAAACTTTAAAAATTTGAATTGGTTGTTAAAATTTTAGTAAGATTTTTAGTAAAATAGAATGATTGGCTCATCTATCCATCAATAGTGTTACTTCTTCGTCAAGGCCAATTACTGATAGTAATCGTTATAGGTATAAGAAGGTACAAATAAACAATTTATAAATGAGTGTCCCGGTATTAGCAGATGTACAATTCTTACCGGCTGGTAATGGCGTGTGATCCATCATGGGCAGTGTGGCCATTAAAGAAGCGGTTTAGTATTCAAACCCTATTTAAACACTTTTTGGAAACTAATTATATTTGTATCACTAAACTGTGTATTGATTTATATGTTTTTCTGATATTTTTATTTTCATAATCATTTACAAATGTTCAGTTATAAAGAAAAGGTAGTCTGCTTGCTTAGGACTTTTAGATAAACATACATATCTTCTTCTAGGGATGCCTCTCGGTTTATCGCAGGTTGACAGTCAGCAGAGTATATATATTAATGTTTATTTTTCGCAAGGGGAAATCACAAACATTTAACAACGTTTTAATAAAACAAAAGTGATTATAATATTACTTTGCACTATTCTTTTTACAAGATTTGTCGTATTATGGACTTCCGAAAAATAACGTCCGATTCTATAAATTTGTTATTATATAATATACAATATTATTGAGCTTGATAATAGTATTAATATCCTCGTAATGATATGAGTAAGAAATTTTGGTTTATATCAAACTATTTGTAAACGTATTTTAGGACAAACATTTTGAGAAACTTGCAACATATTTTACTTCTGCATATTATATTGCATCTGATTTGAAAAATGTATGTTAATCATTTAGTATCGCACGTTTGGTGACCGTACTGTATAAACTTCTAATAAATATCCTTGTCTTTGCCCCGCTTTATAATTTCTTCTTCAGGAAATAAGGTGTCTATATTGTGATGCCGGGAAAATGGATTTTACGGAGAAATTAAATCTCCTTTCAGTTTACTGCAGCACTTCCAGAACCGACAAATAGATTGCTCAGCGCGGAATCGAAAGCAAACAGGGAATCAAACAGTAATCTCCAACTTGATATTGTTTTAAAATGCTCTCTTGGTCCAACTATTACGTCAGGGAATGGTTTTTTTACCCCTACATATTTTTGATAGTCAGAGACAAAGTGATTGCACGCAGTGTCTTACTTTATACTTAAATATTGAATTACCTGATAACATTTACATTTTACCAAGGATAATCCAAAATCTATTCTAATAGCGTTTGTCTACAAAACCATGTAATTTATTTTTGTGTAATTTTTAAATTTAACTAATATCGTAGTTTAGAAGTATATACTCGCAACTCGATTGAAGACTAAATGGTAAAATTAAACTAGAATACTTAGCTAAGCGCTATCATATTAAATAATTAACGAATAATTTTACAAAGCACCGTTATTATAAATTATTAAGCAATTAGGAAAACTAATTGACATACGTTTTACTTGAATATTAATTTAAAGTAATACATTATATATATCCAAGATAATATTAATATAAGGTACATATCTGTGATAGCTCAGCGGTTGTTTCAAATGTGCGACTGTTTTGAGAGGGTCGAAAGTACAAACCCCGGGCAGGCACAAATGAGGTTTTCCATTAATATTTTTGGTCTAACTTGACAAATGTAATTTATTACTGGCTTTAGGTGAAGGAGGAGTTTAGAGAATTCTGGAGATATGTGTAACCTATCAATCATCATTAGAGCAGTGTGGGTAGGTCTTAGCTCCTGAAACGGATAGAGGAGGCCTATGCTTAGCAGTGGTATAGTAATAGGCCGTTTCTTTACTTTACATACTCATAAAGTATTTTAAGTCGTAATTTATTTAGTAAACAATCACATTATAATATATAATTTAGTTAACCTATTCTTTACGGTACTGTCCATTTATATTGTCTTAATTTAAGAAAAATGTAATTTTTAGGTTTCTTTCTTTAAAATCGTTATCAAATTACATTAGAGTTAACATCTAAAATGGCAAAAAACCGTGTTTGAGTGACATTTTCGTAATTTGGTATTTCTCGGAGGATGTCTCGAGACTTGTGCAGATGAGCCAATTGTGAATGTTTTGAATACTTAATGCAAGACGGAGAGGTATTCTGCCCTTGCGAATAAAATAATTACATTTAAGATGAATAATCGTGGCTCCGACTGACGTGACATCACTGAACTGTTATTCCAATGTATTTTTGGCCTTTTCTCATCTTCTAAAATTTGTAATTTAAGTTATTTCTTAATAAATTAATAAAAATAAATAATAAAATAATTTAGTGAAATACCGGCCTCTCATTATCCCAGTGCTAGACATAGAAAAAAGACCTCTAAAAATTGTGTTACTTTTGGAGAAATGCGTTGGAGCTGCCACCTTCCACGCTGCTCCAATGCGGATTGGTAGGCTACAATATCCCCTATTCTCTAAAGATATGCAGGTTTCCTCACACTGGTTTCCTTCATCGAAATGTATGTGATAAACTGCAACTATCTAATATGAAAAAAATATGAAGACACGTCAGACAAAAGTCAGTGCTGCCCGGGATTTGAATCCATGATTCTCTCTACAGAGTCGTACGATCCCATTGCTGAGATATCAAAGCTTTTCCTGTAAGATGTTGAGTCATTTTCTCCAAGTTACATACTAGCTTTCGGTTGTGCCCGATGTCCACGCCACATGTTGCCACATGTCGCCACATATTCCCACGCAGCTACACAAAGCGTCCAGAGCGTAGTCTCGGAGCAAGACCGCAATTTGTCGGCAATTTGTTGGTCTATTGTCGATGAGTGGGGCGTAAAATGTATTCCAAATGTACTATTGTAACTAAATCCAAAATTTTGTATTTTAACGTCTTTTTAAGTATCAAAGATTTAAAATTTATTTATTCCAATTCAGTAAATTTGGCTTTACTTTGCGGAGATTCATATTCCAAAAATAGTGATCATATTATTTGGCTGCAATCTATGATCGACGATAATGTATGCAATGCTAAATGTAAAGTATACTTTTTATTTTTAGAGCCTTCACATGGAGTCTATGGCAGATTCAGAAACCTGCATATCTCTTGAAAATTGGGGGCATGAGTATAACCTACCGTATAAATGCGGATTGCATTTGAGCATCGTGGTAGGTCTTAGCTCCAGTCCTTCTCTCCAAAAACGGAGAAGTTGTATGCCCAGCAGTGGAATAGTAGTCGGCCGTTACTTTACGTTCTTATAAATAATTAATATTTGTTACTAAATATACCATTTAGTGAGTAAGTCAGAAGCTAATTATTAGCTGTTGAATATTATACAAATGATGAGGAAGCACGGATTTAAGTAATAACCAGAGAACACTAGATTAAATTATAATAGCCGTGTGGTATCTGGCTGAGTGAAATAGAACACCTTTATTTCTTACCGAGGTGTCATAAGAGGCGACTAAGGTAAGTCGACCGCCCTTTCGTACCGGCTGAATAGCATTCATGCATAAATTATGACTATTTTTATTGTATTGTGAAACTGTCTAGATTACATTCAGTTCACATACAGGAAAGGCTGGATAAGTTCGAACAGTTGCATGATAGTTACATCAGCCCAGTTGTCGACAGTTGGCAGTCGAGCGGCGGCCGAGCGCGGCGATTATGCGCTGAAAGCATTGTCTTGTATGGCCGCCGCAGCTCGGACGCTGAAGACAGCTCGCATTACAGACAATCTGAACTAAGTGAGACGTATATTACGTGCGAATTTGCGCCAATTGTGAATTACTTTCATATTTTAGAACTACATCAAACTCCTTAAATATTTCTCAATCTTGGATATTGTGAATGAGAAGTACTATAAATGATTTAGTTGCGTTTCTTTTCCTATTTACTGTTGTATAATATGTTGGAATTAGTATATTTCTGTAATGACCTTAATTATGAAATGACTAGTTAACGAAATAAGGGGTTTATATAAAAACAAAGGTCATATTATAATTAATTACATGATCATCCGCACCATATAATTGAAATGAATATCTTTTAAGTTTTTTTTTAATTTAAACTATCGTGAGTGTTATGTTATCGTGGTATGAAAACGGATTGGCCATTCTACATTTAGCATTATATATGTCGGCGCAATAGTTAACCTCAACCCTTTTAAAGTGTGTAGGACACTGCTGGCTGGCACGCACGTGTGCGAGCGCTTGACAAATTTAGAAGACTCTGCGATATATTTTAAAAATGCTATCTATACATGGGTTTTTAGAGAATAATCTCATAAACATGATTGTAGCGCTCCATCGTGTTTTCATTGAATATCGACGGTGAGGAAGGTCCCAGTAACAATGCTTTGATATATATATTATCTATTTTACCTCATCGCGGATTATAGCAAAATAATTTTATCATTACTTTGTATTATGGATCCGCAAACTAACGTCTAATTCTATAAATTATTTACAGTAATTCTATTCTAGAATTACAAAACCCTTGCAATTTAAAATCAAAGAAAAACCCCGCTCGCCACATTGACGCCGTCAAAAGGACCGCCATCGAGTGAAAGGAAAAAGTTAATTTCCCGACGCATTATAAATTCATGAATGCTTTGTGTTTCCCAAAAATAAGCTGTTTGTTTCGGCGGGAAGTTTTTTACTCTCAAAGCGGGAAAGTAATTGGTGCCTCGATGCGAACTCAAATTCGCCTTTTTGTATTGTTGACGATATTGTATAATAAAGGAAGTTATCGCTTGGCTCCAGTGCTAATATTTGCATGATAAACTTTTTTTTGGGCTTATCTCGATTCAAAGGAGTATCTAAGGCAACCGTTATAATAACTCTCTAAGAATCATGAAATGTAGAATTTTTGAGGAATCCACATTAAGTTGGCTTAAATTGAACCACTCGATGCCGTGGTCTTCATTACTACATATTATAAAACAAAGTCCCTTTATCCCTATGTACGCATAAAACTTTAAAACTACGCAACAGATTTTGATGCGGTTTTTTTAATAGATAGAGTGATTCCAGAGGAAGGTTTGTACGTATACCAACATTCAATACGGAGTAGAGAAATATTGTAATTTTTGAGGTTTCTGTAAATAATTACATTTTTTTCCGCTTACATTGCAAACGCAGGCTAAACCCTACGAGATTTATCAAAATGATGTACTAAGTATTTGTACATCTTAAAAAGGGTTACAGAAAAGTCCGCGATGGTATATGTCTATCTCTTATGGATAACCCACTATAGCATTTTTTGTCATTTACTTTTTACGAAAAATGATGCCTTATGTTCAAAGCTATTTTTATACAATACAGCATTAATCCTTATCCAATTAAGTACCTTAAATAAATAGTTGATTTAATATAGATCAATATGGCCGTTTACAGTATGTAATTTAAGTGAACATTTTCGGAGATATTACAGATTAAAATGCCGCGAGGACGCCGCGCTTCGCCCTATAACACTCGACCTTAGCAGCTATGTCCCTCTTTCAAGAGTTTGTTTAAAAACATTCTGTAATTAATTGTAAAAATTATGTAATTTAACGAGTGCGGGCCAAGGGCAATAATGAATAAATCAAAACTACTGGATCGATTTTAATCATTTTTTTACACTGACTGACATGGGATATATATTTTATACCCGTGCAAAGCAGGGGCAGACCGCTAGTTTATAATATATTGTAAACTAGCGGTGCCAGCAACTTCGCCCGCATGTAAATCAGTGTATCGCAATTTTTTCCCCGAATGGAAATTTTGAACATAAAAGTAGTTATCGTGAGTTAATTATAAGAGATTTTTGAATAACTTCCACCGCGCACGCAAGGAAAGCTTTAAATTTTGCTGATTTCGTAATACTTTTTATTGCTGCTCCTCTCTTATCTTAGCGTAATGTCTTGATGAGTCTTTAAAATTCCGATAATTGAAATATATTACACTCAAAGAATTTTTCAAATCGGTCCAGTAGTTCCTGAGATTAGTACGTTCAAACAAACAAACTCTTCAGCTTTTTATATTAGTATGGATAAAAACTCTGTCTGTACGCCATGTGGTATCCGGCTGAATAGAATCACCCTCATTTCTTACTGAGGTGTCGTAAAAGGCGACTAAGGTAAGTCGACCCGCCGTGTGGTATCCGGCTGAGTAGAATAGATTAACCTCATTTCTTACCGAGGTGTCGTAAAAGGTGACTAAGGTAAGTCACGGTGGGTCACCACCGTGTGGTATGCGGTTTAGTAGAATAGACCAACTTCTTTCTTACCGAGTTGTCGTAAAATACGAAAGAGGTGCTTTCACAGTTTATTTGCTAAAACTATATTTATGAAAAGTGGTGCAAACAAAAACCCTTTAAAAATAAAGGCAATAAAAATTTATTCCCTGACGTAATAGTTGGACCAAGAGAGCATTTTAAAACAATATCAAGTTGGAGATTACTGTTTGATTCCCTGTTTGCTTTCGATTTCGCGCTGAGCAATCTATTTGTCGGTTCTGGAAGTGCTGCAGCAAACTGAAAGGAGATTTAATTTCTCCGTAAAATCCATTTTCCCGGCATCACAATATAGACACCTTATTTCCTCTGGGAGAAATTATGAACCGGAATAAAAACAGCATTTATTAGGAGCGAGCAGCGTCGTTGTTTTACTAAAAATGCGATTTAAAAATTAAGATGCTTTGTGTTCGCATACGAAAGGATGAAATATGGCATAGTACATAATATCGAACAATTTAAACGTGAAATATAGCGGTAATTAGGTAGGAAAGGTGAGTTACTATTTAGCCGCTGGGCCTTATCTCTCCTTAGGCGAGTAGGAATGGAGTTTGGTTTGGCCCACCACGTGCTTTAATGCAAATTGGAGAGCTACACAAATTTTTAAGGACCCAAGGGTTTAGTGAGCTATATGGTCCGTCACCGTAAAGGAAACTATTGTGGCGAATTGTCACAACAGTTGAAACGTCGAGTTTTTATTTGGAGGCTGTAAACCACTCAAAACGCTTTACATGATTAAATTTATGGGGTCTAAATAACTTTATTTATAGGATCTGAAAAGCTAAGTCAGAATAATGTTTAAATTATCGAGCATATATTATTTTTCTGTACTTATATACATTATACTATAATACAAAATTCTATGTAATGATAAACATATATTGTGACGAAGTAAGTTTAACTCATTAAATAAATAATTTTGACGTAGAATAATAACAACATTTATTCTAACAGAATTTAATTCAAACATTAAAAGATAAAGTGGAAAAAAATTATAAACTAAACATGTATCGACTTTTAGAACTTTCAAAATGTCTGAGCTGTAGCTGTGTCTAATTATTAGATCTTTATAGATAGTTTATTTATTTTTACCAATCAATATTTCAAACGATGAATTATGTTAACCAATTTAACACATAAGTTTTTATAGAAAACCATAAGTGCTACAAGTAAGGGAACCCCAATCAAATGATTAAAAGAAATAAAAATACATTGTGCAAACTAACTTTTTTACTCTTGTATATACAAATGTACAAAAGTACATACAAAAATACAAAAGTACATACAAAAAGACAAAAGAAACAATAAATAACATTCGACTATTTCCGATCCCGACATTTACAGCACTCGGTAATCAAGCAGTGTGTCCAGTAATCAATCATTTCCCGCCACTGTGGCATGCAGCCAACTGAATCGTCAGAATTAAATCGACCATTCAATGAACGTGTTGAATTTCCCTTTGGGTCTCTGTAAATGTTTTATTTGGACCTAATAATAAAACTTTTAATTATAATTATACATGAGGTTTATAAATAAAGAACGGATAACATTTATCGTTATTGTGCATCACTTTTTTTTTGGTTCAAATACTTTTTGTGTTTACATATTAAAAGCTCTACATTTATTATTTAAGTAATAATTGTGCATTCAGTATTGCTTGCACGTTCCTTTACACACGCATTATACATAATTGTCATGAACATTCTTATACATAATTTGACAATTATATAATTGAAGATGGTATAAATTATAAAATATGGGAACATGAAAAAATCCGCTTTCGTACACTGACTGCAGCTTAATTATTTAAATTAACGATGACAATTGATTAACCTTACCTATGAAAGAACCTTGCAAAGTGAAGAAGTAAGCAGTTTATTATTATTATAAAAGAAACTCAAAAGCCGTTTGTCTGTATGTGATCAATTTTCTCAATATATACAAAGCGGATTTTTGAACGGTTTTTTAGGAAAGATAGGGTGATTCTTTAGAAAATTTTACGTTAATAGTACATCATGCCCCTGCACTTATCCCACTCTAAGCGGGGTCGCCATAACATGCTATAAACATGTTGTCACATGATTTGGCTACGAATTGTACGGTCGGCCGCCTACCTGATGTTAACGTACCTTAATCGTATTTAAAGACAGCAAAGTATTATAAGTATTGTTCATATTAATGCAAAGTGTGTGCGGGGAGTCGGGCGCCGGGCCCAAACTCAGGAAATAGAAAAACTTTGCTCGTTCCAAATGGGGATTGTTTTACGGCCTCCAACTACACCACTCTTTATATTATTGTATCAAATATTTCGTCATAATGGAAATTTTCCAGCTTGTATTTATAGTCCCAAGTGTAGACCAAAATAAGTAAAAAAAATGATTGTACACATCACACACATCTTAACATTCTTAAATATTATGAAAAAAAGACCTAAATCTGACTTTCAGGTTTTCGATAAACTCTAGAACTAAAGAATCACATATAATATCAAATTATAATAACTACATATAATAAAACAAAGTCGCATTCTTTGTCCATATATCCCTATGTATGCATAAAACTAAACTAAACCCTACGAGATCCATCAAAATGATGTACTAAGTATTTGTACATCTTGAAAAGGTCTACAGAAAAGTCCACAATAGCATTTTTTGTCATTTACTTTTTACGAAAAATAATGCCTTATGTTCAAAGCAATTTTTATACAATTCAGCATTAATCCTTATCCAATTAAGTACCTTAAATAAATAGTTGAATTAATATAGATCATTATGGCCGTTTACACCATGTAATTTAAGTGAACATTTTCGGAGATATTACAGATTTAAAATGCCGTGAGGAGGCCGCGCTTCGCACTATAGCACTTCGCTCTTTCAAGAGTTTCTTTAATGACAAGGAAGATGTGAATGTTGTTTATAAAGACATTCTGTAATTAATTGTAAAAATAAAACTCATAGGAAAAAATGTAAAAATAAATAAGTAAGTATGTGGTAATTTAGATATTAGATGTAGCAGGAAATCTTCTTGGTATAGGGAGAGGGGAATTGTATTTGTCCAAATTTAACGCCTACGGGCCACGGGCAATAATGAATAAATCAAACTACTCGATCGATTTTACTCACTTTTTTCCACTGAGTGACAAACTATATATTTTATATAGCCCGTGCGAAGCAGAGGCAGGCCGCTAGTAAATTATAAATATTATTTACATTTATAAGGAACTTTAGTTGGCATCCGAGTCAGCTTTCAGTGTATTTTCCAAGTGGGAGTCTAGTTTTCCACGTCATGCCGACAAACAGCTTATCCTAACAAATGACTTCGCTCCGACTTGCATACGCTTCCGGCGGGTGCAAGGAGACACTTAAACTAACGCGGAATGTAAAACGTTTATGCACTTACTAGTTTTCTTTGTTAGTAGAAGGACTTTCTTTGTCTTTAATAATAATTACTGTTCCGTATAAATAGTCTTAGCTCGTCAAGTACTTCTTAATTTTTCGAGGAACCTTTCATGTCATCTGGTTTACCGTTATATTTGCGAGTTATTCTCTGTCTATCTATTTACTAGTTTGTCTTATACTCTATTTACTAGTATGTCTATTTAAATGTTTGCAATATTGATAGAACGGTATATGTAGAAAAATTCTTATAATAATATCAAAATACTGCCGTGTGGTATTCGGCTGAGTAGAATAGATCACCCTCTTTCTTACTGATGTGTCGCAAAAGGCGATTAAGGTATGACTTTAGGCAAGCGACCGGTCATAAAATACCTAACCGGATTATGTGACAACATGTTTATTACATATTGTGCCGACCCCACCGAGAGTTGGATAAAGGCAGGAGGATGTATGTAATAATATCAAAATAATAGTATCATTACCTTTTAATTATGTTTTTTGTTCAATTTTTAAACAATGGTCAGATAACGTTTTTGCCGGAAACATCAAACATCAAATATTGAAATATGACGTAATAAAAATTAGACGAGTTGAACCTCCGACACATTGCTAGAGTTCTGAGAGAGTGAATTTCTGGACCAACATTGTTTTGCCCTATAAATTATTTCTAATACGTGATTTTTGAATAACTTTCACCGTTTACTTGGCGCACGCAAAGAAAGGATTTTCGAAATATTTTTTATTGCTGCTCTCCTCCTGTTGATCTTAGCATGATGCTATAAAGTCTATAGCCTTCCTCGATAAATGGACAATCTTACACCAATAAAAATAATTCAAATCGGCTCTTATAAAGCCAGTACCTAAGCAAACAAACCCTACCGACTTTAAGGATCTTCGCCCCATAAGTATATTGCCATGCATCTCCAAAATCCTCGAAAAGGTAATTTACTCACAGCTTACTGAATATCTAGAAACCAATGATATTCTACCGTGTAGGCAATCTGGTTTTAGGAGACAGAGAAGCACTGCTACGGTATTAGCAGATGTCGTAGATAACATCCTATGTGCCCAAGACAAAGGAGAGGCTACCATTCTAGTTGTCTTAGACTTTTCTAGAGCTTTTGACTCTATTAATCTACATTTACTTTTAAGCAAGCTGAATTATTATGGCTTTAGTAGTGAGACTATAAGATGGTTTGAAAGCTACGTTTTTAATAGAACTCAAATTGTAGAAGTCACAAAAGAAGATGGTTCAAAAGAGTCTTCTCAATGCAGTCCCATATTAAGAGGAGTTCCACAGGGGTCTATCCTGGGACCCATATTATTTATACTTTACTGCGCAGATATAACTAAACACATAAAAAATTGTCAATATCATATATACGCAGACGATATTCAATTATATATATCCTTTAATCCAGATGATGTACAAGTAGCACTAGATAAGTTAAATGATGATCTTTCTAGTATAGCAATGTGGTCAGATTCAAATAGTCTTAAACTAAATCTTAAAAAAACAAAATATATTATTTTAGGTTCTAGATCGCAAATTGATAAAGTATCGATTAAACAACCAGTTGTTAAAATTTTAAACGAAAAAATTGATCGCGTAGCGCAGGTTCAAAATTTAGGCGTCATTATGGATGACAATTTGCTATTCGAGAAGCAAATTCTTAAAACGGTACGGAGCTGTTTCTACCGATTAAAATTACTTTACCGGATTAGAAAATATATTAAGACTAGCATACGCATCAACCTGTGCGAAGCACTAATTCTATCTAAATTGAATTATGCTGACGTTGTTATGGGACCAAGGCTACTAGCTCGAACGAAAAACTTAATCCAGCGGGTTCAAAACGCTTGTACCAGGTTCTGTTTTGAGGTACCGCCCCGAGCGCATGTAACCCCCTTTTTAAATAACGCTAAATTGCTTAAAATGGGCTATCGCAGGCAATTGCACTTTGCCACACTCTTGTTTGGTGTTATCAAATACAAAATGCCAACATATTTGTACAGTAAACTGAAGTGGGCAAGTGACTTTTGTAGCGCACATGGAACCAGGGCTTCTTTATATAGGTTATATTATCATTCACACAAAACAGCCGCCTTTCGTGGTAGTTTCAGATTCGCAGCCACGAAGTGTTGGAACAGTCTTCCACCGCCTCTTCGTGAATTAAGTACAATATCTAGCTTTAAGAGTAAGTTCAAGGAGTTTTTGCTGAATCAACAACTAGGCCGCTAAATGAGCTTTATACTCCGCCTCCCGAGTTTCCGCTTTCGAGTCTGGGTTATAGTTTTATAGTTTAATAGTTTAATCTTTATTTTAAAATACCGCACCTTTACCTTCATTTATTTATTTTTACCATTATAATAAGCTTCCATTTATATAAAGTGATAGTTATAAGTACGTCTCATTTTCTTCTTTTTAGTAGAATATAAGATAGAAATAGTTAGTTTTATATAATAGGTTTACATATCGTGTTTTTCAATCTAATCCAGTTGTCACTGTCGTCCAGAAACGGTAGGATGTCACTGAAAATCAGTGCCAAGGTTTAGCCTTAGCAAAAGCTGAGTGACATACCGTTTTGCATGTCACACTTCCATGCATGAATAATAGGGGCGGGACACGTATCTTTTTAGTTATTTTTGTATGTTTTTTAAATATTCTAACCCCCCCCCCCCTTTAATTTAACTTTCTTATTTTTTTTAAATTTATTTATTTATTTTTAATTTTATTTTAATTTTTTATTACTTTTTTTTTTTCTCTCTTTGTTATGATGTTTAATTGTTTGTGTGCATGAAAGTGTTATATGTAAATAAATGCTGTTTGATTTGTTTGATTTGATTTGATTTAGTAGTTCTTGAGATTAACGCGTTCAAAAAATCAAACAAACAATCAAATTGTTCAGCTTTATATATTTCTATAGAAGAGTACATTGAGACATTTCATGACTTTACGTAATTGATAACAAGGAAAATGTTAAGTGTAATGAATGTACGCTAAATACAATATGTATTCTGTATGAGTAACGTTGTCTAACCAAACTCATAATGGGCAAACAAGGCAATGTCGGGGAATGTAAACTCATACATTACACGCAGCGAATCAACATGTATTATTTGAGGAATTAATTAGATATCTCTGTAACTTGAATTAATTTATAATATGTATACGTACAGAAGCCTTGATGGCTAACGATGAGATCCTTATGAAGGGCTTATTGGTTTAAATCCTGAATGAGTTTCTTTACATTGGTATGCATCTAATTGATGTTTTCATTAAATTCTGCAAAATTAATGACAATATTATTTTGCTATTATCCGTAAAAAGTAAGTAAGTAACGGCCTGTTACTATCCCACTGTTGGGCATAGGCCTCCTCTCTCCATTTTTGGAGAGAAGGGTTGGAGCTAAGACCTACCACGCTGCTCCAATGCGGATTGGTAGGTTACACATATTCCTAGAATTTTCTAAAGATATGCAGGTTTCCTCACGATGTTTTCCTTCACCGAAAAGCGTGTGATAAATTGCAATTATCAATTAGACACATAAGTTTTAATAGAAAAACTCATTGGTGTCTGCCCGGGTTTGAACCCATGATCGTCTCTAGAGATTCACACGGTCGCACCGCTAGGCCATCACAGCTCTATTATTATCCGTGATTTGAGAAAATATAACTAATCTTGTTCCACTTTGATCCAATTTTCCATGATCGTTTTGAGGTCATGTGTCATGTGGTCATGTGTTCATAAATACTGCGTTGTCGCTATTTCAATTTTATGAAAATATATTTTTTGAAAATCTGACGTCAACAATGCCGCCAAATTGCCACTTACCACAAAGAGAAAAAATGCAGTAACGTAAGCTTTTTGTGTGCCTTTTGATATAATTAAAAAGTGTAAGCTATATAAATCGTCACCTTTATTAAATAATTTATTGTTCTTTTTGGATCTGGATAAAATAAATCGAATGTTACTGATTTTATAATTAGCATTATATTAAAAAACAGCGTCAGTTCATACAAAGCGTACCGACATTATCCAACGTTGTTAATATATCAAATATTTATTACGACCATTTTAAGTAATTTGCAATCTCTCGGAGCAAACGCTGGGTGATGTTTAATTAGTTAATGGCGTCTAAGACACACCGGAACCGTAAGCTGAAAGTTATTTCAGTATGCTACTGAAATTTCGCATATAAATTATTCAATATAATATGTCCTTTTAAGGTCTATTTCCTCTATCAAATAAAATGACATTAAACTATAAGTTGACATCTCATCCTCCTGCCTTTATCCCACTCTAAGTGGGGTCGGCACAACATGTTATAAACATGTTGTGATAAGATTTGGCTGCGTTTTTACGACCGGCCGCCTGCCTGACGTCAACTTACCTTAGTCGTATTTTACGACACCTCGATAAGAGAGGGTAGTCTATTCTACTAAACCGGATACCACACGGTGGGTCAACTTACCTTAGTCGCCTTTTACGACACCTCGGTAAGAAATGAGGTTGGTCTATTCTACTCAGCCGGATACCACACGGCGGTATAAGTTGACATCCGTTGTCTATAATATGTAAATAATTATCTTTAGTCTTTAAATGAGATAATCTTGTATAGTGTTGTAACTGTATATATAATTTAAATTTTGGAAACGGCTACAATTATTTTCATGAAATTCAGAAGGATCAATAGACCACCCTCATTTCTTACTGAGATGTCGTAAAATACGACTAAGTTATGTTGACGTCAGGTAGGCGGTCAGTTGTAAAATACGTAGCTAAATCATGTAACAACATGTTTATAACATGTTATGCCGACTCTACTTAGAGTGGGATAAGGGCAGGAGGATAATGTGTATATATCGGTCAATGTAAATTAAATAAATTACAATATGTCGTACAATATAGGTTTATCGGATGAAATGAGGACTTTGAAGTTAACTTTGCACAATTGACATTAACTTATGATACGTGTAGTATTACAGTATGCGGTGTAATAACGGACGTAGTGTAGCTATAAATTGTGGACACGACCCTAGGGGCTCTCGGTTTAATAAAACGTGCTAACTTGGTAGCTTGGCGAGGTTAATGTATGCGTGTTGGATCTTCCACACGGCGAGCTGCGGTTGGTACGTCGCATTTACTCCCACAAGATACTTTGACATTACTTTGTTTCGATTGGTCGTGGATTCGGGGAGCTTATCTCCTGATGATGTCTCGGGGCGAAATAATAGTAGAGATTGTCGTAGTGAATGTTTGTAGTGCTTGTGTAGCGTGTACATGGCGGTGTTCTGTGATACGAGCGCCAAATAATCCTGCATGTATAAGGTATGAGAACGGTTTTGCTTCCTACACTCAGCATTACATCGATTTTCTTAACAAACGTGGATTATAGAAGAAGATCTTTATTCGCTGCTGATTTTCAATGGTGTCCTAATAAATAGATTTAAATAACAGCAAAACAATTATATTTGTTACTCTGTTTCATTTTTACACCAATGGGCAAGTGTTTGTTGGCACTGTGGCACTGATAGCTGACACTGTCGGGACAGCAGTGAAACCCTTGTCCCAACATGGGGAAATAGGTGGAAAAGTCTGTAATAGGAGCTAACATCCACCCTGTACCTAGAGGCGTACACCTACAGGCGTCCTTAAGATTAGATAAGTATTTCTTAGTCTGCTCATAAAAATATTAATTATCTGTTATCGACACAAGTACTCTGTATATAAATTAGAAATGTCATAGTAAATAATTAACTTCTATAAATTAATGAATTTTAGAAAAATGAAGAAAATCTATTTTCACCAAAATATCCATATCATATTTTTATCGAAATGCTATATAATTAATAATGTAATCTTTAATGATTTAATAATTCCACATAAAATGACTTAGATGATGTTCAATGTTCATAAAATCAAAATCAAAATAATCTTTATTCAAGTAATCTTTTCACAAGTACTTTTGAATCATCAAGGATCAATATGATTAATGAAGCTACAGCTGGTTCGGAATGTTTCTCTTACCGAGGAGAACCAGCAAGAAACTCAACGGTCTAATTAATATGCTTTACGTATAAGCATAGTTCCCACAATTAATTTAATCTTTTCTGTAGATAAGTGTAATATGGATTGCGGAACTTTATTGTAGAAGCGAATACCGAGACCAATGATTGAGTTGCTAACTCTACTCAGGTGACTCTGTGTCGCGACGCAGGAATCGCAAGCTTTTGCGGCCTATACTAATATAAAAATTATTTATATATACCATTAGTACCGCTGCAGTAAGTATGCCTAAATTCTTGAAATTCTCGCGAAAAGACTCCCATTGCCTCAAAGCATAGGTAGCCCGTATGGCTCTTTTGTGCAACATAAATCTTTCTAATATCTGCCGCTTTACTTACTTACTAATGTCGCTTTATTTACTTTATGGAGGAACACTATTTAGTTAAATATTGCTGGTTCTCAAGCGACCTATTCATATTTGAACTGTCTTTATTTGAGAGCACGTAGACTCGATGGCTAACCTCTGGACGATCTGATTCAATGTTTTCTCGGCCAACAGCGGGTCGCATGAATCATTTATAAATGCAAATGGCCGCTGTTACAGCTACCCGTGATTATTCAAGTACGGTTATCGTTGACGTATTGATGCGAGGCCCGTGCGATACAGTAATATGTATGGTGATATTTGTAGGTGTATATTATTTGGAGAGCTGTAATAGCCTAGAGGAAAGTCTGTACGACTCTTTCGAGGGGGTCACGGGTTCAAACCCAGGACAGACAATAATGAGTTTCTTTGATAAATCTTGCCATTTATCACACCCTTGTCGGAGAAGGAGATACACCGTGAGGAAACCTGAATATCTCCAGAGAATTCTAGGGATATGTGTAACCTACCAATCGACATTGGAGCAGAGTGGTAAGTCTAAGTCCCAACCGTTCTTTTCGAAACTGAAGAGAGGATGCCTATGCCCCGCAGTGGGATAGTAATAGGTCGGTAAAACTTTACGTTTTACTTTTATATACTAGCTGTGCTTGCAGCTATGCCCGCATGGAAATCATTGTATTAGGAAGTTTTAAACGTTTTGATTGTATTGTGATTGCATTGCATTGTTATTCTGAGTTAACCATGAGATATATATACATGTTATCGCGTTGATATATATACTTTTGCTGTAGTATTTTTGTAGATGTACAATTCGCTAGTACATTACTTTAGTATAACTCTATTGGTTTACGCTCCGCACGCGACCAAAGCTCTCAGCAGGCGAGCTTTTTTTGGAACTCTTCAACACAATGAAAACGTAGGCACTATTTACTGAAACCTCGCGGCGTTTGCGCTACCCTTTATACACATTTATATAAAAATTGGTTCAGTAATATCGATCACATACAGACAGACAGCTTTTACGATCGCCCCCCTGCGTGATGTCATCTTACCTTAGTCGCCTTTTACGACACCTCGGTAAGAAATAAGGTCTATTCCACTAAGCCGAATACCACACGGCGAAGTGTTTCGTTTTTTCATACAATCCGTGGAAAATAAAACCCAATCTCTGTGCTTAATCAACATATAAATATGTATTCAGATGAAACCATAAATAGACAGAAAAAAGCAATCAAATATTTGTGGTTATTATAAAGGTATCGTTCCATCCGAAATAACGTTCTAACTTATATTGGAAAACTTGAGGCAATCCCTACAATTTCTCAGCGTAATTGCCAAGAAAATGTTTGGAAACATCCACATTCATACCTTCATTAAAATCAGTTTCACTTAAGTTTTTTTCATTTCACACGAGCAACGTGAGTTCGGTGATATCAAAAGTTACATTGTTCGTACTTCAGATTCAGTTACGTGTGGAAAAATAAATCTTCTTCTTCCTGCCCTTATCCCACTCTAAGTGGAGTTGACACAACATGTTACCAACATGTTGTAACATGATTTGGCTACGTATTTTCGACCGGCCGCCTGCCTGACTTCAACTTACCTTAGTCGTATTTTACGATACCTCGGTAAGAAAGAGGTTGGTGTGTTCTACTTAATCGGATACCACACGGTGGGTCAACTTACCCTAGTCGCCTTTTATGACACCTCGGTAAGAAATGAGGGTGGTACTATTCTATTCTGCCGGATACCACACGGCGTGTATGAAAAATTAATATGGTAAAAAAAACTATAACAACATTTTTTTAGATTTTGAAATCGCGAATAGATAGATAGTCTGGTATATTCTACGTGGTGGTCGAAGAGCAATTGGGACAAATGTTTGGAGTGGGATTATTTCCCAATTGAAACGTGCCTATGAAGACTGCTCCGAATCCCGCTCATTTGTGTTCCAATTATGGCCGAGCCGAAAGCAAATCTTTGGACAAGTTAGCTTATAATGATATTAACAACGGGATATATCTGCGCGAGTGAGCTATATTCAAATAATAAGTTTGAAATTACAGCGCATCTAAACACTGTACAAAAAATAAAATCTAGACAATTCATTAACAGTTGTATACAGGAGGTTTACTTTAAGCAATTTGACACGATTGGATAATCATTTTTATTTTTTATAATAGCATAAAACATGGCATATAAACATAAATGACAAGTATGCAACGCAAGTATGCCAAAATTAAAATGACAGTTTCGTTATTAATCATCATATTTTTATATTTGCAATAGGCAGTACACATTTCAAATCAAATTAAAATAATCTTTATTAAAATAAGCAAGCTTTTCTTTCAAGCACTTTTGAATCGTCAAGGATCAATATGATTAATGAAGCTACAACTAGTTCGGAATGTTGCTCTTAACGAGAAGAACCAGAAAGAAACTCGGTGGTCGATCTTTTAAACATTTTCAATTTTACATTGTTAAACCGCAGTCTTGTATGCTGAAAGAATTTCAAGTCTTTTTTATCATACTACTATTTTTATAACTACTAAATTACAACCAGTAATATTATTAAGCATAAGTTTTGGAACTTAAGCTTAAGCTGCAAACTGCAAGTTTCTGGCGAAAGTCACTTATAAGATTTCGGGGATATTCAATATAACAGTTTACGCGAGTCTGATAGACAAGGGATGTAAAGTTTGCAGCTGTATTTTAGTTTCCGATTGGCGTTGTTTCAATCTCAGTTTAAGCTCAACTTTAGAGTTTATACTTACTGTTATATTGGAAATAATTTATTTGCAGTTAAAATCTTACTATATTATAGAAAATTACATTTATTTTGCCGTGTGGTATCCGGTTGAGTAGAATAGGCCACGCTCATTTTTTACCGAGGTGTCGTGATAGACGAATAAAATAAGGTTGACGCCAGGCAGGCGCTCGTAAAATACCTATCCAAATCAAATCACAATATTGTTGAAACATGTGCTGACCCCACTTAGAGTGGGATAAGGGCATGAAAATAATGAGTTTTGAACTCGTAACTCTATACTTTCTAGAGCACTAGTCTTTATAGTATCATATTCGTAGTGGATATAATTTAAATATTATATTCATACGTGAGGATGGCATATGCACACAGCTTTATACTATCGCAATGCCATCCTCGCAAATGTAGCAATTTAATTATCAAGTGTTAGAAATATGTATATATAGATAAAATAAAAATAAATTAATAAATAAATGCTGAAATGCTGATATGAACCGTACAAATTATATTTATTGTAAGGATATTTCCGAGCGCTCGTAAAAGTGGCGGCGGCGCGACCGTTTCGTATCATTATACCGGAGTGTAAATATTTAATTTGAGCTTAAAATTTTATTATAATGGCTTATGGTTTCATTGTTCTCTGTACTTTAATATTCATCGCGTAAGTTAGGGCTTCGTTTTGAAGCTTTGCACAAGATCTTATCTGGAAACAGGAGGCTCCGGTAAATAAAGGAAATAAACGTTTAGTTTATGACTTTTATATATGTTCGTTCACGTCAACGGAAATGCTAAAATACCCTCAGTTAGAGATTATCTGTGTTTTTGTGATTGTTGATTATCTTTTCCCTATAAAAAAACGGTTTTTTAATTTAAATTGATGATTTTTAATCGTTAAGGATCAATCAGATTTAATGAAGCTATCACTGGTTCGGAATGTACCGAGAAGCACCAGCAAACTCTCAAAAACTCTGCGCTAAATAATTTACATTGTTTAACCGTAGTAGTTTGAAGCTGTAATGATTTTTAAATCCAAGCATTTTTATCATTTTAATAATCTTCAATTATGTAATATGCTTTACGTATAAGCATATTTATTTATTTATTTATTTATTTATTTATTTATTTATTAGGTAATCCTACAGCGTAACAAAATTCTTACTTAATACATATTAATATCTTAAACTAAGGCCATATAAGGATTACACAATTAGTTTTTTTTTTTTTTTACAAATAATTGTTCTTTGAGTAGACGATATAAAATATTAACATAAACAAAAATAAAATAAAATAAAATAAAATAAAATAGTAGTTACATAGTTCGTACATGTAATTTTTAACTTTTCTATATCTTACGCCGTGTGGTATCCGGCTGAATAGAATAGTACCACCCTCATTTCTTACCGAGGTGTCGTAAAAGGCGACTAAGGTAAGTTGACCCGCCGTGTGGGATCCGGCTGAGTAGAATAGACCACCCTCATTTCTCACCGAAGTGTCGTAAAAGGCGACTAAGGTAAGTTGACCCACCGTGTGGTATCCGATTAAGTGGAATAGACCACCCTCTTTCTTACCGAGGTGTCGTGAAATACGACAGAGGTAAGTTGACGTCGGGCAGGCGGCCCGTCGTAAAAACGCAGCCAAATCATGTGACAGCATGTTTATAACATGTTGTGCCGACCCCACTTAGGGTGGGATAAGGGCAGGAAAATGAATGAGATAAGTCTATATCTTATATGTTAACCCCATTTGTAAGCTTACTTCGTATCAATTTCCATAAATCTTGATCCAGAAGCTTAGTCCTGAGACCAATGGACGAACAAATTATTTAATTCTATACGGGATCCTTCAGTGGCGATAAATGGCCGAATTATTTCACCCACATCGCAATTTGCGCCCTTGTAAATCGGCCCCACGGAAGGGCTTAGAACCGGGCCTGTCCGCAAGTATTTAACGCCAGGGTAAATATTATCAGAAATGTCATAATATAACAATTAGACAAGACTATAGATATTGAAATGATATAAATCATGTCTGACTTGTCTGAACTGAATAAAACGTAGATATTAATCATGCTGGAACTAACATCGTGTACCCTCTGTTTGAAGACTTTAGCCTCTTTTTTTGGATTAGTAGATTGGAACATAAACCACGCGGATCTAATGAAAATCGCTATTCTCCTGCCCTTTTCCCAATCTAAGCCCTTATTCCACTCTAAGTGCGGTCGTCACAACATGTTATAAATATGTTATTACTTGATTTGGCTATGTATTTTATAACCGGGTGCCTGCCTGACGTTAATTTCCCTTAGTCGCCTTTTGCGAAACCTCGGTAAGATATGAGGATGGTCTACTCTACTCAGTCGGATACCAAACTCTGGGTCAACTTACACTCTGGTACAACTTAGTCGCCTTTTACGACTACTCGGTAAGAAATGAGGGTGGTCTATTCTATTCAGCCGGATATCACACGGCGTACGCTGATCTAATTTTATCTATCTATTTAAATCTTGGCTGGAATACTTTAGGGATATTTAGGTATCCTTAACAATGAATTGCAAGTAATAACTAAACGCAATAGTAAAAAGTTAACTCACACGTTAATGTCTGAGATTTGAACACGCAAACTACTAAGAATGCTAAGAGTCAAACACTTTCACCCTTCAAGAAATTGAGTGTAATAACATAAATAAAAAAATAAAACTAATTCTACATTTAACAGCAAAGGTATTTTACATGTGAGTGTACATTTTAGTCCACACTAAAAATTCTAAAGGATAATAAAGGATTCAAACCACAAACATCCTTAAAACCCCAACTAATGATAGTTGCGATAATCGCCGCGGCAAACGTTTAAACTGGTAAAGTAGCAAGGACATTAAAAAAGCTCGCCCCGGGACCGCTGGCCGGGAAATTAGCATTTATATTGTCCTGTAGCGACGCACACACCGACTGTCCTGGTTTTGACATAGCTACGGCCAGAAGTGCCTTACACCGTACTTCCTAATTTCAAATTAATTGGAAGGGACTTTGTTAATGGATGAAGTATTAATCAGGTTTTATCATTCAATTTTAAGTTTTAAGTCTTTATTTATTTATTTTATTTATTTCTTTTTATACATATATTTAGAAAAGAGAGAGAAAAAGTAAAAAAGCACATGTATAAAGGCGGACTTTTCCCTAAAAGGGATCTATTCTAGTCAATCTTTATTTATAGAAGGAAAAGGGCAAGAATTGAAGAAGAAAGAGAGTATGGGTCATGTATTTAATACATCTCTTAGTGCAAATTATTGCCATGACAAGCAAACACTGTAATTGTGCGCTAAAGCTTTCTGATCAGATATCGAATTATTTTTTATAATAACTTGAGTATTACTCATCGTGTGGTATCCGGCTGAATAGAATAGACCACCCTCTTTCTTACTGAAGTGTCATAAAAGGCGACTAAGGTAAGTTTATCCACCTGTGGTATCCGGCTGAGTAGAATAGACTAACCTATTTCTTACTGAGGTGTCGTAAAAGGCGACTAAGATAAGTTGACGAATGACAGGCCGGTCGTAAAATACTTAGCCGAATCAAGTGCCAACATGTGTATAACATGTTCTGCCAACCCTACTAAGAGTAGAATAAGGGCAGGCTTATGATGATGAACTTGAGTATTCATTGTATTGGTTTCGCGTAAAGACAATCATAGTTATGACCAGAATATCCTTAGTGGGATATCTTCAAACCACCGTACATTGTAGGTCTCCTATTTTTTTCTCTAGGTAAAAAAAAACTTTTGTTAAATAGGGGAGTTGAAGCAGGCCTTTCGGTAAAAACTTAATAAGTAAAAATTAATAATAAACTTAACACTAGGTCATTTACCAAACTATGGTGTCCGATATCAGATAAAATTCGAATGTGGTGTTCTGTTATTAAACAAAATTGCATTTTTATAGTTAGAAATTTGATTGCAAAGAGCCCTTACGCAATTTCCGTGTTGGTGTAACTGCCGGTAGAATTGCATTTACTGCAACAGGGTCGCCGTGAGTCGGCGGGCGCTCGTTCGCACCATTTTCTTTTATGGCGCCATCAAACAAGCTACCGCTAATATAACTCGGTATTGAGTAATTGAATTGAAAAACTTTGAATTGCTTCCAGTTTATGAAACAAAACGGTTTAAATAACCTTAGTTAAAAGTATGGTTAACGACCTGTGTTGAAGTTGTATTCTATTATTATAAAAGGGCTTGTTCTTCTACACACAAACTGTAAAAAATCTAGGGAATCAGTTTTTAGTTTAAATTCGGTTCTTGTAAATTTATAACTAATAAGTGTTAATGTTAAGCCTTATTGTTTAAGAATATTGTAATACCATCTTTGTTTATTTAATGAAATAAAATATTTGATTTACTTAGTCATTATTTTAACTGACGGTAAGGGTTCGTGCAGTTTGGTAAAATCCGTGAGTATGTGTGCCAGATTTTGCCAAAATTTATAAACACCACTTTGAAGCTATTTATGGTAAAGTTTCGATGGGATTTGAATTTAAAAGCTATTTTTTTTTAAAATCGATTTATGCTGTTAGCTATACCTGCCTCACTGAACCTCGGTTTAAAGTGGCGTTTTTGGAGGACTATATCTAACCATTGACTGTGAAAAGTCTGCATCACGGCAACAGATAAGCTTTTGAATTCTGTAATACACAATCTATTTGAATCCTAATTCAAGGGCTGTATCCCAATTAACCAATCAATATTCCTCTCCTGTAACGTTGCTTATAATCTTTCAGCATCGTACTGAAAACAAACTGCCATTAGCTACGGGCTAACTACCAGATATAGATAAATAATTCACTAACAGTTATTTCATTTTCTCAACATTTGAGCTGAAAAACTTTGAAATGATACCGCTGAGTTAAAACAAGGCTCGCAAGTGTTCTAGTTAATATAATTGTAATCCGTGCTACAATTTTATGAATCGCTTTGAAAGTTAAAACAGGTCCCTCGAGTGATATTCAGCACGTAACTTTAATTCTTTGCAGAAAAGTTCTGTGGAATTTAACGATATTTATATTATAAGCTGTTCTTGGAAATTGCAGTGCGAGACGTTACAATCAATAATGCTATAATGCTCCCTAAGGAATCTTGTACGTTGGTTGGTTTGACAGCGCAAACAATAATTTACTCAGGTCATTTATTTTGTAATACAGAAAGCATACTATACTGTTGAAAATTATATAGATGATAAGAATGCGTGGACAGAGCTACTCCTCTACCCTGTATAAGATATCAATATATAAGCGTAACTATCTATAAAAATTATATTTTGGAGCAACCGCCGAATTTCTTGTTGGCTCTTCTCGGTACAGCTTTCCGAATTTTTTTTTTAGACAGGTGAAAACTCCTTATGGGTACCGCCGCCCGACGGGAACAGGCGACGGTTATGTCGGACTCGCACCGACTAAAATAACCTGTGTGCTCCACTACGCTGCTGGTGGCGGGGATAGGGTACCTATAAAGACATTACCCCATCCCCGCCAGCTTTCCGAACTAGCAGTAGAGTTGACGATACAAAAGCACTTATTTACAAGTTTACTTGAATAAAGAATATTTTGAATTTGAATTTGTAAGATGTTTACAGAGGAACTAAAGCGTTTAACAAAAGTTGTAAGCAAGTTTATCTTTCACTTAGAAACACAACAACAAAAACAACGAGTCTGTTAATAATCGCACACACAAGAGGCGATGGACGATTGATACTTGGCAAGCATAAAGAAACAATAAATGGAAGACCCCTTACAGGCCTGATCCTTGGGAATCCGGTTTAAGACGTTTCACACTGCAAGCGTTTCAAATATAAAAAAAAAATTGAAAATGATTTTCTTATTATTCAACTTTTAACTTTTTAACTTCTTTCCACTCGGCAGTTATGGTATTGGTTGTACTGCATCTGTTTTACAGAACTGTTCTTTAACAGTCTTTGGACGAGGTAGGCATTAATCTCATGAGTAGTATTCTCACGGTCTGCGCATTCTTAATAAATTAATATGAACGATCTTCAGCAAAACGAGAATTAAAGCTTTGCCTAGCCTTTAACTTAGAAAAATGGTTACTGTATGAATGAATACGTCTAAACGACGATTGTAATTGTTTAATGTAGTGATTTAATATCGAATTTGTTTAATAATTAATTGGGAAAACTTCAGTTAACGACGAAGGTTCTTTTATCATCTGTAGACTTATATGACTATACTAAAGATAATAAAATGATATTATTACTTTATAAATTTCAAAATGCAACGGTTACGTCTAAATCTTTCATATGACTTTATTTATATTGGTACTAACTAACAAACAGCGCTGTATAGCATCCCTGAAATCAATTTTGCTACTTCAGAAACGCTTTGAAAAGCTGTATGTGGGTGTTCCAAGAAATAAAGAAAATTACCTTTTGTAGTGTAGATAAAATGTCGCAATACCGTAATTATACTAATTGATGTTAATTCCATTGGGTTATATTGCGTACAGTTTAAAGATTAAAATTTTCTTTTACTATCATCGGGGGACGTTGCAACGTATAAAACGCTGTTAGTGTGAAAGGGCCGCTAGTCGCTTGTCGCGGCCGGTGAGTTATGGAGGCGCGTCGACGGCTATCTAAATCGCGTGATATAAATGACGCGATCAATTCTTGTTTACTCCGGAGAATCTTTATTAAATTTACCTACGCTAGAACAAACAGTTCTTGGTACTTATTCTACTTATCATCTTCTAGATTGTAGAAAAATGTAGTATTAATACCTACTAATGTACCAAATATCAAGACAACATTCGTTTCACCCAAAATCACTTAAATGATTTCAAAAATAACATAACTTTCTTATAATAAATAAGAAGAGAATAAATAATGAACAAGATAACTTCGTGCACGTTAATCAAAGTGTCAAAATAGCCCGCTTAAATTGTATTTTTTTCTTTTCCCAAAAGAAAAAGGGAGTTTTTATATTTTATTATATGTGTCTACCCGGTATATATACTATATATCCACGCTTAGTATTAAAGTGACCGAATTCAAAATTAGCCGTAATTGAGTTAGATATCTTCTAATCCTTGTTTTAATGTCAACTATGACATTAATTCACAAAACTTTTTTGAATTAGGTCACTTTAATACTAAGCGTGCGTATAGTATAGCTAATTTTGTACCAACTATCATCTACGTCCCAGTGGATTATCAATGAAAACGTAACAGACAGACTTTCGCATTTATTAATTAAAATCTTTATTCAACTTGCAATGTATGTATGTGAAAGTCGAATCTTGCAAGTTAAATTTGATCCACTTCCCGGGGTCCCATTAGGCTGAGATTTTATGCCTGATAAGCATGACCTGATGGTGCCAGGATTGGCTCCAGACGAGAGAACTCCTGAATAAGTTAACAGTAGAAACATGACATTTAGTTAAAAGCTTTTAAAGCATTTTTAACTTGACTTGTAATATGGACTATAGTATGAACACATTACAAGACAGTTAAATGAATGTTTAAAATTAAACGTCACAGCGAGATTAGTAATGGCCACGCGGCTGGCGACAGATGCATTTGCATACAAATTGAAGTGTCGCGAGCTATTTTACATTACTTTACCGACGGGCCATGTGTCCTTGTCATATTCTTATTATGTCTTTTGGAGGGTATGTTTTATTCAGCGTTTTTAGCTTTATAACCTTGCTTTTAACGCTTAGTAAGTCATAGCGAACAACAGTGGATTGAAAAGAGCAACCTTCAAATTTCTTGATGATTCTTTTCGGTAGGAACAAAGTTCCGAATCAGTGGTAGCTTCTTTGAAAGTATTTGACGATTCAAAAGCAAGTAAAAAGTATTAAAACAGTCCACTTAAATAAATAATATTTTGAATTTTAATTTTTGAATTTTGAGCTAAAATTTAGTGGGAAATAAAATAGCATTATAATAACCAGCGATACAATTACAGACGATATCATGGAACATCCTTTTGGTGTTATATTATTATAACTTGTGTTTAAGTAACTAAATGACCCGTGACTCCGTTTACGTGTACTTTAATTTTAATATAGCGTCAATTATGTACAATAGTATGTGGGTTTTTTATTCTTCTTGCGGGTTTTTTTAAATATATAAACTTATGTCAATAATTCATCACCATTGCTCCAACGAGTTATCCGTTAAAGCGTAACAGACAGAAACTCGGCGGACAATTTTTTCTTGATTATAAGATACTCGTATAGTAATAAATAACCAAAATAAGTACGATCTAGTGCGCAAAGTAAATGGACTTAAGAGAGGGTTCTGATTAAATCTGACGTAGATATCGAGGCAGCCGGCCGTGGAAGTGAACTAACCCTTTGGAAAAGGGTTGTTTATGTAACTAAGGAGCTACTTTATTTGTTGTAAGAGATGATATATAGACACATTTTTTCGTTCACTTTCTCGAACTATTATACATTTTCTTACGCATTATAAATTTTACATAGTACAGTTTAGATTAGCAAAGGCTTTAAATACTTTTTGAGAGAAGGAATGGATGAATTTTTTAAGGTAGAAGGCATAGTTAGTCTCCTATGACATATATCGAAACAGCAAAACTTGTTTATTTTTCTTATTTTCATAGCATTAGTATGGCATATTGCTATGAGGTAAACGCGCTATGAAAAAAACGGATAATGAAAAAAATTTTTGTATTACAAAAAAGAGTCATTATTGGTATTCACAAATTAAACCCGCGTGATTCCCTGCGAGAGAAGTTAAAGGAAATTTTATATTAAATTTTGTCCGGCGAATTAGCTGTTAATAACATAACATGCAGACTTTCGCGTTCATAATACTAATATGGATACAAAATGTTGATTGAAATCACGGGTATTTCAAATTACCATACACTGAAACAATAATATCTAGCCGAGTGTAGATTGAATTTCGCGCGCCAATTACGTATTTTGCTATCTCAGCACACAATTTCGCCGAAACCGCCGAACTAATTAACACCGAAAGAATCTCTAATTAATTTTGTGTTAATCTAAGTTTTCGCAGCTAATTGAATATGCCTGCTCATGTTGGATACCAGTTTGAGGCATTCGGGAATATCGAATTTATAATTGGAAATTGATTTCAGGTACGAGACTTTGATTATAATTCGGGTCAAATTATTATTCAAATATGTTTAAATATATGTAATACAATTTATCTCATGTAATAAATATATATGTAGTGCATGTAAAATCAAATAATTTCGTTATATATAAAAAAGTAAAATAACAGTCTGTTATTATCCCACTACTGCACATTAACCTCCTCTTTCCGATTTTGCTACGCTACTCCAATGCGGATTGGTAGGTTAACGTGAATAAATTCGCTGGTATTGAATACTAGTATAGCATCTTATGGTATTGTGGTAGCCCAGCGGTAACACCGAGCGACTCTTTCGAGGAGGTCAGGGTTCAAACCCGGGCAGACACCAATGAGTTTTTCTGTTAAAACTTATGTGACTAATTGATAATTGCAATTTATCACACGCTTTTCGGTGAAGGAAAACATCGTGAGGAAACCTGCATATCTCTAGAAAATTCTGGAGATATGTGTAGCCTACCAATCCGCATTGGAGCAGCGTGGTAGGTCTAAGCTCCAAACCTTCTCTCCAAAAACGGTGAGAAGAGGCCTATTCTCAGCAGTGGGATAGAAACAGGCCGCTACTTACTTACTTTTTTTATAGCATCTTATAGTTATTTGTGATATAAACACACATTTTAACTACAATATTTTCGAGAAAAAAAATTATTTCGTATCTGATAATTCTTCTCTTTGAATGATTCTAAAATAGGGTTAGAATTGCTCTTAATCCTATAGAATAGATTAATAACATAGAACATGGACATTAATATACAATTTATACGACAACGCCCCCTGTACTAATTATAGCAATAGATAATGTATAGAAGTATAAAGATTTTGTCGTGAAGCCTATCCTTCTGATGATGCTTCGGGTTCGGAGCGAAACGATCGTAGAGAATGTCGTAGCGAATGTGTGTATAAGGTATGTGAACGTTGCCTTTTTTAACAATCACGGACTATAGCTAAATAATTCTACAATATTCAGCAATACAGCTCGGTAGATATATTAACTCGTTATTGGTGTTTCACAGACAACAGACAATGAAATGCTTCCTTTATTCTCTTTCTTTAGTCTCTTCAAGGTTCCTCATATAACTTATGTTTCAGACAACGTCAAACTCGTGACGTTAAATTGAATTTAATTTTCTCACTGCGTCCGACAATAGCGACTGAATATAAAACTTTTATGAGCCATAAAAGAATATCAATATTGATTCTACGCGGACAGCGGGATACCTATATCTATATAATTGACTATTTCTTTCATAAGCTGCTTTGACATTTTCAGTTCCGATCCGAGGATTCGAATTCTAAGAACCTATTACCATATATGCGGTTAACTGCTACAGACAATTATGGCATAGGATCTTAGCAGAGTATATCAACAGGTGGCTCTTAAAACAAATATCGTGTCTAACTCACATATTCCTCTCCGTCCGGTCATTATCGAGAACTCTGCTCTTAAATTATAGATGAGTAATTTTATATAATATCTGATCCATAAGTTTCGGTTAGGTAGGTCTGATTGACTTCTCTCTCGTTCTCTCAATTTTAAATACAATTAAATCGGTAAATATCAGAAAGATTCTCATAATCTTGTTGCCCTAATTACCTCTGTACTAAAAGACCAAAGTCTTTGACTTATGGATCTGAAACTTGGTTGTTTGAATATTGCCTACATAAATTATGAGTCTCTCAACGCGTGATGGAGCAAACTATTATACATTGTGACTATTTTTGCGTGATCCTCAGACGTCCGTAAAAGAACTAAAATTACAAATATATACGCTATTCTCGAAGATAAAGTGGAAATCTATGAGGCATATAGTACGAAGAACGAAGGCGTACGAAGTACGAAGGCGTGCGAAGTACGAAGGCGTTTGGGTTTCAGGGTGCTAAAATGGTGACTCCTAACTATAAAATGTTGGGAGACCGCCTACGATTGATTGACCGCTGTGAATGTGTTGGTGTCTATGTATATATAACATATATTAATAATAAATTACAATATTGACGACCTCAAAAAGGGCGCGGGGAGCCCAAGCTCCAAGTGGTAGAAGATCGTGTGCTGTGGAGGTTCATTCAAGAGACCAGCAGTTTATATTACTTATCGGTGACGATCGGTTGTCTAGAAAAAAGAAAATATTCAAAAATACCCAAAAATTACCAACCTAGGTTCTGAGGACGTAGTTAATGAATATTCCAGGATATTATCTAATATCGTTGAGATTATTATAAGTTAACCTTAAATATCCAAAAAGCGAGTTTAATTAAAACTTCTCCACATTTGGAAGTGAAACCCAATATTTTATTTGCGTGTAAGCATAGTTTAATGTTGTTGCGTAACTTTTTTAAGGGGGTTGGAATTTGTGTGTCTTCTCGGGGGCAAGAGGGATGCCACGGCCCTCTCCGCCGGGAAATTAATACCAGGTGAGGGAGGCGCGGGAACTTCAGGCGTAGTTAGCGAGCGCACGGACGCTGCGGACTTCAGCACAATTCATCCATACAAAAGTTGAATAACAATGTTATTATTCAATCAACGATCAAACCAAAATATTATATTTATGACATACAAGTTGAACACACAAATTCCTAAGCGCTAAACGTATATGTTGGAATATGTTCTGTGTTTTTGTCCAGTTTGTAAGTCCGGTATATAATCTTTAAGCCAGCGTAATAATTATATCTCGTCAGTAACACTAGAGCTGCGGGCGAGATCAGAGAGGTTGCGACATACAATAAGCGCTTGTTTAAGCATGTACGATACACATATTCAAATTCAAAATTTTTTTTATTCAAATAAACTTGTAAACAGGTGCTTTTGAATCATCATCTCTACTGCTGGTTCGGAAAGCTGTTTCTACCGAGAAGAGCCAGCAAGAAACTTGGCGGCTGCTCTTTCAGCAATATACATACAATACAGAAACCAAGCACTCAAGCGCACCCCGTCATTAACACTAGAGACGTGGGCAAGATTAGACGTGTAGTGAAATAAAATAAGTGCGTGTTTGAGTCTCTGCGATACGCATACCTACACTACATTAGCCTAAGTCCCCGTTCCCGGTGGCCATACACATGTAGTGCGCGCGGATTCCCGCTCATATTACGTTAGACATACTAATTGCTGTTATTATATATCCTCGGAGTGAACGCCATTCCGCTTATTAACTCCCTCCCGATTGTTCCTCAGTCTCAACAGAGTTACAAAGATTAAGTGCTTCTGACAAATTAGCTGTATACTTTTTACTCACGGATGGGAAATCTTCGGAGTCTCTTGGGAGAGAATCTTTGTTATTTGTATTGTGCTATTTTTTGGTTTTGTTTTAATCATTAATAATGATTTAAACTTATAAAGAACACCAGAAAGATAACTCATTATTTAGAAAAAAAGTGTATGGAACTAAAGCGAACGATGTTGCGAGTACATCTTATATTAATATTAACTTACCTTAGTCACCATTTACGACACCTCAATAAGAAAGAGAGTGGTCTATTCTTCTTAGCCGGACAGCACACGGCGGAACGATAAAATAGTATGTACCCGTAGAATGATGAGGCTCTACCTCTAAAGAGCAGTATAATCATTGATTATAGCTTACCCATGTCAAGAAACGTTATGAGTTAACCTGCCAACGAGCAGAACTGGAAAACAACGTAAAAGTATAATAAAATGATGGCTGATAAAGAAGATCGCTTTAAGTGGAGAAAAATAAGATGCTGATTTATGATAACCCGTTCATGTAAAAAGCGGGCGTTCAAAACGCTATAAAAGGAATGGCCGGCTCACGGCTCGCCATTCAACGATATTGCAAAAACATCCCTTCCCACTACCGTCAAACCCTAATAAAGTATAATGCGAAGAAGACCCGGCGATATGATTGCGTAATACGATTGCGATCGGTCTCTATAGATGATAACTTTATATTGTACGTAATGGATCCAATCAACATTTAATCAGCACAGATATTTGTAACTAACAATGCGATCAAAAATCTAAGCTACTTTTAAAATGTGACCTGAAGAAGCAGGCTTCAAATGTAAAAAATAGGTACCATGATGTATAAATATTAATTTTGTTCAATTTAGTTCTTAAAAGCTTTGATCATGACGATCGTGGATTCAAACCCGGGCAGACTCCAATGAGTTTTTCTATGAAAACTTGTGTCTAATGGATATTTGCAATTTATCGCACGCTTTTCGGTGACGAAAGACATCTTGAGGAAATCTGCATATTTCTAGAGAGTTCTGTAGATATGGGGTAACCTACCAATCCGCATTGGAGCAGCGTGGTAGGTTTCAGCTTTAATCCGTCTCTCCTAAAACGGAGACAGTTGCCCTATGCCTAACAGTAGGATAACAGACCGTTACTTTAAATTCATAAGATAAGATGTATGTCTACTTCATTTATTTGATTTCATACGATGATGTTATCTATCTAACACACAAGCCATGGCCTCATGCCAATAGCTACTTAATAAACATAACAGAGGCTTATCCTTAGAGATAAAGATAACAAATTTCAATGCGATTATGATAGTGTAGGCGTTACGCGATTGATTTACCGATTATTTTGATGTTTTATCAAAATACTTATTGAGTACGATGTTCGGCAGTCACCTTAGTTTCAAAGAAAAAATTATATTTTATTTGCCAAATTGAACTTTAGGTAGTCTACTTGAATACAGAGGAGATCAAACACATCAGTCATTCATAAAATTCAAATTTATAAGAAAATTTTGGGTTGCCTTGAATAGATTCGTTTGACCTGCAAAACTTTTTTGTATTCATGTGCTTCTATGGTATCTACATCTAAAAGTATTCTACCCAACTTTTTAAAGTATAAACTTATACCTTTATCAGCATTTCCCAACTGTAGCACGCGCCGCGTATTCCAAGTCTCCTTTAACTTTCGTTTTGTAAAAATATTCCTCCTGAGTGGAGAATATGATATAAAATCTCTTTTACACAGTTCAAATAAAAATTTGGTACTATATTCTAACAGTTCGTTAAATCAAAAGTATTTTAAGTCCAAACAGGCAACAGGTAATTACAAATTTAATTTTTTATTACCTACAAAACGCTTATTATTTAAAATTTCATACAAAACGGTCAACTACTAGTACATTGTCAATTACTAGTGCAGTTACCTTAATTAGACCTAACACTTATATTCTACCTTTCTACCGCTAACGTGAGCAAGAATGGGTGCTAATGATACAAATTTCTTTTCTTCTCTTCTTCCTTCTGTCAGTACTGACTTTAAGAATAGACCGCCATCATTTACCGTAGTGTCGTAAAAAGCGACTAAGGTAAGTTAACTCACCGTGTGGTATCCGGCTGAGTCGAATAGACTACCATCATTTCTTACCGAAGTGTCATAAAAGGCAATTAAGGTTAGTGGACCCACCGTGTGGTATCCGGTTGAGTAGAATAAAGAATCCTCTTTCTTACTGTGGTGTAGTAACATATAACTAAAGTTGACATCAGGTAGGCGGCCGGTCGTAAATAACCTAGACAAATCATGTTACAACATGTTTATGTTGTGCCGACCCCGTTTAGAGTGGGATAAGGGTAGGAGGATGGTGATGTAAGTACTAAAATTCATTGTTACCACCAGATGGTTTAAACTGAGTGAGTCATAAGTGAAATCGTGTGAAATTAGTTACCACCACTAAGTTATACTCCTTAATTTTGTTACGTTGTTGCCTCGATGTTTTTGTCATTTCTTCAGTGGTTCAGTTGATATAAGAGAGGCTCAGAATGTCCCAATATGAACGATCAGAAAATAAATTTCTCAAATATATTTTATAAAAAGGTTTACATTACCCAAAACCATTATATACTTAACATTATTAATTCCACGTCTCTTAGTCGATACCGTCTTGGTTCCCTTTGACGTTTGGGAGCATTATAATGTAAGGGACAAAAATTCCTCATAAAAGTATCCTATGATTAAATTGATAAGGCTTCCAAAGAAAGATCGGCCCAAACAAGTCTTATCTAACGAAACCCTTTGGAAGGACCTTTGGAGGCTTAGATGTGAACCTTGCCACGAGAGATCAATGAGGGATGTGACCAAGACATAAGCTGAAGCGTTAAATATTTATAGGTATGAAATACATACTAGAAATAGACATAAACTAATGAAGCTTAGCTTACGCCTCCAAAAGTTCCGAAAATCATTTGTTGGTTTCAAAATTCCTCAATATTATCTAGACTTACCTTCACACAAGTTTAGAAATTATCTTAAAACGATGCTTAATAAAGCTTACTATACAACGATCTGAAGTAACTAAAACAGTCCAATTGAATAAAGAATATTTTAAATTTGAAGCAATCGATTAATTTACATATATCGCGTATTGCCCATGAATCAGAGATATACCAAGCGATCAGATATGACTTGCTATCACAAACAAAACCCGAACAAAGTAAAAAGCTGAACCGTTCGAGTGCTACTCCAACGCGGCCTAACTTTTAATGTTGTGCGGTTTACGTTTCGCGGCAAAACCTGATTTATAACTTTGATTTATTGTCGCCGTAAGCGCTTTTGTTTGCTCCGTTTGTATATCTGTTAGCAATACAGATTTACAACTCAAATGGGTCGAATACATGCTGCGACTAAATTACTGTTCCAGACACTATTTTCAAATATCAACATACTAGTGAAACTTTGCCTTTTTGTCGTAGAGTCTGTGTGTCGTAGAATCTCCTGGTGATGCTTCAGTTGCCGGGCGAAACGATTTTTGAGTTTGCGGTAGTGAACGTGTGTAGTGTTTGTGTATTTTGGTGGCGGTAGTGAAAATTTGTGCATGTGTTTTAAAGAATCCTGCATGTATTGGGTATAAATACGGATAGTTTACTCTACATTTAACATATAACATATTTTCTATTTACTTTATTGCGGATTATAGCAAAATAATGTTGACTTATATTTATATAGAAATTTATGTATTATGTATTATATATTTCAATATTTTTTATATAAAATAAATACAAAACAGCACTTAATCATTTTTAAAAATTGTTGACCACAGGGAGCAGAGAAAGTACTCAAGCTCCCGGTTGAGGAGGTTCCAAACTGAGGAACCTCCTCACAATCCGTGCCGTCTCAAGCAACTTTTGTATCCTACGCTTGAGACTAAGTGAGAGCCTCTTAAGATGTTGGTCGAGGCTCTTCGCGATACGACCATTAACCGATACAACAATTGGAACAATTATTGTTGAATCAATATCCCGCATGACCTAGATCAAAATATTTAGTTAAAGTTTCTTTCACAGCTCTTATGAGATTATCGTCATGCAGGGCACTGATATCAACAATAATTGCCCGACGTGCTGATCAAAAAACAATCTATTATAATTATATTAGAATTTTTTTTTGTACTAGTAAAGCCTTGAAAGTGCAACGAAGAGACAGACAGAGGTTGAATAAGTGACAAAATATTAATATTTTTTATTTGTTTACATTTTATATCACTTATTTTACTGCATCTAACTAAGATCATAAACTGTTTGACGATTAAAAAAACTGTTCAAGGTATGAGGCGGCCGGTTCCCTTAGTAAGTGTCTACTTATTTATGTACAGGCTTAAATGAAATAAATTATGTACTTTAAAGCCCCATTCGCACCTCTCACACTCGGAAAAGGTCTCTCACTCAGCCTTGTATATTTAACTCTTTAGAATATTTTATGTAACCGAATAAAAGCTTTCAGACATTTTTAGCTGATATTTAGGCGTGTTGTTACTCTGTTTCTTTATTATAACAAAAATTAACATGGAAATATGATTACATACATTCTCCTGCTCCTATCCCTCTCTAAGCGGGGTCGGAACGATATGTTTTAAACATGTTTTTAAATTATTTGACTAGATGTTAGCCTTTAACGTTACCTCGGAAAGACATGAGGATGGTCTACTTAGCCGAATACCACACGGTGGGTCAACTTACCTTAGTCACCTTAACGACATATCGGTAAGAAATGAGAGTGGTTTATTCTAGTCTGCCTAAGGACCATGGGGCATGCTAGGGAGTTTAATTACCAACAAAAATGATCATGCAAATTTATTTGACAATTAAGATTTATTTAAATGATTTAAGGTAATTTGTCAGAGTTCTATTAGTATTCGTACAGTCAAACTTTGACTATATTCAACAAGGATCATAGGTAGTAAACAAGAATTGATCGCGTCATTTATATCACGCGATTTAGATAGCATCCGACGCGCCTCCATAACTCACCGGCCGCGACAAGCGACTTGCGGCTTCTCACACGAGCGGCGTTTTTTATAGCGAACTTGTGGTATTAAATGGATTATAGAATTACTTTATAGAATTAGACGATACTTTGCGGAGATACAAAAGTAATAGTAAAATTATTTTGCTATAATCCGCGATAAATTTTTTTTATCATTGATTACAGCAAAATAATTTTACTATTACTTTTGTAAATGGATAATAAACAGGGAGTTGAAATATAAGACTATCATACAGTTACATGATATTCTTTATCACAGTGCTATGATATTCTTGGATCACAGTGCTACCTATTGCGTTTGTGGGAGGTACGGTACGCAATGGAACCGAAGGTGTTCAATGATATGACGTGATGCATAACAAATGTATATTTAATTGACTACATGATAATAACAGCTTAAAGTAAGTGAGAGTGAATACAAAGAAAAATACCTTAGCTTATATAATACGAATTTTAACGGGGGGAGCGAAATACAGGAAATACATTGTCACGTACGTTATATTTCTTATATGCCTATTTCGCATAACATTTTTATTTATCCATAGCTCACGTACTAGTTGTTTAAAACTATACAACATGTGAGCTAAGGTTTTGCTTGTGAATTATTTGTGGCTGTACGCCACATTACTTCCCCCTTTGAAAAAGAAAAATATCATATACAAAATTAATAAAAATAATTATTATCCTACTGATCATATGGCCATAGATCTTATAACTCTTTGTTTAAAATTACCTTAACATACAGTAACAATATAATTAGTCCGGACTTTAATAAACGCTAGTTGCATTTTTCTACGCGCAACATGATTTGCTGAATCTTACCATAATTGACGGTCGCGACCTAGCTGATTCAGGAAAATTAAAAGCAATGTTTGTTTGCTTACACGCTATTAAAAGTACTGTATACTCTGTGCCTTATTTTTATGTAGGCACGAACCGTACTGTCGGACGTGATACACGCCCGGAACGTGTTATCCTTGGCATATTGGTTTGCTGACGACTTGGCGATAGACTTCTGTCATCCTCGTTGAATTCGCTATCATCGTTGTCATTCCCGCATTCGCTATTATCGTCGTTTAGTAAAAAGGCAGGTTTTAGACGGTCGATTGATACGTTATATTCTTTATTATCACGTTCGATCGTAAATACCTTTCCGGTGCGTCTAACAACTCTAAACGGCCCTTCATACGGAGGTGTCAACCCTGGTCGTTGCCTGTCGATCCTCAAAAAAACATGCGTGCAATCTGTCAGTCGGGGATGTACAGAAATATTCCGAACCGAGCTTTCTCTCTGAGGAATCCCCGTGACTCGATGAATATTTTCCTTAATTTCCTGCACAAATTCGGTGTATGTTGTGTTTGGTCTTCCTTGGAAAAAATCATCAGGTAACTTAATATTCTTGCCAAATACTAATTCAGCTGCACTGCAACCGGTGTCCTGGCGATAACAGGAGCGTATCCCAAAAAGAACCGATGGCAGCTCTTGGGTCCAATTTGTTGTATTTGCCCGTGCCGTCAATGCTGTTTTAATTGTCCTGTGCAGTCTTTCAACTTTCGAATTCGACTGCGGGTGATAAGGTGTAGTCCTGATCTTCTCAATTCCCATGAGTCTCATGAGGCTCTGGAATAATTCACTCTCCCACTGTCTCCCCATGTCCGCGGTAATGACGTCAGGAATTCCAAAGATTGTAATCCATCTCTCGTAGAGTACTTTGGCGACGGTTTCGGCGGTTATATCGGCGACTGGAATTGCTTCAGGCCATGAGGTACAACGATCGATTATAGTGACCATATATCTTTTGTCCTGGGACACAGGGAAGGGACCCACTATGTCTAAATGAAGATGAGCGAATCGTGCTGCGGGCATGTATTTCCCCAGAGGAGAGATAGTGTGCCTGTGTATTTTGGATCGCTGACATTGTAAACATGCGTCGCACCATTGGTTAATATTGGAGTTCATATTCGTCCAAATATAATTCTTTTTGATCAATTTCCTAGTTGTATTTTTTCCAGGATGACTCAACCTATGATAACTGTCAAAAATTGTTCTTCTCATCTCTTGTGGAATGTATGGTCGAGAAACTCCGGTGGAAACATCGCAATATACTGAAGCATTTGAATTCGGCAGCCTTATGCGTCTCATCCGTAGTGACTTATTTAGCTTCATCTTTTGTAACTCGGTGTATCGCTCTCTTGACGTTTCTCCAGTTCCTCTAAATTAATGACCGTAGGTAAACTGATAGTCTCAATAACTCATGATAGAGCATCGGCAACCACATTTTCCTCTCCACTTACGTGCCGTATATCGGTACTAAATTGCGATATGTAATCGAGGTGCCTTATCCTTCTCGGAGTATCATCTGCTGATGGCTTTTTGTCGAAGGCGTGGACTAAAGGTTTGTGGTCGGTATATATTGTGAAGACGCGACCCTCAATCAGGCGACGAAAATGCTTTACAGCCATATATATTCCCAATAATTCGCGGTCGTAGGTTGAGTACTTCTTTTGCGTTTCGGATAAAGATTTAGAGAAAAACGCAATCGGTTTCCATTTTTTCTTGTATTTCTGATTTAACACACCCCCGACCGAGTTAAGTGACGCGTCACACATGATGGCGACTTCTGCGTCTGAATTTGGATATGCAACCATTGTGATGTCGCGTTAATCTTGCTTACATTCTCCGAATGCTTTATCAGCCTGTTCGTTCCAAGCTATGGGTGAGTTATCGTTTTTCTTTGAATTCCTAAGGAATAGGTTGAGTGGAGCTTGATGTTTTGCGGCATAGGCTATAGCATGTCTATAAAAATTTACCATTCCCAAAAAACGACGTAACTGTTTCACCGTCTGAGGTTTGGGAAACTCGATGATTGCTTGAGTTTTTTCCTGTGTCGGTCTCATTCCTTGGCTCGTTATATGATAACCAAGAAAATCCAATTCGTCCTTAATGAACTCGCATTTATTCATATTAATCGTTATGCCGTTTTCTTGCAATCGAGTGAAAACAGTTTCCAAATGTTTGTAATGTTGTTTATCGGACTGGCTGGCCACTAATATATCATCGACGAAAACGAAAACGTAATCTAAATCTCGGAATAATGTATCCATAAACCTCTGGAATTTTTTAAACCGAAAGGCATTCTATTGAACTCAAACAGGCCGAAAGGCGTAATTATTGCTATGTATGTATGTAAACTTTGCAATGTATCAATGATCCCAAGAAGAAATTGGTAATTTAATGTTGTGTGTTTTATTATTAAACCTTGTGGTTTTAACATATTCATAATTGTAGTTTCAAGGAATAAGTTTAACTTAATTAGCCTTCTCGATTATCAAACGCTGGTTCCCTTGCTAGTTCTAGTGACGGAATAAAACGGAATTAAACATTATAGTAACCAACTCAAATATAATGAATCATAGCTGAGATTTTCAATAACCAATTTTGAAAAACGTATAAATCATTAGCTATAATTGTGCTGGCTGTAGTTTTAAGACACGATTACACATAATTATGACTTTACCCATTATCATTTTTTTTTGCCCCAGCGGTAATTTTTCTGTATGTAGGCATAATATGTTATAGACAGATAATTACCTAAAAAAATTGTATTTGGTTTTAAGCGCGTTTATACACGTTGTCTTATATTTTTTTTTATGGGGTAAGCAGTAAATTACATATACCTGTAAGCATTAATTAATTTATTACTTATCATATATTATACTTAAGGTATTTAAGAATAAAAAAATCAATTTTCAAATAAACAGTTGATATAAGATTCTTTGCGTGAAGCGTGCACTTAAACGTTTGCAGTGTGAAAAGCCTTTCCTATAGCTCCTTCATCGCGGCCCGCCAAGCTTTATTGTTTTTTTATGCTCCAGCTGAATCACCCTCTAAAGTGTTTTTTATCTGCGATCTTTCAATATTCCGCTTTTTGTTTTGTGTCCTGGGAAAGAGAGGTCATTTAGAAACTCAAAATTTATATTTTCGTCACCACTTTGATTGAATTTTGGTATTGTGGTATCCGGCTGAGTAGAATAGACTACCCTCATTTCTTACCGGGTTTTCGTAAACGGCGACTTAGATAAGTCGACGTCAGGCAGGCGGCCGGTCGTAAAATACGTAACTAAATTATGTGACAACATGTTTTTAACATGATGTATCGACCTCCACTTGGAGTTGGATAAGGGCTGATGATATGAAATTTTTATACAATTTTAACTTATATACCGGGCTATTGAATAGAAAAAAAAATCGGGTAGACTGACTGGCTCGTAGGTCCCTGCTTTCAGCTCCGTGGGTCGCGGCTTCGATTGCAGCCGAGGATCAACATTTTCTTAAAACAATTTGTTCTTCGAGTCGAGGATGTATTTTCACTTATATATGTATATATTTACCAGTTTGTCTGTCACATACAACAAAAGTATTAAGTTACTTACATTGGGGACGGACAGCCGAGTGTGTAATTGTTTAAAAAGAAATTTAAAAAAAAATGGTTACAAATAGTCTGTCTGTCTGTTACGCTTTTACGCGTTGAATAATATGAATGATGAGTAATTTATTATAAGATGATTAGAAAAAGAAGATAAATAAATTATTTGTCCTTCGGTAATATAGTTAGTATTAGTGAAGCGCTTAGTAGGGCGTATATTAACTGTAAAGTCGACACATACATGTCTTGACATGTACCTGTGCCAATAAATCTCAACGACAAGAATTATAATGGAGACGACGGCAACTTGAGCAAGTATGACAAAAGCGGGCGCCGCTTGCCCCAGGGTCAGAGCACGTGGTGTCTGCCCGGAGCAAGTGGGGGTGGGGCCCCTGGTGCGGGCGTGGGATACATCGATGAAGCCACGTTCTCGGAGACGCATGAGACTGGAAATACAAATAATATATAAAAGTTTTTTTTATTTACAGCAAAAATGTACAAGTTATATCTATCTTAAATTGCTTACACGCTAGGACTATACAAATCATGGAATGGAATGGCCCACGTGGAATGGTTACAAAAATGCTGGCAGCGTTTCCGCGCTGAATCGCTAAGCTGATTCTTTGTGCGAAAAAGGAGCCAGCCCTCTTGTCACCCAAAGAGTAGCCGGGGTGTTAAAACAGATAAAAAAAATTTCGCACTTTGACTCCATTGCCATAGAGTCTCAACTGCAAAGGGCACAAATATATAACTGTCAATGCATACTTTCACGTTATAATATAGATCAATAATAAAATAGACCAATAGTTAAAAGTATAAAATAATATAACGATGCTAACGTATATAATAAAAAGTATATAATAACAAGTAATAATATTTTATTTGGTTTCTATTTATGTCGGAACGCGAAATTAAAGGATAAAACAAATTGAGTGACAGTAGGCTACCTGAAGAAGTTTGCAGCGACAAGTGCATTGGTTTGAAAAGGGTGAACAGGAGACGGTGAAGTGACTCTTTATTGTAAATGACGTAACACCCACCTCCAAACAAAAAACTGCTTATAAGGGCTTCGTTTCTGTGCCATGATATACACATTAGCTGGTGCCATCATCTGCAAGGAGCCCAGCTCGCACAGTTCTTTGTCTTCAAAGGTCTTGGATATAACTTGGTATGCTGAGTATGGTTCCGCGTGATAGGCATAGCCTGGAAATAATTACTTGTATTGTACGATTGCGATCCTCTGCATCATGAGTTCAAGCCCTGGCAGGCCATCAAGGACTATAAAATTTAATCGCCCATTGGTACAGGTAGCAATAGCCCTGTTATTGCACCTCAGCGCCAGGTGCCACGTGTTCGATTACCGTCGAATTCAAACCTTTTTTTAATAAAATTTGTTGGTTTCTCGATTCGAGGTGTATTTATTTATTTAAAATTTTATATGTATGTGTGTTCAAAAAGTATCGCAAATTTTTATTTATTTTTTATTTATTTATATACTTTATTGTACACCACAAAGTTATATCATACACAATACAATTACTTAAAGTAAATATTTTATAGTACAATAGGCGGTCTTATCGCTACATAGCGATTTCTTCCAGACAACCTTTGGATTAGGAAAGTTCTGATATAAATAATTATAAATATTATATAAAGAATTATAATAATTTTGTGTATTTTCAAAAATTATTTATTTATTCGTAAATATCTATTTTGTCCCCTTCAAAGTAATCCCTCTGGGATATTATACACTTGTGCCAACGTTTTTACAAATCTTCGAAGCACTTCAAAAAATCATTTTTTTGTATCTTGTTAAGCTCCTCCTTCGATGCCGTCTTTATCTCGTCAATCGTGGCGTAGCGTCGTCCTTTCATGGGCCTCTTCAGTTTCGGGAACAAGAAAAAGTCACAGGGGGCCAGATCTGGGGAATACGGTGGCTGCGGTATCATTGGTCTGTTGTTTTTGGCCAAGAAGTCGCGTACAAGCAGCGATGTGTGAACAGGGGCGTTATCGAGGTGCAAAAGCCAATTTTTGTTTTTCCACAAATTATAGATTAAAATCGAATGGCTCGAGCCAATCAATATGCCTAGGTTCTCGGCAATTTCTCTATCGATGATTCGAAGATTGGCCAATACCATTTTCTTCAATTCATCAATTTTTTCGTTTGTTGTTGAAGTGCTCGGGCGTCCGGCACGCTCTTCATCATTCACATCTTCTCGGCCTTTTAAAAACATTTTGTACCACCGATAAACGTTGCTTTTGTCCAAAGTAGCTTCTCCATATGCCACAGTCCACACTCGGAAAACCGAACATTCAAAATGGTCCAACTTGTCAGCATAAGTAAGAGACATATCTACCAACATAACGCCACAAAAAAATCGAAATTGGAATACATGTAACTCGCGAAAATTCAAAATTCGCGATACTTTTTGAACACACCTCGTATTTACCAGTTGCCTGTCACTTATAACACAAATATAAATTTATTTTGAGGGCAGACGATCGTGTGTGCAATTGTCATGTATGTATATTTATTTCTAATGAGCTTTACTATTAAAAGTTTTGTGTGCTTATAGATGTGTAATTACAATGTTAAAAAAAATTAGGGATAAGAGAATAGAAAGTCGCTGGTATTTTCAATATTTCGTAAAATTTCAAGCGGTTTAATATCCAACATTGCTTGACTAAAGATACAAATATAAATCACACAGAAATTAACACGACTGATATTAGACTATAAAGTAGCAAAGAGTGTTAAACAAAATTCTTGTAAAATTTGCTATTTGTCCATACCACCGGATCGAATAAGATTGATTCCTGCCGCCCCGGGCTGGAACAGTGGGGTTTTACGTTTCGCATTCGTCACTTTGACTTTCCTTAGGACATCTTCTTTTGGATTCTTAAAACCGCTGTAGTAAAAGAACCCAGGGTTCTAGAACAATTGAACAAATTTAAAAAGTTAGATGTGCTATTTATAATTTAAGACCACGTGATTCTCTTCGAGAGATATTTAAGGAAATAGGTGTTCTTACATTAGCTTCACAGTATATTTGTGACATCCTCATTTTCCTGCCCTTTTCCCACTCTAAATGTCGGCACAACATTCAACTTACCTTAGTCGTATTTTACGAAACCTCGTTAAAAAAGAGGGTGGTCTATTCTACTCTGCTAGATACCAAACCATAGCGGAGTATATTTATGGCACTAAATTTTTGGTACATTTAAACTATACAGCATTATTAATTATAGTTCATGTATATAATAGATGAAGTAGAATTATATACAAGCTTGCGGCTCCTGCTTTGCATTTATTTTCAGAAAACAAAATTTAACCTGCGGGGACAAGGTGAGCTTTAATAAGGGGAGCATGTTAAATGTTGATACATATTTCTTACGTCCAGCCATCCCCTTGTGTAACCAATATCCTCGAACACCAATTCCAGATCAGAATTAATAAGAGCATCGATGTTAGCCAGTGTTGGGGCAGCAGCGTTGAGCAGCCAGGAGACTACGCTGCTCGTGTAGTAATTATACATCAGCATGCTCATCAGACCCACCACTAGAAGAATCATACGACGGCCTGAAATAGTTATACCAAAAATGTACCTTTCACATATTGGCGATAACATACCTGGCTATCAATATCCTGGATAATCAATTCACGAGTTCACGCTATTATTTAGGTGTTACTTTGCAGAGTTCCATGATTTAAGTAAAACAATTATTTTATTATAATCCGCGATTGGAGTCATATTCAATATCAAAATATTCTTTATTCAAGTGGACTGTTTACAGTACTTTTTAATCGTCAAATGTTTTAAAGAAGCTACCACTGATTCGGAAGTGTGCTTCTAACGAGAAAAACCAGCAAGAAACTCGGTGGCTATCAACTTAATCTGTATAATGATCTGAACTGTTTTAATGATTGATTAAATTTTGTAAAACAAATAAACACAATCATCAAAATTTTTGCCACGTAACCCATCATCAAAAGATAGATTCCGAAATAAGAAGTATAAATGTCATTGGGAAAATAGTAAATTACTATATACCTTGACTAGAAGATATCTCTTCGAATAGATTAATTCCATCTTCATAAGCTGGAATTTTAATTAAATAGATTAGAGACAGCATAATATGAAATGATAGAGCACTTAAATTGATGCCTTCTATAACTTTTAAATGAATGGTTAAGAAATTTTTAACTACGTTACCTTATTTATAATTAAGCTATATAAACTGTACTGAATTTAAAATATTTCAACTTCCTCAGATCAACAAGGCAATAGAAAGTAAGTTTTACTCTTTATAATTTAAATTTATTAACACATATACGTATTTTGTGATCTAATAAATTACAAAACTCCCATGAACACTTGTTAACAAGTGTTAGATAAAACGAGATTAAATCAGATAGCTACAGTTGGAATATCATTAAAAATCTGAATAGGGAAAGAAGAGTAAAGCCAAATATAATACTTAGTTTTCATACGCACCCTACATATATAATTTTTAAAAAATGACAATTATTTTTTTTATTTGATTTTAGACTCTTACCCTGTTGACAGAGAATGGCAAATACACTGAAGGTAGCATACAATCCTGGCTCCTCTCTGTCCTCCAATACAGCGGCTACAGCTAATATCAGGGTGAATAGAACACACGCTACTATAGTCAGCCACCACACTCCGGGCGAGAGTGGTGTCATGAAACGATTCTCGTAGTTTCCGACTCCTTTATCCAAAATTAGATAGTAAAACTTTGTTCTGTAAAGTAAAAAAAATTAAAGACAACATATAGACCTCTCGATTTTAGATGTTTCATCACATGGTGATTCCATGGTCATAACACCTGTCGTAATTGTATGGGTCAGAATGTTGGAAAATGAAATAGACAAAAAGAAGACATCTCATTTGCATGATGAGATGAGAAAGTTAAGGTGCATGTGTGGTGTGAAAAAACAAGATAAAATACGAAACGATTATGTAAAGGGAAATCTGGAAGTTGTGCCCATATATAGTATGTACAGTATGGACATATAATAAGTAGGGATGAAAATCATGTGACCAAAAGAGTATAAGATATGAATATGGATGGATATGTGACTAGAGGGAGGCGTAAAAAAAGATGGATGGATTTAGTGAAATATGACATATAAAAGGAGAAGCGACAGTGTTGACGAACGACGGGAATGTGTGGAAGCTTTAAACATTTTGTGCTGACCATACTTAGAGTGGGATAAGTTTAGGAAAATGAGAATGATAGTGATATGATGATTCCATGGATTTTTCAGAAATGAAAAATCATCGGTGAATATCAATAATTTACATAAAGTTTTCATAAAAACACTCTAGGTCTGAACCTGTGACTCGGAGTGAGAATCATACGGTCTAGCTATAGTTTGCAGGAATGAAACAGTTCATAAAGCAAAATTTTTTTTGTTTCGAGTTTGAAAAACATGCAACGTTAGGTACGGAATCGAGAAATCGATATTGATTTTACTGTAGTGTTGTAGCTGGTGGGAAAAATACATCAACCCAATCCAACCACTGGGTGAAGATTCTGGCGCAAGTGCAGGATATGTCTTGCTCGCCCCAGTACAGAGAGTTCGTGACTGCCTGCAAAAATATTATATAACTAATGTAGAAAAAAAACTTAGAAATTATGCTCAAGAGGAATATCACCTATGCAAACGCACAAAAATTAAATAATTCAGCTACCAATATAAATTGTAAGCTACTATTTTTACTTCTAATTAGTTTTTTACTTGTAATGCGATATTAATTAGTCTCATTAAAAGTTAAGTGATAATATAATATTTTTTATGACTGTTGAAAGACTCTGGTCTTTTAGTGACTATCGATTATCATTATTACTCACAAAAGTATTTTTTTTTAAATAATGTTTTTATGACTTTTGTATTTTTCTCTTTTGCAACTCATTAGCAAAGTATACCATAAAATATTTAATTTTGGTTTTTACCTACCATTTTATTGTTTTTATTTACGTTTTTTTAAGTACGGAAAATCTAGTTAGGATGTTACTGATAACTTTCATTGTGTTCTGTATCCATTTTGTATACGTTTATATGTCCAATATTTAATCATAAGCAATTAGTTAGTAAACCAAATTAATCTAAATAGAAAAACTGTAGTATTCTAGATAGCTTACTAATGTGGAGTTCCTCTCTGGCGTACCGATCCATTTGCCCGCAATAGTATAGTTAAATCTGTAATATAAGTTATAGAACATTAATAATAAATAATAAATTATTTTATTATTATAATGAATTAGAATTAAAATTAATTATTTATTTTCGGCGTATCAGGGCAAGAAGAGCATGCTGTCATTAACTAACTTAATATAGTTTTTGTTTTTTTTTTCTGTTTTTAATGTTCTATATAAACGGTGCCACACCTGAAGTTGTGCTCCTCTTTAAGCACCAGCAGCAATTGAGCTACGACTTTGGTCATCACCGACACACCTGCCGTGTACCCAACATCCAATAACATTTCAGGCTTGAAAACATCGGGACTGTTTAAAGACTAAAACAAAGTAACCTAAGTTATATATTTGACAGACAGAATTTCGCATTAATAATATTAATAATATAATATTAGTGATATTATTTCATCACAGTCGTAATCCTTATATTTCAATGAGTTAATCTTATATATATAGAATATGAATTTCGGAAACAGCTCCAAAAATTTTCATGAAACTAAGTATGTAGGTAGTGAGTTTCAGGTGATAAATCGATCTAGCTAGCATTTATTTAAAAAAATTGTATTTTCCTTGTTTTGAGGCACTGAAAAACTATTAGAATTATTTGTAAATATAGGCTAATTAATCTGTCATTTGTAAAGTTGTAATAGCTCAGTGGGTTAATAGGGCAGGCCGAAGAATTATAATACCCCAGTTCGAGTCCAGGTATATATCACTTTTGTATTTTTTTTCTATCTTAAAAAAATACTGAGTAAAGCTCGGTCACCCAGGTACTATTGACTTACCACTGTAACGCATCGCAATGTCAAATTGTGAAAGTTCCATCGATCGTAATATTTGAATGGGTTCAACGAAACGCTCAAACCTGCAATCGGAAAACACAAGTTAAAATGATTGTGCCATCCATATTAATAAAATAAATGCTGCCGGTCAGTCTGTTAATCTATAGCTAATCCACTATGATAACGATATGATTTCACCTTTATCTGGACTCCATATTCCAACGTGTTTCTTCTCCAATCCGTTACCCTGAATCTTTCCAAAGTTAAATACATTCATTAGTTCAAAACTGTTTCCTGCCAAATTACATTTAATGTTATTAGTTATGTATATATGTAGCAATCGGTTATACTAGCGTCTAACGCATTAGCTTTGCCCCACTAGCCTACATGTCATATGAGTATGTTTAAAATTTACATTGTTACCTTTGTTGTAGGAAATAATAATGTCAGCATCAATACTCAAATTTAATTGTTCTAAAATATCCAGTACAGGTGTCTTTGAATGGTTATTATACTTATTGGAATTATCTAAAATCAACCAAGAGTGTGTAGCGTCGAATAGTACTGCGCTTGATGCCTGCAATGTTAAAACGTATTAGTGGAGAATTTTCAACACAGTTCTATGATATCTACACGAGCGAGTGTGTCAAAATGATATCATAGTAGTACCGTTGTATTATACATACACAGACTATGAAGTTGTCGTCGTTAAATGTGAAAAAACTCACCCACTGTAATACGCAAGATTGACCGTGGGCCCGCTGAGACACATAACAGAATCGCCTTGCTTCCTCTAAGGCAATAGATTCGCCACATGCTCGCTGTGATACGAAACTGACCGATACCGATTCACCGCACATCTGCTACGACACAAGATGAACTCGCCGCTACGACAAGTGAAAGTCTCACCGCACGTCTGCTACGAAAAGTGACGAACTCACTGCACGTTCGCTACTACAAGTGAGGAACTCACCTCACGCCCGCTATGACAAGTGACAAACTCACCACACGCCCGCTACGACAAGTGACGAACTCACCGCACGCCCGCTACGACAAATGACGAACTTGCCGACGTCCGCTACGACAAATAACGGACTCACCGCGCGCTATGACACGTGATGGACTACGAACGAATTTGCGGGATCATCGATGGAATAACGTCCACTCGTGGAGATACCAGATATTACAACGGACTCGTTGCACTGTACTCCCTCGTTGAGGGGAAGCCTTATTAATGGCCAGTGATAATTTTCAATAATAACGACAGTGATGAATGAATTGACTGGCCCGTTGGCGTAGTGGGTAGTGATCCTGCCTTCAGCTCCGCGGGTCGCGGGTTCGATTCCCGCCGAGGGCCAACATTTTCAATAAATGAATTTGTTGGCCTTTGAGCCTGGGTGTATATTTGTATTTAAGTATGTATTTAAAAAAAATATATAAGTATATATTCACCAGTTTTCTGTCTACCATAACACAAGTATTAAGTTACTTACTTTGGGGATGGACGACCGTGTGTGTAAGTGTCCCATATATTTATTTATTATTTATTTATTTATGAATAACAAATAAGATTAATTTATACTTTATTATTATACCTTTTCTAGTATAATTTCCACGCCATCGCAATTTCCATCCAATAACACCCCAACGGGAACATTCCACTGCCGCAAACTTTCTTCCAAGTTTTCATCGGTGACCTTATTGATTAGTTTCATTGAAACTCTGATACCTTTGCTTATAAAATTTTGTAATAGCTTCTTATTCTCTGAAGAAAATAATACGTTATATATATTTATATTTCATGCTGTTTAAAATCATACATTTTAAGAATAAATATAAAGGTTGTTAGGTAAGTATGAAGGTTTTTTATAGACAGGAAAGTACGAGGTTTTGTTTTAATAAAATTTGTTATTGCACTATATGCGTTTGATGAGGGATAATATTGTGCAGACACCTGCGTATCCTTAAAAATTTTAAATAATGTTGAACTCGAATACAATGCCTTTTCCCAGTTCTGGGTTTTAAGAAGGCAGCTTTAAAAAAAAATAATAGTGAAAGTACACAAATTCACCTATCTAATTTAATATATTGAAATAGCGCTAACAACAGGTTTTTTTAATCCTTACCATTTGGTGAGTCGCATCCGAAATAACGTAAAAAAGGAACATTTTTGCTTTCTAAATAAGATACAATAAAATTATCTTCCACCGCTCCTCCGATTCCATGTTGTAAAGCCAAATACATTGTTATGATGATCGACCACATGACGATGTGTGAAATAGATTAACTACAAGATATGTATAAATTAGAAATATATGAATAGTAGATTTTTAACTGAATATTTATATTTATAGAATACTAGTGCTATCCACGACTTCATTCGCATTGGCTTAAAAGTTAAAATACCCTCTCGTTTTTACTTGAGAAAAAGAAACAAACATGTACCATAATAATATAGTAAATGTAAAGTGTCTCTGTTATGTTCTCTTGTGTATTTCACTGGAGAAAATTATTACTAGAGAAACGGAAACAATTAAAAAATAAAATTGTTTTCATCAAGAAAAAAACAGTACGTAATTCTTCACCGCCGTATCATCATTGATATGTATTAAGTAAGTAAGTAATATTGTATTAAGTGAGGGTACTTTAATAAGAGCATGTGTAGTTTTTTCATAAATTGCCTCAGTCACATACACAAATTAAAAACTGTTGGGACGTCCAAAAATTCCAAAACAAAAAAAAAATTACAGCAGTTGAAAATAATATTACTTACGAACTTTAAACGACCGTTGCGTTGCTGAGTTTAGCAAATGAATGCGAATAATTTTTTATTTACAATTATATTGGACACAAGACCATTGGTGGCTGAAATTACTCATAAGCAATTTGTGCGATCAATTGCGGGTAATCGGTTCGTTTAGCTTGTCAATCATTTGTCGCATTGAAGTCATTTATTGCTAAACGTTTTGTAATATATGAGCTTCATATTTAAAATCATTTTTATTCAAATTTTAAATATTCTTTATTCAAACATTACAATAAAATTTACGGATACTCTTTTCAAAAAACAATGATACTTACGAAAATTACGTTGACGGAGGAGTATGAATTTGGCACAATTATAGTTTTTATAGAGTGGGTGTGCAGAATGCTAATATTCCATCATAGCTGACAAATATTTAGTTTCAGAAAAGTTCAAGAGAGTACAATGCGGCGACGTCCATTTGGCCTGCAAGTCATTACTCACTATCTAAATTTCAATGCATCTTATAGTCGATCGAGTCTAGGCAGAACTCTCGTTTTTTTAAATAACCTTTTAGAGTGGGAGTTTAGTTATATGTGTAGCCTGCTAAATGTGTGTATTTTAGAATGTATTTTTTATTGTCAACAAAAATGTATTAACTTAAGATCTATCTAAAGTTAATACGCTAGGACTATACAAATCATGCCCACGTGGAATCGTCCAAAAAATGCTAGCAACTCGTAAGTTCGTTCTTTGTGCGTAAAAGGAGTCAGCCTTTTTGTCACCCGAAGAGGCAATTAACCGAGGTATTAAAACGGATAAAATATTTTTTTTTCTTTGGCGCTATGGCTCTAGGGTCTCAACAACAAACGGCATTAATATATAACTCTCGATGAGAGATGTATACTTTTTCTTTATGGCCTACCGGATTCGGTCATTTCCGCCGCAGTTTCAGGGAGAATGTATAGGTATCTGTTATAATGTGTAAACCTTTGTTTTAGTTTTGGTACTTTGAAAGAGTGTTTACTGTAAGAAATTTTTTATCAATCTGATTTTCCACTTATTGAATAATATAAATCTACTTTTACTTTCTATTTACTTATTTACTATTTATATTCCATATATCTATTTAAATATATATTTAGACATACCTTCAAACTTTAACGTTTTAAACCATAAACACCTTTTTGTTGTTAAACTGTGTATCTTAATTTAAAATTGTTGTAACAATATGGCACCATATATATAATGCTCAAAGTGATTGGCTATATTCAAAAAGTAACATCGGCAGTAAACAAGAGTTGATCGCGTTATTAATATCACACGATTTAGATCGCATCGATTACTCACCAGCCCGCGACAGGCTACTTACGGTTGTTTCACATGAGCGGCGTTTAAGTCGCGTTCGGAAATGATGGAAAATATGAATATTTGTTTATATAAATATTTTTGTGGCTCCTAACGTGCCCATTATTCACATTAATTACTGTTTTATTTCTTGCCAATACTTTGTAGTGAAGGCCTTTTGCAGGAATGTCTTTTAAACTTACCTACATCAGTTTATCCTAGCTCTTATAATAGAATAATAAAACCTTCACATCCACGAGTCGTGTTGCCCGTATATCAAACATTAAACATTAACACGGTGTCTAAGTTTCCTTACAATGATCTCATATTAACCTAATTATTAACGAATTGAAAGCTTAAATATTTTTATAATAACTTTATTAGCGAACTTTGTTTAACTTAGCGAAGTTTTACAATATAGAAAGTATATAGAAAATGTAGTTAGCATATTTTGGGGACATTCACACATTGGTATGCACTATTAGCAACAACTGTAACTTTGACTCTGGTTGTCTTCAATAAAAAAACAGACTTCCAAAGAAATAACACTCAATATTAAAAACAGGAATTTCAATTCCCTCACTCCCGTCGACCTTCACGAGCCAATTCCCCTAGGAGGTGTCGCTTGCTCGTCTAATTTTCTAAACGTCATAATTTTATTACAGTAATTCAAAATGTAATGAATAATAGATATCGCCGCACGTCACGCGACTCGCAAAACCAAGACATTCATCTTGTGGATGTCTCGCTCCCGTGATGTTTTATAAGTCACAATTTCAATGAATAATTTAAACAATACGCATTGCGAAGAAATATGGTTTTGAGTGGTTGGTGCAAGATGAACAGAATACAGTAAAAAGTAATGTAGAGATTATTTTGCTATAATCCATAGTGACATCGCGAAAGCTTATTGTAACCTTTTTCAAATTCAAATTCAAAATATTCTTTATTATTTTTTTTTTAAAGAACCACTGATTCAGAAGTGTGCTTCTACCGAGAAGAACCAGCAAGAAACTCGGTGGATAATCTTTTCAACAAAAAAATTATTACAATTTTATACCATACTCGTAGACTTAGTGCAAATTTAAGAAAAAAATTCTGTAAAGGACGGTAAAGTTTGTCTTGTAAAACGTCACAACATGACGTAACGTGTGACGGTAAGGTGGTGGGGCACTTGTTCTGTGTGGTCGATGAAAAAAAAGGGTAAAGTCTGTCTTATAAATACTTCAATAGCCATTGCATATAAGTACTAATGGAATTTAGCGATGGCTTGATTGTAACAGCATATGCCGTAGGTTAGCGGCTTCAAACCCGGATGCAGGCAGTTTTTACGAAAATTTATGCGTTTCACAAATATTAATATGTCGTTATAGTCTTCGCGCAAAAGAAAACGTATATACACACAAAATTTCTGGAGCCTTGTTGAATGTAATCTTACATGTTTACTAAATACCCCTATATATTTTTTTAAATTGTACTCCTTACTCTAGGGGTCATTTTGAGGTCAATCCTATCATAGTACTCGTTATTAATAATTAAAAATGTGGTCTCTGAATATTATGCTGTCTAGTATCCAGCTGAGTATATCACTTCATTAGTTACCGAGGTATCGTAAAAGGCGACAAAGGTAAGTTGACACGCTTTGTGGTAGCCGACTGTGTTAAATAGACCACCCTCATGTCTTACCGAGGTGTCATAAAAGGCGAAAAAGGTAAGTTGATCCGCCGTGTTGTATCCAAGTAAAATAGTCCACCCTCTTTCTTACCGAGGTGTCGAAAGGGCGACGTCAGACATGCGGTCGGTCGTAAAATACCTAGCCAAATAATATGACATGTTCATAACATGTTGTGCCCATCACACTTAGAGTGAGATAAGGACAGAGAATGAATGTTGGAGTCTCTGAATCTTATTGCTTATCCAGACATATTGCATAATTAGCTTTTCTTTTCTGTCTAATTGACAGTTTTCTATACAAACCCCCCAACCAACTAAGGTGTGTTATTTTAAGGCACCTTGACCCATATAACTTATCAGTAGTATGTGATTAAACCAATGCGGATCAAACTTGTCTACTTTACGTGGTTTATAAAAAAAGCTAAGTTTATTGCTTTTAAGATTTGTGTTTACATGCTGTCAGTGTGAAACATCCTTTAAGACAGCACCTTTCCCGTACACCCAGGTATCTTCCTGTTATTGTTTCTTATCCTGCAGAATCAGCCCTCAAGCGACTCTATGTTTAAAACCTTTCAGTAGTCCAAACTGTTTTGCTTTGCGTCTAGTAAAAAGGTAGCTTTTCGTATAATTTGCATTATACTTGGTGAAGATTTTCTTTTTAATGATAAAACAAAAATATAATTTTCTGTTAATTTTCCTGAACAGCTATTTCAAATTGATACTTTTGTGTGGATTGTTTGGTGAATTTTTTGAAATTTGTTTGGCAATATAATCAAAAACTACACAATTATACAAATAAACCTACACACATTTACAATTTTTAGCCTTTATTATATTATGAGTATGCTTATTCAGTAATTTTTTACAAATTTTAGTCTTTATTATATTAGTCACCTGGTTGCCCGAGCCTTGCTCGGTAATTTTTTACAAAATAAAAAAAAGAAAGTTTAGGAAAAAATTTTACTTAAAAAAAGCTACTTCATAAAAAAAAAAAAGCTCGTTCCTGTTTATCCGGAATTCCTATTTCTCGAGACCACCCGTTCCCCGAATAAGCTACGCTGACGTAACAGTTTATGGCAAATGGGATAACACGATTTTTTAAAAATATTAAAGAATTTACTCAAAAGAAAATAAGTTAAGTTTTAAATTTGTACGAATTAGAAATAAAATGCTGTTATTATACAATTGTTCTAGCAAAGAAATATCACGAGTTGTATCTCTCCCGCGGGACCGATTGGGACTTCAATAGCTTTCATTCGTGAAGTTGAAACATTTATATATTAACGTAAATATTACAGAAAGCCTGATCAAATAAATTGCTAATTTAGCAAATAAAAATATAATATTATAAAAATTGCTTTTACTTTACCTTTAATTTTTGTTGGATAATGTTGGTTCGGTTGGTGAGAAGTGATCGTTGAGATTGTCGTAGTGGAGAATGTGTGTAGTTCTTGTCTAGTGTGTTAATTGTTGTTTTTATACGTGCGATAATTCATCCTACATTGATGAGAACTGATTTTGCTTCCTATACTTAGCATACATAGATAGTAAAAATTAATAATCTACTTCATACTTTTTCGCGGATGATAGTCATGTTTACCTTAGGGAGCCGTGTGGTATCTGGCTGAGTAGGATATACTACCCTCATTTCTTACCGAGGTGTTGTAAAAAGCGACTAAGGTAAGTTGACCCGCCGTGAAGTATCCGGTTGATTAGAATAGACCACCCTTTTTCTTACCGAGGTGTCTTAAAATGCTACTAAGGTGAGTTGACACCCGCTTATAAAATACATTGTAATGTTAATAGTATTAAGAATTATATGTTTAAAAGAGCAACCGCCGAGTTTCTTGCTGACTCTTCTCGGTAGGAACAGCTTTCCGAACCAGCAGTAGAGTTGACGATTCAAAAGCACTTGTTTACAAGTTTATTTGAATAAATAATATTTTGAATTTGAATTTGAATTGGAAAATCACCCACTTAGAGGATAAGGGGCAGGAGGGTGAAGATCGTAATGTTTAATTTAGGCTTATTTACAATGGGCATTTACATTAGGATCATGATCTGTCATGTAATAAATTTAAGACGTACGCTTCTCTCTCATAAGGTTTTTAATGAATTGTTACTGTGCACACTTAACATAGTAAAAAGGCAAAAAATCCCAAACGTCCCAATTCAGTAAACTCATTTCTGCGACGACTTTGTCTGAAAACAAAAGCTTTTAAAATATGCAAAACGTCAGCCGGAATTGGTATTTGTGGTGCGTGACTGCAACGCTCCAACTACAACATGCGATGTCGAATCAGAGAATAGCGTAAAATTGTTGCTGATTTTTAAGGTGGAGCAGTGGAACTTTAACTATGTATACTACTTCATGATCCTTTTGCCTTTATCTCTCTTCAAGTGAGGTAGGCACAACATTCATTGATATACAGGGTTTGTATATCAATGACAACATGTTATGAACATATTGTTGCATGATTTGGCTATGTCTTTTAAGTCTGCCTGACGTCAACTTGTTTTAGTCATATTTTACACACCTCTCTCAGAAATGAGGGTGATCTATTCTTTTCAGCTGGATACCACACGATGGAACTCTATAAATTTCTTCATAGAATTTAAAAATAAATAAAACATGCACTTTCGTTAACCACTTATTACTTTCATTTCTTATAACGAACTGATCTGATACTGAACGTATTTTTCTACGGTTTTTCTAAAAGGTAGTGAAATTCTTCCGGAAGGTTCAAATTGATAGTACTTAACCATTTTATTTAAATTATATTAAAGAGGTCGCGTGGTTTTGAAAAAACTCGCGTGCTGGAAGCTTTACTGGCGTGTGCAGCGTAAATCGGCAGAGATACACTTAAATAATGTACTATGGAATTGTAGATCTACAAAAACACTACATAAAAGTCTGAAACAGCATGTCTCTATCTCTTATGGAACTCACAATAACTACGTTTATGAAAAAAATTCAATTCGGGAGAAATTTTGTGACTGATCACAGTGATTTTTGGCTGTTTGTGTTCATTTTCTGACATATACCATTCAACATCGTTGCAGGGTAAAAAATATAGTTGTTTTGGAGAAAAGTACAAACAATGTAATGAATGTACAAGCAATGAATGTTCACTAAGGCTGAATTAAACCAGGACAGTAGGTGTGTGCGTCGCTACAGGACAATATAAATGCTAATTTCCCGGACAGCGGTCCCGGGGCGAGCTTTTTTTATTTTACAGCTTTATCAGTTTAAATGCTTACCTCTGTGATTATCGCCTTTGACATTAGTTAGGGTTTAAGGGCAATATGGTTGGAATAACTTCATATGAAAAATCATTTTGCGAACATTTTCGTAGAAATAGACTTACATACCAATTTAATTTTTGGGTTCCGAACACATAAGAATGAAATACAGTCGCTTTAAGGTTTTACTGAATTATTCTCCTGCCCCTATCCCACTCTAAGTAGGGTCGGCATAACATGTTGTTACATGTTTTAACTAATTATTTTATGACCGGCCGTCCGCTTGACGTCAACTTACTTTAGTTATCATTTACAATACCTCGGTAAGAAATGAGTGTGGTCTATTCTACTCGGCCGGATACCTACCACTAGTTGGTTGAGGTAATATTAAATATAAATCTTAATAAATTGTTTTTAATATTATAAATGCCAGTGTTTTGCCTGAGAGATTAAATTTCTTTGACTTGTGAAGAACTGATTTTTATAAAGGTTTTGATTTAGACCCACCACTCTGCTTCAATGTGGATGTGCAGGTTACACATCCCAGGATTTTTCCTGAGATATGCAGGTTTCCTCACGATATTTTCCTTCAACGTAAAGCGTGCGATAAATTACAAATATATTGATATTTTTATTTTATCAAATTACGAATATCATCACGTTACGCCGTGTGGTATCCGGCTGAATAAAATAGTACCACCCTCATTTCTTACCGAGGTGTCGTAAAAGGTGACTATGTAAGTCGACCCGCCGTGTGGTATCCTGCTGAGTAGAATAGTGTTTGCTCGGGTTTGAACTTATTACCCCTTGGAAAGAGCGGGTTTTTTTCATTTGTGTCACACAGCTGACTGTTAAGGTACGCATCCATCTGGCCATAAGTTAAATTTTTTGTATTATAAATTTTAAGTTAAGGATAGTAATGGAAATGATTTAAGATCAAAAGCGTTTAAGTAAATGTTAGTTATAATTCCGTAAACAATGCCATTGAATAAGTTATCCATATTTGACTTCGCATATGCAAACCACTAAGTTATAACAACAGGGTGTCCCGTAAAGCTATTGTAACAGTTTTGTATAATTAGGGAAGGGTGTTAAATAGTGTTGGCGGATGTTTCCGAGGGGATGATTTATAAGGGCTGAAATTTGGAGGTGACTGTGACCTTGCGTTGTATACAAATTTAATATTAAGCATAGTAAAGGTTTGTTTACTGCGTTATATAATACGGTTAGCACGCGACCACGGGTTCAAATCCCCATCTATCTTTGTATTTTATGGATTTCAAATAATGTCGTTATTGATATAATAAAGCCTAACATGCTATTATTAATTTAAGATTACCTTCAGAAAATTAATTAATTCTTAATTTTACTTTGTTAAAAAATTGCATGTCAAACTTGACTAAACATCTTCTGAAATTAATTATTAACATCTACTTGTAATCCATGTTAGCAAATTGATTTTGATTTGAAAAATCATTTATTCAACTAAGGTAAGTTGACGTCAGGCAGGCGGCCGGTCGTAAAGACGTAGCCAGCTGGACGTAAACAGGACTTTCCGATAGTTCGTCCCTTTATTACATTTATCAAGAATGTCACAGCCTAATAGTTAAATAATGATAATTGCGACATTAGAACAAACGACGCCGGCGGCTGCGACGATCTCCCCGACGCACCCTCCTGTAAATCAGCCCTCGGAAGGGCTTAGTTAAGGTAATAACTCCACGAACACAATTTAACGCACGCGTTATTATATCGAACGATTTGTTATATTAGCTTCGTAAGTTACTTATTGGTTAAGTATCGAAAGTCATCTTCATTATCTCAACAATGTCCACATGGTTGAATGGCTCGTTGGCGCAATGGGTAGTGACTCTGCCTTCAGCTCCGCGGGTCGCGGATTCGTATCCCGCCGAGGGCCAACATTTTCTTTAAATGAATTTGTTGGTCTTTGAGCCTGGGTGTATATTTGTATTTAAGTATGTATTTAAAAATTATATAAGTATATATTCACCAGTCTGTCACCCATAACACAAGTACTAAGTTACTTACTTTGGGGACGGACGACGGTGTGTGTGTAAGTGCCCCACATATTTATTATTAAATATTATTATTAATTTAAGTAGTTAATTACGTTCAGTTATATACTATACTATAGTTGTGATAGCCCAGCGGTGAGACCGTACGACTCTTACAAGAGGGTCATGGGTTCAAACCCTGGACATGCACCAATGAGTTTTTCTATTGAAACTTGTGTCTAATTAATACTTACAATTTATCACATGGTTTCCGCTGAAGGAAAACATCGTGAGGAAATCTGCATATCTTTTGAGAATACTGGGGATTTGTGCAACCCACCAATCCGCATTGGAGCAGCGACGGAGGGAGGCCTATACCTAGCAGTGGGATAGTAACTGGCCGTACTTTAAATAGATACTATATGTTTATTTTCTGTTCTCAAGGAAAAACAATTTTTATTCTACATGCTACCTCGATATACATGTCAATTGTACGACATTTCATAAATATTGCTACAGCGTTCAAAGTGTCACAGACATACAGACGTTTGCATTTATAAATAAATTCTATTCTATTCTAATATATAAGTATTGATAAGTGACAATATTTAATAACGTACAATTTTCATAGAAATAAAATGTTATAAAAACATACATTACAAATGTAAGCACCTAATAATATAATAATGTAATTTATGTTCGAAGTAAAATATTATATGCCGCAAAACGGTCGAGAAAGGTTCGATATGCGACGACTTCTATAAACAGAAAATCCATTAATGGCTTACTATTATTGCGTAACATTTAATGAAATCAAAACGAGTAATGGAAATAAAAATTCTTGTAAAGAACGTAATTTAATTTCTAACATTATACCGTAGTAGGGAGACGCGATTGAGACATACAAATGTTTGGCGTCGGATTACTTTCCGATTGGAACGTGCCTACGAAGACGGGCCCGGATCTCGCTTATTTGTGGTTCAATTATCCGGAAGCTGTGAGCAAATGCTCATAGAAATGAGCTACGCTATGTAAATTAGTCTAATATTTTATATAGAAGTAAGTCTCTGTCTGCGACTTCGTTCACGTCAACATAAACGATAAAATACCCTCTATCATGTTCTAACAGTTTTCTCTCGTTCCCGTTTTATATCGTACCAGTAATATTACGCGGTTTCACCCCTTTTAATTTTTATTTTTTTACACCTTATTTTAATAACGGATCCCTTTTTTTGAAATTGTAATATAGCCTATGTTGCACAGTAAAGATGCAGCTTGCCAATAGAGAAAGAATTTTTGAAATCGGTCCAGTAGTTTTTGTGTGAAAACATTACAAACATATATACAAATTTTTTCTTTTTATAATATTAGTATTGATATATTAGAAGGGTATATAAGCCTATTGTTCCAATTTTCATCAGTATTAATTAAGATCAGCCGCACACCATATAGGAAAGTGAAAATTATAATATGGAATGCGATTTATAGAATTAAGCGTTACTTCCACCATAATCATTTCTTAAAGAGGTGTCATTATATTTGACTGGACAACCCTAAAGGTATGTATTTCGGACCACTGAACTCGAATTTAAGGTCACGATGACCTGTTGAACTAAACCAACCATAATTATCATGTTTTTCACTCCGCTAAATACGGATAATTTAAGGGGTTTTTGCTGATAACAAAAATTAAAAAAATAAATAAATATATGGCACACTTACACACACGGGCGTCCGTCCCCAAAGTAAGTAACTTAATATTGTGTTATGGTGGACAACTGGTGAATATATAGTACATATAAAATTTTTAAATACATACTTAAATACAAATATACACCCAAATTCGAAGACCAAAAAATTCATGTATAGAAAAGTTTGATCTCGGCGGGAATCGAACCCACGACCCGTGGAGCAGAAGGTCATTAAAGTCATTACCCACTGCGCCAAGGGGCCAGTCAAAAAAAAAAGTTGATGTTTATTTTACATTCTAAAACATAAATACCGTCCTTAGTACAAAACTTATTTTATTTAATAAAGTTTTGTTATGTATAGGGAGAGTTTTATTTTAATCTAACGTAGAGATTATTGACTGCGCTTCAACTTAGTTGTAAACTGACAATGTTCCTGAGCTCAGATGGCTAAGTTGTATTTTTAACTTTGTAGCGCTAAAAGTTTTAAAGTATTTATTTCTTACTATAACATCTTGATAGCTGTGGTAGCCCAGCGGTAACACTGTGCGACTCTTTCGAGGTAACGGGTTCAAACCCGGGCAGACACCAATGAGTGTTTCTGTTAAAACTTATGTGTCTAATTGATAATTGCAATTTATCACACGCTTATCGGAAGGAAGACATCGTGAGAAAACCTGCATATCTCTAGAGAATTCCGGAGATATGTGTAACCTACCAATCCATATTGGAACAGAGTGGTAGGTCTTAGGTCCAATCCTTCTCTGCAAAAACGTAGAGAAGAGGCCTATTCCCAGCAGTAGGAGAGTATCAGGCCGCTACTTACTTTATAACATCTTGATTGTACTTATATATTTCTTATTGTTTTTTAGTTTAAGCACTTACACTACACGACAAAATCGTAAAGCTTTGCGATTTTTCCGTAAAGTCTATCTCCTGGCGCTGCTTCGGTTACGAAGCGAAACAATTGTTGAGATAGTGGTTATGTTATCAGTGGTGGGTAGTGCATGAGTTTTTACAAATTCTGCATGTATCAGCTATGACAACGAATAGCATTATTCGTTCAGTTGGCGGATGATTATCAATGTTAGATGTCACCCCAGCCCTGGTGACATCTCTAATCAGCTGTTTTGTGCAATTATTGTTTTATAAATTATTTTAAATAAGTTAAAGTCGTTCAAACTTAAGAAATATAATAAGAAATACTGTTAAATGTATACAAAATAGTAAATATAAACCCTAGTGCAGAAAACTTAGTTCGTACTATACAGGTTATCTGTCATCGGAACCAACGGCTTGGTTTTGAAAAAAAATTGGACATAAAACCTGGGAAGTATCGTTATATTATTTAAATTACTCATAGTAATGTAACTTTAATAAGTCTTTCTTATTCCTGTTCTTAATACCACATTAAATAAATTTAAAAAGTGTTTGTTCCGTGATAAATAAAATTGGAAGTTACATTTTGAAATAATTTTGTATTTTTCCTTCTATTTTGTAATGTTTATATTATAATAACATAACAACAAGTAGTATTAGTTAAATATTGAAAATTTAACTCTCCTTACTTAATCTTCTCTTCTTCTTCTTCTTCTTCTTCAACCGATGGACGTCCACTGCTGGACATAGGTCTCCTCATGGGATCTCCAGAACACACGATTTTGTGCCGCTTGTATCCAGCGGCTCCCCGCGACCCTTTTGAGGTCGTCTGTCCATCTAGCAGGGGGTCTTCCGACACTGCGCTTTTCACACAACGCTTTTCGACAAGCGCAGTGTCGGAAGACCCCCTTACTTAATATTAGCAACCAAATAAAGTTACTTACAATAGAAAAAGTAATGTTGTAATTTCATATAATTACACTAGATTTTTGACAAAACTTATTCTATAGGAATACTGCTGACTTTAGTACGTGAAACAAAAAGAACACGTTTTAATAAAAGTTAAGTTAACCATAGAATTGCTCACAATCTCACACAGTATTAATTTGTTTTCAGTAATCCCATTTTAACATAATGATGACTCGCCAGACAACAATTAAGGATATGGAGTCAAAACTTAAGCTGGCTTTACAGGAACTTAAAACTTCAAAGGAACTTAACACCAACCTTTTGAAGGAAAGGGAAGACAGCGAGTTGGAAATAACAAAAATTCTGAACAAAAATGCAGAATATAAAAAGCAACTTGCCGCACTTCATGTAGAATATATGAACACTATCGATGAGAGAAATCAGCTTAAGGACATTGTGGACTCATTTAACCAGTGTAGTTATGAGCATGAGAAGGCTCTAAATCGTATTACTGAGCTGGAAATAAGCTTACACGAAACACAACAAACAGTTTGTCATTTGGAACAGTTAAAGGAGTCTTGTGATACTAATGTAACACACTCACTTTACAGGGAATTAGTTGAAAGCAGTTCTACTACTGTTGATAAGAATTTATCAGTAATAGATTTGACCTCTGAGCATAACTCATCAAAGCCTGCATGCTTCAGTAGTCATAATAAATTAAAGAAATATATTAAAATAAATAAATTTATACAAAAAACCAATAAATTAATAAAAAATAGGAACTGCATTCAACAACTGGGGCAAACTAAAAAAGAACGGTTGTCCTTAATTAATAAAATAAAATCATTAAATGATAAACTGCATAATCAAAGGCACGAGCATTTCATTAGAAAAGTCATTAAAACATATATCAGATCTATATGATAAGGCTCAGTTACAAATAAATGAGCATTTATCATCCTTTGATAATTTATTAGAGATTTGCAATGACAATGTGGAACGCTTCGACTCATTGTCAAACAAGTATAAGGAAGTTGAGGGTAGGGTTTGCTCGTGCCTTTTGAAAGTTGATGGGGACCATGAAATGCAGGTTCCTTCATCATATAAACACATGTCCACTTTTCCAGATACAAGTAATACAAATAGCTCAAATATTGAATCAAGTAGTAATTGCTTAGTTAAGAAAACTTTGATTATTTCTGACAAATTAGGCAAAGATTTTGGATCTATTATAAATATGTATTCACAACAACCAGTGATTAACAGATGTTCACCAGGGGCCCCCTTAAGTTATTTAGTTAATAATTTGAGCTGTACTGAATTACAATGTTACACTAATGTCATTTTACTGTTTGGTGACAGTTTGAATTTAAAAAAGCAACAAATTATAAAAAGTGTTGACAAATTGTTGTTTTTACACAATCAAACTAAATGTAAATTCTTTATTTGTGCTTTTCCTTACTCTAAGACATTAACTAGTGAACAAAATAAGCACATTTATAATTTAAATTTGTTACTATACAACTTGACATGTCATCATAATGATGCATTTTTTTATATTGATACAAATAAATTTGTATCTTCTTTTAGCTTGACTAAAGATACAATGTATCTGCCCTTAAGATTAAGACGTCAAATAGCTACATTGCTAGCATTTAATATTAATGATACTGTTACACATAGTGTAATAAAATCTTTTGACTCATATGTTTATAATAGTACATGTAGCACAAATTTAAACTAGACATTAAGACAACAGATATGCCTTGCAAATTAAATGTAGTTCATCAGAATATACAGGGCGCATCTGGCAAAGAATTTGAAATAGAATTATTTATTAAAAAATTTGATATTGATGTGTTATGCATAACAGAGCACTGGTTTACTAAATTCGAAATATTATTAAATATTAAAAATTATACAGTGTGCAGTGCCTTCTTGAGAAAGACTGTTAATAGTCGAGGGGGTTCTTTAATATTAATGCAAGATAATAAAACCTATAAAGAAAGAAAGGATATTATAAGTCTTTCTATAGAACGCACTATAGAGCTGTCTTGTGTAGAGCTGGAGCAGTATATTGTAGTGTGCGTGTACCGACCCCCATCAGGTGATTTTTCTTTATTTGAGGATACCATGGAGATCGTTCTTACGAGGCTTTGCAAAACATTGAAAAAATTGTTAATATGTGGTGACTTCAATATTGATATTTTAGTAAACTCTCACAATTTATGGGTGGAATAGTCCGGAATAGGAGCTGATCACCCAACCTGCACCGACAGGCGTCCCCGAAATTAGATAGATTAGATAGAAACTCTCACAATAGATCTAAATTACTTAATTTATTTAAATGCTTTAACTTAGAGAATGTATTCAATGAACCCACCAGAATAACCGCAACTTCAGCTACTTGCCTTGATAACGTATTTTGTAATTGTAAAGTTTTTGAAAAAGGTGTAATCAATTTACTCAAATCTGATAATTCTGGACAACGTATATCTGTTCCATACGCTGAAACGCAACAAAAACAAGTAATAAAGTTCAAGCAGATCACCAATAAAAAAATTAGGAAATTTAAGGAAAAAATTATAGCTCGAGTTCCGACTCTAAAAATTAGAAAACGAAGTCCGGATGAACTATACAATGCTCTTTTTGGATTAATAGACTATGAATTCAATAATGTTTTTAAGACCGTGGAAAAAAGTATACTAAAAAACTTTAAATTTAGTGATTGGGCAACTGTTGGTATTTTTAAGAGTAGAAATAAATTATTTGATTTGTACGCACAAAAACAATTTAATAAAACCCCCACATTTGTTGAATATGTAAAAAACTACTCAAAGCTATTTAAAATTGTTTGCATACAAGCTAAGTCGCTATTTATCAAACAAAAAATTATGAAGGCCGACAATAAAATAAAAGCCACCTGGGACATTATAGGCGATGAATTAGGTAGAAATAAAAAAAATAATCGTGAATTTAAGCTTATTATTAATGATCAAATCATTACTTCTGATGCAGAGGTCGCTAAAACATTCGAAAATTTCTTCCAAAATATACCAATTGCGACCACTCAATGTATTAACTCTTCACCAACAGAAGCTCTTAATTTACTAAGAACTATTTCCACTGAGTGCAGTGCTAACTTTCATTTTCAATATATTATCCCATGTGACATTCTCAAAGTCTTCAAAACAATAGAATTGAAGAAAACACAAGATCTATGGGGCATGTCCATGAAAACAATGAACAACATTATTGAAATTATTGCGCCTTATCTAGCCCTGATTTTTAACAGAGCTGTAGATTCCGGAATATTTCCTGATCTCATGAAATATAGCAAATTAGTCCCTTTGTTTAAATCAGGTGATAAAAATGATCCCAATAATTACAGACCCATTTCAGTATTACCAACTCTTAGTAAGATTTTTGAAAAAATTATGTACAATCAACTGCTCAGACATTTCGATTTGAATAAATTACTACATACTGAGCAGTACGGTTTTACTAAGGGTCGATCAACAACAGATGCGGGCGCAAGGCTGTTGAAACACATTTTCGATGCCTGGGAGAGTTCGCAGAACGCTATTGGTATTTTCTGCGATTTGTCTAAAGCGTTCGATTGTGTCCAACATACAACTCTCTTGTATAAGCTGCGTCATTATGGGATCAAAGATAATGCGCTTAGTCTTATTACATCTTTTCTTTGCAATAGAGTACAAAGAGTATGCATAAATGACGTCAAGTCATCCGGATCAGTAACAGTTATGGGCGTGCCTTAAGGTTCAATCTTAGGTCCTTTCTTGTTTTTAGTTTATATTAATGATTTGCCATATTTTGTGCCCAGTATTTGCGACATTGTACTATTCGCAGATGATACATCATTAATTTTTAAGGTTGACAGATATAAGGAAAATCTTGACGATGTGAATAATGCTTTGTCTCAAATATCTCACTGGTTTACCATAAATAACCTACTTTTAAACACAAAAAAGACAAAATGCGTAGAGTTTTCACTGCTTAATGGAACCAGACCAACAGGAAATGTTATATTAAATAATGAAATATTAATGAAAGAAAATACAACTGTGTTTTTAGGAATGACCTTAGATACAAAGATCCTATGGGGGCCCCATATAACAAACCTTTGTGGAAAATTAAGTTCCGCTGCCTACGCTGTTAGGAAATTAGACAATTAACTGATGTTGACACAGCAAAACTTGTTTATTTTTCCTATTTTCATAGCATTATGTCATACGGAATCATGCTATGGGGTACAGCGGCTGATATTCACAGGGTCTTTGATTTGCAAAAAAGAGCTATACGTGGTATTTATAATATGAAACCTCGTGATTCTCTTAGGGAAAAGTTCAAAGAAATTGGCGTTATGACTGTAGCTTCACAATACATCTACAGTAATATACTATTTGTACGTGAAAATATTCACTTGTATAGTAAAAATAGTGATAGGTATGATAGACATACAAGAAACAGACATAAACTAATGACGCCTAGATTACGCCTCCAAAAGGTCCGAAAATCATTTGTCGGTCTCGGTACACGTTTTTATAACAAAATTCCGCAACATTATCTAGACTTGCCTTTACACAAGTTTAGAAATTATCTCAAAACGATGTTGCTACATAAAGCTTACTATACTATTGAGGATTATTTGAGTGATAGCATATCTTAACTGCAGTCAGCTACGCATCCAGCTGCAACGATTATCTTGTAACCATCAAATTGTAATAATTTTTTAAAAGATTAGCCGCCGAGTTTCTTGCTGATTCTTCTCGGTAGGAGCAAACTTCCGAATCAGTGGTAGCTTCTTTAAAACATTTGACGATTCAAAAGTACTGTAAACAGTCCACTTGAATAAAGAATATTTTGAATTTGAATTTGAATTTGAATTCGAGTCGAATTTAGCATTACATATATTTTCTTTTATCGCGAAAATCAGCAAAAAATATTAAATTTAGCATTTAAATATTAAAGATATCAAAAAAGATTGTGAAAAAGGTTCATGTAACAAGTTATTTCAATATATTATGGTTGCATACATCACTAGCAAAAGCATGTTTTAGTATTCGTCGGGTTACATTCAAGAGAGGTCTCAGTTATTCCAGACAACGCCGGTCCCGATATTTATTGCCCCTATCCCCATTTTTACGGCTCACTTGGGCAATAACTTATTGAGTTTACTAAACATTCGTGTTTAAATTAAACGCTCATCTTTATCTTACAACGCTGTGTATTATCCGGCTTAATAGAATAGACCACCCTCATTTCTTACCGAGGTGTCGTAGAAGGCAACAAGTAAAGTTGATTCATCGTGTGTTATCCGGTTGTATAGAATAGACTAACCTCTTTCTTAATGAGGTGTCATAAAATACGACTAAGGTAGGTTGACGCCAGGCAGGCGACCGATCGTAAAATATGTAGTCAAATCATGTGACAACATTTTTATAACATGTGCAGACCCACTTAGAGTGGGATATGGGCATGGATACTTTATCTTACATCTACACAAGGTGTACAATGATTTCGTGTAAGTTATTTAAATTGTTAAATACCCTCAATTTTTTGTCCTATTCCCGAAAGTATATACGTAAAGTAAAATATAACATAAAAATGTTATATGTTAAACCAGTATGTAAATTTCTGAAATATTGCTTAAGCTGATAAATTGTAAAAGCGTTACATTGAGACAATTACAAACAGACAGTCAGATCAAAAGAATTAGGCAGGTAGTGTTATAGATTAAAGCTCCCAGGTGGATATACTTGTTTCGTAAGTATCAAAAAATCATACGCTTAGTATAAAAGTGACCTAATTCAAAAATTATATTTCATAATTTGTATACATAGCTCCTGAGTGTTAAAAGCACCATAAAATAAACATAGAAGAGTAAGAAAACACTAGTTCCACAGAACTAGTTCAAACACTAAAGAAAATAATAGATCGTAATATTAATAGTGCGATGTCATAAATGGCATTGAAATAAGGAATGTATCTAACTAAATTGAGCCTATTTTTTAATTAGGTCAGTTTAATACTAAGCGTGCTAAATATCGTCAAAATACCACCAAATTACACAGAATATTTACGCTTATGCATATTTGTTTCTATTAGAGAAAACTTTATGAACAAAATTTTAATAGTTTTGTAAAAACACAATGTAACATAAACAGGCAAAAAACGAGGGATTTTTTTATTTAATATGTAGTAAATTTTTAAAACCATTTCAATCGCATATTCAATTCGAGGTTGGTTATCGCAGATTCATGAATAATATAACCGGATGTAATATTTTCACGCTGCAATCAAAACAAACTTTGTCGGAGCGGAAGTCAAACCCGGGAACCACCAATTGCGAGCCGAATCGGTGCCAAGTAGGTCGCATTCACAAATACTCATTTAGTATTCATACCAAGTTATACTATCGGGTAACTAATTTATATTAATAATACTTGTACTCGCTACTTCGTTGGCGTCAAATTTAATGTTAAATTGCCCTCAATTATGCACAATATTATATTTTTATATTTTTTTTTTTATGCACAATATTGTTTTTCTGCTGCTCTTTTAGATGTAATATTTTAAAACATTAATATTTTTTATCTAGTACCTAGGTGGCCGAGCCGAGTTCGATAATTTTATACAAAATAAAAAAAAAATAAGTAGGGCTCGATAATAGATATTTTCATTTCTCGTGACAGCCCGTTACCCGAATAAGCTATGCTGAATTTACAATTTACGGCAAAAATAGTGTTTATATAGAATTTTAAATTTTATATAAACACTATTTTTTACTGTTAGTATTTTTTTAATGCCAAAAAACACGGATAAACGATTACTTTTTCGATCGATTTTTCTGATTTGTCTGTATGTGATCCGTTCGAGTAACTTTTAATTAATAAAACATGTTCGGATCATATTTTGGATTTCGACAATTTGTAAATTTTTTTCAATAACATGTACTTGGTCTCAAATTGGAAAAAAAGAACCACCAAAGCATATAAACAAGATAATGTTAAAAAAATATTTAAAAAAAATCTTCTATATATTTAAAAAAATAATAATCTAAACATGAAATCTATAAATGCTAGAGTTTATAAAATAAATTCATTGTCAATAGTTTTTGGTTTATGATATCAATTATAAAAATATATAGAATAATATGAGCAATATAACAAATGATAGCTTACTATAAGCAAAGCAATAGTTAGAGGCATTTTTAGACTTTTCAGTTAAAAGCTCGCAAAGTGCCCAGTTGCTGCCCAACTGCAATTTTGTCTCGTCTCTGTCAGTAGATTTTAAACTCGGCTCGATTTAAAGCTTTTTTTATTGACTAGTTAACTAACTTTGGATATCACCGCCTGACTAGAGTCTAGACGAATGAAAGCTACCTATAGTGAATTAAAATAAAGTTTACAAAGACTGAACAGTGGAGTGATGTTTGTATTTCTTTTTAATTTGTTTATTTTATTAAGGTTAATATTTTTTTTACACTCCTAATCTCATCCTTTGGTACATTTATATTTTGGTAATAGGATTTATAAATATTGAACATAATTAAAGATATACTTGTCTTTAAAATCTTTTATATTTAAAAGAGTTAATCTTGTTTATATATATTTTCTGAATCTCGGAAACGGCTCCAATGATTTTCCTGAAATTCAGCATTTAGGGGCTTTTATTTAAAAAAAATATCTCGTTTTATCCCTGTTTTTGGGCTCTAAAAATGTCACCTGGCGCTATTTTCTTTTATTTTATTGCATCTTTTTAAAATCTTTAAAAAAATTACCGAGCGAGCAAAATTTACTCGGTCACCCAAGTACGAACTATTAAACATGTATTCTTTTCAAGTTACAGCCCAAAGAGAGCATATAGACTCATAAAAAGCCACGTGGAACATACGTGGACTTTAAAAATAAAATATTTATTGCATATTCAATGTTTGAACTCTGAAATCTCCCTCGTCGTACCTGGTTTTAATATGTCAACGATAACAAAACCCGAATTACGGTAGGTAGTTGTAACAGCGGTCATTTGCATTCATAAATGATTCATGCGGTCCGCTGTTGTTCGAGAAAACATTGAAATTGATCGCGCCACCCAAATAACGGGCCGTTCGAGGACGTGGCTTCGAATGGATCTACTTAATGAACGTTAAATATCTGTTTAAACTCGAATGTTTAGATATAGCTGGACGATAAAGAACGATATCACGATTTGCACACATCGTTTCGTGTTCCAACTGTGCCAACGCTAACTATTAGGAATAATTGTGGTCCTATAAAACGGAGCGTGCCTTGCGGGAGGCCAAGCACGCATATATTAGCCGCGAGTGCTCCAGGTCGAGTTTACATGTTTTATTAAAGCGGTAGCTCCCCGGGGACGTGTCGTGAATACGGCAGCGAACCGCATCGTCTGCGTTAACGTTTATTATAGTGTTGTAGAGTGTTTTATTCATCTCTTTGGAGATTGTCCAAGATGTCTGAGTCGATCTTCAACAGCTCTCCTACATCGTTAAATTAAAATGAAAAAGATTTAAACTATCAACAAGTTTAAAATTATTCATATGCTAACCATTCTTCGATAATTGCACCTCTAAGATAAATTGTATAGCCATATAGCATAGCAGTGTATAGCCAAAAATATACCTCGTCATAAACAGTATAATATCAATTTTAATTGGATTTTTTCCCTTAAAATTTTGAGCTTGAGATCACAAAATTTAAAAGAAAGTACGGAAGATGCATTCTTTAAGAGTTAAAGGTTCCAGAACATACTACATATAATTTTTTAATGTTAATAAAAGGTTTATTTTTCATATCCCAAAAACAACATAATATTAACACGGAATTTAAATTGATTTTTCATACAATTTTTTCCTTTATTTTATAGGAAGTCCCTTATTTTTAAATTTTATTTACTCAATTTTTTAAGTCAAATAGCTTTAACATTCGAATGAATTGCGTTTTTCTAAAACTTTAAACATCCATGACATCAAAGAGGCAATTATGACTTTAATCTTATATAAGCATGACATCCATTAATTCATTGAATAGGAATACATTCAAAGTTTGCAACGACATGCCCAAGTCGCTCGCTATCCCAGACAACTCTACTCGGATATTTACAACCGTTCTTCCCATTTTTATGGCCCTCCACGATGGATCAAATTTATGTTTACTTCGACGTTCATATTGGAAAGTGGAATTTCAGTTGGGCATGCGAAGTACAAACTTGACTTGAAACGAAACAAGTAATATGTAATAAGATTTAAAACTCATCTTTACTAAGGTGAATCCTATATCGTGTCCCGCCGGGAGTGAAAGAAAAGACTCACCAGTCGGTAACAACAATTTTATTGGGTCGTAAGTCTACTGCCCGTCAATGCTATGCTCCGTAAGTAGGTAGGTGTGCGCTAGGTACTGCCCTGGCTTTGTCTATCTGCGGAGTAGGCCGTGCAGCGCGCGCCCAGAGAACGAAGAGCCGACCCGAAGAACGTCGGGCCCGGGCTCAAGGTCACTGAAGTCCGGCTCTGGCTGAGATGGGGGTAAAAGGTACCTTTTCTAACCCCGATATGACATCCCAATACGTGGGGAAATAAACACAAAATACTAGATATGTAAAAAGGTTAAAAAAAAAAGATATCTAGGCTGTTCGTCCTCTTCGAAGAAAGGGGCACGCACGATTAAAGTCACAGGTCATCATGCCTGTGAACGTGCGCATCCCGTCGACTCAGGAAACGAACAGGCCGGGCTGACGGGCTAATGCGCCCGCGACCACCTAAGGCGAGACAGGAGGCGGGGAGGTGCGGGAGGAGGGCCCGCGTCGTGTGACTAGGAATGAGTCACACGATTCCGCGCGTTAAATTATTGTTTAAATAATAAAATATACATAAATACGTTTAAATAAATATAAAAATACATAAATATACGTTTTTTACGTTACAATACCCCCTCGCGCAGTGAAGGATTTTATCCTAAATAAAATCCGCTTACCAAATGCCTAGTATTCGTTAAACACTTTCATACTTAGCTATCATACTTCTCGCTTTCACAAAAACGTCAGTAATTGAAAGTAAAGAATTACTGACGCACAATAACAAAAAAAATAGGTAACCAGTTAAACGAACTGAAATACCCTACGAATACTATAGAGACAAGAGATAAGAATAAAACGCTTAGGAGATTGAAAACGAAAAAAAAAAAAAAATATATATGAAGCTAAGTTACAAAAAAAATCAATGAAATAAATGATAAAAAAAATTAACCAAAATAGAAAAATACTAAGAAAAAAAATCAAAAACAAAAAAAACTTGGGTAAATGCTGAATAAAACGAAGTATAAAAAAAATTCTCCGTCTGTTACAAAAAATGAACTAAAATGAAATAACGTTTCGGTTGAATGAGTTAAGCTAAAAAAAAGCGTGAAATAAAATCTAATTGCAACAGAAAAAAAATCAACGAAAAAAATTAAATAAAAAAAATGATTAAGAAAATAAAAATAAAAATGCAACTAGTGTGTACGGACCCTTACAAATAAAATAATGAGTGTACAAGTCACGTCAAAAAAAAAAAATATATAAAAATATATATTGTACAAAAATTAATTTGCTGACTGTACTAAACAGGTCAACAAGTTTGTTGATAAAAGACAAAGAGGTTGAAAAAGTTAAAAAAAATTAACTTTTTTTTTTTTTAAATAAGTGAAAAAAAACAGGTAATGTGACCGCACCTTTATATAAATGACAACACGATCGATATTTAAAAAAAAAAAAATTAGTATGTGCGTACACCTTAGTTGCTGGCAACCAAAAATAAATAAAAAAACGTTTCACAAAAATAAAAAGACAAAGCACAAACACTATTCAGTTTCACTACCTTCTTAAGAAGCAAAGCATGACCATGATGAAACCACGACAAGGGCGCCAGTGTGACGCTGTCAAAATTAGTGTGACCTAGTCAAAATTACTATTGCCCGTCTATGCTATGCTCCGTAAGTAGGTAGGTGTGCGCTAGGTACTGCCCTGGCTTTGTCTATCTGCGGAGTAGGCCGTGCAGCGCGCGCCCAGAGAACGAAGAGCCGACCCGAAGAACGTCGGGCCCGGGCTCAAGGTCACTGAAGTCCGGCTCTGGCTGAGATGGGGGTAAAAGGTACCTTTTCTAACCCCGATATGACATCCCAATACGTGGGGAAATAAACACAAAATACTAGATATGTAAAAAGGTTAAAAAAAAAAGATATCTAGGCTGTTCGTCCTCTTCGAAGAAAGGGGCACGCACGATTAAAGTCACAGGTCATCATGCCTGTGAACGTGCGCACCCCGTCGACTCAGGAAACGAACAGGCCGGGCTGACGGGCTAATGCGCCCGCGACCACCTAAGGCGAGACAGGAGGCGGGGAGGTGCGGGAGGAGGGCCCGCGTCGTGTGACTAGGAATGAGTCACACGATTCCGCGCGTTAAATTATTGTTTAAATAATAAAATATACATAAATACGTTTAAATAAATATAAAAATACATAAATATACGTTTTTTACGTTACAATCGTAATAATTTTTAGCATTGGTGATAAATTTTAATGCCAACTATTTGAATTTTAATCAGTTGAACTGTTAATTGTTAAATTGTTTGTTTCATTGAAATATTTTAATTTTCAAAGACCTGACGAGGCCACCGACTAGTACTACATTATTGTAATGGTAAACCAGTCTAGAATGGAAATTATTTTTACGTTATTACAATAAGTTAAATCAGTTAGTATGGTATCCGGCTGAGTAGAATAGACCTTCATTTCTTACCGAGGTGTCGTAAAAGGCGACTAAGGTTAGTCGTCCCACCGTGTGTTATCTAGCTGAGTAGAATTGTTTGTTGGCTATAATTCGTGTTTGTACAAACGCGGATTATAGCAAAATACCTGGGTGACCGAGCCTAGGTCGGTAATTTTTAGATCATATAAAAAAATATTTAAAAAAAAAAGGGAAGAAGTCGCCGATGACATGTGGGATTCAAACCCGGGTTTTGAACATTTTTGGTCCGCCCATTACACATCAGGTATCGCAACATTAAGTTTAATAACTAAAAAAATCTATGCTTACAATTTTACATTACACCATATTTTTAATACCCAAAATAAAATGAAATTTTTTATAATAAAATTTAGCTAGATCGATTTTATTTCACCTCAACCCCGTACGTGTTGAATTTCAGGAAGTTTCCGAGATTCTGAAAATATATTTATATACATACAAACAAGATTAACTCATAACAAAGATAATTCTATCATAACTTTTGTATTAGAGATTCCCCAAAGTATTAGTCTTCTATTAATTATGGACATTTCGATCCACATTCTACAATCTAGCAGATTTATTAAATTCCTCTCAGTTGTCAATATTTTTCTAAAATCTAGTTAATTTAAGGTTCTAATCTGCATGCTTTCTTTGCCTTAGAGCTAGTTACTTTATTATTTTCATCCAAAATTCTGCGCTTAAGTCGCCATCGCTAAGGTAAAACATCAACATAAATAACATATTTAGTAAAAGCAACATGTTCTCGAAGTTAGCAGACAGTGAACGCGAAGCCGGAGTTAATTATCACGCCGTGTTAAGCGAGAGTTCGCTAAACATGGAAATTTAGAAAAATTATATATGCAACGTTTCGTGGATATACATATAAACGAGCTTGAGCTAGAAAATATACTGAGTATGTTTCATCTCATCTAATGTAGCTTTTTCTAAGCTTAGGAAAAAAAGGGACAGGTTTGTCAGAAATCATCATCATCATCCTCCTGCCCTTATCCCATTCTAAAAGGGGGCGGCACAACACGTTATAAACATGCTGTCACATGATTTGGCTGCGTTTTTACGACCGGCCGCCTGCCTAACGTCAACTTAAATCTGTCGTATTTTACGACAGAGGTAAGTTGAGACAAATAAATAATTTATAGAATTAGGCGTTACTTTGCGGAGATCCATAATACAAAAGTAATAATAAAATTATTTTGCTATAATCCGCGAAGAAGTAAAATAGAAAATATATATAATGCTAAATGTAGAGTGGACAATTGGTTATCATACCTGATACATGCAGGAGTCGTAAAAAACACATGCACAAACCTCCACCACCGCCACTATGATACACAAGCACTATATACTTTCACTATCACAAACTCAAAAATCGTTTCGCCCCGCAACCGAAGCATCATCAGGAGATAGACTCCACGACCAAAATCGCAAAGCGAAGCAATACCCAAATAAGTTTATTTATATACTAATCGGTTCAACCCCACCCTTTATTTTATTTTGCCTGCGAACAAGTATAACAAGCTTAACTAGAAACATTTATCTGCTCGTTAATGAGGGTGCCATTGTTATGTTTAATAATGTCAAGGTTTTCCAATAGGCTCAGCTTCAGTCCTTTATTAGAACACGTGTGCAATACTTCGAAACTATGGTCATTAGGAACTTTATGACCGCTTTCTATCAGATGTTTGGCGAAATGTGAATTTTGTGGTTTATTATTCCTGAAGGCGGCCATATGTTCTTTAAAACGGGTTTCAAAATTACGACCAGTCCGACCCACATATGTATCATTGCGTTCAGGACATTTTATTTTATAAAAACCACACTTTTTCGCGCTTTCTAATTTATCTTTATTATTGCAAAGAATCTTTTTTAAAAGTAGTAACTCTTTAAAAAAGATTCTTTCAATATTTAAATGAGTTAATCTAGTATGTATGTATGTATTTATATTTTCGGAATCTCCCAAAACGGCTCCACCGATTTTCCTGAAATTCAGCATGTAGGGGGTTTTGAGGGAGAAAAATCGATCTAGCTAGGTTTTATTTAAAAAAATCGTTTTATCCCTGTGTTTTGGCATAAAAAAACAAAAGTTTACTTTTAATTTATTGAATATATAGAACACAATTTTCGCTTTGAGATGTCAAGTCAGCGTACCTTATACGGGGAACGGGTGGTCGCACGAAATGAAAATACCTAGGATCGAGCCCCACCTGCCCTATTTTCATTTTTCTTTTGAATTTTTTTTTACATCATTTTAAAAATTACCGAGCAAGGCTCAGTCACCCAGGTGCTTAGAGATATCTGCAAAGTGATGCCTAATTCTATAAATTATATACTCGTTTATAATATGTAAAGTAGAATCGTTTTCTGGATTTCTGAAAAAGACGCCGTGTGGTATCCGGCGGAATAGAATAGTACCACTCTCATTTCTTACCGAGGTGTCGTGAAAGGCGTCTAAGGTAAGTCGACCCGCCGTGTGGTATCCGATTGATTAGAATAGCCCAACCTCATTTCTTGCCGAGGTGTCGTAAAAGGCGTCTAAGGTAAGTCGACCCGCCGTGTGGTATGCGGTTGAGTAGAATAGACCAACCTCATTTCTTACCGAGGTGTCGTAAAAGGCGACTAAGGTAAGTCGACCCGCCGTGTGGTATCCGGCTGAGTAGAATAGACCAACCTCATTTCTTACCGAGGTGTCGTAAAAGGCGACTAAGGTAAGTCGACCCGCCGTGTGGTATCCGGCTGAGTAGAATAGACCAATCTCATTTCTTACCGAGGTGTCGTAAAAGACGACTACGGTAAGTTGACCCACCGTGTGGTATCCGGTTTAGTTGAATAAACCACCCTCTTTCTTACCGAGTTATCGTAAAATACGACTAAGGTAAGATGACGTCAGGCAGGCGGCCGGTCGTAAAAAAACAGCCAAATCATGTGACAGCATGTTTATAACATGTTGTGCTGACTGTTAGCCCCACTTAGAGTGTGATAAGGGCAGGAGGATGATGATTTATATTGAATTGTATTTTTGCCTTTAACTGTCAAGTCAGCGTAGCTTATTCAGGGAATGGGCAGTGTTAAGAAATGTAAATACCTATAATCGATCCCCAACTACGTAATTTTTTTCTTTTAATTTAAGTTTCTTTTTTTAATTGGTTTTTATTGGTTTTTATTGGTTTTTATCATTATTACTCGCTATTTTGACATTTATCTCTGACTATTGTAATGACATATTTTTATATATTTTTTGACTTTCGAAATTCTAATATGTTGACAATTTTATAACGATCATAATGTACTGTATTTTTGAGCATGCTGTGTCCACTTATAAATAGGGTAGCATTAGGCTTTTAGAATGTAAATTAATAATTAAGCTAATATAAAATGTATACTCTGTTGGCGGACCTAAATAAATAAATAAAAATTGAAAAAAATTACCGATCAAGGAAAAAGAAGTAGTGTGTTTGAGAAGGCTGTATCCGGCATGAATTAACTGAAAATCATTTTTAATATACTTCCGCTGTTCTATACAAATAATACAAACGTATTATATGAATATCGGTTGGGTTAATTGGATGGTTGGTTTCATTAATTGCTGTAGGGACATGTAAATTAAAATGCATATATTATGTGTATGAGAACATTCAAAATTGGCTTTTTAACTACATAATTATTCGCTATCTATTCTATACTTATTATAAAACAAAGTCCCAAAAAGTTGTCTGTCTGTATATAATCGATTTTCTTAAAATCTACTAAACATATTTTGACGATTTTTACTAGGAGAAAGTGCAATTCTTCCGGAATGTTATACTATTTAACATAAATATTCAGTTTTTAATTTTTTTTAAATTAATTTACAAGATAATGCAGATTTGGCTATATATTACGACCGGACGCCTGATTGATGTCAACTTAGTTGTATTTTACGACACATCGGAAAAAAGAGGGTGGTCTATACTACTCAACCGGATACTACACAGTGGTTAAACTTACTTTACTATTACTTTTATATTATATACTTATTCTTTTTGCCCTTATCCCACTATAAGTGGGGTCGGCACAACATGTTATTAACATGTTGTCATATGATTTGGCTACATGTTAGGTCAACTTACCTTACTCGCTTTTTACGAAAACTCGGTAAGAAATGAGGGTGGTCTGTTCTTCTAAGCCGGATACCATACTATACTTTCCGATACTTTTATATTATATTACTTATACTATTATCAGAAAATCTGAAAGTAAAGGAGTATTTGAAATCTCGTACAAGCTATTTATATAATAATTGACAAAATAATATTCGATCAAATAATATTATTGTAAGCTCAGAACGTTCCCGAATATTAAATATAAAAAAATATGTTAGATTGTTCGTAAAACAAATGTAGAATAATATACCGGCTAACATAATACAAACACCAATAAATTATGACGCCCAATTCGATACATATCAGATAAGGAAACGTGAATAACAACGGGTAGTAAAACGGCCGCCATTTGCATTTATAAATGATTCATTTGTCCTACTGATGTTTGAGACATGATTTAATTCTATTCACCAAATTTTCACTAGGTCATTTGTTTGAAAATGTGCGAAAATTTAGCATTTAGTGTACATAAATGCGCAATATGTCTATTTAAATTTCGAGGCGAAATGCAGTCACATAGATTGGGTCGACGTGATTTAGAAAGAAAGAAAAACTTTATGACGTACACCTATAATTTTTACAACAAATAATGAAAACAAATTCATTTGTAATGGCGTCGTGTGACGTCATAAAATGGCTAACCATGCATCTTTAGTTCGTATTTGAAATCCGAATAATGATTTTCGTTGGCCGCCATTTTGTTAAACTGACATCTCTACCTCTTATACAAGTTTCATTGGAAACCAGAAATAAAGGTATATGCAACATTTTCATTGGTTCAATTGTCATCCTACTTAAAGTGGGGTGGGCACAACGTGTTTTAAACATGTTATTACATGATTTGGCTGAGTATTAAACGACCGGCCGCCTGACGTCAACTTAGCTTAGTCGCCTTTTACGACATCTCAGTAAGAAATGAGTGTAGTCTATTCTACTCAGCTGGATACCACACGGTGGGTCAAGTTAATTTAGTCGCTTTTACGACACCTCAGTAAGAAATGAGGGTGGTCTATTCTACTCGGCCGGATACCACACGACCTATCTCCAACCCTTTCGTGGTTTAAAAACAATGTTTGTGATACCGTATGCGAGATATATGGAAGGATCATTTTCCGTGTTAGCCCGGTATACTTCAATTATAACAATTTTCATCAGCATTGCTCCACTGGATTACACTGTAAAGCGTAGCAGACAGACTGAGCGACATTCACATTTGCATAAATGTAAAGAGCATCCGTACATAAATAAGGAAACCATAACGCAAGCGTAGTAATAAAATTGTGCTATAATCCTCGATGATTTTGAATAACGATTTTATCGCGGATTATAGCAAAATAATTTTATTATTACTTTTGTATTATGGATCTATTTCTATAAAAGCATAACGCATACTTCAGTATATTGGGAAGTACAAGTTCATAATGATTCATCGATATCTACCAGTGTATGAGCGACTTCCGAAGTTGGGAAGTGCAAACTACAGCGCAGACCTGCATCAAACTTGCTCGGCGCAGCCAGACCTTAGTAATTGCCTGTCAAATATAGCAAACTACTTTATTCTAGTTTCCATCGTAAATCAGCGAAATGATACTCTTATACGTGTATTTTAAACATGAAGATTGTAAAATTGGTTGGATGAATACAGTATCTGTGTGCTATTACCGAATTGCACTCAGCATTTTAGATAGACAGATTAGATAAATTAGGAATAGTAAGCTATTGGCAAAACATATATATATTTACCATCATATGTATTTATTAGAGCTATAATAGAGAAATGTCTCCAGCGTATTTATGTATTTATTTATTTTTTTATATTTTTATATGGGACACGGTCGTCCGTCCCCAAAGTAAGTAACTTAATACTTGTGTTATGGTAGACAGACAACTGGTGAATATATACTTATATATTTTTTAATACATACTTAAATACAAATATATACCCAGGCTCAAAGACCAACAAATTCATTTATAGAAAATGTTGGTTCTTGGCGGGAATCGAACCCGCGATCCACGGAGCTGAAGGCAGGGTCACTACCCACTGCGCCAACGAACCAGTCAGTCAGTATATTGTTGCAAGTAAAGTAAAGTAACGGCCTGTTACAATTCCACTGCTTGGCATAGGCCTCCTCTCTCCGTTCCTGGAGAGAAGGGTTGGAGCTAAGACCTACCACGCAGCTCCAATGCGGATTGGTAAGTTACACATATCCCCAGATTTCTATAGAGATATGCAGGTTTCTTCACGATGTTTTCCTTCAACGAAAAGCATGTGATAAATTGCAATTATCAATTAGACACATAAGTTTTAATAGAAAAACTCGTTGGTGCCTGCCCGCGATTTGAACTCGTGACCCTCTCTAAAGAGACGTACGGTTACACCGCTGGCTTTGTCAGCGATTTCATAGAACGAGTGACTTAAGCTTTTTAAAAATGATTTATATATTTACTTATACAACCACCGTGTGGTGTCTGACAGAATAGACCAACCTCTTGTCTTACGTAAAAGGCAACTAATGACAGTTAACGTCTGGCAGGCAGCCGGTTGTAAAATAACTAGCCAAAACATGTTTAGCTGATTCCACTTAGAGTGGGCTATGGGCAGGAGAATGTTGATGTATTTAATTACACAACATCACAACATCCTCTTGACTTTATCCTACTCTAAATGGATAGGCATAACATATTATTACCATGTTGTCACATGATTTGGCCTGGCATTTTACTTTTTGTCTGACATCAACTTTCTTTAGTCGCCATTATGACACCTCAGTAAGAAAGAGGGTGGTCTATTCTATACAACCGGATACCACACGGCAGTATGTATTTAATTACAAAACATTAACAAATAATTCATTAAAGCCTTACCCGTAAACCTTCTGTCGGATTGACAGACAGAGACGCCGGGGAATCCTACTAATATGATAAAAGATAGTGTGTATGGATGTATATTTGTTGCTCTTATACGGCCAATCCGCTGAACCAATATCGATGAAATTTGGCACAATTATTCTTTATTTACCGGAATAGCATATAGGAATAGGATGACAGGAAAAAGCGCCATCTATTATCAAACCTATCACATGACAACAAATCAACGAACAAAATCGCAAGTAAAAACTAATGTGTTATAAATATCATCATCTTCATCTTCCTGCCCTTATCCCAATCTAAGTGGGGTCGGCACAACATGCCATTAACATGCTGTCACATGATTTGGCTGCGTTTTTACGACCGGCCGCCTGCCTGACGTCAACTAACTCAGTCGTTTTTTACGACACCTCGGTAAGAAAGAGGGTGGTCTATTCTACTAAACCGGATACCACACGGTGGGTCAACTTACCTTAGTCGCCTTTTATGACACCTCGGTAAGAAATGAGGGTGGTACTATTCTATTCAGCCGGATACCACACGGCGTTAATGTGTTATAAATATTTTAAAGTAAATAAAGACATTGTTGTTTCAATAAGAACGTAAACACGTAGGTATAATGTTCGCAATCGACACACAAAGGGCGGTGAAGTCAAACCGCGACGTCTAACTTTGAACATAAATGCAGATCCAAACAAAAGCAACATGTTCTCAAAGTTGGCAGCGGAGCTCGCGTAACACGAGTTAATTATCGTGAACACCCCCCGATAAGTTCGGAAACAGATATTTGAAGGATCCTCAGCCGTATGGAGGTGTGAAATTCGATTACTCATCTGTGTAGGTTGAAGCTCTATTAACAGTTAGTTTAAATTGTGAATCAGTTAATTGCTTGATAAAATCTTGCTCTGTATACGTTTTATCAATAATTAGGTGGATACTATTTTAAAAAAATAAGTAAAGTAGTAGTCTCCGTGTGGTATCCGGCTGAATAGAATAGTACCACCCTCATTTCTTACCGAGGTGTCGTAAAAAGGCTACTAAGGTAAGTTGACCCACCGTGTGGTATCCGGTTTATAAGAATAGACTACCCTTATTCTTACCGAGGTATCGTGAAATACGACTATGGTAAGTTGACGTCAGGCAGGTGGCTGGTCGTAAAAACGCAGCCAAATCATGTGACAGCATGTTTATAACATGTTGTGCCGATCCCACTTAGAGTGGGATAAGGGCAGGAGGATGATGAAGTAAAGTAGCGGTCTATTACTCTCCCACTGCTGGGAATATGCTTCTTCTCTCCGTTCTTGGAGAGGAGGATTGGAGCTAAGACCTACCACGCTGCTCCAATGCGGATTGTTAGGTTACACAAATCCTTACAATTCTCTAGAGATATGCAGGTTTCCTCAGGATATATTCTTTCACCGAAAAGCGTAAAAAATTGCAATTATCAATTAGACACATAAGTTTTGACAGAAAACTCATTGGTGTCTGCCCGGGTTCGAACCCGTGACCTCCTCGTAAGAATAGCACGGTGTTACCGCTGGGCTATCAAAGCTCTGTGATATTTTTTTTCAAAAATCATTTATATTTTACGTTCGTTATCTGTGACGTGGTCGGCTCAAAACGACGCGCCGCGATTTATTCATATCGGTGACATATTGCTTGTCCGGATTTTGTTGGCTGTATTAATGCTTGCTTGAAGCTTGATTGATTTATTAGCGGAATATAAACATCCGTAACTTGAGGGGCTTACTCGGGACCAATATTTTTCGTTGCATTTTTAATTTAAATTTTTTGTCACTTAAACGACACATTAATTATATATTTATTTAATATTTACTTTTTTTTTAAATTTAAGTCTACTTGGCATATTATTTCATATTTTTGATAAAAATTAAAAGTAAAATAGAGGCGCCTTTCCATTTTAGGAGGGAAGGAATGGAGTTCAAACTTACCAAGCTCTAATGTGGATTGGTAGGTTATATATATCCCTAGAATTCTCTAGAGATATGCAGGTTACGTCGCGATATTTTATTGTACCAAAAAAACGTGTGATAAATTGCAATTATTGATTAGACACATAAGGTTTAACAAAGTGCCGTGTTGTATCCGGCTAAGTAGAATAGACCAGCGGCATTTCTTACTAAGGTGTCTTCTAATGTTAATTATAATAGTTATTGTATATTTGTTACCTTTTAAGCACGCTGTGACTACTTTTAATTAGATTTATATGTCATTAGCAACCCTAGGATATATAACCATGTTACTGTAGTGACACATGTAATTCTGTTCGTAGTTCTAAGGAATAAATAAATAAAAAAGCAACTAAGGTCAGTTGAGCCGCCGTGTGGTATCCGGCTGAGAACAATATACCACCCTCTTTCTTACCGAGGTGTTGTAGGTTGCAGGCAGGCGGCCGGTCGTAAAATACCTAGCCAAATCATACGACAACATGATTATAACATGTGCCAACACCACTTAGAGTTGAATAAACGAGAACAATGACACATAAGTTTTAACAAAAAATTACTTTACTCGTCGGGGGTTTGAACCCGTCACTATAGTCACTATAGTCACACGGTCCTAGGGTCTCACCGCTGGGCTATAACAGCCCAATAAATGTTAATTGCGTTTGAATCTGAGTGTAACATTGGCAATCTGTCTTTTTTACATAATAAAATGTGCATTACAGATACAATAAATAAACTGTTTCATTAACATATCAACAATATTTGCATCGAAAACAATACCGACCGATATTCATGAATTTTGAGGATTAAAGGAAGCCCTTATTGGCATTCTGAATACTGATCAGCTGTCAAAATATTTCACGCAAAATGAAACTGAATTATTTGGTTTTCGTTGTACTTTTCTATAGCACTATTAGCTTTAAAATATTTAATATTTAATATTTTTTTTCAAGGTCATATAAACAAGAAAGGTTAAATTATATATAAATTCTATTCTATACATAAATATTCGTTTTTTTGAGTAAGTAGTGTTTTATATATGTTTAGTTTATTTTCTTTGTTTTATAAATTTACATTTTTAAGCACTGTTTTTAATTTTTTATATCATGATGAGTTAGCCTATAAGTGGGGGGGGGGGGGGGATATACGGGGTAGTGATGCTAAGATGATATATTTAAATATTATATTTAAATGTTATATTGTATACTCTGTACTCTGTTGGCTTCCTATTTTAATAAATAAATAAATATTATAATTTTGGGGTTTGTAATATTTAAATGAATATGATTTGTTTTACTGAAGTAGTAAAGTTAAGGCCTCTTACTATCCAATTGATGGACATAGGCATCCTCTCTCCGATTTAAGAGAGAAGGATTGGAGCTAAGACCTACCACGCTGCTCCAATGCGGATTGGTAGGTAACACATATATTTAGAATTCTCTAGAAATATGCTTTGAAAAGCGTGTTATAATTTTTTTTTTTTTTTTATATTTGCATTTATCAATTAGACACATAAGTGCAAAAGAAAAAAACAGTATTAGTATATAATACATAAGCGCGACCTTCTGAACTAGTTTCTTTTACAAATCAAAGTATTTGGAAGAATATTTTATGATTTAGAGAATATTTGGAAGTTTAATTGCACTTAGTTTCTATTTACATAACTTGTCATAGTTTGTTTCAAATTCGAATTCAAATTCAAAATATTGTTTATCCAGGTAAAATTGTAGACAAGTGCTTTTGAATCGTCGACTCTACTGGTGGCTTTAAAGCTGTTCCTACCACAGAAGAGACAGTAAGAAATCCGGCGGTTGCTCTTTTCAAAATATATATAAATAATTACATTTAGTCATTACAGAGTCGAAAAATAGCTATGTCCACGCATTCTTATCATCTATTGTCATTTGTTGTGTAAAATCGCTTTGTATTACGTAGAATAAGCGTGACAGTAATTTTGTATTTCCAAGCATAAAATGTAATTTAAGCGAACCGTTTGCTACGCGGAAGTGTAGCGTTAAGCTACGCCGGCTCTACGTTGCTACGACAAAATGTAGCAGCTAATTGTTATACGGAGCGCTGTAAATATGTTGAAATGGCTGTTTGCGTCGAGATTACGAATCGTTGGACAGTTCATTTATGTTATTTAGAGTACTTAATGAGAAGTTATATTATTATAAGATAAAAATAGATTAGATATACGAGTACAAGCTATTTATATTGATATGTTTTATTTTGTTGCAGGCACACGAAGCAATAGGTGGTAAGTTACCCTCTTAATTTATATATACTGTGAGTATTATAAAACAATAAATTAAAATCCGTTAAATGAGTGTGTTGACGTATGTGGGTGTGCGTAAGTACGAGTTTGTGTTAAAATAAAACCATTAAAGATAAAAACCATTTTCCTGCTAAATATTTTGACTGGCCCGTTAGAGCAGTGGGTAGTAACCTTACCTTCAGCTCCGCGGGTCGCGGGTTCGATTCCCGCCGAGGGCCAACATTTTCTATAAATGAATTTGTTGGTCTTTGAGCCTGGGTGTATATTTGTATTTAAGTATGTATTTAAAAAATATATAAGTATATATTCACCAGTTTGTCTGTCTACCATAACACAAGTATTAAGTTACTTACTTTGGGGACGGACGACCGTGTGTGTAAGTGTCCCATATATTTATTTATTTTTTATTTATTTTATTTAATGATTTTCGAAACCTTGTCTTTGTCCAATTGCTCACCATTTCCAGTAAAAAACAAATTATTATAATTTTGTTTTTTCATACTTATGTATATATATAACCAACGCCGTGTGGTATCCGGCTGAATAGAATAGTACCACCCTCATTTCTTACCGAGGTGTCGTAAAAGGCGACTAAGGTAAGTCGACCCGCCGTGTGGTATCCGGCTGAGTAGAATAGACCAACCTCATTTCTTACCGAGGTGTCGTAAAAGGCGACTAAGGTAAGTTGACCCACCGTGTGGTATCCGGTTGAGTAAAATAGACCACCCTTTTTCTTACCGAGGAGTCGTAAAATACGACTAAGGTAAGTTGACGTCAGGCAGGCGGCCAGTCGTAAAATAAGTAGCCAAATCATATGACAACATGTTTGTAACATGTTGTGCCGACCCCACTTAGAGTGGGATAAGGGCAGGAGGATGATGATGATGGTATTGTAGGAAACCAACTTTATCGCTCCCTGCGCTAGTGTTTAATCCTTTACAATAAAATCGAAAAATATATCAACCAATATCGAAAATTATATCTAGAATCTGGCTTCTAATCTATATTTTAACTAAGTTTAATATAATAATAATAGATAAAAAAAATAAATTTATTTGGAATTGTCTTACTACAATTCAAAAATTGATTACATCATAAATCAAAAAATTTATAAAATTATGTAGGTATTATATTATGACAAATTTTGGTATATTTATATGATTTCGAAAATAAAACGGTATAGTGAAATTTAGACAACATATTGCTTGTAGTAAAAAATTAAAAAATGTAAACTGTTTGAAGACCCTTTAACATTAACGAGGCCTGTAAGGGAATATTTTGATACGGCTTAATTAAAATAACGTAGGCCGTGGGGCCATCCCAATGTCGTCGGCCAAATAAACTTACGGATGATGTTTGCATGCGAAATTTAATTTCGCACACTTACTCCCTCCATTTAGGCGCAAACAGTGGATACGTAATGAATAAAACATGTGCTCATACGTCGCTTTAACTTGCCCTGCGTGGCCACTAGACGAGGCAGCTATGAGCGGAGCGGATCAACTTTTGCGTAGTTCTTTATAGCTGGAATTGTTTTATTAAATTTTACAACGTACCGTATAACGTATCCTAAGAACTCAAACTTGAATTTGTTATAAGATCTTTACAAGTTTTTGGATCGGCAGAAGTTCATAATACTTCAATCTGTCAAATGCGGCAATGGCTCTAGTAACAAAAAAATCTACTTCCATAAATAGGTACAACAAATACATTGGGTTTGTTTTGCATTTTTTTAATCAAATAAACTTACATATAATCTTAAGCTGAATAGTTCAAAGAGTTTTTCTATTAAAACTTATGCGTCTAATTGATAATTGCAATTTATTACACGTGTTTCGTGAAGGAAAATATTTTAAGGAAACCTGCATATCTCAAGAAAACTCTGGGGATGTGTGTAACTTACCAATCCGCAGAGTGGTAGGTTTTAGCTCCAATCCTTTTCAAAAACTGAGAGAGAATGCCCAGAAGTGGGATAGTAGCAGGTGCTACTTTTACATATAATGTATTAACTCATAAGAGCTACTTTGAAATTATGTTAAATTTATCATCATTCTCCTGCCCTTATCTCACTTTGGGTGGGTTAGGACCAACACTTCATAATCATTTTGTCACGTGAGTTTGGCTACTTATTTTACGACCGTCCGCTTAACTGACGTCAACTTACCCTAGTCGTATTTATTTTCATCTCGGTAAGAAAGAGGGTGGTCTATTCTACTCAGCCTCACACAATTAATTATGTTTAAATTTTATATTTGTACAATTTTAAGCGTAAATGAAAATACAGGTATGTGTATCCACGTGCGGTTTATTGCGAACAATGAGATTACTTATAATTATAATCCCTCGGGCCGTGTCCAGTTTTATATCACGTCATCAGCAGCCAATAGGAGCGGAGCTCGATGACGTGATACCAGTCGCGTGCGCAATTGCCTTAAAATATTGTCAGGCGTGAACATAATTCCCGGCCTTGGAAGCGGGTGCTGGTTCCAACGAAGTCGCGACGGAAGCCGCATTAGTCAAACACCGGTAATGGGCAAATTTTGGAGAAGGCGCGTCGTACTATGCTGTCCGACCTTCTGATGTCAGCGACTCGAGATACTCCATCTTTACCGGGATAGGTCTTGATAATACGCCCCAAACTCCACTTTAATGGTGGTAAATGGTCATCCTTAATCAAGACCAACATGTTCTCTCGCAGTTCTCCCTTTTGGTGATGCCACTTGCTCCTTGTCTGCATCTCTGACACGTACTCCTTAGACCAGCGAGCCCAAAAGTGCTGGCGAATCTGCTCCACTCGCTGGTATCGGGTTAGGCGTGATGTTGGAATGTCGCAGAGCTCGGCGGTAACAGGTGCAGTCAGTGGACGACCAACCAAGAAGTGAGCAGGACTAAGAGGGAGAAAATCGTTGGGATCTGAGGAAAGAGGAGTCAACGGGCGGGAATTCAGGACAGCCTCAATCTGCGCTAATACTGTGCTGAATTCCTCGAACGTTAGGTGAGCATTACCTACCACGCGTCGTAAATGGTGCTTGCAACTTTTCACCCCGGACTCCCATAACCCACCCATGTGACTTGCATATGAAGGAATCATTTTGAAATTAATGTTCTGCGCAATAGCATATTGTATAATTTCATCAGAACAAGAAGCTAAAAATTTTTTAAACTCGTTCATTAAGCCTATAAAGTTCTTTCCGTTATCGGAAAAAATGTCGCTTGGCTTACCACGTCGTGAAATGAACCGCTTTAAAGAAAGAAGATAAGAATCCGTAGATAAGTCGCTTACCAGCTCCAGATGTACTGCGCGCGTAGCGAAACATATAAATAAACATATATAAGATTTTTCTAGTTTCGCTCCCCTACCTTTACGGTTCAACGTGAACACTGGGCCGGCGTAATCGACACCACAACGAAGAAACGGAAACCCACCATCTAAGCGTTCCGGGGGGAGATTTCCCATGACAGGAGTGATCGTCTTCGGCTTCAGTCGCGCACACCGCACGCACGAGTGTACGACCTTCCTGGCAAGGTTACGACCACCGATTGGCCACCACATTTCACGCAACGTGAATAAAAGAAGCTGCGGCCCTGCGTGAAGAAGTCGAAGATGCTCGAACCGAAACAAGAGAACAGAGAAGTGATGTTTAGACGAAATCAAAATAGGAAATTTTTTATTAAAATCAAAATGCGGAGAATCTTGAATGCGTCCACCTACACGAATTATTTCATTATTATCAACAAATAAATTTAATTTTGAAAGTTGATTAAAATTTTTAATATTCCTTTTATTTTTAAGAGTATCTACTAGATCAGGGAAGGATTCTCGCTGACTAAGTTTTGCTAAAATTAATTCAGCTGTTGCTAATTCACTAAGTGATAGTGAACCATTTCGCCTATTTAGTTTTAGGTTCCGTGTATTATAAATAAATCTTAGCATATACGCCATAGCTCGTTTAACTCTTTTAAATTGCGAATATCTATTAAACGGAAATAACGTATTTTCAGCTGTCGTTTCAGCCGCGTAACAACAAATATTCGTTGATTTAATTTCCGGCAAATTGTCAAAAGGTGAACTATTACTATACATGCCAGGTACTTTAAAATTTATATCATGCAAAAATGAAGGCCCCTCCCACCATAAAGATGAGGCGCTAAGGGACTCCAGACCTTGACCCCGCGAGACATAATCGGCAGGATTGTCCTTGCCCGCTACATGACGCCACGGATGTTCCAACGATAACTCGTGAATCTCTGCCGTCCTGTTTTGAACATAAGGTTTCAGTAAATTAGTAGGCATACCTAACCATCCTAATACGATGGTAGAATCCGTCCAAAACACAATTTTATCAAAATTCGAACGTAGCGACCCACTTAGTTTTTTAAACAATCGCGCCCCTAATAATGCACCGCACAACTCTAAACGCGGTATAGTTGTAGGTTTAGTGGGAGCGACCTTGCCCTTGGAACACAACAAGTGAACGGTAACATCACCCGACGCACCGATCGTTCGTATAAAGGCGCATGCACCGTAAGCTATTTGCGACGCGTCAGTAAATATATGCATTTCAATATGAATGGGATCAATGCACATAACATTACGTGGTATTTGTAAGGAAGCCAATGAGCTTAATTGTTTTATAAATTTATACCATCTCTGCGCGATATCGTCGGGAACCGGTTCGTCCCATTCTAGCTTTAATAACCAACACTTCTGTAATAACGATTTAGCAACGGTAATTATCGGGCTTAACAATCCTAAAGGATCGTAAATTTGAGATGCACAAGAGAGAATAGCGCGCTTTGTTAATACTTCATTACCTTGTTGAATTTGCGTATAATAATGAATTTTATCGGTCACGTTATTCCAACCAATGCCTACTGTTTTATTGCTAAGACCGGTTTTATCTAAGAAAGATAAGCGCTCGGAGTGCGACTCGATGTTTGATGAATTGAAGTTCGCGCGGTCATAATTAAAAACCCACTTTCTTAATTGAATACAAGCTGTATTTAAAACCTCACTAGTACCCTGGCAAATATTTTCTAGATCTAATATGCTATTAGAAGTAACAATTAAATCGTCCACATAGAAACAATTATTTATTGTGTCAGCTACGTACGGAACATCGCATTTTTGAGCTAATTCCTTCAAACATCTACAGCTAAGAAAAGGTGCAGATGCAGTACCGTACGTTACCGTATTCAGCTGGAACACCTGAATTGGATCTGAGGGCTCATCCCGCCATAAAATCAATTGCAGGTCACGCTGATCTTTCGCTATATTTATTTGACGATAAAACTTTTCTATATCAGCGCAAGCTACATACCTATTTTCGCGAAAACGTAACAATATTGATATTAAGTCTCCTTGTATTGCGGAACCAATCATTTGCAAATCGTTTAATGATTGACCTGAGCTTGAGGCCATACCTGCATCAAACACTACGCGGAGTTTAGTTGTAATAGCGTGCTCCCTGAACACCCCATGATGCGGTAAAAAATAATGCGGATTACCATAGGTATGAACTAAGCTCATATGACCTAAATTAAGATATTCATGAATAAAATCAGAATACAATTTTTTATACTTAGGGTTTCCTTGTAGTCGTTTCTCTAATGCGTAAAACCGACGTTCAGCTTGGTCTCGCGTTTCACCAAGTATCTCAGGCGGCTCTTTTAACGGATATCGTACACAAAATCGACCATCGGGAAGTCGTACCGTGGTTCGAATAAAATGTTCTTCGCAGGCAGTTTCTTCACTTGTGCGTATTTTATTTGAAGAAACGGGTAATTCTTCTAATTCCCAAAAACTTTTGACCAATTGATCGAGCGAAATTATTTCTGGGGATTGTGTTAAAAAATTACAGTAAACCGGTTTTTGTTGCGTATACGGAATAGAATGAATAATACCGGAAACTATCCAACCTAATTTTGTATTTTGAAGGAATGACCCATTTTTTAAGCGCATTTTTCCTTCTATAATTAATTCCCAAAACACGTCAGCACCTAAAAGTAAATCAATACTTTGACTTTCGTAAAAGTTAGGATCTGCTAACGGCAAATTATGAGGAATCATAAAGTTATTTAAATTGATATTAGTAGTAGGTAATTTAGACGTTATCTTCGACAAAACCAAACATTGAACCCGGGCAGTGAAACTCCCGTCGCGCGATTTTAGTTCAACGTTACACGATTGCGCACATTGCGTTACTGAATTACCTACACCGTAAATATGCTGAGTGGACTGTAAAACGCGTAATTGTAATTTTTTACAAAACGATTCCGTGATAAATGATCGCTCGCTGCCACTATCTAAGATAACGCGCGCCGTATAATAATCACCCGCTGCACTGCGTATGTCAACAACCGCTGTGGACAAAAGAATTAGCTGACCTTTACTAACATCACTGCTATGTAAATTATGGATGCTTGGCGAGTGCTTATTATCTACGACTAATGAATGATTGAGCGTGTGTGCGTTATCGACTGCGGACGGTGAAGCGAGCGCTTGCTCGTAAGTTGCTAACGTAACAACTGGATTATTATTTGATTTTATCGCGTCACAGATTAAACTATTATGCTTTTGGTCGCATTTTCGACATGGGCCGAAAATACAAGTCACCACGGAATGCCCTGAACGCATGCAATTTATACACAAATTCTTATCTTTTACAAATTTTAATTTATTATGCGCATCTAGGTCTATAAATTTTTGACACGAGTACAATGGATGCTGATCGTTACAGAATAAACATAGCTTCTTAAAGTTTTGTGACCTTTTATTTTTATATTGCGAATTTTTAGAACAATTGCTATCGGAAACTATGTTACAATGAATTTTAGAAGAATGATTATTATTTTGAGACGTCGATCTTTTGTTTATTTCGCTATACGTACCAGTTTTACTATGATTAACTATTAGAGTAGTTAATAAATCCGCCTTTTCCTTCAGAAATTCTAGTAAATTGTCTAACTTAATCTGTTTCTCGCGATTTATTTTATAAAATGTATTTTTAAACTGTTCCCATTCTCGTTCGGAAGCGTTATCTAATTTGGAAACCACAATGTAAATAATCAATGTGTCCCAGTGTTCTGTCGGCTCGCCCAGTAGCTTTAAGGTGCGTAAGTTTTTTAATATAGTATCAATTAATTTATTAAGTTGACTAGGTGATTCTTTAGTTATCGCCTGAATTGAAAATATGGCTTTAATATGGCTTTGAATTAATAACCTAGTGTTATTAAACCTATGTAGCATAAGATCCCAAGCTACTTGGTAATTCGCAGAAGAAAATTCAACGTTTTCTATAACAATCTTAGCATCACTCTTTAAACTGGCTTTTAAATAGTGAAATTTCTGTATTTCCGGAATGGTCTTGGAATTGTGAATGAGCGACAAAAATGTGTCCCTAAATTCTACCCAGTGCTCAAGGGAACCGTCAAAGCTAGGGACTGCAATAATGGGCAATTTTACAGATTCGTGACTGCTTACAGCACAACATGACTCATGTAATACGGAGCAGTTAAGCGACTTATTTACCGATTGATCTGTATCTTTTTCCGGATTCACAATACAGTCTAACATGGCCAAAACGACGTAATATTCTTTTTCAAATTCTACGCGAGATGCTATAGATTTTTCAACATCGGACTCGGAATACAGGTCCTCGATTTGGCTTTGAACATGATTGAAATCGTCCAGCAATCTCTGAGCCCCCACAATGCGCAATTTTAATTCTGCTCGTTGACTAACTGTTAACTCAACATGTTCGAATGACGAAACATATTTTTTAAAGTTTGTTAATCGACCTTTTATAAAACCCCTTTTTTTCCGTAACTCCTTTATCATCAAATCTACAGATTGCTCAGACATAGCCATAATTACAGCACAAAGTGAAAAGTTGCAAGTAGGTACTTACGGATCCGCGATACCCGATATAACCTTTCGTCACTCACAAATGCAATACCTTTTGCGAACTCAAGTAATTGTATGCAAACACTGAAAATTGAAAACAGCACAGTATTAGACAAATTATTCAAGGAAGGGTGTAATTTTTTGGCTGGCACGTCTTACCACATCTGCGTATATCGTATATTTCGTATATATAATTCCACATTCAATTAAATCCAGCATCGAAGGATCACAATGTACAATTTTAAGCGTAAATGAAAATACAGGTATGTGTATCCACGTGCGGTTTATTGCGAACAATGAGATTACTTATAATTATAATCCCTCGGGCCGTGTCCAGTTTTATATCACGTCATCAGCAGCCAATAGGAGCGGAGCTCGATGACGTGATACCAGTCGCGTGCGCAATTGCCTTAAAATATTGTCAGGCGTGAACAATATTAAGTAATAAAGTAAAAATAAAAGAAATTTTATAGAATTCTTCATGTATTTAATTTAGATTAATAGAAGAATAAAGTGAAAGAACAATTTATTTAAAATTCCATTTTGGTTATTTGTTGTGGTAGCCCGCGATTTTAATGGCTGTAATCAAGCAAAGGCAATATAGAGCTTTGACGATTTTCTTTTCAGAATTTCAAGTGATTCTAAAGTCCTTCAGAGTTGTATAGCGCATTTTATGGGAGCTGCACTTTATCTATGTAAATACGTGTATGCGATATCGAATAGCGATATACGTTTCTGAAGCTTTATTACGTTATATTATTCATTTGGTCGAAAGGTTGTAATTTTTTTACGGAAAACTCCTTTAGCGGCATTGTAGACTTTTTGTGATGGGTAAAAAATTTTACCACGCGATCTAATCAAAAATTCGTAAGATGAAGGGAGAGTAGACCGCTGGCGCGGCGTAGGAGAGGAAGTATCCCCCTCTCTTTCCACTAAGCGGGAAAAACGTATGACTGTATTTATTGCATTCTTTTTTGGCTACCCTGTATTAAACCAAAAAAATATAAATATATTTAAAACTTATAAACTTACATTTACATGTCGTAGACAAATTGCTTTTTATTCATTCAAATCCGTTCTTTTTATTTTCTATTTCCAAACGGACAATGAGTCCCATTTGATACATCGGACTACAGGTTAAGTTTATGTAGAGATTTTTTATTTTTACAGAAATAAGTTATTTAATGCATCATCATCCTCTATATCTCACACTAAGTGGGGTCCGCACAAGATGTTATAAACATTTTGTGCGGACACATGATTTGGCTTCGTATTTTACGACTGGCCGTCCGCCTGATGTCAACTTATAATGGTCACCTGGTTTCGACACCTCGGTAAGAAAAATTGTGGTTTATTCTACCCAGCCGGATACCACACGGCGGGTCTACTTACCTTTGTCGCCTTTTATGACATCTCGGTAACAAATGAAGGTGGTCTTTTTTACTTAGTCGGATACCACACGGCGGGAAATGCGTTAATTAAGGCATAGTATATTTATATATTAAATCATATTTAAAAAATAGTTGCCACCGTATATTTAGTTGTAAGTTGACAACTGTACTTGTTATTTGGTACAAATTGTACCAACAACTTTAAAGACTTCATTTGCGTCAAATTGAGCGTTTAAGAAACCTAAGTTATGGCCTCTGTTTTTTCGTGTTCTTGAAAGAAAAGCATGCATATATAAACATAATATAAATTGATCTAACACATTAACTGTGAAAGCGAAACAAACACATTGATACATAGAAAGATTAACGAACGGACAATCTTTCATTTTTATAATATTAGCATAAACAGATAGCACAGACAATGATTTCTTTTAGATAACAAATAATTTCAGATGAGAATACTTTATATAGTGTATGTATTACAATACTATTATATTATATTTTTTTATATTATCCGCCGAGTAGCATAGACCACCCTCATTTCTTACCCATGTGTCGTTAAAAGCGACTAAGGTAATTCGAGTCGCCGTGCGATAACTGGCTGAATAGAATAGACCACCCTCTTTCTTACCGAGGTGTCATAAAATACGACTAAGGTAAGTTGACGTCAGGCAGGTGGCCGGTGGTAAATACGAAGCCAAATCATGCGACAACATGTTTATAACATATTGTGCCGACCCTACTTAGAGTGGGATACGGGCATAATGTAATATATGCTTTTATTTGAAAGTTCTACTGCACAGTTAGTCTGTACATAACGAAGGTAATTGAATCTCTTGGGCCAAGCCTCTTCAAGATAACGTATGGATACATTTGCATGGGATGCACGACGCATTGTGCGCTTCATTATGCGTTCCCGTTTATGTTTCGGTTTGTCTATATCGCAATATTTGCTAGATTATACGATGTGCATATTCAAATTCCGTTGCATGCTTGTCAAATATATATACAAGACTGGACTACTTTTTATTTTTTTACACCTTATTACATTTTTATAACAGGTCCCCATTTTTTTGCAAATGAAACATCGCCTATGTTTCTCAGTACAGATGCAGCTTTGTTATCAGTCCAGTAGTTTTTGTGTGAAAACATTACAAACAAATATACAAATTTTTCCTCTTTATAATATTAGTACATATTTACATAGTTTTATTGTGATTCCTCTCTTGTTTCTTCTCTGTCTCTTTTTATTGCAGGTTTAAAACTTTTCATTGTAAGCTTTTCTTTATGCTTTTTTAGTCATTGCAAACATAAGGTTTGCAAATCTTTCAATATAACATAATTCTGTTTGAATTGAATAAATACTAAAATGTAGAATTGATTGAAAATTGTATTTATGGCTGTTAAACATAATGCTGTGATAGTCAAATGGTAATGGGGGAACGAAAAAAGTTCGAGGTTCTGGTTTCGAGTACCACATGTTACCAGAGCTTTATTCCTTTTTTATTTACGTTTTTTTACCTTTTGAAAAATAACCTAGCAAGGCTCGGTCACCCAGGTACCCAGTATATATTTATGAAATTCAGTTCAATTAAAATATTAAAATATTCTTTATTCCAGTAAACTTGTAGACAAGTGCTTTTGAATCGTCAACTCTGCTGGTGATTCCGAAAATTACCTCTACTTAGAAGCTACAGCAAGAAACTTGACGTTTGCTGGTTTAAAAATAATCTTAAAACTATTTACATTTCGGACAAATAAAATTTGACAAAGGCTATATTATTGACAAACAAAAAGTATATGAAAAAAAAACCTTAAAAACAAAATTTTAAATATATTCCCAATAATAAAATATTCACGAATGTAACATTTTCATGTACGTAACTCGCAAACTTTAAATTTCAATAGCGCACGTTAAAAGATACCTTTGTACAGTTTGCGTTCATCTTTCAAAGCAATAACCCGTTTCTTAGAAACTGTATCATACAAAGAGCCCCTCGGCCCGATGTCCAGACCAATTGAATTTTTGTCAAAGCCCCAGCTGTATGTGCCCACTTATTTACCGAACATGTTTTACAATGGTAGTCCGGGCTAAATTTATTCCACTATAGCTTAGGAAATACGAATAGTATAAAATTATAAAGAACTAGTTTTACCCGCGAATTTGTTCGCATTCAAGTTAAGTGTTAAAGAATCCTTAATCCTATCCTATCTTATCCTACTAATATTATAATTTGTGAGTTCATTTCATCCTCCTGCCCTTATCCTACTCTAAGCGGGGTCGGCACAACATGTTATAAACATATTGTCACATGATTTGACTACGTTTATACGACCGGCCGCCTGCCTGACGTCAACTTACTTTAGTCGTATTTTACGACACCTCGGTAACAAAGAGGGTGGTCTATTCTATTTAACCGAATACCAACGGTGGATCGACTTACCTAAGTCGCCTTTTACGACACCTCGGTAAGAAATGAGGGTGGTCTAATCTACTCAGCCGGATATACACGACGGGTCCACTTACCTTAGTCGCTTTTTACAACATCTCGGTAAGAAGTGAGGGTAAAACTATTGTATTGAGCCGGATTCCACACGGCGTACATTCCGGGCTAAAGTAAATAGAAAATTTAAATTATACTTAATGTATACTGGATTATCTGTTTTCACATGCAGAACCTCCAACACTACCACCAAAATACACAAGCACTACATACGTTCGCTATTACAAACTTAACAATCGTTTCGACCCGTAACCGAAGCATAATCAGGAAATAGACTCCACGACAAAATTGCAAAGATGGGATATTATTTTTGCGATTTTGTCGTTTCATTCTATAAATTATTGGTTATATGTGTTTTTCCTGTGACTGCAAGAAAAACTGATTTTTCATCATTATATATGTATGCCCAGTACATAAGCTTTTATAGCAGTTTGGTACACGTGTTCAAAGACAAAGTCAACTAAATGGTGGGGTTTTAACTCGTGACTATATAACTCAGCTTGCTTGGGTAATGCTACGCTTTGCGATTTTTTCGTGGAGTCTATCTCCTGACGATGTTTCGGTTACGGGGCGAAACAATTGTCGAGATTGTGGTGGTGAGTGTGTACAGTGCTTGTATATTGTTGTGCCATCGGTGTCGGGTAGTGCATGAGTTCTTACAAATTCTGCATGTATCAGGTATGAGAACGAATAGTACACTCTACATTTAGCATTACATATATTTTATTTTATCGCGGATTATAGCAAAATAATATTCTCATTACTTTTGTAGCTTTAATAGCAGTAAATTTGGTCAATATTGGTCACTGTTTAACCAACAGTGACCAATATTAGTTAAGAATGTGTAATAGATAGACAAAAATTCTAAAGTATCTTAAATTATGTAATGTTATCTAAGGAAAAACTTTTTTCTATTTTACCCGCAACTGTGCTTGACCTTATTTAGGCATTTAAATACCCTCAATAATTATTTTTTCCTGTTACCGCAAGAAATCAATTTTTTTTCCTCTATTTAGCCCGGCGTAAAAGCTATAATTAATATTTCATTGATATAATAAATAAATAAATAAATAAATATATATATGGGACACTTACACACACGGTCGTCCGTCTCCAAAGTAACTTAATACTTGTGTAATGGGTGACAGACAACTGGTGAATATATACATATATAATTTTTAAAATACTTCAATACAAATATTCACCCAGACTCGAAGAACCAACAAATTCTTTTTATAGAAAATGTTGGCCCTCGGCGGAAATCTCGGCGGAGCTGAAGGCAGGGTCACTACCAACTTCGCCAACGGGCCAGTTAAAATAACCGTTACAGCGCAACAGATAGACATACTATGATATTTTAGTATAATATTATAATGTTAATTTATGTCCGTCATTTTGTACATCGCTCACAAATTCGGGTCGCCGTAATACTCCGTCAAGAGTTATTGTGGCATTTTGAATTCAATATCGGGGCGAAAACTGAATCGATGCGATCATGTGTGAATCGTGTTTGCGTGTACAAATTGTATTAAATTATTGTTTATTACCGTGCATGCATGCGATGCGACCTGGTGTGTATCGAACGTAAATCCAGCATGGATAACTTGATAACTGACATATATGATGATGAAAAGTATACTTATTATAAAACAAAGTCCTCCAAAGGTGATCGATTTTCTCATAATCTATTAAACCGATTTTTGTATGGTTTAAACTTAAAAATAGTGCAATTGTTCTTAAAGGCATTGCAGTTTTATATAAGAGATCGCACAGTTTTAAAAAACCGGTCTGTTGAGGGCTTTAGTCGCGCCGCGTATACCAACAGAGATACACTAACGTAATGTACCAAAGAATTGTAGATCTTATAAAACACTATATAAAAGTCCGCAACAGAAACTATTAGAGGTTTTCAAGTAAGCTGGATTAATAATTAATAATAAGCTATCAAGAAACTATATTTCTTCTTCTTCAAACAATGGACGTCTACTGCTGGACATAGGTCTCTTTAAGGGATCTCCACAACACAAGATCTAGTGCCGCTTGAATCCATTGGCTCCCCATGACCCTTTTGAAGTCAGTCTACTAAGTAGGGGGTTTTCCGACGCTGCTTTTTCCGGTGTGAGGTCGCCATTCCAACTAATTGTATTTAAATAAATGTAATTGTGTAATAAATGTACCTTGACTCACCAAAACCACTTGCGGCTCTAAATGTAGATATTATAACCGCGAAAAACACAATAAAGGTATATTGCGTTACGTCAAAACAATATCAAATTCCTTCCTCAATTGTCACAGTCGCGACACAGCAAATCAAATATGCCAAAGGAGTGTACTCACACAGAATGCGGAGATAACGCTCGCACCAACCGGCGAAATATTATTCGATAATTCCAGTGAAACGGCGCAAAAGAAAAAGTAGGCAACAATAAACAGGGTGTATTCAAATGAGGGGAGCTCCCGCGGGACGCGCGGGGCGAAAACAATGATGATATTACAAACTTATTTAAGGATAGGCCACGAGATCAGCGGGATACACTGTTTTACCATATAATTTTACTGCAGAAGATTAAATATCATCATCCTCCTTCCCTTATCCCATTCTAAGTGGGATCGGCACAAAATGTTATAAACATGTTGTTAAATTATTTGGCTAGGTATTTTAAGAAAAGCCGCCTGCCTGACGTCTACTCACCTTAGTTGTATAGTTGACACCTCGGAAAGAAACGACGGTGGTTTATTCTACTAAGACGGATACCACACGGCGGGTCAACCTACATTAGTCGACTCTTACGACACCTCGTTAAGAAATGAGGGTGGTCTATTCTACTCGGCCGGATACCTCACGGCGGGTCATCTTACCTTAATCGCCATTTATGACATCTCGTTAAGAAATGAGGGAGGTCTATTCTATTTAGCCGGATACCACATACCGTCTGATATACACGGCGTTAATGCTAAAAATTATATGGCTTGTATTTCTTTTTCTTCTTCTGGCGATGGCCGATGGGCGTTGGGGTCTCAAGGTGCTGGAATGGCGACCCCGCACTGGAAAACGCAGTATCGGCAGACCCCCCACGAGATGGACTGACGATCTCAAAAAGGTCGCGGGGAGCCGCTGGGTCCAAGCGGCACAAGGTCGTGTATGGTGGAGATCCCATGAAGAGACCTATGTCCAGCAGTGGACGTTCATCGTTTGATAAAGAAGAAGAAGAAGAACTAGTAACAGTATCAGTCGGGAATTAACTTTAAAGTTTCCCGACTTTTCATTCGTGGCTCTACAAAGTAGTAAATTCAGAAAGAATTGCGCTTGTAACCTTGAATGTTTACGGGAACCCAAAAGGGTTGCCGCCCACTGAGCCGGCCCGGTTACGTGACGTCTTATAATAGGTTGTCTCGTTTTACGGAACGATGGGGCTTTATGTTCCGTGGCGTTATTTCAAACGAAACCCATACTATATGTGTGTGGGTATGCAACGTGATAACATAAACGTATAGAATGATTATTAAATATTATTTTATTTTTGGCCTTATATGGGAAAACTAAAAATACCATCAGTTTATAGGAGTTTAAATTTTATAGGAGATTAAGAAAAGTATCATCAACCTCCTGCCCTTATCCCAATCTAAGTGGGGTCGGCATAACATGTTATAAACGTGTTGTCACATGATTTGGCTACGTATTCGACTACCGGTCGCCTGCCTCTCGTTAACTTACCTTAGTCATTTTTAAACAATTTGTTAAGCAAGAGGGTGGTCTCAACGCGATAGCATACGGCGGAAATTTTTCTATCTTGTATGTAAGCCCATTATATAAGCTTTAATTGCACCTAATTTCAATAATATTAGGCACAATAGAAAGACAGACAGACACACATAATTATAATATAAAGACGGACAAAATTGAACCTTTTATATGAAGCCGAACCCTCGAGTTAGGTATTATTAGTTAGGTACATTTTAATCTCCAATAAACTTTACGATCTGCTTAAGTGTAAATTTTGGTAAAATTTGAGTCACTGGGCATAAATAGTACTATTTATGCCCAGTGACGTATCCATCTAAAAAGTTAACAATGACAGATTGTGGTGGTGAATGTGTGCAGTGCTTGTGTCTTGTTGTGATATTGAAAGTTGGCAGTCTTTTCGTTTATACGAATACTGCATGCATTAGGTATAAAATAGGAGCGTAAAGTGTACATCTCGCATTACATTATTTTTATATCGCCTACAAATATTTCAATAAAAAATTGTGAATACGTTTTTATTTCGTATAGAATCCCTATAAAATTTGTCAGCGTATATCCTATATTTATGTATATTCTTTAATAGATTTTATTTTACTAACATTAATAATTCTATTTGCAAGTTAATTTCAATTTGTTCATTATAAAATGCTATACGAGAATGCTATATGTGCCTGTAAAAATATTTTTTAGTGTAATATGTACTTTAAATATTTTCTAAAACGCTATTAGTTAGTTTAATAATCCAATAAATAAATCAAATACCATGGCTTTATATAAACACTCTATTTATACATAAGGTCAAAAAAAATTATATTGTTCTCAACAAGTTCAGGCCCTCGCTGGAGTTAAGTGCTCGTAAAGGAAGTTTTATCCCTAGAGAATTACCAACACTATATCTCAAGTGACGACACTCGACTCGAGACAATCAACGCTCCGAGATTACACACGTAACTTAGAAAAAATCGCTTTATATAGGGACCAGTGCACACACTGTTCGACCGTTCTGCCAACAAGTGAAATAAATAAATATATGGGACACTTACACACACGGTCGTCCATCTCCATAAAAGCAACTTAATACTTGTGATAGACAACTGGTGAATATATACTTATATAATTTTTTAATACATACTTAAATACTAATATACAGCCATCCACCAACAAATTCATTAAAGTAAAATGTTGGCCCTCGGCGGTAATCGAACCCGCGACCCGCGGAGCTAAAAGCAGTGTCCACTGCACCAACGGGCCAGTCGAAACAGACAGGTTAGTTTCATGTAAAGGTGTAGGTGTATAAATTGGTTGATATATGACGATAGTTGTTGAAAATATTAAAGGTCAGGCCGCTGAGAGCTTTCGACTTACCTTAATAACTTAGGTGAGATTGTTTTATGTATGTGTAAGTTTGTGTGTGTTATATCTAATTATATCTATAAAATTATCTTTATTCAAGTAAGCTTTTTAAAAGCACTTTTGTATCGTTAAGGATCTAATACATTTAATGATGCTACGAGATTCGAGATAGAGATTCTTCGAGAAGAAACTCAGTGGTCAATCTTTAAAACATTTTCAATTTACATTACTTAACCGCAGTATTGTTTGAAGCTTTTATTAAGTTTTTACCAAATAAGCTTTAATTGTGTGATATGCTTAACATATAAGCATATTTATTACACTTAATATAAACTTTTATGAAAACAGGTCTCGAATAGGAGTCGTGACGCTGGAATCAAAAGCTTTTTGTGACCTCTGGTACACTTAAGATATATATCGAATTTTGTTTGATAGGTACATATCAATATTTTTCGTACGAAAATAATATTACTATATATTGTGATGCCACAGTTAGTATGCGTTTTTCCTTGAACTTTTAACCGCAATGTTCTGTTAACAATAAAAAAATACATATTAATTAAACGAGGCAAAGCATGTAATCCGTCCTCGAAAGCATCAAATCCTAATTCAAATTATTATTTATTCAAATAAACTTGCAAACAAGTGCTTTTGAATCGTCAACTCTACTGCTGGTTCGGAAAGCTGTTCCTACTGAGAAGAGCCAGCAACAAAGTCGGCGGTTGCTCTTTTAAAATATAATTCTTACTACTAATTACTTTTAGTTATTACTATCTTGTAAAGGTCGAAGAGAGCTGTAGCCACACTAATTCACTACACTAACACTAAGGGACATTATCCTATATAATACACCAGAATGTAGGCCTCAAGGTTAACTGATTTCAATATCAGTGTTCCAATGTATTAGCTATAAGAGCATTACAAATAGACAGACAAACTTCCGTATCTACATATATCAATCTATAGTTATTATAAAACAAAGTCACCTAAATCTATCTGTCTGTATCTGATCGATCTTCTAGTTACATTTCGTCATTCCTGTCTTGTACAGGTTCGAAGAGAGCTATATCCACACATTCTTATCGTCTAAATAATCCTCAACATTATAGGCTTTCCTATCAGTTCTTTGGGAGCTTTATTTAAACTCCGCAGTTAAAGGCCAACGCATTGCAATGGTGTTAAATGCTCTGTGTGTACTGGATACAGGGTACTTACCTCCCACGTCACGCGCTTGGCACATTCATGTAGGAATATCATATGAGCAGATGTACCGGAGTCGCTAATATGGCGTTCGTGCCTTCGATATTTTTGTTACTAGTCCTATTGGTATGGTTGTCATAGGTAACTTAGGGAATGTGTTTATGGCTATTATATATTTATGGCGTGGCAACTGAAGTCTCAACTACAAACTCTGAGTGTGGGTAAACATTTGTCCAACCATAATCATGGTTTCAGTACACGCATAAAACAGTTAACCTAAAAATTTGTTTCGGAGTGTATGTATGTATGTGGATTTCTATTCATATATATACAATCCGAATACGGATATCATAATTTTCGGAAAGCCTTAGGAAAACCAAGTCACCAATTGAAAATTTTGGTAACGGAACCATCGTTTCTCACTTGATCGGAATCGGAAAAACCATTGTCTATAAAAAATTGGCAGAGTGTCCAAGTTATTCCAACAAAATTTTACGTAAAGGAATATTTAGACTTAATATTATATTATATTAGCGGCCTGCCCTTGCTTCGCACGGGTATAAAATATATATCCCATGTCAGTCAGTGTAAAAAAAATGATTAAAATCGATCGAGTAGTTTTGATTTATTCATTACTGCCCGTGGCCCGCACACGCTAAATTTGGAGAAAAACAATTTCCTTTCCCTATACCAAGAAGAGCTGTGATGGCCTAGCGGTGCGACCGTGTGAATCTCTAGAGACGATCATGGGTTCAAACCCGGGCAGACACCAATGAGTTTTTCTATTAAAACTTATGTGTCTAATTGATAATTGCAATTTATCACACGCTTTTCGGTGAAGGAAAACATCGTGAGGAAACCTGCATATCTCTAGACAATCCTAGGGATATGTGTAACCTACCAATCCGCATTGGAGCAGCGTGGTAGGTCTTAGCTCCAACCCTTCTCTCCAAAAATGGAGAGAGGAGGCCTATGCCCAGCAGTGGTATATTAACAGGCCGTTACTATACCAAGAAGATTTCCTGCTATCTTTGGAATATCTAAATTCATATAGTACATTTTTACTTATTTACTTTTAAATTTTCCCTATGTATTTTATTTTTAAAATTAATTACAGAATGTCTTTAAACAAACTCTTGAAAGAGGGACATAGCTGCTAAAGTCGAAGTGTTATAGGGCGAAGCGCGGCGTCCTCACGGCATTTTAAATCTGTAATATCTCCGAAAATGTTCACTTAAATTACATGCTGCAAACGGCCATATTAATCTATATTAAATCAACTAATTATTTAAGGTATTTAATTGGATAAGGATTAATGCTGTATTGTATAAAAATTGCTTCAAAAATAAGGCAATATTTTTCGTAAAAAGTAAATGACAAAAAATGCTATAGTGGGTTATCCATAAGAGATAGACATATACCATCGCGGACTTTTCTGTAGACCTTTTCAATGTGTACAAATACTTAGTACATTATTTTGATAAATCTCGTAGGGTTTAGCCTGCGTTTGCAATGTAAGCGGGAAAAAATGTAATTATTTACAGAAACCTCAAAAATTACAGTATTTCTCTACTCCGTTTTGAATGTTATGATACGTACAAACCTTCCTCTGGAATCAACTCTATCTATTAAAAATAACCGCATCAAAATCTGTCGCGTAGTTTTAAAGTTTTATGCGTACATAGGGATATAGGGACTTTGTTTTATAATATGTAGTGATGACTAGCTGTTCTTGCCGCTACATAAAAGTAGTTATTGTGGGTTAACTATAAGAGACTTTATATCGTGTGTTTGTAGATATACAATTCTCTAGTACATTATTTAAGTGTATCTTTGTTGGTTTAAGCCTCGCATGCGATTTAAGCTCCCAGCAGGCGAGTTTTTTTATAACTGCGCAATCTCTTCATCACATTTTCATAAATATTTCTAAACTTAAACCTTTCAGAAAAAACGCTCTACGCTTGAGTGAAAAAGGTACAAAAATCGGATTTTCAGAAAATCGATCAAATAAAGAGTGACAGCTGTTGGGAACTTTTATAATAAGTGTAGGTAATTCCATGGTACCAGATACAATCAATTACAATTGGATTTCTATCTACCCATATATAAGTGTTGCCTAAGGCTTTACGCCACGGGTGAAACCGTATGTTTAGTGTGTATAAAAAAGGAAACTTTCGAGTCATTAGACCACATAGGTACCATTTTATTTAATCAGTCTGTAATTAATATAGGGTTAGGTTATTTAAGCGCTGACAGGTCACACGATAGCGGGCACACCTGCTCTTAATTTCCCATCGGGCGAATAAATTTTATGCCAAAACTTTAGGCGAGTATATTTTGCCGTCCGCAATTTTTATAATCTCGCATTTGTCCTTCTGTTCGGATACCTTATAATTTATTTATACTTCTTTTGTGGTTTACGGTTGAATTGTTTCTATTTTTAAATTTATCTGTTTATTTCTTTTCAGTTGTAATATAACTCAACACGAAGTTTATACAAAATCGCTTTATATTTTCTACATATTTATTTATTTATATATTCTTTCTCGAAGCGATATCTTAACGTGATTACATTCATTCAAAATAACTTTTCTTTAGATAAGTTTGTTAGCTATTTTGCAGAAATTAACTGTCCAAGCGAATACCCAGATTTCCTAAACTTACTGAGTCAGAGATAAGTAATTCACTGACCATTTGTTTTGTTTCTTAATTTATATTTAAGGTATAATAATAAATAAATAAATAATTTGTTACATTTAATATTTGGAGATAATAATATTTCTACCCCCAATGTAAGCCTGCAAAGGGTTTCATCTAATTTTATATAATAATAAAGAATTTAATTAGCAACTGAGTTAAGAATGTTATATTATAATGTTTATACTCAATTAAGTTAATGACGTAATAATTTGGCTTTCTGTCTGCCTGTTTGCAAACAGATTATAACATTTTGCGATTTATACATATTATTATACAAACAGACAGTTCTTGAGCACGGTAAATGCAACTTTGCTGAAACATTGAACCTTATATAAAAGTATAAAGTTAAAGGCAAGATGTGACTTGTATGTTTATATAACAATATGTTTGTCAGCAATTTATAAAGTTTCGTCCACTAATGCCATATTTAGCGCTGAAATATAAGATGTTGCAAAAATATGCAGCTCTCCGTGAAACTGTTCTGTAGCTAGTTATATAAGGTCATAGTTATAAAGCGATGTCGGATAAGCAGGGTTAAACTCTGTAAGCGAAGTTTCTAGAACTTTAACCACTTAGTTAGTGCCGGACGTAGCGGTTTGATTACGCTGATGTTATTCTACAATATCTTGGCTTTGGTTGTAGCAAAAATAACAATTCCAGCTAACTGCAGCAGAATTAACGATTCCAGTCTTTGTTATGGTTTTTTTCCTATTCCGATTATTTAAAGGGATTGTGTTTTATGTAAGAACTATGTAAAGTGTAACGTAAATTAATATTCTGGAATTCAACTGCAATTAAAATTATAATTTTTTATTAAAATAAAATAAAATTTGTAACATAACGTATTTGTAACACATATAGTTCCTTATGGTAGAGGTGCTTTTGTAGTGATTCCAGTAAGAGGTCGCCCCTACAGCTGTGATGGCCTAGTGGTGCCACCGCGCGACTCTTTCCGTGGGAGTTGCAGGTTGAAATCCAGGGCAGACATCAATGAGTTTTTCTATTAAAATCTTATTACCTGGATGACCGAGCATTGTTCGGATTTTTTTTAATTAAAATAAAATATATGTTTTTTTATAGGTTTTATTTAAACCTAGCTAGCTCGATTTTTCTCCCCTAAAACCCCCAAACTGAATTTCAGAAAAATCGTTGGAGCCGTTTCCGAGATAAGATATAAGAAATCTAGTATAATTATAAGAAATATTTCAACGGGTAGATATGAATAGGTCATTCTTTAACACAATCGAGGTAAGTTGCTGAAAACTAACAGAATAACTACTAACAGTACAGACTTAATTTACTCAAATTTCAGTTCTTTAAATTTTCCACGAACAAACTCCCCAGCTAAATAACTCATTTTCGTTTATTAGCTCGTTTTCAACTTGAATATAATTTTGAAATATCTTTGTTAAATATTCTGTGTTATTGTACTGCAGTGTTTAGTTCAATGGTCCAAAACTACATTCTGGAATAGTCTAGCAGAAAACATTAAATTATACTGTACATGGGTAGGTATAACCTAGTATGATTAGTTAGGTAAATATTTATAGAAGCAGGCGTTAATTTGCGGAATTTCCTAGTACAGAAGTTATGATAGAATTATTATGCTATAATCCACGTTTGTTCAAAGGATCAATGTAATGCTAAGTGTATGAAGGCAGCGTTCACATACTTTATTCATGCAGGATAAGTAACCACACGTATCGCAAAACGCCGCCAATACCAAAACTCCACACACTACACTAGCACTACATACTCTCACTACCACAATCTCTACGATCGTTTCACTCTGAAACCGAAGTAGGATATAAGTCAGGAGAATAGGCTTCACGACAAAATGGTAATACCAATAATTTCGGGGCGAAACGATCGTAGTGAATGTGTGTAGTGCTTGTGTGGTGTGTTGTCGGTGGCGGCGCTTTTGTGATACGTGTGATGACTGACTGGTCTTGCATGTATAATGTAATTGAACGTTGCCTGCTTCATACAGTTAGCTTTACATAGATCCATTTATCAAACGTGGATTACAGCAAAATAATTCTATCATAACTTCTGTACTATGGAATTTCGCAAAGTAACGCCTGCTTCTATAAATTACTTCAACATAAATATATTGGTTCTACTGCACAGTTAGTCTGTACATAACAAAGGTAAATGAATCTCTTTGGCCAATCCTCTTCAAGGTAACGTATGGATACATGCATGGGATGGGAAGTGGTATCTTATTGGTGGCGATGTATTATTCCATACTACAGTTTCGGATTAAAAATCACAGGGTACGTTATTAGGATATTATACTTTACTTTACTTTTTTATACTTAGCAGCTGCGATCATTTACTACTTTACTTTACCCAACCACTTTACCCAAGTTTACCCCCACTACACCTTCCCGTGCTGTTGGAACACCTCGAGGTCATATTTATTTCCAACATCATGAATACATGTAGAAGTTTTGACGAAGGCGGAATAATAATTCGGAACCCTGTTACAGTACCCCTAACAACGTACGCGTATGAACAAAATTGTCGCGACCTAATTAAAGTAAATCCCACAGTTGGTACAAAGTGGAACGAAGTTAAATCATTAGGCGGCGAGAGTGCTCGGAGGCTGCATGATTGACAAACTGAGCAACCGTGCTAATTAGTTCACTGAATAAACTTGATGCACGGATGTATGTTACACCGAACTGACTCTTGCAGACGTTCTCATACTATTTAGAATAGAATAGGTCCATAACAACAACTGTGGTGTACATCAGAGTATTAGGAAACTCTATTGTACACCACATAATTTACAACACACACCACACCATATAACACCACATTACACCACATAATTTACAACAGTACTAATTTACAAAAATAATAATATAAACTGCGTGATACAAAGAGACAGCATTATAGCGATCTACTCGTAGCGATCTCTACATAACTTTGGGCTATGGAGCTTATCAATTTAAGGAAGGAAGGTAGTTGATGCAAGAAATAAATATACAAATATGATAGACGAAATTATTAAATTTCGGAGAACAAATTGGGATTTAGATTCCACATTTATCTTTATCTTGTGCCTCTGTGACTAGGCAGCTTCGTAAAGTTATTCCTATCCTTTGCTAGCCAGAACTAGCTAGCTAGCAATAGTAATTTCCCTTTTTCATTCTACATTTATAGCCTTTATAGTACTTAAGTTTTTTAAGCCCCAACCCTTCTGAGTAAAAGCAATTTTATGTCATGTCAGCAACATTCATGAATTTTGTTTCCGAATTATTAATACGCTGTTAGCTATTACATCGCAACATCGACGGTCAAGTCTAGTGGCGTACAGCCACAAATAAATTTAGAAGCAAAACCATAGCTCATATAATGTATAGTTTTAAATAACTAGTACGTGATTTAAGGAAAACTAAAAATGTTATGCGAAATAGGCATATAGGAAATATAATATACGTGACAATATATTTCCTGTATTTCGCTCGCCCCGTTGAAATCCGCAGTTATCCGCATAAGCTAGGTATTATTCTTTGTTATTTCTCTATCACTTACACTAACTTAATCATTATCATGTAGTCAGTTCAATTGCGTACCGTTCTACCAGAGACGCAATGGTCAATACGAAGGTTCAAAGCGAAATGTGTTTTTAATGAATCTTAATTACGATTCGGTGTAAATGCCGCCATTTGCACGGTGTTCGTATTCAAGCAGCGCATCACCCATACATCGCTGCGACGCAAATCGCGCACTTTGCATACACTCCGCGCCGAATGCGCCGTTTCACAAAAGAGGGATTTGATGCATTTATTGCGAGATGTATACACTGTATTCGTAATTACTATGTCAGTTTACCGTTTATACCTCTTTCGTGCAATATTGCCGTGGTATCCAGCCGAGAATAATAGACCACCCTCATTTCTTACCGAGGTTTCGTAGAAGGTGACTAAGGTAAGTTGACCCATTGTGTGGTATCCAGCTGTGTAGAATACACCACCCTCATTTATTACTGAGCTTTCGTAAAAGGCGACTTAGGTAAGTCGACCCACTGTGTGGTGTCCGGTTGAGTAGAATAGACAGCCCTCATTTTTACCGAGCTGTCGTAAAATACGACAAAGGAAAATTGACGTCAGGCAGGCGGCGACAACGCCACTGCCACCACAATACAAACGCACTACACACGTTCACTATCACAAACTCAACTTTCGTTTCACCCTGCAACCGAAGCACCAAAATTCAAATTCAAATTCAAAATATTCTTTATTCAAATAAACTTGTAAACAAGTGTTTTTGAATCGTCAACTCTACTGCTGGTTCGGAAAGCTGTTCCTACCGAGAAGAGCTAGCAAGAAACTCGGCGGTTGCTCTTTTTTAAAAATACAATTCTTAATGCTAGTTACGTTTAATGTTTCTATCTTGTACAGGGTCGAACAATATTTATATCCACGCATTTTTATCGTCTAAATAATCCTCAACAGTATAGTAGGCTTTCTGTATCAGCCTCTCCTTAATAGTGTTTTTAAACTGCTGTAATGGCAAAGTTAAAATTGATTGTGGAATTTTATTATAGAATCTTATTCCCAAACCCACAAACGACTTACGTACTTTTTCAAGGCGCAAAGCAGGGGCCGCAAGCTTATGTCGGTTCCTACTTTGTCTATTATATACATCGCCTATTGTTTTATAATTCTTTATATTATTATATACAAAAATTAAATTACTTAAAATATACTGTGAGGCAAATGTAAGAATACCTATTTCCTTAAACTTCTCTCGCAGGGAATCCCGCGGACTTAAATTGTATATGCCACCAATCAAGCAAGCATAGTTTTATACAAATTTGTCCAACCCCCACCACTTATTTTGCGAAACAAGCTTGAAGATTATAGAAAAATGATTTCATTATTACTTTTGTAACAACAGAATTATGAAATAAAACACTAATATGAATTACTAACATAATAAATATATTTTAGAATTGAAACAATAATTTGAATGAAATTACAAAATTATACCGCGGTGGAATCGTAGCTTAAGCTCAAACCTTGTTGTAATGAATAATATTTCACCTGTCGCTCGTCTGGTAGCGTCCCTTGGTGCGGGGCTTACCCGATAATCCCCTGGATGCTGCGGCATCTCGAGATATATAATTTAGTTTCATTTACAACACCGACTGCTACCTGCTAATACCTCGTAAAAGTATATAATAAAGTGTATTTCTTTTTGCACCCTTTTCTTTAAATAAATAGTAACATTTTGTTTTTGACAATGGACTTTGAAGGAATATATATATTTTAATATTATACGCTGTGTAATATCCGGTTGAGTAGAGTAGACCACCCTCTTTCTTACTGAGTTGTCGTAAAAGGTGGTTGAAGTAAGTTCTCTTTTTTACTGAGGTTTTGTAAAAGGCGACTAAAGTAAATTGATGTCAGGCACGCGGCTGGTCTTAAATCATATGAAGACGAATCAGTATAATTGACGAATCATATGATTTGTAACATGTTCCGACCTAGAGTGAGATAAGGGCACGATGTGATGATATTTTTTAATAATATTAAACATGTATGAAATAGGATAGTCACCTCTACATTTAGCATTATATATATTTTCTATTTACTCAATCGCGAATTTTGTATTATGGATCTTTAAAAAGTTACGCCTAATTCTATAAAAAAAACAAAAAGAAAGGCTATAGAAACTTTATATAATTTTTGTTTTTGCGTAATCCTGTATATTTATTTGTGTATATGCTAACTTTGGAAAATAATAAACTAATCGTGCCATATATTTATTTATATCATTAATCAATTAATAAATGCTTTTATTTCTGAATGTCGTTTTTAATTTTCGTAGAAGCCACCACCGCTAATACCGGATATTAGCGCGATGTTTGCGGTCCGGGTCGCACCTGCAAATATATCATTTGCAAATTCATATCGGTTTAAATTGGGTACTGTTCATATAGCGTTCCATTAGGAGTTAGAAATTTTTCAATTATTAAAACGATCAGCTTTTAAACAATTTAAAAGTTATTTTTGCGAATATTGAGATAAATTTTTTGCCATTTTGATTTGCCAAAAGATTTGTGAAAAACAAAAATCAAGCCAAAAACCTACTGCTGCTCCTTTCTCCGTTTAAGTTTCCTTTCTCCGAGACAAGGGTTTGAATTAAGACCTACGTTGCTCCAATGGGGATTGATAGGTTTCACGTATCCCAAAGTTTTTTTAGAGTTATGCAGGTTTCCTTACGATGTTTTTCTTCACCAAAAAAGTGTGATAAATTGCAATGTGTCACACATTTTTGGAACAGAAAAACTTTAAATTGGTGTCTGCACGGGGCTTGTACTTATAACTCTTCCGAAATGATCGCTGCTGAGCTATCACAGTTTCGCATATATCACAAAGGGTATTTAAACGTTTGCTTTGAGACATACGCAGTCTTGTGTGGAGCCCATATCATTCTTATTAAAATAATAAATGCGGAAGTTTATTTTTGTTTGTCTTTCACAGCTAATCTCCTAGAACTAATAACTAGAATCAAATTAAGTAGAGGAGAGTATCAAATTGAAGATCTAAAGACCTACTTGTTCAAGCACTTTTGAGTTAAAGTTAGCTCTAGCAAAATTTCCAAGTGTGAACGCAGACTCGGTTTTAGTTTATCGTTCCAATTATGTAATACGTTGTTATACGAGCATCCTGCACATGTCCGGACGTATAACCATTTATATATAGTATTTGCTGCGGTTTTATCAGCTTATTGCCTTATTTCCCTATTAACGAGCAGGTGATATTTCACGATTGTCATCAACATGTCTATTAATTTAATTATTTAGCCGCAGAATGTTTGAAATTAGGTTACAATACCTACAAATGTTATGGCAAAATGAGACAAGTCTTCTGGTACGGCTTAGGCCCACCTGCTGCTCCAATCAAATCAAAATCTTTAATATTTAAATGATCTAATCTTGTATATATAATCTGAATTTCGGAAACGGCTACAACGATTTTCATCAAACTTACTATGTAGGAGATTTTGGGGGCGATAAATCGATCCTTTTGGCGATTAAACGAAGAAACGCAGTCAGTATTATGGATTAAATTTAACATGATTTGTACTTTAGTACATGATACTTTAATATGTACAAATTCTATATTAAAATTTATCCATACTAGTACTAGACATGTAAAAGTCTGTCTATTGCGTTTTCATAACCAATTCGCTAGAATATTATTGGTTAAATTAAAAATTATAGGCCCAAATAATCAGCTTAGCGATTCAGCGTGAAAACGCGGCCAGCAGTTGGGACCATTCCACGTGGGCATGATTTGTATAGCCCTAGCGTGTAAGTAATTTAAGATAGATATAACTTGTACGTTTAAAAATAAATAGATGTATATTATAGGCTATATCGGGATAATATACATTATATAAGAATTTCCGTTTTTCCTTCGGAAAGAGCAAACATAATACACTATTTTAACCCAACGTTTACAAAGCAGTGTATAAAACTAGTGGTATGATAATTTGTTAAAAATTATAATGTACTTCGTGTCATACAAATAGTGAATATTAAAATGAAACATATGCGATAACGCGACTCTTTCTGATTTGGGTGCTCGCCCGCTGTATTTACCCAATTAGGGAGGTGTGCTTCGCAACTGCAAACTTCGTCGGGAAGTTGTGCTTGCATCACCCGCTTTGAGTTCGGGTGTGTGGAGCTTGGTGTAAGGTATAAGAGGGCGGATATCAACCCGAAATATTTCTACAGTCCGATATAGTCCTCCACAGCGCGTCGCTTTAAGCCGAGCTCCGGCCTCACAGGAGGCACCCTTAAGGCAACGCTCCCAGGATGCTGCGAATTTCGTTCGAGACCCGCTCTCCCATCACCTCAACCCCCGGCGATGCTTCTGCGCTCGCCCATCCTCCCGGTGACGCTGTCAAAGTCTTCATGGCTAACAGCCTTAGTTAGGGTCCGAAAAAAAATACGGAAATATTTGTGGTAAGCAATGAACATAATTGTTGCTTCCACAGGACTTTCGTCGCTGGACTGAGTCTGGGTAAAGTCAGTTAATTAATGTGATTTATATAGGACAATGTCTATAAAAACGAGTATGTATAACCGGCTAGCTTCGTGGTTCTATTTACTAAATGGTAGTGCAATTATTTCAGAATGTTTAAGTTAATAGTACATTAACGTTTTTTTGTTAAAGAAACTAGGGTGCTTTAGTCATGTAAGTAAGTAAGTAAGTAGCGGCCTGTTACTCTCCCACTGCTGGGAATAGACGTTCTCTCCGTTTTTGGAGAGAAGGGTTTGGAGCTAAGAACTACTACGGTGCTCCAATGCGGGTTGATAGGTTACACATATCTCCAGAGCTTGCAGGTTTCCCTGCATATCTCTATAGAGCGATCACGATGTTTTCCTTAACCGAAAAGCGTGTGATAAATTGCAATTATCAATTAGACACATAAGTTTTAACAGAAAAACTCATTGGTGTCTGCCCGGGTTGCTCCTCGAAAGAGTGGCAAGGTGTTATCGCTGGGCTGGGGTGTTCGAGCGAGCGCAGAAGCATCGTCAAAGTTGCGAAGTGCTGTAGAAGCATTTGCCGCAGATGCAAAATGCAAATAATTTATACAAAACAGTCGTTACTATGCGGAATTCCATATACAATTACATTACTGGTAATCGTATTTGTCGGTATTGATTTACGATCGTAGAAATTGTCGTAGTGAATGTATGTAACGCTTATAGTGATTTTGGTGGCGACGTTTTGTGATACATGTTTAATGACTAGTCATGCATCTATATATGTGATCATTCTCTGCTTCCACTACGCATTACACAGATTTTCTTAATGAAAGCGAATTATAGCAAAATAATTCCATCATACATTCTTAACTTATGCCTTTTTCAAGATGCATAAAATTTAGATTTAGATTTATTATTTGTAATAATGTATTGTATTTTATTGTAATTGTTATAATGTATTTATCTATGTGTTATGCAGCACTTAAATAAATAATGTTCCTTACTTTCTTTCGTCTTTTTTTCTAAATATTTTTAGTTAAACGCTCTTGCCTTGTCGCACAGAATATAACTCGCTTCCCGTCAGTGTGAGCAAGTTTTATTGTAACTCGAAAGCAAGTCAATTGCGCTTTGGGAACACTGTAACGCATGATATACGTACATGCGATTGGTTAGTGGGTAAATTTGTTTAGTATAAATGCCATAAATAAAGTAATTTTGTGAATTAATACGGTAAAACCATTATTCTCCTGCCCTTATCCCACTCTAAGTGGGGTCGGCACAACATGCTATAAAACATGCACATTACAAAATTAAGCGTATGTGAAAATTGAAGATTATTTAGCAAGTAAAAAGCCTGGATTTGAAAATCATTTTAGCTTCATACAAGACTGCGGTTTAATAATAATGTAAAATTTAAAATGTTTAAAAGAGTTTCTTTTTGGTTCTTCTCGGTAAGAGCAACATTCCGAACCAGTTATAGCTTAATTAATCTATTGATCCTTGACGATTCAAAAGTGCTTGAAAGAGATCACTTAAAACTACAAATGTTAATAAAGTTATATAAAAAGCTTTGATTTGAAATAATATTTTAACCTGTAAATATTTAGCAGGGTAAAAACATATTTTTGAAAAAGCGAGTTTTACTGCTAGTTCTTATCTTCAACTTTTTCGAACCATTGGCTTCATTACAATTTGACGATTGGAAAGTGATTTTGAATAAAGAATTAAATTTTCATTTGAATATAACGGTAGAAAATTTTATTTGTTATTCAAGCAAATCAAATATTCGGTAAATAATATAAGAGAAGTCGTAAAAAAATGTGATCTTTAATAAATCGTCGCGTACGAAATGAGCGAAAATTTCATCACAGTTTTATGGCTGTCTATATTTATGGCTACTACGAGATTTACATGAAAATCGATTCATCGTAACAGCGCGCTCTCACATGCCATCAAAGATGTACCACTTTGAACACAATATTTACATATATTCGTATAAAAGATTCGAGGAAGGCAATATGCTTTATTATATTGTTTAGATATAGAAACCTCTTTATTAATATTATACTAGTGGTACACGTGACTTCGTTCCACTTTGATTATTCAATTTTTTTTAAATTTGTTCTGTTATCGATTTATCAGATGTCCTTTGTATATTAAATAGCTATACCTGTGACTTCGCTTGCGTGGATTACACTGTATTTTATTGAAATTGTGAACATAAAAGTATTTATTCTGAGTTAACTATAAGAGATAGAGACATGCTGTCGCGGTCTTTTTTGTAATGTTTTTGTAAATCTCCAATTCTTTAGTACATTACTTTGATGTATTTCTGTTCGTTTACGCGGCGCAAACGACTAAAGCTCCCAGAATGCGAGTTTTTTTTACATCTTCGCGACCTCTTCAATGCTATTTACATAAAACGGCAATATACTATGAAACTATAGGTAAAGCAAATCCGAAAGAAAATTTGCACTACCTTTTACTAAAAACCGTAAAAAATTCGTTCAGTAGATTTTGAGAAAATCGATTACATACAGACAGACAGCTTTTGGGGGACTTTGTTTGATAATAAGTATATATAGGTAGATGATTCGTCAAATTTATCAAAATAGATGTGTGGAGATGCTATGTGTTACGTTGCATTAGTAGAAATCGATTGAAATATTTTTTATATTGATTAACTCATGGTATTTTGTTTCAACGCTGCGTCTTATCCAAGCCAGACGAATTCGTTTAGTTTTTTGTTTAAAGTGGGGTTAAACAGACTTAAACACAAAATCAAAAATAAAAAATACAAAATCTTCTATTAGTGCGAAGTCTCTATTATCACATCATTAGACTGTAATATCCACTGGATCTTCAAATATATTATTTTTTTAAATAATTATTTTAATTAATAATAGCACTTATTTGACATACATGTAGCTGCCTGACGGAGCTACAAATACTTTACCTTTGAATGTAGCTGCCTGACTATCACGTCGGGGTCACCAGTTTTAGCGAGCTGGTTTCGCACAGTGAGTACTACGTCACAAAAACAAATTATAACCATCAACTATTAAACGTCGCATTATATCATCAACTCGTCACATTGATCCATCATAATAAACTATAGCCTTGGTGTGATGTTTTATTCTCCCGTAGAATATATATCTGTCGCTATACCAAACTTCTCTGATTATAGATAATAAGCATTGGTATGTCGTTTCATTTACTCCTTTTCCTATTTCCTGGTAATGGTATTTCAGGTACAAGGTATATGGTATTTGCTTTAATAGGTAAACAAAGGTAAAGTATTTGTAGCTCCGTCAGGCAGCTACTTTTTTTTTATTACTTACTTACTTACCGTTACTTATTACTTACTTATTTACTTACCGTTCAGTCACCTTCACACGCTATATGTTTAAACTCTTATTTACACCGTAAAAGGAATGTCAGCCAAATGTATCGGTTTTGACATCAATCCATTGATATCGCGTTGTACGAACAAAAGGCTCCAAAAATAAAAGCTGCAAAAGATTATTTGTTTCGCATTTTTGTTTGCGTATTTTATTCTCTGCGGTAAAAACGATCCTGATTCAAGGCTCAATAAAAATTCCGATGAGGCTGATAAAAAATGCATGCAGAATCTAACAATGAGTAATACAAACTAAACTATAAGACAAAATAAAAAAGTAATAATAAAATTATTTTGCTGATTAAGTAAAATATATATAATGCTAAATGTAGAGTGGACTATCCGTTTTCATACCCGAAATATGCAGGATTTGTAAAAACACATGCACAAACCTCCACCCCTGCCACCACAATATACAAGCACTACACATTTACACTATAATGATTGTTGAGTTTGGGATAGTGAACGTGTGTAGTGCTTATGTTTGTACTTTATCGGGGATTATAGCAAAATAATTTTATTGATACTTTTGTATTATAGATCTCCGCAAAGTAACGCCTAGTTCTATACATAATAGGGTAAAATATTAGGCATAGACATTCTGAGCATGAGAGACATAATAGGGTAAAATATTAGGCATACACATTCTGAGCATGAGAGACATAATAGGGTAAAATATTAGGCATAGACATTCTGAGCATGAGAGACATAATAGGGTAAAATATTAGGCATAGACATTCTGAGCATGAGCATGACAGACATAATACCTAATGGTAAAAATGCATACTGAATTAGGTAAAAATAAAATTAGGTAAAAATGCATACTTAGTGATAAAAAATAGGAATGGTCTATTCTACTCAGCTGGATAGAACACGGTGGGTCAATTTTTTTAGTCGCCTTTTACGACATCTCGCTAAGAAATGTAAGTGGTCTATTCTACTCAGCCGGATACCACACGGCATAAAAGGATTATAAATTACTTATTTATTCATTTATTATTTTTTGTCTTAATTCTGGTAGTGAACGTGTGTAGTTTTTGTGTATTGTGGTAGCGTTGTGCATGTGATTTTCCACACACGAATCGACGAATCCCACATGTATCGGGTATGAAAACGGAGATTCCACTCTACATTTAGAATTATCTATATTTTTCTACTAGCAATCGCCAGCGGCTCCGCGTGAAAAGATTAGAACCGTAATATAGTCTTTTGATAACCACAAAAATGGTTAGTGGGTTAACCTTTAAAGCTAGACATATGCTGTCGCGGACTTTTATTTAGAACTTTTAGAGGGAAACGATTTTGCAATATATGATCTTTGAATAACTATCACCGTTTACTCAGCGCACGCAAGGAAAGCTTTAAATTTTGCCGTTTTCGTAATATTTTTTATTGCTGCTCCTATCCTATTCATCTAAGCATAATGTTATATAACCTATAGCCTTCTTCAATAAATGGACTATCTTACACTGAAAGAATTTTTCAAATCGGTCCAGTAGTTCCTGATATTAGTGCATTGAAACAAACAAACAAACTCTTCGGCTTTATAGTATAAATTTATTTTTTGCGGATTATAGCAACATAGTTTTATTATTGCTTTTGTATTATGGATCTTAATTCTATAAATTATTCGAATGTAACAAGCATACAGTAAGCCCCCTGCCAATTCAAAATCAATACAACAAATGAGGGTAGAATTTCATCTGTCCATCAGTGTACGTCGTTGTGGCTCAAAGCGTTAATCTGTCCGTCCGTCCGCCCTAACATGGGTACAGCTCTCTATGAAATTGCTTATTTTTTTCCGCGACAACATGCCACATTGCCCTTTTGTGGTAATGTGGATGTGTCATATAAAATGGGAACCAGTGTTACAAATAACAATACCCCTTCGGTGGTATGGTATTAAATGATGTTATGTGATGGTTGATGTGATGGGAGGGTAGGCGCTATTGCGACACGATAAACATTGGCTCCGTATTAAAAGTAAACATAAAATACAAACAAGTGTTTTTGAATATTATAAATTGGCTCAGTGTATTCATAATCAAAGGACTATCCAAATACATTGTGGACAAAGTGCAAAAACAGCAAATAACTAAATATTATAGTACAATATAGTGGATTAAATAAGGCCTCAAAACTGGATTATTAGTGACATTTCCTGCAATAAACTTCTAACAGTGGTCTACAAATAAATGCACGAAGTGAAAAAACTATAATACTCGCAATTCAAGTGCAAAAAATTACAAAAAGATAAAAATCAATAACATTGTACATGATTTTGCAGTTTTGGTCGATATAGCAGCGCCATCTAGAATTAAATTCTCAAATCTGCTAAGACTGATGCACTACAAAGTTGTTTTGTTTGCTAGTACCTAATCAGGCCGACAGAGGGCGTTACTAGTACCAAAACAATACTAAAATAATCTAAATTTTTTATAATCGTAAAAATATAACCCAAAATCATGGAAGAAGTGATGAGTATGCTCAGAAAAATACAAAATGAGCTGAACGAACAAAAAATAACAATTGTACACTCAGCCGATAAAGTGACGGAACAAGTCACGCAAAATATAAACAACACATTAGAAGAAAAGTTTAATGCATTAGATATTAAATACGACAATCTCAAAGCGAAGCTGGAAAACCAAGAAAAAAGGTTGTATATTCTAGAAAAACAATCAAAACAGAGGAACATCGTAATTTTTGGTCTAACGGAAACTGAAACATCTTACGCGAACTTAGAAAAAAACGTAATAAATTTTATAAATAAGTATTTCTCTATAGAGTTAGATCGCAGAGACATTCAAGAAACTCGACGAATAGGGAAGAAAGGAGAGCGTCCCCGGCCGATCGCTGTAACGTTCACTTCTTTGGGTACGAAAATAGAAATCTTTAAAAAAAGGTCAGTGCTCAATGATACGACTTATTACATCAAAGAAGACTTTCCACAGCACATTCTGGAAATACGAAGAAAATTGCAAGAACAAGTAAAAATCGAAAAGGAGAAGGGGAACTCCGCCACTATCAAGTATGATAAATTGATTATACACGGCAAAAAAATTGATACACAAGACAATAAGAAAAGAACCGTGCCAATATCACCAAACTACAATGACCCTACGCAATCGGAACCAAAGACACAAACCTATAAAAAGAACAAAACTCAAACGGGATTACAAAGAACAACGAGTTTGTCAGATGATGTTATCAAACCTGGAATACTTAGTTTCTTGACAACTAAAAATCAAAACACTCACAACCAGAAAAACTTACCAAATAAACAATAGCAATTACCTCCTTCTCTCACGGAAAACGCAATACAAACAAAATCAAATAATAAACCATATCTTCCCAGCCGGCTGGTCACCGTGGAAGATTATGACCAAAACCCTCCAGAGAAAAATTTAACAGTTTTTCCAAACAATACTAAAAACAATCGTCACAACATCCTATATATAGCGACTTACAATGTTAAAACTCTGTCAACATATTCACGCTTACTGGAACTAACAGATTCTTTAAAAAACGTAAAATACGATATTATCGGTCTCTCAGAAGTCAGAAAACTTGGCAACAAGATAGAGGAACATGACGAGTTCATTTTCTACCACATAGGAGAAACGCCAGGATTATACGGAGTAGGATTCATTATCAAAAAATACCTGAAAAAATACATAAAAAGCTTTAAGGGACTGTCAGAAAGAGTAGCGCTGCTAAAGGTACATATCAACGATACAGATCTAGGCATTATTCAAGCTTACGCCCCAACAGAGGCCTCTGAAGACGAGGAACTAGAGCTTTTCTACAAGACTGTTGATAAAGCCATACGACTCGCAGGAAATAATATAATAGTCATGGGCGACTTTAACGCAAAAATTGGCCTACCCAATCCAAGCGAAATCATCACTGGAAAATATGGGTATGGTAAACGAAACTGCAGAGGAAATAGACTGATCGATTTCGCGCACGAGTACAATCTAGCCATCATGAACACTTTTTTCAAAAAAAATAATAAACAGAGATGGACTTGGAAATCACCGGATGGTAAAACAAGAAACGAAATAGACTACATCCTAAGAAACCTACCGAGGAACATAGACAATATACAAGTCTTAAACATCACCTATCCTTCTGACCACAGACCTGTAAGAGCAGCTTTCAATATACTTTCAAGATCAAAAAGTCGCTCCAAATTTGGTTATCATCCTAAATCCCAGTTAAAGAGCCAAGAAGAAATACAAATCTACACTGAATCCCTAAATACCTGCTCAGCAAATCTGCTCATCCATGGGAACGACAGTGACTCCGTTCAGATCTGCTATGATAAAATAACAAATGCAATTGACACCTGTCTAAAAAAAGCATACGATCTATCATCTAAAATAAACACAGAGAAAACCCAAATAATGACAGCACGCACAAAGGCACTCATCAGCAGAAGACAAGAACTACATAGGAAAAAACCAAAATCAAGGGCTATAAAAAACGAACTAAAAGCACTCTACAAGCTTATAAGTAAACGAATTAAACAAGACTATAAAGCACATCGCGCACAAACCTTTGAAAAATATCTTCATGCCACAGGGAGTACCAAGAAAGCGTATAAGAAATTGAGAACTCACAAATCATGGATCGAAGAACTGAAAAGTAAAACTACGAATACACAGAACAGAACTGAAATACTTCAAATAGCAACAGATTTCTATAAAACCCTTTATAGCTCGCCAAATTTACTATCATACCAACTACCGAATAGTAACTCAAAAGAAATGAAAGCAACCATTGAGGAAGACGAAGTGGTCAAAGGAATCAAAGCACTGAAAACAGATAAAAGCCCGGGGTCCGATAGGATAATTAATGAAGCTATAAAAGCAGGATTCATGTACCTATCTAAGCCACTAACACAACTGTTCAACATGATACTGCACTGCAAAAACACTCCCCGTCAATGGTCAGAGTCGGAAATAATTTTGCTATACAAAAAAGGAGACCCAAACAACATTAGTAACTATAGACCGATAAGCCTGTTACCTTCTTTATACAAACTTTTTTCCTCAATAATAGAGAAAAAAATTAAAGAAAGTATAGATAAGTTCCAACCTATAGAACAGGCGGGCTTCAGACGAGGTTTTTCCACAGTCGACCATATACACTCCCTAGAGATAATAATAGAAAAATTCCAAGAGTTCAATAGACCACTATACATTGTCTTCATTGATTACCAAAAAGCCTTTGACACACTACTTCATTCATCCATTTGGAAAGCTCTACTGTCTCAAGAAGTACCATTGGACTATATAAAAGTAATGAAATACATCTACGACAATTGTACTAGCAGAGTGAAGTTGGAGACTATTGGACCACTCATACAAATTAAAAGAGGCGTCAGACAGGGAGATCCGGTCTCACCAACAATTTTCATAGCAGTGCTAGAATCAATCTTCCATAAATTAAACTGGGAGAAAGTCGGCATAAACATAGGCGGATATTACTTGAGTCACCTCAGATTTGCTGACGATATAGTTTTGTTATCAGAGAACTCAAGCCAACTGCAACTGATGATGAACTCGCTGCACGAAGAAAGTCGCAAAGTAGGTCTGGAAATTAATCTGAATAAAACTAACGTCATGACAAATCATACTAAAATACCCATATATCTTGAAAATGTACCATTAACCTACGTTGACACATACATTTATCTGGGTAAACAAATTTCTTTTAACCATGTCAACAACGAACTGGAAGTTGAGAGAAGAGTCAATATCACATGGAAGAAGTTCTGGAGCCTCAAAGAAATCTTAAAAAGCGACATGTCCATAAAGTTGAAAAGTAGAGTCATGAACACCTGCCTACTTCCCTCACTAACATACGCCTGCCAAACCTGGAAGTATACTAGGAAAATAAAAAATAAGATCATAACCTGCCAAAGAAGTATGGAAAGAAGCATTCTTAAGATTAAGAAAATTAATAAAATCCGAAGTGCTGACATAAGACAGACTACCAAAGTCATCGACGCTCTTAGCCACTCACTAAAGTTAAAATGGCGATGGGCTGGACATGTAGCCAGACTCACTGACAATCGCTGGACCAAAATAACTACGCAGTGGTTAGGACCATCTGACCGTAGAAAAAGGGGCAGACCATACACGCGCTGGGCTGACGATGTGATAAAAGTGGCAGGTACTGACTGGATGCGAGCAGCACAAGACAGACAACATTGGTCATCTCTGGAGGAGGCCTTCACCTTCCACTGAGAAGGGTTCTTGCACAACACACTATAAGAAACTTTTAAAGAATTATACTTCTTAACTATTATTATTTATGTAACTTTCTTTATATTTTTTTTTTTAATTATTTTCATATTTGTACATTTAGCAAGAAATAAAAGGCTTTTTATTTTATTTTTATTTTATTTTTATTTTTATTTTTATTTATTTATTTATTATGTGATGGTTATGTTGTTAACGCCGTGTGGTATCTGGCTGAGTAGAATTGACCACACTCATTTCTTACCGAGGTGTCGTAAAAGGCAACTAAGGTAAGTTGACCCACCGTGTGGGATCCGGTTTAATAAAATAGACCACCCTCTTTCTTACCGAGGTGTCGTCAAATACGACTGAGGTAAGTTGACGTCAGGCAGGCGGCCGGTCGTAAAAACGAAGCCAAATCATGTGACAGCATGTTTATAACAGGTTGTGCCGACCCCACTCAGAGTGGGATAAGGGCAGGAAGATGATGATTAAAGCAGTTTAAAAACACTGTTAAAAAGAGGCTGGTCCAGATAGCATACTTATACTGTTGAGAATTATTCTCTCTTCGAAACTGCACAAGACAGGAATGACGAAATGTAACTAGTATTAAGAATTATATTTTTAAAAGAGCAACCGCTGAGTTTCTTGCTGGCTCTTCACGGTAGGAACAGCTTTCCGAACCAGCAGTAGAGTTGACGACGCAAAAGCACTTTTTTACAAGTTAATTTGAATAAAGAATATTTTGAATTAGAATTTATGGCCGCCACCAACTACCAAATACATCGTAATGCCTTTTGATGCATTATTCTCTCGTGCAGCCTATCTTCTGATGATGCTTCGGTTACGGGGGTGAAACGATCGTTGAGATTGTCGTAGTGAATGTGCAAAGTGTGTTATTGATGGCGGCGTTTGTAATGCGTGTGGTAACAAATCCTGCATCTATATGATATTTCAACGGCTTCTGCTTCTGTTTCTCATAAATTGATCCCTGAAAAACTGCTGTAATTTTGTATCAAAACATAGGCTAATCTAACCGTCATTTGTAAAGTTGAAATAGCTCAGTGAGGGAATCGAGCGGTCCAACAAATTATAATACCCTAATTCTAGTCCCGGTATCTCTCCATCCATCCATCTCAAATGTATTATTTCCTTTTTTTCATATTGCATCTTTATTATATCTTCTAAAAAAATACCGAAAAAAGGCACTACGGCTTTTTTAAATTAAGGCGGTCAAAAAAACTTGACTGCAAGTTAAAGAGATCACTGTTGCAATGTTGTTGAAGCTCACACGACGTACCAGGGATATAGTCATAGTATATAGCAGTATGTTGGTACGAAATACAAAGCTTTCATTTCGTAAAAAAGCTTTCTGTTATCTACCCGCAATGTGGGAGTTCCCTCATTATTTACGGCGCAGACCAGTTCGTATTGGCGGCGGCGTCCATATTTTCGTATGTATCGGTTATGTTTGGGCCGTAATCAATATTTATTGTTATTGAACGCAGTTTTTCGACGTTATCTAAAAGGTCGCCGAAACGTATTGTAACGCGCGGTGTTACATGGATATCCCATTATTGGTATTGGGTGCTGTTATCTTTTTTCATTGTGCCCGTTAATAATTATGATGTATTTCCATATGTGTTAAGTGTGGGTACACAAGGTCGTATTTAAGCTAACGTGGCTTAGTGATTAGTGCTTAGTAAATAATACCCAGCATACTTCATCATCCTCCTGCGCTTATCCCACTCTAAGTGGGGTCGGGACAACATGTTATAAACTTGCTGTTTCATGATTTGGCTGCGTTTTTACGACCGGCCGCCTGCGTGACGTCAACTTACCTTAGTCGTATTTTACGACACCTAGGTAAGAAAGAGGGTGGTCTGTTTTACTAAACCGGATACCACACGGTTTCTCAACTTACCGTAGTCGCCTTTTACGACACCTCGGTAAGAAATGAGGTTGGTCAATTCTACTCAGCCGGATACCACACGGCGGGTCGACTTACCTTAGTCGCCTTTTACGACAACTCAGTAAGTATCAAGGGTGGTGCTTTTCTATTCAGCCGGGTACCACACGGCGTAAATAATACCCAGGATACGACTTAAGAAAGTTTGTACATCGTTTGTGGCTTCGGTATACATTTTTATAATAGAATTCCATAACCTATTTTGGACTTGACTTTACACAAGTTCAAAAAAGCAATTAAAAAGACACTTATTCATAAAGCTTACTATACTGTTAAGGGCTATGTTGATGATAAGAAAGCTTGGATTTAAATTGCGATCAGTTACGCACTAGATTATATTGTAAATTTTTTCTCAATTAAGATATAATTGTATCCTTAATTTTGAAAAGAGTGATGCCAAGTTTCTTACTGGTTCTTCTTGGTAGGAGCACCTTTTCGAACCAGTTGTAGCTTCATTGTAATCGAAAGTGCTTGTAAAGCTAATTTGAAAAAAGAATTATTGGAATTTGATCTTGATCAAAGTCGTAGGTTTAATGTTCGCGGTGTGGTATCTGGCTGAGTAGAATAGACCATACTCATTTCTTAACGAGGTGTCATAAGAGGTGACAAAGGTAAGTTGTCCCACCGTGTGGTATCCGGTTGAGTAGAATAGACTACCCTCTTTCTTACCGAGGTGTCGTAAAATACAACCTAGGTAAGTTAACTTACCTTAGTCGCTTATTACGACACCTCGGTAAGAAATTAGGGTAGTATATTCTACTCAGCCGGATACCACACGGGGTAATTCTTTTTCAATAGCAGTGAATTTATTTATAGGTCTTTCAAATTTATATAAAACCTTTACATCGTAGGTAAAACTGTGGAATGGCGGTAGTATTTACATATATAAAAAGGTAATATTCTATATTGCAGATATGTAAGTGTAATAAATCTCCACACTAATTCGCCGGGACCGACTCTAGTCCGTCCGAGCCCGTCTCTATTACTGTAATCTCTTCGCAATTGCCACTCATTTATTGTCTTGGGCCCGGGTGAGAGCACATTATATCGAAAGAGCGGTAAAAACTACGTATGACGTATTAGCGTTTATACTTTTTTCTTAGCGTGTTAGTAGTAGTAGTAAAAGAATAAATATGATCCATAAAAATACCACACTCACACTTTTTCATGTGTTACTTTTGTAACGGATTTGTCCTGTAAGTCAATACAGTCAGGCGCTCTTGCTAAAATTTAGGTTTAATTTCCTTTTTTATGTAAGTGAAAGGAATACAGGGAGTGCAAATTTGCTACAGTAAAAATCAGAGATACTGGGGTAATAAGACTGGTAGGCCTTCCATTATCGATTTTTTTTTTTTATAAACAATATATCCTCCTGGCCTTATCCCACTGTAAGTGGGGTCGGCACAACATGTTATAAACATGCTGTTACATGATTTGGCTGCGTTTCTAAAACCGGCCGCCTGCCTGACTTACCTTAGTCGTATTTTACGAAAATTCGTTAAGAAGGAGGGTGTTTTTTTTTATAAACAACAAAAAATTAATATTAGAATAACAAAAATTTGACGTAGCGTAGCCAGATGTCCATGAAAGATGTCCCCCCACCGTCGAAACGAGACTGTTACGAGTATTATGTGAACAATAGTTTGTTGACCAACAAAGCCTGTTTTGCGCTTTTTAATATTGTTGACCCCAAAAATCTGAATGAACATTTGTTGACGCCAGATTTTAAAGAACAAATACTTCGACAATTAATGAATTCATTAAAGGCTTTTGAGTTTTCTATTATAACTGCGATTGTGGCTTTCATATAAAAAATAGTATTTATTATGAGTCGACCATAAGAGATAGACAAATGCTGGCCAGGACTTGTTAAAGTATTTATGTAGCTCTATAGATAGATAGATTCTTTGGTACATTAGTGTATCTCTGTTGGTTTATGCGACAAACGCTACTGAAGCTCTCAGCAGTCGACTCGACCACTTACATACAGATAACTTTTTGGACTTTGTTTTTGGACCACCTTTTCTCCCCTTTTTTGCGCGCTGCGTTGTATTAATTTAATAAATGAGCTTGCAATATTTTTTTAAGACTTCCTGTACGCAAGTACTAGTCACAGTGTCCTACCTATCAAGAATTCCTGTGTTTTCTACAGTAGTGTTATATTATATAACATATAGATATATTACTCGTGATATTTCCCAAAACGCTTCTCTCATGTAGTGACCGCGCCCTAACCGGCACACATGGGAATGGCTCTGTGCGGTAGTTTCACAACAACTTGAAGTCAACTCGCAACATTTGACGACTCTCGCACAGTTTATTGTTAGCGATACTACCCTTGATGGATTATGTTTTGTTTATTGCTCTTTTAGACTTCCACTGCGAGCCGTTATGTATTTATTACAAGTGTATTACTTTATACAGCACAAGCCGTGGCCGCAACTACGTTCGGATTTACTTAAGTTTTATAATACTTATATATTTCATAATTTTATATAGTCATATTTATATATTAAAGCTGTGGTAGCCCAGCGGTAACACCGTGCGCTTCTTTCGAGGAGGTCTAGGGTTCAAACCCGGGGCAGGCACCAATGAGTTTTCTAGTAAAACTTATGTGTCTAATTGATAATTGCAATTTATCACACGCTTTTCGGTGAAGGAAAACATCTTGAGGAAACCTGCATATCTCTAGAGAAATCTGGAGATATGTGTAACCTACCAATCCGCATTGGAGCAGCGTGGTAGGTCTTAGCTCCAATCCTTCTCTCCAAAAAAAAAAAACGGAGAGAAGAGGCCTATGCCCAGCAGTGGGATAGTAACAGTAGAACATTGAAATTGTTTTGTTTTATGTTAGCTCTGAGTATCATTATTAGTATTTAATGTACCTAATTTGATAAATATTTTGTCCGGTTTTTAGCCGTAAAAACCTCACAGACAGACATAGCTTTAATTTCTTGGCGTTTTCCTTTCACGACAACTAAGTAAGAAATAAGGATGGTCTATTCTACTAAGTCGGATACCACGGCAGATCGACTTACCTAAGTCGCCTTATACGACGCCTTGGTAAGAATAGAGGGTGGTCCATTCTAGACAGCCGGATACAACACGGCTTAGTGTATATAGCATAATGTATAAAAATTACCACCGTAGTTAGTGAAACTGCAGTCGAGCATTTTTTTTTCTCCTGCCCTTATCCCACTCTAAGTGGAGTCGGTAAAACATGTTGTCATATGACTTATATTTCGTATTTTACGACCAGCCGACTGTCTGACGTCAACTTACTCTAGTCGTATTTTACGACATCTCGGTAAGATAGAGGGTGGTCTATTCTACTCAGCCGGATACCACACGGCACGTCAAATTACCTTAGCCGTCTTTTATAACACCTAGGTAAGAAATAAGGGTGGTCTTTCCTACTCAGCCGGATACCACACGGCTTAATCATAACGTCTATAAAAATAATAATACAGTGGTTAGTGAAACCGCGGTCGAGCATAACATAAACAAACTGATTGCAATTTCACTCGCTGCAGTTATTACAAAGGCGTATATACCGTCAAAGGCAGAAAGCAATTTTAGTGGAATCTAAAATGCATATGATATATGTGGTGCTAATTGCAGGTGCGTTGCATCAGGAAGTGACGGCGCTTATGAGGGGAGTAGGTACAGGAATTTTGTATTAAATGTTATATTATGTTTTCTACTAAAGGCTCCCTTTCTCTCTATCTATCTCCTCAACGTCTACTGCTAAATAGAGTTTTTTTTGAGGTAAAATTACGTCATTACCACTCCCTTGATTTTAGCCCCCTGCTTTTATCATTTTATCATTATGATATTATCATATGATTTTTCAAAATTCTGAAACCCCAACAACTATTGGTGCCCACTCATTAAGTTACTTACTTTGGGGATGTATGACTGTGTGTAAGTGTCCCATATACAATAAAAAATAACTTACACAAAAGTCAACAGTTACGCGAGTCACCAGTTTCTAAACGGATACGCTGTATTATAAAAATGAATGAATGTAATTATTTTATAGTCATCATAGCCAAACGGTGAGCCCAGGTTCAAACCCAAATTTATGAACATAAAAAAATTCATAGCTTTATAGAAAACACCGTGATCGACTCTATTCATCTTTGGAGAATTCATGGAATATGCCTAGCCTCCTTATGTTCAGCAAATTATGGTTGATGTAAGCTCGAATAAGAGAAGGTCTTACCCCAGCTATGGGATATCAACATGCCGCTTACCTTTATTTCCTGTTTACAGCCATTTTTAATTGAAATAATTGGACACGCGATGTCGGTGTGGGCGCGAACAACGAGCACCAAGGGTCCCACGGGGACGTCAGTGAATATCATAACGACATTATCTACTACTACTACTTCTACTACTACTAAAACCACTACCACTACCACTACTACAACTACTACTACTAAGCCAGCGGGTTTCAAATGTTCCCATGTAGCTCGGTGCGTTTCTCGTAATTTTCTTAATTAAATAAAAAGTACAATTACTATGGTAGCTTTTAATTTTATCCGTAACTACTAATTTAAAACTAGAAATTAGTTTCTAAATACCAATTTATAAGATAACTAGTTGTGCCGGGCCTCAAGTAAAGATTAATTTTGAACGTAAAAGAAGTTGTGAGTTAACCAAAAGAGATAGAGACATGTTGTCGCGGCCTTTTTAATGGTATTTTGAAGATCTACAATTCTTAAGAATATTACTTTAGTGAACCTTTGATAGTTTGCGCATGCGACTACCGCTCCCAGCTTGGAATTTTTTTTTCTAAAAAAACGTAATGTAATATAAACCTCAAGCTTTCGGAAGAATTGCACCTTTAAGTAAAAACCGTATAAAAATCCGTCCAGTTGATTTAAAAAAAATGATCACATACAAACGTACAGCTTTTGGGGACTTTGTTTATAATCGTAATCTTTGTTTAAACTCGTAAGTTCACAATAAAAACTACTTTATTTATTAATTCTTAACATGATTCACCTTAATATTACCTTTTTAAAATTTTCTCCTTTACTCTGTACGCCTGACCATAGTGTCTAAATGTCACTCCAAATTTATTAATTTTTGTTGTATTTGAGTTTGGCTTTCAAGTTACATAATATTCCTAAGCACCAATGGGCTGGACTGGCTGAGTAGGTCGAGTAGAGAGAGTAGGCTCACCAGATATCTACTTGCTTATATTCGCTTAGTGTAAAGTTTTTAGTATTTTTTATGTAATTTCCCCGTGTACGTTTGATACATCACGTCTTTACTACTTACACGCATATCGACGACTAACAAAAATAATGAGAAAAAGTCCTACATGCAAGATGGTTTTGGAATCCTGGTTTATGCTACTAAAAGATTGAAACTTAACACTTAAATGAAAAATATGATGCCGTGAATTAACTCTTTATTGATCGAAAATAACAATTCCAAAGTTAATAAAGTAGTTTTTAATGTGAACTTATAAAGGCTCTGTGGCGGTTGGTTTCTTTAGTTTAACATTATCTGGGAGTACAACCTCTTCTGCTTTCCCAGATACATAACGGCACCTAGCTAATCCGTTACACATGATAGTGACCTTAGAAGTATCTTCCGTAGTTTTCCATGATTGTTTCAATAAAAGTGATCCAGTACTGGTATGCTTTTGTACAGCTCCTTTTATTGTATCATACGGCAGGCAGCCATATTGGATATCTTCGTATGAATCTATACCACATAAACGTAAAAACCCTTTTCTAAGATTCCTTGGCAGCCGCGCTCGCCACTTTAATTTGCGGTTCCATGTCTGAAGTTTTACTTTGGATTGTAAAGAGTTCATGGGCATTGTCGATAATATAGGATTTGGTGCAATTAGCTGGTTCATTTGCATTATTAATATAACTGTGATTGTTAAAGTCATCGGCTATAACTGTGTTAATAGTATTAAATTCAATTTGTATTCTTATATCAATATTTATTAAAACCTGCTACATTGTTATGATTCGCAAGAGTTAGACCATGAAATTTTAATTTAGATTTAACGTGGTTATGAACAGTTTTTGTTTACTCTGGTTCAATAATTAGATCAACGGTTAGCACATTTTTTTTCGATTAATTAAAATTATTTTTATTATTTTTTTATAATTGCAATTTATCACACGCTTTTCAATGAATGTAAACATCTTGAGGAAACCTGCATATACTAAGAGATTTATTGGGATATGTGTAACCTACCAATCCGCATTGGAGCAGCTTGGTCTTAACTCCAATCTTTCTCCCCATAATTGGAACGAGGTGGCATATGGCCAGCAGTGGGATAGTAATAGTAAAACGGAACAACTTTACTTCCTTCAATTCTAATCAAAAGATTTGTCCAATTCTAACCATAAAAGAAGAATGTTAGTTAGGTGTTTTTAATTGATGTATCACACATACACAATCTTTTGCTTGTAAAGTTATAGCTCGACTGCGTCAGAGGTCATCCAACACCCGAGAATGTAGTTCATCCATAAACAGTGACGTCATATCTGAACCGCAATATTATAATCCGCTTGTCTGTCTGTCGCGTGACATGGGTTAAACCTCGCTACCAGCTGTTCGCTCTTTGTATAATTTAGCCTTGGACGAAATCTGGGACATCTTTAGTTTTTCTCATCTTGTGTATTATATTTACAAAACTAACGATATTATTATTTTGTTATAATCCGCGGTTAAAAAAATTTAATGGTAAATGTAGAGGTTTTATACCTGATAAATTCAGGGCAGGTGAAAACGCACGCACTACCAGTCACTATAAATACACTAGCACCGCACACATTCACTACCACAATCTCAACAATCGTTTCGTTCTTTAACCAAAGCATCATCAGGAGATAGACTCCAATAACAAATAGCTAACATATGCGAATGTGTGCAGTGCTAGTATACTGTTGGGTTTGTGATATTAGTGCATGCGTTTTCACCCTCAATTATAATTCAATGCGCATCCTGTCATTGTATAGCATAGGAACCTCTACAGTAAAAATCGTCCTTTGGAGTTGGAGAAAAGATGGCTTTAATATTCACTAATCGAATGTCTAATGTAAAAAACCTGTTGATATAATAGCTCATAATAATGATTGTGTGACGGGAGTTACGCCAGAGTTGAATGATAGTAGTGAATTGAAAATAAAATAGTAAAAGAAGGATAAGGGCAGGATAATGATGTATCAACCTGCCTTCTGTATTCCTTATTTGCAAGTCATTCGCAGTGCGCTTCGGATAGTTAGAACGTGGTGCGTAGATCGCTTCCTATTGTTTTAGCCCAAACATTTTCGCCTGACAGAAAGTCCAAATTTAGCGTGTCCACGTCATATCCGCGGACAGACATAAAAACCGTGTTGCCGCGAAACGTGTGCGCGAATATGAAGAAAGGGGATTTACCCTCGTCAAGTGGACGACGGGCGGCGTAATAACTGCGAGCAACCGAGATAAAAGCGGAGCACGATGGACTCCAGATACAAAGTGTGTTAGGAATACGCACGAGTTATGGATTATTTTGTCCTCCGCCCATGCCGTGGGGGTCTATTAAGATGTGGCTGCCATGCTATACATATATGTCGGCGCAATAGTAAATCTCATCCTTTTTATAATGTGTAGGACACCGCTGGCTAGCACGCGGTGACGTGTACGAGCGCTTGACAATTTTGGAAGACTGTGATATATTTTGAAATGCTATACATGGGTTTTTAGATAATTTAATAAAGGTGATTGTAGTGCTCCATCGTATTTCGTTGAAAATGGACGGTGAGGAAGGACCCAGTAAAAATGATTTGATATATTCCACGAAATAGTTATATATATAAAATGTAATGTTGCTAGACCATCCGAGTGAAGTAATAAACTTAAACCGAGAACAGCAATTATCATCCCCCTGCCCCTCTACCACTCTAAGTGGGGCTGCACAACATGTTATAAATATATTGTCACATTAGGTATTTTACGAACGGTCGCCTGCCTGACGTCAACTTACCGTAGTCGTATTCTACGACACCTCGGTAAGAAAGAGGGTGGGCTATTCTACTCAGCCAGATACCACACGGCAAGTTAATTTACCTTAGTCTTCTTTTACGACACCTCGGTATGAAATGAGGGTTGTCTACTCTATTCAGCCGAATATCACACGGCGGAAATCGCGAACAGAGATATTGAACTGAAATGGCAGAAGGTTGAGTGGAACCTAAGTGGATCTTAAGGAGATCTTGTATTAAGTTTAATCTTCTCCAATAATGTCCATCATTTCGGCAGGTGTTAACTGTAACATCACTTACAACAACATATAGAAGTGGGTTCTATTTTGCGGATTTAATAACACAATAGCTATTTTTCTTTGCTCCGTAAAAATTTACTAATGATAGTATGGCCAGTTATCATACAATAAAAAAAAAATGTAACAGTGTGTATTGCTGATCATAAAGCACCTATAGAAGATGCGAATTGCTGTAGGAAAATAAAATAAAAGCAGACACATCATGAATTTGTCATGACCACTTTTTTGAGGGACATTCGTCCCTAAAACAATACAAAAGACATTTTAAAGTTAGAAATAGACAAGGCCCTTCAGACTAATGAACAAAGGAAGCCGGTAATTAACAAGCGATTTGCATAGGATTCAAGTTGACTAATTGATGGTATTTAGGAATTAATGGGACGTTCGGGATTTTAGGGAGAGTGCAGACATTTGTCTGTTTAATAAGATTGGACGTAGAATGCATTTATTATTTTGTTTGTTGATTATGCTGATTTTAGAGAGAGTTCCTAGAAAATGTGTCTGCTAAAACACTATAGACTATGACGATATCAAGCTTTTATATGTTACTCTCTAAGGTTTTATATGTAACTTCTTAAATCCAGCTTTATACAGGGCGCTTGTGTTATAACTTATCAAATCTTGGAAATTGACGAATCTCTTTGATTATTTTCCTTTTTTCTTAACTCTCTTAAGCAATTTGGTTGGACAAAAGTTGAGAGGCCCGTTGACGCAGTGGGTAGAGATCCTGCCTTTTGTATTATATATTAGATTTCCGCAAAGTAATACCTAATTCTATAAATTATTTGATTTAAAATTGGGCACTGTCGGATATTAAAATTGAATGTCCAATATTTGACGTTATTTTTTTGCAATCACTGACGCCGTGTGATATCTGGCGGAATAGAATAGTACCACCCTCATTTCTTACCGAGGTGTTGTAAAAGGCGACTAAGGTAAGTCAACCCGCCTTGTCGTATCCGGCTGAGTAAAATATTCCACCATCGTTTCTTACCAAGGTGTCGTAAAAGGCGACTGAGGTAAGTTGATCCACCGTGTGGTGTTCGGCTGAGTAAAATAGTCTACCCTCATTTCTTACCAAGGTGTCCTAAAATAGGACTAAGGTAAGTTGATGTCAGGCAGGCGGCCCGTCGTAAAATACGTAGGCAAAACATGTTGTGCCGATCCCCCTTAGAGTGGGATAAGGGCAGAAAGATTATGATGTTTTTTTGCAATCACTGACCTTGCCAACTCGATATCGCGACACGATATCGTGTCGCTTTGCATCAACTACCTGCGACATATTCATAAAATCGCTTGACGGAGTGGCTTTACTTTTTAATACTACTAAATAAGGATAAAGAAAACAAAACCATAAAGTGGAATTCAGAGTCACTGAATATTTTAAGCGCACAGCTCGGAATGCTGCTCGCTCGAACATCGTTGCAACTTTTATTGGAAAACTTGGCCGAATTTACATCGCCCACATTATTAAACGCTATAAAAGTTTAAAAGGCACCACAGCTTCTTGCATCCGCGGGAAATGTGTACCCACTGAGCCGACACTAATTTTATCTCATCAGAAATTATATTACTGCTTTTAAATTATAATAACTATTTGTTTATAACTCATTCTCTAATCAAATTACAAATATTCTTTATTCAAATAAACTTGTAAAAGTGCTTTTGAATCGCCAATTCTACTGCTGGTTCGGAAACCTGTTCCTACCAAGAAGAGCCAGCAATAAACAGGCGGTTGCTCTTTTAAAAATATAATTCTTAGTACGTTATATTTAGTCAGTACTGTTTTGTACAGAGTCGAAGAGTAGTTATGTCCACGTATTCTTATCATCTAAGTTATCCTCAATAGTATAATAGGATTTCTGTATAAGCCTTTTATTAATAGTGTTTTTAAATCGTACCTTTGCAAGACGCAAAGCATGAGCTGCAAGCTTATGTCGGTTCCTACGTTGTCTATTATGTACATCGCTAATCTTTTTATAGTTATGTATATTGTTATGCACAAAAATTAAATTGCTTAAAATATACTATGAAGCTAATTTAAGAATACCTATTTCCTTAAAAAAATCCTCCTTAAAAAAATTCCTTAAAAAAAAAAAATTGAAAAGAGTGATCGCCGAGTTTCTTGCTAGTTCTTCTCGGTAAGAGTAACTTTCCGAACCAGTCGTAGCTTCATTGTAATTTGGACAATTCAAAAGTTCTTGCCGAATTGAAAAAAGTTTATTTGAATTTGAATATCCCACTGATTAATAAACCACCACTGCATAGTCCATCTCTAACAGATAGACAAAAACAGGTGCCTATGACAAACTGTTAGAATATGTTCCAAATACTGCACTGAATTTTAGGATGTTTCCAATTGACCAACTGCCACACACAGTTACGGCCGCCTATAACTTTGCAAATAAAAAATGCAAACATAAAGTTCCCTATTCTAAGCAACGAGAACAAAAATCTTAATAAAGGAGATGGTCTTTGGCTTGGTTTTTCGCTTGGTACTTTTATCGAAGATAAATAAAAAATACGGAAATTTTATTAAAACATTATTTAGTATATTTCCTTTAAGATAGATATAACTTGTACATTTTTGCAGTGGAATTTAACTAAATTTTTGTGCATCTGTTCACCTGAAAATTCTAGTTTCAGATTGAAATCAGGAATTAAGTTAACAGAGTACAGCTTCACCATATTTAGCTCGTGCAGATAATTATCTGAGCTTAATTAACTAAGCAAAGACATATCGCGTACAGAACATGTTCGTGAATTCTAGTCTGCAACCGAATAAGACTAAAACACTACATAAGATTTTTTTTTACTTCTTGTTATTTTTGCAATATTAGTCTATGTTAAAGATTTCAAACATTGGGTGGGGGTTAAACTCATTACTGTATAATTCTCCTTGCCTGGGTGTCGCTTTGCAACTTTGTTGTGGAATTGAAACAAATGTGGCATCGAATGTGTGCAGTGCTTGTGTATTGTTGTATTTGTGATGATTTTCATGCGTTTTTTACGAATCTTGCATATATTAGGTATGAGATCGGATAGTACATTCTACGTTTAGCATTATGCTAAATCATCCGCTCATTCGCTACAATGTATGGCCCGTTGGTGCAGTGACCCTGCCTTCAGCTCTGCGGGTCGCGCCAACCCACCATTTTCTATTAATGAATTTGTCGGTCTTTGAGCCTGGGTGTATATTTGTATTAAAGTATGTATTTAAAATATATACATATAAGTATACGTATATTCACCAATTGTCTATCACCCATAACACAAGTATTAAGTTACTTAGTTATCGTGTGTGTAAGTGTCCCATATATTTATTTATTTATTATTATGCATTATGACGTATGTATGTTTTCTTCTATCGTGAATTTTAGCAAAATAATATTTTCATTTTTATTGTATTTGTATATTATAATTTTTACAATTTTTTTAAAGAGTAACTGCCGAATTTTTTGCTGGCTTTTCTCGAAATAATAATTATTCCGAATCAACAATGTACAGAAGTTACAATAGAATTATTTTGCGGTAATCCGCGTTTGTTAAGAGAATATATGTAATGCTAAGTGCAGCCACCACTCCACACACTCACTACCAAAATGTCAACGATCGTTTTGCCCCTAAACCGAAGCATCATCAGGAGGACTGACTCCACGACAAAATCGTAATGAATCGAATTAGCAAAATCAAACTAGCATTGGTTAAAACTGTTTAAGTACTGACTTATTTACAACTATATTTTAAATTTGAATAATAAAAAACCCTATAACTAAAATCTACACGCACTAAGAGTCATATGTTACTGCGGGTCGTAATACCGATTCATTGTTTTTGCAATGAAGACACATCGCCCCCAGGCCGCCCGCTCGCTCCTGACGCTTTAACCCTTTTTCTTCATAACGTAACACCTTGGACGCAATATTTCATATTTAGAAGCAATACCATATTTTTTCCTTTAGGCTTATCTGTTTTTGGCGGTATAAAATATCTAGACACAATTTCTGTGTACATTCGACAAGATTATTAGTTTAAAAGGATTTTTAGTACTGCAATTGTGCAAGCATATATAGACATAACTCATACTTATTATAAAACAAAGTCCCCTAAGCTGTTTATCTGTATGTGATCGATTTTCTGTAAATTTGCTGAACGGATTTTTGTACGGTTTTTGCTAAAAGATAAACACTAATACTACAAATATTATAAATGCGAAAGTTTGTGAGTATGGGTTTATGTTTGTTACTCTTTCACGGCTAAAAAGCTGTGATAGTCCAGCGGTGCGAACGTGACTCTAGAGACGATTATGGTTTCAAACCCGGGCAGACACCAATGAGTTTTTCTATTAAAACTTATGTGTCTAATTGATAATTGCAATTTATCACACGCTTTCTGGTTGAGGAAACCTGCATATCTCTAAAGAATCCTCGCGATATGTGAAACTTACCAATCCGCATTGGAGCAGCGTGGTAGGACTTAGGTCCAATCCTTCTCTCCAAAAAACGGAGAGAGGAGGCCTATGGCCAGCAGTGGGATAGTAACAGGCCGTTACTTACGTTACTTTACTCTTTCACGGTAGATTCGCTTAACCAATATCGATAAACATTTGGTACAATTATTCCTTATACACTGGGATGACTTACAGGCCAAGAAAAGCGCCAACTATTATCAACATATCACGCGAAAACAGTCAACGCAAACGAAGTTGGAGGAGAAAGCTAGTTGTCCCATAAAGGTCAAAATTCCCTGTAGTGTTAATTTTGAAAAATATATTTTGTGAAACTCACTTGCGTACTTTTAACTTATTTCATGTGAACTCATGTTAAAGTTAGGTAAATGTCTTAAGTGTGAATAAATTTAGTTTAGTTCTTCTGGAGATAGTTTCGCATAAGGGGAGGATCGTGAAACGTGTCGGGCGTAACAAAGACATCAAAAAGACATGTTCTGTATTTCAGACTGCCATCCATAATAATATTATTAAAATTTGAGTTTGTCTGTTTCGCTTTCACAGCTAAACTATTGGACTAATAGTATTGACATTAGATACAATTAAAACTTGCATATCGTAAATTTAGAAAAAGAATTTAAAAAAATCTTTTTTACCTTAGGACAAGAATTAAATATAAAAACAATTTTAAGGGTATTTGATAATTTAACTGAGATAGAAACTAAGCGTGAATTACCATACACAAATAACAATAAGTTTTATTTTAATTAGTTATTTGTGTGATAACTGTTTACCTGATCCTTTTCTCAAACACAGGACGCCTTTACTCAGAAGGGAAACTTTCATAGCGTTTAATAACTTCACGCTCCATGGTCTCAGTGGAAATCTTGTGAGAATTTTTATCATATATTATCTAATAGCTTTGCCAGTAGGTTCGCTCGTATAGAAATCAGTGTCACAATTTTTTTCCTAAATTAAAATTGGGAACACAAAAGTAGTTATTGTAAAATAAATTAAGTAAATTAGAATTATATGAGATTTTTTAATAACTTTCACCGTTTACTCAGCGCTTGCGTGCGCTAAGTAAACGGAAAGCTTTAAATTTTACCATTTTCGTAACATTTTTAATTGCCGCTTCTCTCCTAATTTTTCTTAGCGAGATGTTATCTAGTAGCCTGGAAGCATATAAATGGACTGTCGTAGTTAAAGAATTTTTCAAATCGGTCCAGTAGTTCCTGAGATTAGTGCGTTCAAATAACCAAATAAACTCTTCAGCTTTATAATAGCATAGATTTACTTTATTTCGCCGGTTCTAGCAGCGTTTACCGTTTTCGTATTTTCTAAAGATAAAATAATGAATTTTAATTTTTTATTTCGGTTAATCAATTTATGGAAAGCTCGATGAATTTTAAGTGCGCGGCGATATTGCAGATGAAAGCTCTCAGCCTGCTTTGGTGGCGTTGCAACTTTTATTGGAAAACTTACCTCAATTTACATGGCTACACTATTAAGCGCTTACAAGTTTGAAAAGGTTCATAGCTTTTAATACTTGATCTCGAAACTATATTTACCTGCTAGACCAGAGGGAGTAACCTTATAAGACTGAAGTCTTATGTGACAATTAATATGGAATTGTGTTGACGATATAGTTTATATTGACTTATGTATATTTGATTTTGATTCATATAAATTGATTTATTGAATAATATTTATTCACACAAAATACTAGCAATCGCCAGCTGCTCCGCCCGCGTGAAAAGATTAAAACCATATTATAGAATTTTGATAACCATAAAAATGGTTAAAGTAGGTTAACCTTAAAACCTAGACGTATGCTGTCCCGAACTTTTGTTTAGAATTTTTAGAGAGTAACAATTTTGCAGTACATGATTTTTTTATAACTATTACCGTTTCCTCAGGGGACGCAAGGAAAGCTTTAAATTTTGCCTTTTCGCAATATTTTTTAGTGCTGCTCCTCTCCTATTTATCATAGCGTGATATTATATAACCTATAGGCTTCCTCGATAAACGATCCTCGATAAATCTTACACTGAAAGAATTTTTCAAATCGGTCAAGTTGTTTCTGAGATTAGCGCGTTCAAACAAACAAACTCTTCAGCTTTATATATTAGTATAGATACAAATATTTTATCACAATACATTTGCTGAGTGATATCCCGCTAATTAGAATAGACCACCCGCTTTGTTACCGAGGTTTTGTTAAAATACGACTAAGGAAGTTGACCTCAATCGTGACACAGCATATTAATGATGCTGAAAAAAATTAACATGAAAAATTATCTGTAACTATTGCTTATTTAAGTTTTCCGTTACATTGTACTGTTAAAAGTCAGGGTCATCAATTTCGCAAAATATAATTTTAACCAACCGAAGATAAATAAAAAATAAATACATATATGGGACACTCACACACGGTCGTCCGTCCCCAAAGTAAGTAACTTAATACTTGTTATGGTAGACAGACAACTGGTAAATATATACTTATAAAATTTTTAAGTACATACTTAAATACAAATATACACCCAGAGTCGGAGACCAACAAATTCATTTATAGAAAATGTTGGCCCTCGATGGGAATCGAACCCGCGACCCACGGAGCTGAAGGCAGGATCACTAGCCACTGCGCCAACAGGCCAGTGTAAAAGATGAAAACGAACTGTTCTGTTCAATAGAAATCCTCAAACATATGTACTGCGAGATTCTAAATAGGAACCTATAGTTTATAGATGAACTGCCCTCCTAGGTATAAACATCACAAGCAAAATAGACACGACGGCACGATCACGATATTGAAGAGAAAATACAACGACATTTGTGATGAGCTTATGTTAACATCACTACATAGTATAAAAGAAAGTCGCTTTCCTTGTCTGTCCCTATGTCTCTATATCCTTATGTCCCTATGTCCCTATGTATGCTTAAATCTTTAAAACTACGCAACATATTTTGTTGCGGTTTAATAGGAAGGTTTATATGTATAATAACATTCAACATGGGGTAGAGAAATACTGTAATATTTGAGGTTTCTAATGTGATGTAAATAATAATATTTTTTTTCCGCTTACATTGCAAATATTTATACTAAGTATTGTAAACTTTGAAAAGGTCTACAGAAAACTTAGCGATGGTATATGTCTATCTCTTATGGATAACAGCATTTTATTGTCATTTACTTTTCCAAAAATTATTCCTTATTTTCGAAACAATTTTAAGCAATACAGCATTAATCTGTCCAATTAAGTACCTTAAATAATGTTTAGTTGATCAATATAGAAGATCAATATGGCCGTGCATCAATCAATACAGCATGAAATTTAGATGTTTTCAAAGATATTACAGATTAAAATGCAGGGGCATAGCGATTTTTGTTTTGCTCAAAATTTAACGGACTACGTACAGTAAGGAATATATCAAAACTCCAGTAATTTTTAATCATCGATTTTAACCATTTTATTCACTGACATAGGTTATATATTTTATACCCGTACGAAGCCGGAGCGGGCCGCTATTATACTATTATTATAAGTCTGGACTAGGTAGGCTGCACTGATATTAATGAAATTTACTACAATTAAATCTTATATAGCGGTTGGAATAATACAATACGAAAATTCACACAATTACAAAAACTATTTATACCTCAGGAAAAGAAAAAAATAAAAAGTAACGTCCTGTTATTATCCCACAGCTGGTTACAGGCCTCCTCGCTCCGTTTTTTGAGACATTGCTAAGACTTTTCAGGTTTCCATTGCGTAGGTAAGGTTACACATATAAATAAAATTCTCTAGAGACATGCAGGTTTCCTACGATGTTTTCCTTCACCAAAAAGCGTCTGATAAATTGCAATTATCAATTAGACACATACATTGGTGAAAAAATTGGTATTTGCCCGGGGGTATTTTAATTAATGCAGTAAGTTAACGCGAACGTAGTCGCGTTTACGGTATAACGTACGGATTAAGGAATTTCAAAAGTAATGACAAAAGAATTTTACAGTAATCCACATTTTATAATCATCGTTTCAAAACGTGGATTGTAGTAAAATAATACTATTCATTACCTTCGTACTAATAAACTTCGTATTAATTAATACAAAATAATTCTGTGTCGTGTCGTATGAAACACCTTCCCCACAGTCAGGCTGCGGTCTGGAATCTACGAATATCTGTCGGTTGAATCAGAACTCTACTGTATTGTTTTGGCTGTCTTCGCTCAGTTAATTAAACTTAGGTATTTACTCGGCACCTAATATTTCGGCACTGAGTTTTGCACGGAGTTAATTTGCATCAACGCGTTAAGAGATAACTCAAGTTTTACCTAATTAAACGATCTTATTCAGAGACTAGCGGCCTGCCCCTGCTTCGCACGGGTATAAAATATATATCCCATGTCAGTCAGTGTAAAAAAAATGATTAAAATTGATCCAGTTGTTTTGATTTATTCATTACTGCCCGTGGCCGTAGCGTTAAATTTGGAGAAAAACAATTTCCTTTCCCTATACCAAGAAGATTTCCTGCTATCTTTGGAATATCTAAATTCATATAGTAAATTATTACTTTTATATTTTCCCTATGTATTTTATTTTTACAATTAATTACAGAATGTCTTTAAACAAACTCTTGAAAGAGCGACATCGCTGCTAAAGTCGAAGTGTTATAGGGCGAAGCGCGGCCTCCTCACGGCATTTTAAATCTGTAATATCTCCGAAAATGTTCACTTAAATTACATGCTGTAAACGGCCATATTAAATTATATTAAATCAACTATTTATTTAAGGTACTTAATTGGATAAGGATTAATGCTGTATTGTATAAGAATTGCTTCAAAAATAAGGCATTATTTTTCGTAAAAAGTAAACGACAAAAAATGCTTTAGTGGGTTATCCATAAGCGATAGACATATACCGTTGCAGACTTTTCTGTAGACCTTTTCAATGTGTACAAATACTTAGTACATTATTTTGATAAATCTCGTAGGGTTTAGCCTGCGTTTGCAATGTAAGCGGAAAAAAATTTAATTATTTACAGAAACCTCAAAAATTACAGTATTTCTCTACTCCGTATTGAATGTTATTATACGTACAAACCTTTCTCTAGAATCACTCTATCTATTAAAAAAAAACCGCATCAAAATCTGTTGCGTAGTTTTAAAGTTTTATGCATACATAGGGAAATATGGACTTTGTTTTATAATATGTAGTGATAGTGATTGTTATTTTCCTCGCTAGAGCGCTCCGATCATAAATGCGTCCGACCGCTGCAAAATTCAAATGGTTAAAGGGCGAACCGCGTTTTTTTTTTTCGAATTTGACTAATGCTGTTAGCCCTAATGGCTTTGACAGCGTCACCGATAAGACGGGCAAGCGCGGAAGCATCGCTGAGAAGCAAACCGCGACCTCCGACGCGCTATTTATAGGCTCGCGGCGCGGCCGCTGCATTTTAAATCTGTAATATCTTCGAAACTGTTTATTTAAATTACATGCTGTAAAGGGTCATATTGATCAATATTAAATAAACAATATATTCAAGGTTCTTAATTGGATAAGGATTAATGCTGTATTGTATAAAAATTGCTTTGAACATAAGGTATCATTTTTCGTAAAAAGTAAATGACAAAAACTGCTATTGTGGGTTATCCATAAGAGATAGACATATACTATCGCGGACTTTTCTGTAGACCTTTTCATGGTGTACAAATACTTAGTACATCATTTTGATAAATCTCGTAGGGTTTAGCCTGCGTTTGCAATGTAAGCGGAAAAAAAATGTAATTATTTACGACATCACATTAGAAACCTAAAAAATTACAGTACTTCTCTACTCCATATTGAATATTATTAGACATGTAAACCTTCTTCTAAAATCACTCTATCTATTAAAAAAAACCGCATCAAAATCTGTTGCATAGTTTTAAAGATTGAAGCATACATAGGGATATACGGACATAGGGACAAACAGAGAAAGCGACTTTGTTTTATACTATGTAGTGATATTATTTATTTTTACAATTGATTAGACAATGTCTTTACATACAACATTTATAGCTTTCTTATCATTAGACAATATAAACTTGAAAGAAGGACATTTAGTTGCGCCTCTGGTCGCTGCTAAATTCGAAGTGCTTATAGGTATAAGCGCGGCCTCCTCGCGGGATTTTAAATCTGTAATATCTCCGAAAATGTTCACTTAAATTACATGCTGTAAATGGCAATATTGATCTATATTAAATCAACAATTTATTTAAGGTACTCAATTGGATAAGGATTAATTCTGTATTGTATAAAAATTGCTTTGAACATAAGGCATCATTTTTCGTAAAAAGTAAATGAAAAAAACTGCTATTGTGGGTTATCCATAAGAGATAGATATATACCATCGCGGACTTTTCTGTAGACCTTTTTAAGGTGTACAAATACTTAGTACATCATTTTGATAAATCTCGTAGGGTTTAGCCTGCGTTTGCAATGTAAACGGAAAAAAAGTAATTATTTACAGAAACCTCGAAAATTACATTATTTCTCTACTTCGTATTGAATGTTATTATACGTACAAACCTTCCTCTGGAATCACTCTATCTATTAAAAAAAACCGCATCACGGTTCGGTTGCGTAGTTTTAAAGTTTTATGCGTAGATACGGAAATATGGACTTTGTTTTATAATATGTAGTGATAAGCTTATAAGTGAAGCATATAACAAAATTGACGATTATTTGGATAATAATGCTTGGATTTGGAAATCCTTCAGCTTCATAAAAGACTGGGATAATGTAAAATTAAAAATGTTAAAAATGTTTAAAAGATTGACCGTCGAATTTCTTGCTGGTTTTCTTCTTGGTAAGAGCAACATTCCGAAGCAGTGGTACCTTCATTAATCATATTCAATATAAATCACATTCGTGACGATTCAAAAGTGCTTTAAAGAGCTTATTTGAATAAAGATTATTTTATCACGGACGGTTTAGTAAAGGAAAATATCAAGGAAACCTTGCATTTGTAGCAGCTCGGTTGGTTTAAGCTTCCAACCCTTCTGTCCAAAATAAAATAGAAGGACTATGCCCAGCATTGGGATAGTCACAAGTTGTTATATTACATCATTATCGGCCCTTATCCCACTGTAAGTGGGGTCGGCACAACATGTTATAAACATATTATACCATGATTTAGTCACGTATTTTATGATCGGCCGCCTGTCTGGCGTCAACTTACCTTAGTCCTCTTTAACGATACCTTGGTAAGAAAGAGAGTCGTCTATTCTAGAGGCGAGTTAACTTACCAAACCTCGGTAATAAATGAGGGTGGTCTATTGTATCACACGGCGGGTCAACTTCCTATAGAAGTATTTTACGACACCTCGATAAGAAAAGAGAGTAGTCTATACCACTTAGCTGCACGGCTAACAAGTTGTTACATTACATATATAAAAACAGGATATTCTATCTCCAATCTGTAAACGTAATTCGCCTTTTAAAATATGATACTTGAAATCCTACGATCATCCTATTTCCTGTTATGTCTCAGATGTGAGGTAACTGTGCATGAAATTTTACAAGTGTCGGCCGACTTGAATCATCCGGCTTGAAGGACCGTCAACGGACTACCGAGAAACAAACGTACCACTTGAATTTCGACTTTAACACCAATCCATAAAGTCTAAATACGTTGTGATTTTTTTACAAATAGTACAGCGATATAATAAATATTATTTTGATCTGTATTTCAATACTAGTAAAGCTCATTTTTCAATCCGCAGTTTTGTACGTTATTTCTCAATTTGTGCAAAACAGTGACTCGTATGAATTTTCTTTATAGCGGTTGACCGTTGCTTGATCGTAACAAACGGATCTTTGTTAAAATTATACTGACAAATGTTTTTTACTATAGTTCTGTAGATTCATATTAATATTATAAACTAGCTGTGCCCGCTGCTTCGTGCGTGGAGATCAGTATGTTATAAAATACACAAAACTAATTATTGTGACTTAATCATAAGCGATAGAGGCATGCTGCCACGGACTTTATTATAGTATTTTTGTAGATCTACAATTCTCAAGCAGATTATTTTAGTATATCTCCGCTGGTTTAGTATATCTACGCGATGCACACCGCTAAACTTACCAAGGTGAGTTTTTTTTATATCCGCGTAACAACCAAATTTACATAAGGCCGTATTGAACTATTAATCTAAACCTTCCACGATAATTGCACTATTTTGAAGTAAAAACTGTACAAAATCTGTTAAGTAGATTTTGAAAAAATCGATCACATACAGACAGACAGATTTTGGGGACTTTGTTTTATAATAAGTAGAGATAGATAGATAGATATAGATACAGAAGTCTGTCTGTCTATTTGTAATGCTAATTTTAGAGCTAATCCATTGGAGCACTGTTATTGAAATTAGGTAAACTTGAGGCCTACATATTGGGATATTATATAGAGTAATGGTGACTTCTCTTTTGAGGGTTTCCTACCCGGAGGAGGTGTTCTCTGGGATCAGAGCTGTCGGCGGGGATGGGGGCAATGTGTACAACGATACCCTGTCCTTGCCATCGGCAGCGTGGTGGAGCACACAGATCGTTTTAGTCGGTGCGAGCCCGACATAACCGTCGCCTATCCCCGTTAGGTCGTGGTGCCCATAATTTTCCTGTATAAAAAAAACTTAGTTTTAGTGTGATTATAGCTTTCTTCAAACCTGAACAAGATAGCGATGACTAAAAGTAATTAGTATTAAGAATTATATTTTAAAAAGAGCAACCGCCGAGTTTCCTACTGGCTCTTCTCGGTAGGAACAGTTCCGAACCAACGGCAGAATGAATGATGCAAAAGCACTTGTATACAAGTTATTTGAATACAGAATATTTTGAATTTGAATTTGATAAAAACACTATGTTTCAATTCAAATATAAGAATTTACTCTAATACGTAGATTCATTGTCTTAGATAAAATTGTGTCAGTGGTACCAACTTGCTAGCAAATATTATACACGTATATCGATAAACTGAACAAAGCCTCGAACGTATACCGATCCTAAACAACCATACAAACATAGCAGATCAAATATTCAGATAAGTACGTACAAGCACCAAAGCAAGTCCTGAATATTTAAGCGTGCAAGGCGCAACGTTGCAGCTCGCATCGCGACGGGTACGCGAACAACGTTGCAACTTTTATTTGAAAACTTAGCAAAATTTACATGTCGTGCACTTTATTAAGCGCTTGTTAAAGTTAATAAGGGACTAGAAACTTCACCGTTGCTTCTATCTCTTAATATAATTATCCGTATATCCGTATCCGACTGAGTAGAATAGATCACCCTCTTTCTTACCGAGGTGTCGAAAATAAAGCCTAAGGTAAGTCGGTCCACCGTTTGGTTTCTGTCTGAGTAGAATAGAGTATCCTCTTTCTTACCGAGGTGTCACAAAATAGCTACTAAGGTAAGTTGAGCCGCCGTGTGGTATCCGGCTGAGTAGAAACAGCCAACCTCATTTCTTACCGATGTGTCGTAAAAGGCGAGTAAGGTAAGTTAACGTTAGGCAGACGTTCGGTTGTAAACTTAGCTAAATCGTGTGACAACATGCTTTGTCATAAGTTGTGCCGACCCACCTTAGAGTGGAATAAGGGCAGGAAAATAATGAATACCAAATGCTGTTATCTTAAAAATTAAAATTCGTATGTGATAATTTATAGACGTAGGCCGTTACTTAGCGGGGATCCATAATACAAAAGTAATCATACAATTATTTTGCTATAATCCGCGATGAAGTAAAATATAAATATAATGCTAAATTTAGAGTGGACAATCCATTTTCATACCTGATATATGCAGGTTTCGTAAAAACACATGCGCAATATTTTTTTATCACCTACATATATGATAAAAAAAAAATTTACTTACCTCTAACTTGTCATCGCGAAAGAAAACGTTTGTGAAGAAAAATGTTTTACCCGCGTCATACGTAATGGAGTGCGGGCCACGGACGGCGGAGCGTCTTTAGTGCTGTAAATTATATTTTATTGGGCGTATTCGGGAATTTAGGGCGTCGGAATGTGGGATATAAATAATATGCGATATGTGGCCGAGTTTAATGCGAACATTTCAATCTACAAATGCTTTCATGTACATTGTACGGAGAACACATGAAATATAAGCAGGCTTTGTTATACAGTTTGACAAACAGATGTTTTTCAAGTACTTGGAAATTATACGTTTTTGAAAATTGCTTCTCATTATTACTGGAACTTATTGATATGTGACTAACTCACACTTGTATTGACATTTAAAGCCTACAGTGAAAGAAAAAATTGCAAAAGAAAATTGACAAAAGTTGAAAACTTTACACACTTTACTATTTCTGTTTTTGATTCCTAGATTTATATGATTAGATCTCAAATTTTGATGACAAAAATAATTCTTACTTGTATTAATAATTCGAAAGTTTTATTTTATCTCTTTCACTTTAGAATTAAGCAACTGGTGCAATACTTAAAAATTAAATACCGTGCTAACGAATAAAATAAGAAAAAATAGTTTCCCGTTTTTGCATTTTCATTCGGAAAATGGAACATACTTAAAATATGTAAAACAATATTAATTACTTTTATATACAAACTAGCTGTTTGGCTACGCGTTGCTGTGGCTTAGTTTGGTTTCAAAATTCCCTTGAAACATAACTCAAAAATTAACAAAATCCTCCGATTCGAATCCAGTCGTTTCAGAGTCTATAAAAATATTCAAACATTCATTCATCTTTAAATATTACAAGATTATTTTAATTCTTAAGTTACCGCCAAAGAAATATTACTAAGTCAAGGTTTTGTTGATGTAAGATTAACTTAACTTATAGTATCTGTGAAAAAATGCGGAAATGAGTTATGCGTATTTCGATACAGGATAGGTAAGTTATGACGTCACGGAATATCAAACAGGAGGGTTTATAATTCCCGTGAGTGGTATTGGGAGCGGTTATGCTATTGTTTTATTTGCCCTGGAAGATAGTTGACACCGGTCGTAAAAAACCAGCTAAATCATGTGACAACTTGTTTTAAATATGTTTTGCCGACCCCATTTAGAGTGGGATAAGGGCAGGAGAATGATTATATTTTTTTAGTTCACAGCGTTGTAATTTACAAGTATATTTTATAACGGTGTATATAGACTCTTTACGGTGATATTTTAGAATGTATAAATATAAAAAAAACAAAGCTCCTATATTTTACTCCAATGTATAACGTTTATTTCTGCCAAATTTCATTAATGTTGGTCTAGCGGACTGGCCATGACAGAGTCAGATAGACAGATATGGTTTCGCCTTACTTATAATAGCATGGACAAACTTGCTTGGGGTTTTGTAAAACAATACAAAAAAAACTTAGCATAAACATTATCTTGATATTAAAATTGAGGAGGCGTAGAATCCTTAACAGTGTCACGTATATTGTCCCAGAAACAAGTGTAGGCTTAAAGAGCAATAACTCCCGCAGTTGCGCAATAAATTTGGCGCAGGCTCGAGGACAAACCACATCTCCGGACCAACTTTAATTGACACAGCCCACCGCAGCCGGCAGCGTTCTCTGCAAATAACACTGCAATAACGTGACTACTCCTCAAGTTACGACTATTCAGCTAAAGTACACAATATATTTATCTACTTACACTGATATTAGATCTGCGAGACCGTGCATCTATTAGCAGCGGCTCGCGGTTCAAACTTCAGAAAGACATCGATGAGTTTTTCTATTGAATCTCATATAATCTTATGTAATATTCACCAGAGTTTTTGGTAAAGGAAAACATCGTGAGGTAAGCTAGAATATCGCTGGAGAAATCCCGTGATATTTGTAACTTACCAATACTCAAAAAAGGGAGAAAAGGCCTTTGTCCAGCAACGGAACACTAACATGCCGTTACCCAAGTTTTTCAGACAGATGGACAGACTTTCGCATTTATTAATATGAATTCTGATATCACCGTTAATATCAATTTTGCAAGGACTTACAAAGCAATAAAATAAAACCAAACAGTGTCGCATTTTCATTCTTTATTGGTATTTGAAACTGCCACCAAGGCTCCAGTTTTGAGTGTCAAATATTAGTTTACTTAATGGTGGAAAATTTAATTTGGCTGAGAATTAGGTAACCGGAGATGAAATCGATGGGATCGTTGCTTTCAGTTTGAGTTGCTTTTAAAATATTTAAGTAACGTACAAACGTGGCGTATCTGGTAGTGCGCCAAAATTGTATCTGCTGTGGTACAAATGTTAATTAATTGTTCATAAACTTAATTAAGTTTTGTGTGAATTTTAGTATATTTAACGACTATGTGGAATTGAATTGCTTTAGAACTCTATGAAGTAGAATCTTTTGGTTTAACAGTTTTAGGTGTTACCTTATATTGATTTATAGATCTTGACATATTAATATCATCATTCTCCTGCCCTTGTTTCACTCTGAGTGGGGTCGGCAACCAAACAAAATGTTTAAACATGTTGTTAGGTGATTTGGCTAGGTATTTTACGACCGACCGCCTGCCTGACGTCAACATACCTTAGTCGTCTTTTACGATACCTCGGTAAGAAATGAAGTCTATTCTGCTTAGCTGGATACCACACGGTGGGTCAACTCACCTCAGTCGCCTTTTACGACACCTCACTAAGAAACAAGTGTGGTCTATTCTTCTCAACCGAACACCACACGCCGAGTGGACTTACCTTAATCGCCTTTTACGAGATCTCGTTAAAAAATAAGGGTAGTCTATTCTATTCAGCCAAATACCACAGAACAAAACTATAAAACAAAATAATGCTTAAGAAAAACGAAATTTAACAATCCCAAACCAACAACAGAGAACGGTGCAATAAAAACACGTACTTGTACACCGCTAAAAGTCTAAATACACGTCTGAAATAGTGTGGGAAGAAAATGTTTTTATCGTTAGCCCCAAAGCCTCCATAAATAATTATAAAGCTCCCCATTTCAGGCCATTTAAAAGAACAGTATTTATTCTTTCAGTTTTATCGGGTATTCTTTTTAAGAAAAATTCGTTAGCGGCACCCGAGTTGAATTTCTAATAGAAAAAGACAAAGGCGGCTCGCGGCGTTCGCAAGAGGGAATCAATTAAAGACCATCGATTCATCGGGACCGATAACGTCTGACAGAGTGAATGGAAATGGCCACTCGATAAGATTGTCAGACCCGCAGATCCCCCTTTAATTATTTTTAACGCCGCCAACTTCTATTTCTGTGTAATTTTTCATTTCGTTAAATTACCGCTTCGAGAGTTTGTACTTAATTAATATTTCTATATCGTTTTGTCGAAACGTGCTTAAGAATATTAAGGTATTTATCTGTAGCATAATTTAGTTTTAGTTTATGCCATTGTACACATTAAGCTCGTAGGCGCAGTTAGCAGAGTGTACTTTCGTTGTCGCGACTTCGATTATAGAAGGATCATAATTGTCTTAAACTAATTTGCTACAACATGCAATTAATTACAATCTTCTTCAAATAGTTAGGTAAAAAAAATTGACATATTGTTGAAAAAGAAAAAGTGGGTTGACTTTTACGAAAATTGCTTCTTATTTATTTAATAAGTGTAAAGGATAAATATCGTTGTTAAAATGTGTTGGTAATTTGAGACTGGGTGTATATATATGTATATAAATATATATTTAAAATGTAATTTTTTTTGTCTTAGCCGTGTGGTATTCGGCTGAGTAGAATAGACCACTCTCATTTCTTACCAATGTGTCGCAAAAGGCGACTAAGGTTAGTTGACACGAGGCAGGCGGCCGGTCGTAAAATATCTAGCCAAACCATGTTTATAGCATGTTGTGCCGACCCTCCTTAGAGTGGGATAACGGCAGAAGAATTATGATGATATTTACCGGTTGTCTGTCACCATATGTATTAAGTTACTTACGGACAGACGTCTAATCATCCTATATATTTATATTCCTTTACAATAATTATAAAACGTGAAAGTTTAAAATCTACTATCAGCTGTTAATGAAATAAACACAACAAATTATTTTATACTAATTTATTCCATAATCTTATTTACAGCATCAACCGCACGTCCGTCTGTACAATATAGTTTTGTAAAGATAAATTTAGCCTACTGTGATATATCTCTCATACATAATAAAAGATACGTTTTATACATTCATAGGTACATAATCTATATTAGTTTAACAAATTTATTGTTACGTTAAATAACTGTTAAATTTTAACCTTATGTGCAGTAATGGTTTAAATTTATATTTACATGTATATAAGCGTGAAGGGCAAGCCAGGTTATATATACTAGTGGCAAGAACTCGTATTAATTAAAACATTTATTATGGCAGAAATATAATTTACAAAAACTGTTATTTTGTACTGGCATGTTAAATTACTCATTAATTACAACAGCTACATCTTATTATGTCAAGTATTTCACCTACGATATGTAATATCAAAAGGAAAGCCGTGTGGTATCCGGCAAAGTAGAATAGACCACCGTCATTTCTTACCGAGATGTCGTAAAAGGCGAATTAGGTAAGGTAATCCGCCGTGTGGTATCCGGTTGAGTAGAATAGTCCATCCTCTTACCGAGGTGCCGTAAAACACGACTAAGAAAGTTGTCAGGCAGTGATGACCCTACTTAGAGTGGGATAAGGCCAGAACTATGATTATGATGTGATATCAAAAGAAATCAATTTTTTTGTTATAATTCGGGTTGAGTTTAAATTTATATTGTGGTGTGGCATTTAAACAGTGAATTTCCTTACATTGATGTATATGGCAATATCATCCATCCATCCGTCAGCCTATCGCAGTCCACTGCTGGACATAGGCCTCCCCATGTCTGCGCCATATCTTTTAAATTATAGTGTATTAATAATTTCAATTGTTTAGTCATGAATTGTAATTTAAAAATGGACTAACGTAAGTTTTTCTTTATTTTCTTAGAATCGGTTGCTTCTTAAATAATAAATAAAATAGTTTCTATTACTTTTGAAATAAAATAGTTTAAAATAACGGAGCGTACGTTTACAATGTAACATATATTCTTTTACTATCAATTCACATATACATATACGTTATAAACTGTCTCCTATATGTTATTATATATCATGGCTGAAATCTTTGACATTTAAAGTTGTGAAGTAATTTATATAATTACATCACGAAATAATATAATTCCATTATAATGAGATAAATTTGAAATAATTTAAAGGTTTCAATTTAAATGAGGACAGTAAATGATAAATTACAGATTGACCACTACAAAAACATGCTTCATTTTAAATATTTCATAGATAAATTTCCGATACATTAACTGTTGAATACAAATTTACATAACATTCACATTTAAGTTTCTTTTGGCACAGTGGAATAACAATTTTTATGCAAAGCGGCACACATTAAATACAATATTAAAGTAACTAATCTATCTTTTGTAGTTTATAATGTAAGTACATTGGATATGAAATGTAAATTTGGAATAGGAATGGAATGCTTACAACGAATCATGAATGGTAAAAAAACATTTCAAACTATTACGAAGTAATATGAAAAGTTACATAATAATTTCTCTTTAATAAAAAAATATATTTCACTTTCACTTAACAACTTTAATTAATGGTAAATGTTCAATAATTATTGCAACATGTAAAGTCAAAAATAAAATGGCAGATACGTAGCAAGATAAAATAATTATTTATAAATTAACAAATGAGAAAAAAAATAAAAGATTTATTATGAATGTATATACTGAGGCTCATGGAATTGAGGTCAGTGAAAACGGAAGATATTCGGAAGTACAGTGTAAAAGGCAAGATTTTATATGCAGTAATCTAGAATATATATAATATGAAATCACATTAATGATTTGTATGCGGTATTCAATCCAAAAACGCATAGGAATTATCCGTTATCTTGGTCTGGTCAAGCTGACCATAGAAGAAACATATTTCAATAAAGTTTTTTGTTTCACTCGAATGTAAATTGAACCAAAGATCTTTGGCATCTTAGACAAATGACCATGCTAATAAGCAATAGTCAGAATATTACAGGAGATATGTGAACGGATATTCCGAAAGTGTATAAATAAGAAAAATATGAGATATGTAGAATATATTAAGATTTATACAGAGGAAGAAAAGGTAAATGGAAAATTTATGGAAGCTTATATGAAGAGAAGTAAATATGAGACAAATATAAGGTAACATATGTTACAGTTTCAGAGAATGAGAACTAAAGGTTGGGTTTGTTGAAATATATGTTGGCCTTACGATGAACAACTAAGTAAATGAATAAGACACGGTTGTATATGATATATTTGTGTTAGCTTACATGCTACTCGTATTTTTGGTAAACATATAGTTAACCTTGTCAATATAAATATAAAATTCTCACTCACAATCTTAATGAAGGATATGACGCTACAAGTTTTCATATGATATGTTGTTTTACTTTAAAAACAATTATTACATTTCAATCATTCAACAAAATGATAACGATAATTTATAAAATAATAACAAACAATATATTTTCAAATATAAAAGTTCAATTTAGGTGAAACTTAAAGACAAAAAACATCTCACAAAGTAAATAACTAATATAAACTTTTTAGAAACAAATAACAAAGTCTGTTAAGATATCAATTTGAACTAAAATTATGATAGCCAAAAACGATTGCCTCCAGCATTGTAGACTTTTTGTGCCTAAAACAAAAGAATATAATGTTAACATACAAGTTAAATATAAGAAATTTCATACATTTTACATTGTAATAAATGTAAAGTAGACGGTTGTGTTAGCTGATATGTTGTAAATCACATTAGCTACTTCACAACAATATCATTTATGTACATTAAATCAGTTCCATAATTTAAAGACTAAAAGTTGAATTTCAATTAATAATAATAAATGACATTGCCGTATCCGAAGAATAAAGTCACATTTTCTATGCTAATATATAGGAGATGTGTTTTTGTTCCTCCTTTTTTTTTCTTCTTTGGTATTCGTAACATTTGTATTATAAAAATCTATAATCATTATAAAAAAGTACCCAAAATGTGTCTCTCAAAAAAATGTCTCTATGTGATCAATTTTCTCAAAATCTACTGAATGGTTTTTGTACGGTTTTGCTAAAAAGTAATGCTTTAGGTTGATTGCACATTAGCGTTTTATGAAAGAGAATGTGTGTTTAAGAGAACGCGCGAGTGTAAAAAAACTCGCCTGCTGGGAGCTGTACTCGTGTGGCCCGCGTAAACAAGCAGAGATACACTACACTAATGTAGTAAAGAATAAGGGACCAACAAAAATACTACAAAAAGGTCTACGAAGGCTTGTCTCTATATTTTATGGTTAACTCATAATAACTACTTTTATGTTCAAAATTTAAATTCGGAAACTGGCACACTGATTTCCACGCAGGCCATGCCGCTGGTTAGTAAGATATAGATACAAAAAAGAAAAGAGAGAAGTAAAAGTAAACGTGAACGTGAAAGTCTAAAATTTAAAGACAAAGAAGCGTAATATAAAAAGAATGAAAGTAAACGAGTCTGAGAAACTAAAACTGAAACAAAATAGAAAATGCTTTGTGCATTTAGAAGCGGAAACACCAAGAAAGGAACGCGTTTTGAAATTTATTTACATTCGGATATTTGTACTACGGGAGAGGTATTTCGTAGCCAGTTTCGTAATTGCTTGGGGCGTGAAAGTTTCTACTTTGATAATAACTTTATAGTTTTGTTATGCCACAAAGAATGAATAATAGTAATTCAATTGGCTTTTGTATTCTTAGATTTGAATAAAGTTTCTTAGTAACATAAATTTAAATTTCGATTATTTAAATGAGTCTACATGTTTCACTGCAATTAAAATTGTGCTAAAGGTGAGATGAGTCAAAGAGTTTTCCAATAAACTATGCTACTTTCAACAAAATTTAGACATTAATGGTTAGGTTTTTAGAATGAAATTCTCACTAATTACTATGCTATCATAAACAATTAGGCGTTACTTTGCCATAATACAAAAGTAATGAAAATATTATTTTGCTATAATCCGCGATAAAAGAAAATATATGTAATGCTAAATGTAGAGTGCACTATTCGTTCTTATGCCGGATACATGCGGAATTCGTAAAAACTCATGCACTACCCAGCACCGATGACACAACATTACACAAGCACTGCACACATTCACAACCACAATCTCAACAATTGTTTCGCCCCGTAACCGAAGCATCGTCATGAGATAGACTCCAAGACAAAATCGCAAAGAGAAGCATTACCCAAACAAGCAGGGTTATCTAGTACTGAGTTAAACTCGTAACGAACGATTATGAGAATAGTGCACTCTACATTTAGCATTACATATATTTTCTTTTATCGCGGATTATAGCAAAATAATATTTTCATTAGTTTTGTACTATGCTATTAGTAAACGACTCTTAATCTACTAAATTTTATATAAATACATTTAGGGCTATTTATTTAAATACTTAAGTACATACATAAGTATTTAAGTACGGTCATAAATATAAACCATTCTGATTTTAAAAAATAACTACCCGACTTATAGTAAAACTGATTCTTACACAGATTTTGGTTGGAGAAAAGAATCACTGTTCTCGTTATTGGCAACACTTGCAATTATCTAAATACAAAAGTAATAATAAAATTATTTTGCTATAATCCGCGATGAAATTCATCATTCATTCATCGCGGATTATAGCAAAATAATTTTATTATTACTTTTGTATTATGGATCTCCGCAAAGTAACGCCTAATTCTATAAATAATTATCTAAATAATAACCATAAAATGTTTGCAAACAAAAATAATAGTTATTTACTTGAGCTCCTACGAATATGAAATTTACAATGAAACACATCTGTAGCAAAATAAACTTATCTCATTTCGTACCGACGCGTAGGTTTTGCATATCGCAATAAGTGGTAAGAATATTTCAAGCATACTAAAGGAGAGTGGGATACAACACGTAGGAAATTCTCTATGGTAAAGACAGTAAATTGTCTATAGTAAATATAATAACTTATCTATGCTAAGTATAGGATTACAGAAAGTTTTTAGTTAAGTATAAGAGTTATACTCATATGTAAAGCAATTATTACAAAATTGAAGATTATTTGGATGATAAAAAAGCCTGAAAAAAAATTAAAATTTTAATGCTTGATCGCCGATTTTCTTTCTGGTTGTTCTCACTAAAAGCAACATTCCAAACCAATTGTAGCTTCATTAATCATGTTGACCTTTGACGATTTTAAAGTGCTTAAATGAACTTAATTTGACTAAAGATTATTTTGATTTGATTTGAGATGACTGATATTAGGTAATCCACTTCAAGCTTCAATAAATACACCGTTCCTAATGTTATTACAACCAAACCCTCCATTTTTATAGTTAATTTCCACAATGGGAAGCACTCATATTTTATTCAAACGAGTTTCTCTATTTGATATCATATTATTCGGCTGTTCAAACACTTTTTCCTCAAGCTTGGAAACTGAAAGAATTGATTGTACGTGGTCTGCACTGAATATTTATGAGGGTTAAGTGTGTATGCGAACTCGTTGAATGTTTAATCTGTATTTGGCGGTAGGTGGAAAGCGACCCGGGCTCACCGCATGCCTAGTTTGAATGGAACTTCCCCGAAAACCAGATACGTGTGCTACCGAACATATCCTTTAGGGGTGTTCAAATTTAAGATCTATTAGTGATGGTATTGATTTTCGTTCCATAGGCTACTGGCCATTGCAGAGAAGTAGTATTGTTATGGGTTCGTTAAGAGTATTAAAGAATATTTAATAACAAGTACTAATTAGGTATAAAGTTTGATAAGCGTATCTGATTGTTCATTTTTTTTTTCTATAATAAAAGTTGGTCAGTTGATGATTTTTTTTAATAATAATAAAAAAATGTTACAAATTCGAATTCAATTCAAATTCAAAATATTCTTTATTCAAGTGGACTGTTTACAGTACTTTTGATCGTCAATTTTTTTTAAGAAGCAAATACTGATTTGGAAGGGTGCTCCTACCGAGAAGAACAAGTTTGATTACAACATAGCTTCGGCATGTCAATAATAATTTATAGACACATACGCACAGTTTGTGCTAGGCACTATGGCTATGGGTTAATTGTAAGAAATACGTTATTAATTTTTCTCAACGCGTTATAATAAAATAAATATTGCAAAATAATAAAATAAAATTTTTTATTGTGTAATATTTTTGGTGAACATAAAAACAAAAATTGTTCCAGGCATTTCTAGATCTTCTCGTGTCTGTGGCTCGGTGTCTTTTGAACACGTTTATTTTTTACTCTGCGAAGGGGAAGACGTCTTTAATAATGCAGTATATTGTAACAAAGAATACAAAGCGGTGAGTAAACCCCTTACGGTTCAATGTTCCGCAGACTATAGGACTGTAAAAGAAAAGGTTTTTTCTCTGAAACTTTCGGCAATATACAACTAGGGTGTGGATTTATTGGTGCCTTTTCACTTTTCAATCTCTTCATCTACAGCCGGTTCGTGCTCTTAGATTGAGTCATTGAGTACTGTTTTTAGGTCCTATTTACGTTTGTAGAATACGAGAAGATTTTTTTGTATAACAAAAGATTGAAAGTGAATTGTTCGATGTATTGGGACGTCCAGATTTTCTTTTTCATGTCGGTTATATATTTTCTTGTTATGGTAAAAACAACAGAATATTTATGAACTTGTTTTTGGGGATATATTATTTACTCTTATATTTGATATAACTTAGCAGGATGACATATTCTTTATTATTTTAATTAGTAATATTTCCGTTCCTAAGTTATATGAACTTATACACTTTTACATTAGGCTTTGTTTATGAAAAATAAAACTTTAAAAGTAAAGTAACTAAGTAGCGACCTGTTACTCTCCCAGTGCTAGGAATAGGCCTCTTCTCTCCTTTTTTGAAGAGAAGAGAGCTAAGACCTACCACGCTGCTCCAATGCGGATTAGTAGGTGTACTTATTGGTTGTATTTTATTTAAGTGCTAATTTTTAGTAGTAAAATTATTTATTTATCAACATAAATTCATTAAGACAAATAATATAATATTTTTATAGAAGTTCTATTAGTATCACACATAGACATCTTTAAAGCTTAGTTAGTCCTTTTGAATGAAATCAAATACTACCTTCCTTAAAAAAATAACGTGATCTATTTGTAATGAGAAAGATTATTTATTATTTTTTCTTTATTAACTTCACATATCAAAAATAGTAACTAATATTTGAAGTATTTCCACGGTACCCAGTATTTTTTCAATATTTTATCACCAGTATAACAGTTTTGTTAACCCTTAAATAAGTAATATTAAACTTTTAATTTTGGGTTATCAATAAATCGTTCTGGAAGTTACTCTGTGTAACATCAACATAACAAACCTAGAAAACAAAAAATTACAACCCAGATAACGCAACTTAACTAGTGATGTAAAAAATAACTCAAAATTCATATAGTTTGTGCATTATTTAAAAAAGCTTCATTTGGATCTTCTGAGTAATTCCACTAAAATCTTATATAATTTAACTTCATGGTGAAGATATTAATAAAAATTTAATTTATAACTAATAACAAAACTGTTTTAAAGAAGTGAATTGTGCGGACTATTTTTCTTAGTGCATTTTTTAATTCGTGAATAGTGATGTCAGTTAGAGAAAGGAAAAAATAAATAAAGTGCGGCAAATAAACAAAGTCATAAGATGTAGATGTAGTAGAAATGTTATTGTGACACTGAAAAACAAACTGACTATTTATTTTTAAATTTTTTTCGAAAAAAAACTAAAATAATTAAAAGTGCGGTATGTAAATAGTGAAATTAAATATGAAATCTACTAGGAATTAATTTTAAAGCGAAACGCCCAGTTTTTGTTTAAAGAAATAATAATTGCACAGCTAAAATATTTGAGAATTAAATCTTTTAATATTGAAATGAGTTAATCTATTTATTTATAAAAATATATAAGGGGTAAGATAGATAATTTATAGAATTAGGCGTTACTTTGCGGAGATCCATAATACAAAAGTAATAATAAAATTATTTTGCTATGTTATGGATTATAGCAAAATAATTTTATTATTACTTTTGGGTAAGATAGAAGCTAAAGAAACACTATTTATACAATAGTATTTATTATTTATTTATTATTATATTATATACTTATTATTATGAAAATGGTGGCATTGTTAATTTCGTTTTATCTTCAATGTAAAGTAACAAAGTGAGATTGTGCATTTTACAGAGATTATTGAAGAAAATATCGACATAATTGATTGCCGAAATTATTTTTTGCTAAGCACAGGCGAACCGTTATTGAAATAAATATAATATTAAAAGACTATATTAATATAAGTACCTGTGGATTTTTTTACAAAATAAAAAAAGAAACATCAAATACAAATATTGGGTAGGTGGAGCTCGAGAAATGAAAACACCCAGGTATTTTCATTTCATCGAGACCGCCCGTTCTTCAAATAAGCTACGCTAACTTGTCGATTTGCTTATACGATTTTTATAAATAGCTTAAGCTGCTCATCTTTCAAATAAATAAAAATAAAATAATACAAGATTAACTCATTTAAATATTAAAGATAAAATAGTCAGTTTGCTTAGAGCGTACCTGAGGCGTGGTGCGGGTGCGGCGCGCGGTACACGTGCGCGCGGTCAGGCGCGCGGTCGAGCTGCGCGCGCACCACGCTCGGCCGCTCCGTCACCGCGTCACGCTGCGTCGCGCGACTCGCGTTCACGCGACGCGTCGCTGCAACGCCCCGCGGTTTTAGATGGAAATGATGGCAATGTTACGGGCGACACACACCGGTGCGGCGATTGAAACCAACACAAACTAAATTACTGATTCATTAATACGGGTTAACAAAGAACCGAATATACGTAACTAAACCTATAAAGTATTTAGATGTACCTCTGCCGTATTCGGTGTGCATCGCTCATTTATATAAAGACTGTTAATAAAAATAAATTAAGACCGATATGAAATGTATAGGATTGATAAAATTGTATGTATAATCTAAGACAGCCTTAGAGCTATTGTTGATGTAAGAATATTTAGTTGTCATATGTTTAAGAACGTAAATTATACGACAAATGACAGTGATGTATTTATAATAAATAAGGCTAATTAATTGCAACTTCTTTGCTGATGTTTAAATAAACAAATATTTACCCAAACTTGTACCCATTTGGGGACGTAATTATAAGGTGCGAGCTATATTTACATTATGCTATTTGCTGTTTCATAAACAGTAAACTTCGCTCTCTAGACTTATGTCAACAATCCTTGAAGTAATTTAACGAGGACATGGAATAGTTTACAAAACAGTTTGTTTTAAATTAAAAGAAAGCAGAAGCAAATTGTATTTCCTTAATAGAGCGACTTTAAAGTTAAATCCAACACAACAGAAACTAAAGATTGTTAAATCGAAGAATAACTTTTGTGAAATGCGACGGAGAAAATCTTCGGATTGAAAACTTTGACTACAAAGTTCGACCAACTGTCGATTCAGGCGAGCGGTATTTAAATTATATGTAATGTTTACACATTAAGATATGGAGAATTTATTTTAAAAGAATAATAAAACTTTAATGCAGTTAATCAATAATTACCTAGTTATAATTTTTTTTTAAAGTCATAAAAAAATGCAAAAAAAGAAAATAAGAAAGGGCTGGCGATATCGTGGACTTGAACTGAGGTATTATCACTTTAGACGACCTGTTTTCAACCGAGTAATCACAACATTATAAATGACAGCAAAATTAACCTAGGAATTCTATTTATACTTGAGCAATTTTTGATTGCCTGAAACAGGGCTAAAACGCCATTTTTGTAAAACCTAGCTAGATCGATTTATCGACTAGAATACCCAACATACTGAATTTTATGAAAATTATTGGAGCCGTTTCCGAAATAAATAAATAAATTAAATTCAAAATTAGTTGCCTTTTTTGACCCCTCGGTAAGAAATGATGGTAGTACTATTCTATTCAGCCTGATACCACACATCGTACAAAAGTTATCCTTAGCTATAAATTACACTGAATTGTATGAGATGACAAAAGAAAGAAAACAAAAAGATTTACGACAATAGGGCAGACAGAACTTTAGTAGAAAAACAAGTTTAGTGGACACATTGATCGGTTTCAACTAGCACAAACTAGCAGGAATTTCTCTTGAACGTAGTTAGTATAAAAGTAAAGTAAAATAACTGTCTGTCAATATCCTACAACTAAGCTAATAGATTATAAAAGAATTTTAGTTTAGATTTAGATCAGTCGTATCTCAGGAATTTAAGACATATGCAAGTTTCCTCACGAAGTTTTCTTTCATAGAAAAGAGCGTGATAAATAGTAAATATCAAATTAAAGAAGAATAGGGATGCCGTGTGGTATCCGGCTGAGTAGAATAGACCACTCTCATTACTTACCTAGATGACGTAAAAGCGACTAAGGTAAGTCGACCCGCCGTGTGGTATCCGGCTGAATAGAATAGACCACCCTCATTTATTACCGAGGTGTCGTAAAAGGTAACTTAGGTAAATTAACTTACCGTGTGGTATCCGGTTAAGAAGAATAGACCACCTTCTTTCTTACCGAGGTGTCATGAAATACGACTAAGGTAAGTTGACGTCAGGCAGGCGGCCGGTCGCAAAATACGTAGGGAAATCATGTGACAACATGTTTATAAAATGTTATGACCTCACTTAGAGTGGGATAAGGGGCAGGAAGATGATGTTCAAATTCAAGAGGGTTCATACTCGCGATCCATTGTTTTGTCATTTGTTAACTATCGCAAGTGTATTATAAATGTGCTTGACGCTAATGCTTAGTACTTATATTAGAATAAACTATTTGTTATAATAATAAATCTAAGTGTTGGCAACCAATTAAGAATCATTAAGGATCAATAAGATTTAATGAAGCTACCAATGGTTCGTAAAGTTGCAGCAAGAAACTCGGCGGTTAATAATAAAAACATTTTTTTTTTCCTGCTATTTACTTTTCTTGTTATATTATAAGCACTTGATTTCATGTAATCAACGCTCTACAACATCCTTTGAGCGCTTTTTTATCTCTTCATATAGAAGAAAAATAATATAATTTAACTAAATGCTAATTATTGCTTTTCTATACATTCAGCATAATACTGTACATATTGAAAGTTACGTAAAATTAGAGTTCTATGAATAACTCGAACAAGAACTTAATTTGAAAAATAATGACAATAATATAACAGGTTTATGTTAATTATCTTAGCCAATATTCGCTTGCCAACAATATAATTAATGAAAATACAAAATTAGCATATTTAAATAATTTCTAGAAATGTACATTGAATTTAAATTGCTGCAATTGTTATCGTTGTGTATAATTTATTATTTGAAATTACTGAAATAAATGTACGCATTAAGGTGCGCACAGACATTGCGAGGCGTGCATTCCGAATGGTTTGTTTCGCATACATCGAGCTGTGTGGAGGTGTGTGCTCACAGTGAGCATTCGCGTCATACGATCGCTGAGAACGCTGCCTCGTGTAGACAGACGTTTTGTTTGCGTCGCATGCTCATGAGTCTTGGAGCCCACCTATTCCCATAATGCGATTGGTTTATAAAAATTCGTTTTATCCACTATCGTCGTTTTTCTTTTTTTAAATAGTTTATGAATTAAAATATAGGCCGCAGCCTTGTTGGAGCCATTTTTTCCTGATTAATACCATGCGTGATTGTTTGTGTGCTCAGCTTGAGAATGTGTCATTCGGGACGCTTGTATAAATGTAGCACCTCAGGTTGAGGTATGCGTGACGAATTATTTGCGACGCACGCCTCGCTATGTCTGTACACAGCCTTAGTTTCTTTCAAATCTAATTTTTCTCTTAGAAATTTTATAACGAGATTCCTAATTAAACACACGTAGATTAGTATCGTGCTTAAATTTGTTGAAATGTTTTAATTAGCCACAAAAACTCCGTTGTAATATTTGTATATGTATAATTAAAATTTTAAGACACCCCAGGTATCGAATATTCATCTTATCATTAATTACGCTCTATCTACCATGAATACTGAGGTTTTATATATTCTATTAGATAAACCTTTTGTCGCTTTGAGCATTTCTCCGTTTCTTTTTTTTCACCTGAACAGCTTCTTGAAATTTAAACTATCGTGAGTGTTATTCATAATTAATGTATAGATTCCGGCTCTACTTACGTCTTATTTTCGTCGGGCTCATCCGATAAAATAAGACATGAGTATAGCCGGAATCTATACATTAGCTTCTTGAAAGTGTACATCTAACATTGCAGTCCCCAATAGAACAATACTTAATGTAGTGTCACTTTGACAGAACCCCATTATTCTTTGTATAATGCAGAGTGCATCTAAGATTATTTTAACACTACTATGACTCCATCCATTGCTCGCTGATGCAAGTACTTCTCTGATGTACTGATCTTTTGGGAATCATAGTCTGGTTCCACGATCCATCATTGTTACAACATGTTTAAAAAACAACCACCTTCATATAGTTGTGCAGTAATATAAAAAAAACATTGTCACCATCAATGACACAATGACGTGTCGAGAAAGAATAAATGAGTGGACTTTTGAGAAAATTTCTTCTTATTTAAGGAATAAGAGTAAAGAAAAATATTTTTGTTATAATATATACTGGTCTAAGCCTTTGGCCGCCATGTGATATTCGGCTGAATATAATAGACCACCCTCATTTCTTTCCGAGGTGTTATTAAAGACGACTAAGGTAAGTTGACCCGCAGTGTGGTATCTCGCTGAAAAGATTAGATCATCCTCATTTCTGAACGAATTGTCGTAAAATACGACTAAGGTAAGTTGACATCAGGCAGGTGGCGGTCGTAAAATACGTAGCTAAATTATGTTAAAACATGTTTATAACATGTGCCGAACTCACGAGAGTAAGATAAGGGCAGAATAATAATGAATTTTCCTAATCTCTGCTAGTTGCTTTGTTCTCTGAAAAATACTCGCATAGTTAAATTGGCGATTTATTGAAGAAGGCGTTACATTGTGGAACTCCATAGTACAGAAGTTACAATAAAATTACTTTGCTGTATCAGCGTTTTTTTTTTGTTGTTAAAAACGCGTTTAAAACGCGGATTACAGCAAGGTAATTTTATTGTAACTTCAGTTAAATTCGTTTTATATCCCTAGTTAAGCCAATATTGACATTATTTTATTGACAATTTTAATGTAATATTTGTATTGATCTAATTTTTTGTTCAATCATCTGAAAGCTTGCGATATGATACGCACTTTCAATCCAGTCTAGTCACGCGATTCGGTTACATTGTAATCGATTGAAGATAATTTATTCTATCCCTATGACACTGGGTAATTTCCAACCATTTATCCAGATTGGGTTGGAAGAAAAAGCTTAGCTTGGTTGACGGGACTGGAAATGTTAAATAGGTAATCTATTAAATAGTTTAAGTCATACTTACTTTCTTTGTTAGCATTACTTTTCATCTCCGTTGCTTTCGGCGACGTGGAGGGCATGGGGATTTCTATAACAAAAAAATGTTTGATAACACGTCATCCAAACTAATACTATAAAGACTAGCGTTTCTTGGAAAATGTTCAATAATATCTGTAAAAATTTAGACATTTTGCACGAAACCCGGGCCGAAACTGTATACTGAAACCGAAAATGTATACTTTTAAGAAAAAAAAACTATTTGTTAATTTTAGTGATCAATAGCCGATATTTGATGATAATGATGATTGTTATTATTATTCAGTTTGTACTTTATTTTTAATCAATACTATTTTTTTTTCATTGAATATAGATGTAAGTTTTTTTGTATCAGTAGAAACTTAATTGATTTCACAACATAAGTTAGATATTTAAGTATTTTATTAATTGTTTGTGAGGACTATGTTGATGATAAGCTTGGTTTTAAATTACGTCCAGCTAAGCACTAGATTATATTGTAAAATTTTTAATTTGTTCTTAATTAAGCCATTATTGTAATACTCAATTTTGAAAAGAGTGACCGCCGAGTTTCTTGCTGGTTCTTCTCGGTAAGAGCACCTTTCCGAACCAGTCGTAGCTTCATTGTAATGTAATTTGACGATTAGAAAGTGCTTGTAAAAGCCAATTTGTATAAAGAATTATTTGAATTCGAATTTGAATTTGATGAAATCTTGGTACTATTAAAGGTTATACACCGGGCTTATATATGAATAAAGAAAAGACATTATATATTTGTACAGTAGATATTTGAGGGTTCTCGATTCGATTGGATTGTTGTTAAAAGTAAAGTAGTGGCCTGTTACTTTCCCACTGCAAGGCCTTCTCTCTCTGCTTTTGGAGAGAAGGATTGGAGCTAAGACCTACCACGCTGCTTCAATGCGGATTGGTAGGTTACATATATCTCTTTAATTCTTTACAGATATACAGGTTTTCCTTCACCGAAAAGCGTATGACAAATTGCAATCATCAATTAGACACAATTTTTATCAGAAAAACTCATTGATGCCTGCCCGGGTTTGAACCCTTGATCTACTCGAAAGAGTCGCACGGTGTCACCGCTAGGCTACCACAGCTTGCACACAAATTACAACAGTAAAAATTAAACTCAAGAAAAAAACAAGTAATTAATTACATTACATTACTATTTTAATATATGTCTGGAAAGTAATGTGAGTGAAATAGAGCTTTCGTGAAATGTGTTTTGGGAAAATGTCGAAGTGCTTTTTTCAATATACAAAATCCCTTACCGTACAGTCTAATAGAGCCTTCGGTCTCCCCGAGGGAGTTTTTAGAGATACATCTGTAGTTGCCGAAATCGCCGCCCTGGAGATTGCGGACAGTCAGCTTCATGTGTGCTCTGCGGACAAAGAGGGTAGTTTTATTTGACAATCAATATAAATACATCATCGTCCTGCCCATATCTCGAAATAGGGTCGGCACAACATGTTAAAAATATGTTTTCACATGATTTGGCTACGTATTTTATGACCGTTCGCCTGTATGAAGTCAACTTACCTTAGTCGTCTTTTATGACACTTCGGTAAGAAATTGAGTGGTCTATTCTATTCAACCGGATACCACACGGTATATCAACTTACCTTAGTCGCATTAACGACACCTCGATAAGAAATGTGCGTGGTCTATTTTACACAGAGTGACCACACGACAAAGTAGGCTTTCTTTTAATAGTTTTCTTCAATGCCGTAATGGACAAGATAAAATTGATTGCGGAATTTCACTATAGAATCTTATACCAAAACCCTCTATGTCGAAGTATACACTTCAATTATAGCAGCTAATTGAAGTTAGTGCATAATAGAAGTGATCACAAGTGTTTAAACGGTCCATACAAAGCTGTACAGAATTAATAACGTGTTAACAAGCAAGCCATTCACTTATAACACATTAAGTTACCGACATACCTATATGCTTTGCGAGTGTTTGAAATTGCAAATGAGGTCTTTAGATTTATGTGCCAGTCGGAAATAGCAAAATGATATGTAGTTGTTTAATCCGGAAATAGGGTTCGCATCTGTTGTGGCAAGCTTCTTTGAATAGTGAACTTTATTTATACTAATACATTTGCTTGGTACGTAGTGATGAAGTTCACCGTGTGGTATCACCGGCTGAACAGAATACACCAACCTCATTTTTTACCGAGGTATCATAAAAGACGACTATATTCAAATTTCAAATTCAAATTCAAAATATTCTTTATTCAAATAAACTTGTAAACAAGTGCTTTTGAATCGTCAACTCTACTGCTGGTTCGGAAAGCTGTTCCTACCGAGAAGAGCCAGCAAGAAACTCGGCGGTTGCTCTTTTAAAAATATAATTCTTAATAATATTTACATTATGTCGTTACTGTCTTGTACAGGTTCAAAGAGAGCTATATCCACACATTCTTATCTTCCAAATAATCTTCAAGAGTATAGTAGGCTTTCTGTATCAGCCTCTTTTTAACAGTGTTTTTAAACTGCTGTAATGGCAAAGCTGAAATTGATTGCGGAATTTGACCTACCGTGTGGTATCCGGCTGAGTAGCATAGACAGCCCTCATTTCTTACAGAGGTGTCGTAAAAAACGACTATAACGTAACCCATCGCATGGTCAGCTCAGTAGAATAGACCACCCTCATTTCTTACCGAGGTGTCGTAGAATACGACTGAGTAGTAGGTAAGTTGACGTCAGGCAGGCGGCCGATCGTAAAAACGCAGCCAAATCATGTAACAGCATGTTTAAAACATGTCACGACCCCACTTAGAGTGGCATAAGGACAGGAGGATGGACTGTTTACTAAACTAAGAATATATTTTTAAAAATCGGCGTCATTTAGATAATTTCGCAAAGTAAATATGTTATTTCTGCAATTATATAATTGTGATATGAATAATGATATAATTATTTCGCTTGGTGGAATTTATAATTAATCTTCAAATATTCCTTTATGGATCAAGACGGAAATGCGAAATTAACATAAAGCCCACTTTGTATTAAGCTTCAGGTATTACAGTCAATACATAATATAAGCTCATCAAGTGCTTAGATGAGTGCTTTTAGCAGCCATTTAATATTAATTGCAACACACGTATACGCATCTCTTATTATGGAATATATGCATATACAATGTTATCGCACTATGTTCTGTTCTATAATTCCACAATAAATTTTAGCTTTGCCATTAGAGCAAATAAAAATAACTATTAAAAGAAGGCTTATACGGAAAATTACATTTTTAATATTTAAATGAGTTAGTTAATCTTGTATGGATATCTATATATATATATATATATATATATATATATATATATATATATATATATATATATATATATATATATATATATATATATATATATATATATATATATATATATATATATATATATATTATGAATATAAATATATTTTCTGGATCTCTAAAACGGCTCCAAAGATTCTACTGATATTCAGCATGTAGGTAGTTTTAGGGGAGAAAAATCGATCTAGCTAGGTTTTATTTAAAAATAATTTTAAAAAATCGTGTTTTTGGGCATAAAAAATCCAGTTTGTGTGTGTTTGTGTCTAGTAATATGAGAGTCACACACCTGTAAGAGTTCTCTTCTGTGTTGATGGCGTATTTCTTGGTCGGAAGTACCATCACGTTGTCGTACACCCAGTACGATATGGCCCGAGGGTGTGCTTCGGTGTGGCAGTCCACGGTGACGTCAGTCCCCGCCGGAGCCCCCACCAGCTGGTTGGGGACCCAAATCATGGGGGAAACTAGAACAATAGGAAACAATTTATATCGTACGAGAGTGTAAGGGTTAAAAAGCTGTGATAGCTTAGCGATAATACCCCGCGAACTTATGTGTTTAATTGATAATTGCAATTTATCTCACCATTTTCGGTGTTTGAAAACATAGAGAGGAAACCTGCATATCTCTAAGGAATTCAAGAGATATATGTAACCTAGCAATCCACAAGCGATACCACCAATCCATATCACCAATCCATCTATATAGTATTAGGCGTTACTTTTGCGGAGATCCATAATATAAAGTAATAATAAAATTATTTTGTTACAATCCGAGTGTATGAAAGAGGGTGGCTCTTTCATATCGAGTTGTCGTAAAATACGGCTAAGTTGAAATTAGGCGGCCGGTCGTAAAATACGTAGCCAAATGATGTGACAACATGTTTATAACATGTTGTGCCGGCCCCAGTTATAGTGGGATAAGGGCAGGAGGATGATGATATAAGAAGTTTATAAGAATTAGTTTTAAGAATTATATTATGAAAATAGCAATCGCCGAGTTTCTAGCTGGCTCTTCTCGGTAGGGACAAGTTAAAAAGCACTTGTTAAGAAGTTTACTTGAATAAAAAATATTTTGAATTCAAAATTTTGATTTTTAACTACAAGAGGGCTGGCTACTTTTTTGCACAAAGAATCAGCTTAGCGATTCAGCGCGGAAACGCTGCCAGCATTCTTGGGACCATTCCACGTGGGCGTGATTTGTATAGTCCTAGCGTGTCAGTAATTTAAGATAGATATAACTTGTACATTTTTGCTGTAAATAGAGTTACTACGAGTTAATTAAGATCCAAACTGTATATGCTGTAACCAAGCTGTGCATAGTCAAACTATTGGAAACTGGGGTGCAATTTATAATCTCTCAATAATGATGGATGCTCTCGGAGTTTCTCGAACGCGCCCGAACGGAGCCGACGATTTTTCACATCCGGCCGGATAATAAAATCCACACTTTGAGAACGTAATTCACATTCCCGGGGTTTATGGCGGCAATTTTCAGGACGAATATAACTCGGGCCGCGTGATACGGTTTAATATTCTACGGTGGTTTAAAATATTTATACAGTCCACCTTTGCTTTATGAGCGCGTTGAAGATGACTTCATTATACTGCGCTCGAGCATACAGGACGTTTTGCATTTTTATAGAGGATGTCTTTTTTCTATAAAGACGAGTCTTTTTGCCGTAGCTATATAAAAACCTAGTAAACTTATATTATACTACCTGTGTCTGTGGCTTCGCTCGCGTAGAAATCAGTGTATTAAATTGAAATTTTGAACATAATAGTAGTTATTGCGATTTAACTATTAGAGATAAAGATATACTGTCGGGGACTTTTTGCAGTATTTTCGTAGATTATTTAGTATCTTAGTACATTACTTTGGTGTATTTCTGTTGGTTTTCGCAGCGCACACGACTAAAGCAAAAACGGAAGAATTGCACTACCTTTTAATGAAAACCGTACAAAAATCCATTCAGTAGATTATGAGAAAATCTATCACATATAGACGGACATTCGGCGACTTTGTCTTATAATATGTCTAGATGACAAAATCTATGTGTTTATATAAAAAAACATATTTTAGAGAAACTTTAGGAAGTCCTAATTGATATTCAGTATACTGGATAGTCTGATGCATTAATATTGCTAAAATAATAGAATAAAATTGGGTAGCAGTTTATAACTGAACTTTACTTTAACGCAAATACAATCTTGGGTAAAACTTGTGTCGTCTAAAAACGAATGAGAAATTTAAATAATTTTCGCTATTAAATTTTCAATATTATTTTATTCTCGGGCAATAAAAAAACATGACTTATAGAATTTCATCTCGCAGCAGTTAAATTTTCAATTTCTCCAGAAAATTATTGCCATCCAGTGAATGCGGAGTGGCAGCTCCATCGCCAATTTAATTTCATTTCCAGTCACTGCAATTCATGAGAGCAAATAGCTTTCACCAGCTTCCGGCCTTTCTCTGACCGCCATCTGCGTTACTTTAAAACTAATATTAAAAATGTGTTGACAGTTAACTTATCAATTCTTATTATCAATGCATATCTTCAAAATTCATATCTCAAATATCAATACCATAGTAAGTCCGCGTAATACCATGATAGTGAAGTTTAAGGAAATAGGTGCTTAACTTTTTTAATTGCAGAACTTTTGTAAAGCTTTGCGATTTCATCGTAGAAACAAAATGAGCGAATTTTAAAACACAAGGATTTTATATGTCTATATTGCATATCGGCACTTTATAATTGACCACTATTGGGAAAAGATAAGTCAGCAAAATGTGCCCATGGGTTTTAATAATATTACAAACCACTTCCAGAAAAGATAGTCAAGCTCTGAGATAATAATAGGCCGATTAAAAAAGACTCCTTTCAAATTAAATCTTCTTCTTCTTCTTCTTCAACCGATGGACGTCCACTGCTGGACATTGGTCTCCTCATGGGATCTCCAGAACACACGATTTTGTGCCGCTTGTATCCAGCGGCTCCCCGCGACCCTTTTGAGGTCGTCTGTCCATCTAGCAGGGGGTCTTCCGACACTGCGCTTTCCGGTGCGGGGTCGCCATTCCAGCACTTTGAGACCCCAACGTCCATCGGTTCTCCGCACTATGTGCCCCGCCCATCGCCACTTCAGCTTCGCGACCCGCTGAGCTATGTAGGTGACTCTGGTTCTTCTACGAATCTCCTCATTTCTGATTTGATCACGTAGAGAAACTCCGAGCATAGCCGACTCTGAGCTTTCTTATGAGGCCCATAGTCAGCGACCAAGATTCAGAGCCATAGGTCATCACTGGCAACACGCACTGTTCGAAGACTTTAGTCTTCAGACACTGAGGAATATTGGACGAAAAGATCTCGCGTAGTTTCCCAAACGCTGCCCATCCGAGTTGGATTCGGCGACTGACCTCTTTCTCGAAATTGGACCTACCTAGCCGGACCGTATGTCCCAGGTATATATATTCGTCGACAATTTCGAGTGCAGAGTTCTCAACGATGATCGGGTGAAGCGGAACATGTGAGTTTGACATAATTTTCGTCTTGCTCATGTTCATTTTTAGGCCCACCTGTTGAGATACTCTGCTGAGGTCGTCGAGCATTGTGTTAAGATCCTCCAGGGACTCTGCCATAACGACTATGTCGTCGGCAAATCGAAGGTGAGTGATGTACTCGCCGTTAATGTTGATGCCGTATCCGTTCCAATCCAAAAGCTTAAAGACATCCTCCAATGCAGCGGTAAACAGCTTCGGGGAGATGACATCTCCCTGTCGCACACCACGCCGCATTTGGATTGGTCTCGTAGTTCTGTCTTGGATACGGACAGACATTGAGGCGTTTTCATACAGACACTTCAACACTTGGACGTAACGATAGTCGATTCGGCATCGCTGGAGCGATCTTAACACAGCCCATGTTTCCACCGAATCAAAGGCCTTCTCATAGTCCACAAACGCCAAGCAAAGTGGCCGGTTATACTCCTCGGTCTTCTGTATAACCTGCCGCAGCGTAAATATGTGGTCTATGGTACTATAGCCTTTCCGGAAACCGGCTTGTTCGGGAGGCTGGAAGTCGTCGAACCTACGAGCGAGACGATTCGTTACGACTCTCGAAAACAACTTATAAACCTGACTCAGCAGCGCGATGGGTCTATAATTCTTCAATAAGGTGTTATCACCCTTCTTGAAGAAAAGAACCACCACGCTCCTGTGCCACGCTTCCGGCGTAGTGCCCTCGTGAATGACGGAATTGAACAACCGCTGAAGGACTTTGAGTACCGGTTTTCCACCCGCCTTCAGGAGTTCTGTAGTGATTCCGTCATCACCCGGAGCCTTGTTGTTCTTAAATTGTTTGAGAGCCGTACTAATCTCGTATAGGCTGACATCCGGGATATCTTCGGTATAGTATCGGGTCAACTTGGCTCTTGGGTCTTTTGCCAAATTGACAACAGGCTGTTGTGTTGAGGTGTATAACTGCCCAAAGAACTTCTCAACCTCTCCCAAAATCTCAAGTCGAGACGAAATGATACTACCAGTATCGGTCTTCAGTCGCGTTAACTGCCTCTGCCCAATAGACAGATCTCTTGCGAACACTTTTGAGCCCCTGTTACGCTCAATGGCATCTCGAATATATTCGGTGTTAAAGTGTCGCAGGTCGCATTTCTGCGCCTTAGAAATCTGTCTATTGATCAGACGGTAGCTCGAAGCGTCTACTGAAGACTGTAGCCTCATTTCGTTCCTCTCGTCATGAGCTTGAGAGTCTGGGTCGAGAATTTATAGGTTCTCTTACGGTGAGTCTTATAGAATTTGGACCCCACCGCATAGACAGTTTCCACTAGCCTGTCGTTTACATCGTCCACAGAAGCGCAGTCAGCTAAACAATCAAAACGGTTTTTCAGCTCGAGTTGAAAGTTCTCGGGGTTTTGAATATGAGCTCGAGTTGGTCGGAGCGTGGACTTCACCAGTCTGGATCTTTCCAGCTGTACGCATATATTCAATGTGCCTCTAACCATACGGTGATCGCTCCCGGTTTTCACGGTATTGATCACAGAGACATCATTGAATATATGACGCCTGGTCGACATGATGAAGTCGATCTCGTTTCTCGTGGAACCGTCGGGACTTAGCCAGGTCCATTTTCGATGTGGTCGTTTCCTGAAGAAAGAGTTCATCATATAGAGATCTTCTCTCTCCAAGAAATCGGCCAACATCTGGCCCCTGTGGTTCCGTTGCCCATATCCAAATTGCCCTACTCTCAACTCGGTGCCGCTTCGCTTGCCCAGCTTTGCGTTGAAATCCCCCATCACAACAGTATAGAAGGTTTTGGAGGCATGCATGGCTCTAGATAAATCCTCATACATGGCCTCTACCTCCTCGTCCGGATGTGCCGATGTCGGTGCGTAGACCTGTATGACCTTCAGCGAATACCGTTTGGTAATTCTGAGTATCAGGAACGCGACCCTGCTCGACACACTCTCGACTTGAACAATGTTGTTGACAAGGGACTTGTGGACGAGAAACCCGACACCACCTTGGGACTGTTGTTCGCCCTCCCGGTGGTAAAGCAAGTTTCCGGATTTTAGGATCATCGTGTCCTCCCCCTCTCTTCGGACTTCGGATAATCCTATCACGTCCCACCGCAACTTGCTTACTGTTTCTTCCAGCTCGAGTATCTTTTCGTCTTCCCTCAAAGTGCGTGCGTTGTACGTTGCCAGGTCTAGTCGTCGGGGTTGGCAGCGGAATCTCTGCCGGAGATTCTTGACACCCCCTGCCCCGCCGTTACCCAAGCCGCTGCCAGAGCTGGGAATAGCGGAGCTGCCGGGAACTAGGGGCTGTGGTTTTGGTTTTAATGCCATGAAGGTATTGCCAGTAATCACCACGCTTGGCCTGCGGGTTGGTGATCGCAGTGCTGACCATATCGCACCGACAGCGCTGCTGCCCACTGTCGGTCTGGTAGAATTTAGGTCAGCTATATGAATGGTTATACCGCCATTAGTCGGTCACCAGAGCCTCGTTGGTTAATCTGCAGGGTGCACCGCGTGCAGGTGAGGTTGACAATTGGGGAGACTGATTGGGACGAGCCTCCCCCTTACACCCCTTAAATTAAATCTAAATAATCTTTATTCAAATAAACTCTTTCAAGAATTATTTAATCGTCACGATCAATATGATCAATTCAGCTACAGCTGGTTCGGAATGTTGCTCTTACCGAGAAGAAGCATAAAGAAACTCGGCGGTCAATCTTTTATACATTTTCAATTTTGCATTATTAAACCACAGTCTAATATGAAGTTGAAATAACTTTCAAATCTCGGTATTTTTATCATCCAAATAATCTTTAATTTTGTTATATACTTTACGTATAGGCATATCTCTTACATTTAATTTAAACCTTTCTGTAGACTGGTCTACGAACGAGCTTACCTTACCTTACCTTGACCTAAGAACGAGTTGCTAACTTTGCTATGTCGCGACACCCGAATTACAAGCTTTTTGTGATTTTTCGTATGTCTATGATGTACATCGAATTTTGTCTTATACATATGGATATTTTTCCGTACGAATAGAATATTGCTGTATATATTGTGATGCTACAGTAAGTATGCCTATTTCTTTGAACTTTTCGCGAAGGGACTCACGTTGCTTCATATTAAAGATAGCCCGTATAGCTCTTTTATGAGCAACAACAATCTTTTATATACCGGCCGCTTTACCCCACAGCATTATTTCATATGACATAATGCTGTGAAAATAAGCAAAATAAACTAGTCGCGCTGTTTCAATAGTTTACATACAATTGAGATATTCTATTGAAAGAAAATCAATTTTCAGTGTCTACCTAGGATTTCCCAAGACGTGCAACTAAGAAAAATATTATCTTTCAATTATCACCCCGCCCTTTGTTTAGACAGCTGCGTGGTAATAAGGTATGAAAATAAAGGGACGTCTATAAGTGATTCAGCTTAGCAAAAAGGTTTTTTATTTCGTGTCTAATTAAATAATTGTTTGAAGGTACTTAGTTGGAGAGTAATGTAATGCGTATTTTAAATTTTTTACTTGTGTATTTAATCTTTTTTTTTAGTGGTTAAAATAACTTGTAGTTTTAAATACAGAACCTATTAAGCACTATCCATTTTTGTATTTAATATAAATTGCTATTTCCAACCTTCATAAAAACTCATACGCTAAGCGGATATTTACGAAATCTAAGGTAGTAGTAAAATTGTAAGTGAATATGGCACGCTTAATATTGAAGTGACTGAATTCAAAAAAGTTGTTTTATGGCAAATTTCAATTAAGCGGAGCGCATAGATAACTATAAAGTGTTAGAGACTCATGACTAGGAACTTCAAGATAACACTAGCTTTTTTAATAGTCGGAAGCATGACGCAATAGACGACATTGAAATAATGATTACAATGTATCTAACACAACTAAGCTTATTTTTGAATTCTGTCACTTTAATAAAAGTCTATGGAGATTAAGGTAAAGTGTCTGTGCTAATCATTTACTTAAAAAAATCTGTATATGTTTAATTTTGTGACTTTTTGGTCCTGATATCCAACTCCGTGAAAATCGTGTAAATAATTAATTATTTACTCTTAATTATTTTTATAATTATTTTTTCGTCACACCAGTCAAAGTTAATTTCTCTTCCATTTTTAAATGTCCCATTAAGTTAAGACTACAATATTGTGACTAATGCCAATATTTATACTCCTAATAGACTTATTATTTATTACTTATTTTGCAAATGTTAAAATAACTAACACTCGATTACAGTTGTAAGTGCTGCAATAGAAGCTTTCGAGGGACGAGCTTTGGTGTAAAGTGAGGGAACTGTTGACAAAGCTTGGAACAATAACTCAGTAAAAATGCTAAGGCAAAGAAAGAAATGGAGGTAGTGACTTACATTCAACATCGACAATGATCCTCTTGGACACTGACGGTGGCACTGCGTTAGTCGCGATGCAGAGGTAGGCCCCCATCTCCGTGCGACTGATGCGTTGGAGACTCAGCGTGTCGCCTTCGTATACTGTTACTGGAACAGATTTATCTTTAATAATTAAATTAATTAATTATTTATTTAATCTTTTATGAATATATACTGAAATTCAGCATATGGGGGGTTTTGGGGGAGAAAAATCGATTTAGATAAGTTTTATTTACAAAAAATGTCTTTTATCCCTGATTTCGGTCACTTAATTTTTTTTTAATTTGTTGAATACAATCACAATTTTTCGCTGTCAAACGTAAAGTAAACAAAAAAAACGGGTATATATTTGAAATTATATAAGTATATATTCACCAGTTGTCTGTCACCCATAACACAAGTATTAATTTATTTACTTTAGGGACAGCCGACCGTGTGTGTAAGTGTCCCATATATTTATTTATTTTATCTATACTAATATACAAAGCTGAAGAGTTTGTTTGTTCGTTTAATTGTTTGATCGATTGATTGTTTGAACGCGTTAATCTCAGAAACTACTAGAATAGTAGAGGAGCAGCAAATAAAAATATTTGGAAAACGGCAAAATTTAAAGCTTTCCTTGCGTGCGCTGAGTAAATGGTGAAAGTTATTCAAAAATTATGCATTACAAAATTTTTCCCCTCTAAAAATACTCAGTAAAAGTCCGCGACAGCATAAGTCTAGCTTTTAAGGCTAACCCATTTTAATCATTTTTATGGTTATCAAAAGTCTATATGCGATTTTAATCTTTCCACGCGGGCGGAGCCGCTGGCGATTGCTAGTAATAAATAAAGTAAGAAACGGAATACGCTTGCGGCTATAGCAGTGCGCCTTATAAAATTAAGTAAATCGTTTGTGGTTTTGGTATACGATTCCGTAGTGAATTTTCAGAAACAATTTCAGCTTTACTTTTACTGCAGTATAAAAAAACGAATCAAATGAGGTTCATACAGAACCTTTATTATACTATTAAGGATTATATAACTATATATTTAAGGTAAAACATATGTATCCATAAACGTATGTAAAATATGTAATAATAAAGTACGTACTATAGAAGACAAACACTTGTACTTTATAAATTCACTTTATTTATTAATCAATCCGCTTACTAAAGTCGTCTTTCTAGCTTTCCCGTTCATGTCTCAATCCCCATGTCATTTTTCCTAGACCCGCCATCTTTACAATATCCCGCGAACGGAAATACATACAACCAAGAAAGATTCTTAGTAATTATGATATATATTATATCATAATTACCAAGATATATTTTAACATCAATAACATTATTTTAATAATCAAGTAATTATATTACTATAACTATTAACAAAACACTCCAATAACATTATTTAGTTGATTTATGTTACAACATTTGTCCGGAAGTAATGTCAATGGCGCTAGTAGTCAAATACTGTTTTTATAATTCAAACTCCATCCATATAATTTGGAAATATGTTACAATAAGTAATTGATCCTAACAGCTCGGCCTTCCTGCTAAGCGCGAGTCCCTTCGCGATAAATAATTGCGATTAAAAACTTTCAGAATAAAAATATAAAAAAAAGAAAGAAGAAGAAAACAGTACATGACACTGCATTAAATACATTTGAATTGTTATCGTCTGCTATGTTCATAACGATATTTTTTTGTATATGAAAAATTTGACAATATAATAATAAATTAATAAGTTATAATAATCACAAATCAAAACAAATATAAATATTAAATAACTAAAATAAGTAAACATTTGCATATTATTTCAATGGTAAATTCAAGCTGTCATTAAATTAATTCATTAATTACATTCATTTAAATTTGCAATAATATTTCTCATAATCTTATGAGTATATCCTTAATTCATTATTTATATTATCATGGAATCGTAAACTAATCTCTTGACCTTCCTGGTTATGGATGCATTATTCAATTGAATAATCCATAATTTACTTAGATTCATATACAATTATCATTCTCACTATTAACAATTTCATTATCACTATTAACCTTATTAGAATTAGTATCATCATTGTTAGAATCATCAAAATTCCTATCAAAGCTCATCCAAGGTTGAATTTTATCTATAGCCACTGTTCCTTCATACCTGCGACTATTTTTACGCGATAAAGGGGTGTCCTCAACTATAAATCTATCATTCGGAAGTACTTTAAGAATACGATAGGGGCCTTGATATTTGACTACCAATTTTTGCGACTTACCATCACGCGGAACCTGTCTTTCGATTCGAACTAGATCTCCTACTTCATACTTTTTACTTTGTTTCCTATGTTTATTGTATCGCTCAGCATCTTTCCCCTGTTGTATTTTAATACGCTCAGAAGTTTCTTCTCGTACAGTTTCTATCTCTTCTGGGGACATCAAGTTAGTAGTTTCATTTATAACAGTATTTAATATTCCCTGTGTTTTATGATTTATAACGAATCCGAATAATAGCTCCGATGGAGATTTTTGTGTAGTTTTATGGACTGTAGTATTCATCCCAATTTGTATGTCCTGAATATGCTCATCCCAAACTTTTTCATCTTTACCATGACTTGATGTAGCTAATGCTTCAGTAATAGTTCTATTGAACCTTTCAACTTGGCCATTAGCCCTGGGCGTCGCAACTGCATTAAGAATATGTTTTATGCCGTACTCACTGGTAAAATCTTTAAACTTTTTGCTAGTGAAGCCTGATCCTCTATCAGTTATTAGACGAGTCGGAACTCCAAAGAAACTTATGTGATCTTTTAAAATTTTTATAGTCGTTAATGATTTTGTATTTTTAACTGGCGTGATATTAATAAACTTAGTGAAGCTGTCGATTATTACTAATAGATAACAATTGCCAGTTTTGCTTTTGATAAATGGACCAAGATGATCGGAATGAATGGTGTGGAACGGTATACTGATCTTTTCTATTGGGTGTAGTTCGCCCTCACGCTTTCCTCCTGGTGCCTTATGGTGGGCACATTCCAAACAAGACGAAACGTACTTCTTTATAAATCGCCTCATGCGTTTAAACCAATAATGTTTCTTTATTCGTTCTAAGGTTTTTTCATAGCCGTAATGGCCCACATCATCATGGTTTCTTTTAAGAATTTGCCATTTTACCCCGTTTGGTACCACCCATTTTAATTCATCTCCTACTACGCGAAATACACGACCATTTTTCAATTTATAATTGTTATGAACATCAGCTACTTGCTCAGTATTTGGATCACCAAGGGTATTTTTAATTCTGACGATTTCGTCATCTGCGGATTGTACAGTCGTAATCCAATCTTGTTCAGATTCCAATGATAAAACATCAAGAATATGTGACTCATCTGGCTGTATGTCCACGGGATTGCGGCTAAGAGCATCTACGTGAGACATCTTCGTTCCCGGTCTGTATTCTATGATACAGTCATATTCTTGAAGCTGGATCCACCAACGAGCAATCCGTGGAACTAAGTCTCTTTTGATTAATGTCGACCTAAGGGCACTACAATCAGTTTGTATGACAAATTGAATACCTATGAGATACACTCTAAACCTTTGCAGGGATGCGACAACGGCAAGCGTCTCAAGCTCAAAGGAATGGTATCTTTGTTCCTCGTTTGTGGTCTTTCGGCTAAAATAGGATATCGGTTGCAGCGCACCATTCCGATTACGTTGAAGCAATATACCCGCGAGACCATTCTTGCTTGCGTCAGTGTGTAGTTGAGTCTCAGCTTTTGGGTCATATAGTGCAAGTAGCGGTCTTTCAGAAAGTAATTTCTTTATGTTATCAAATGACTTCTCTTGTTCATCTCCCCATACCCAATCCCTATTCTTCTTTAATAAATCTGTCAAAGCAGATGCCAGTAAAGCATAATCTTTTATAAATCTTCTAAAGAACCCTGATAGTCCCAGAAATTGACGTAGTTCGTGTTGATTAGAAGGTCTTGGGAATTTCATAATTGCATCACTCTTTCTCGATCCCGGTTTAATACCATCAGCACCTACTTCGAATCCAAGAAAGTCTACTTTATCAAGGAAAAAACTACATTTACTCATTTTCAATGTAAGACCTCCTTTTCTTAACAAATTAAGAACTTCCTTTAGCCTCACTAACCCTTCTTCAAAATTCCTAGACGGTATTAAAATATCGTCCATGTACACGAGTGCGTATTTTATTTTAGCTTCTAATAAAATTTTATTAATAGTCCTCTGAAAGATTGAAGGTGCATTAACAAGTCCGAATGGCATACGGTTATATTCAAATTGACCATCCGGAGTCACGAATGCCGTTTTGAAACGAGAGTTTTCGTGAATGGGTATTTGATAATAACCGGATGCTAAATCCAATGATGTAAACATATTATTACCAGAAAGCAAATCCAATTGGTCCTCCATACGCGGTAATGGATAATGTTCCTTCTTAGTTTTATGATTTAGCGCCCTATAATCTACGCATAATCTCATATCGCCAGTCTTTTTTTTCACTAGAATAATCGGGCTGGCATATGGTGAAGAAGATTCCCTGATAATACCACTTTCTAGCATATCATTAACCATGTCTCTAACTTGACTCTTTTCTGCATAAGACATACGGTAGGGTCTATAAACAACAGGTTCAGAATCTTGCAGTTCAATCTTCATTTCGGTTACATTAGTAAAGCCTAGATCCTTTAAACTACTAGAAAAACATTCTTTATAATCTACTAATGTGTCTTGTAGTGCTAATTTTTGTTCAGTTGTTAAAGAGGGATTACAAATTATTTTATCAACTACTTCAGTTGTACTAACAGATATTTGGCAAACATCTGCTGTACTATGCAACGGTATCGCCCGAGTTACTAAACAATTTTTTTCTAAATTAACGTTGGAGTTAGACACATTATGAATTAATAAAGCACATTTGTTATTGATAACACTATATTCCCCAGGTAGAAGAAGTAATTGTTGACTATTGGGGCCTCGAATGGATCCACGAACGTAAACCCTTCCGGCACTATTACATTCAGAGTGTACAGGTACGCTAACTAAACTATTAACTGGAACTAGAACAGATTCCTGAGTCATAAGGTATACCTTGTCTTCAGTCTTTGTGAATATGACTTTATCTGGGGTTTTCGTTATAATAAGATTGGGTCTTTCCGTAAACGAATGACCTAATAGTACGGGATATTTTAATACGTAGTCATCTACTACATACATGTTCACATTTTCTTTAATATTCTGGACCTCTATTGCAACAGCTATCAAACCCAACGGTTGGACAAGATTTGCACCAATACCCCTTAACATTGGTAGGTCTACATCAGTTATTAATTTCAGATTTAGTAGACGGCTATCACTTTTTCTGATAAGCGAGCACTGGCTTCCTAAATCTAAGTGACATTTAAAAGGAATATCATTTATTTTCACATTCATTATATACTTTTCATTCGTTCTGTCGTCAACACTAACTTCAGATACTTGTTTTTCCCCTTTACCTACGTTCGGCTGATTAGAGATTTCATTTATTTTATTCCTGTAGCAATTCGCGGTTTGATGTCCAAACCTATCGCATTTTGTGCATTTAACTAAAGGCTTGTCACACTTGAAACTGGGATGTCCTACTTGACTGCAGTTAAAACATCTAATATTAGTATTATTACCTAAATATTTGGAACTAATCGGTTTGTTTACAAAAGTTTTCTCAATTTTATTCCTTTTCGCATCCTGGCTCTCCCTAACGATTCCTACTTTTACGGATCTAAAATATTTTAGGACTTGTTCGGGTTCAGAAAATTGGGCCGCCTGTGCACCTACTTTAATCGCGCGGTCGTCTAAACCATGTAGTAAGCAATCCACGGCTTGCCTGCCAGTTATTTTACAACGGTTCAAAAGATTGATTTTTATGTAATAATAATGTTCAAGTGATTCACCATAACGAACTCTCTTATTTAACATTTCCATAAGAAGTTCAGCGTAATCTTCGCGACTAGGAAAAGATTCCAAGAGCTTTTTCTTCCATTCGGCCCAACTATATAATAGTGTCGGTAGACCTTGGTACCATGCCTTAGCTACACCACATAATTTAGGCAAGGAATAGTGTATAATTTCCCGTTCGTCCCAATTATATATTTCAGCGCATTCCTCTATTTTGTTTATCCACGTCAATACAGTCTGTTCTTTAGTCATAGGATCAAAATCGGGAATCACATTATTATTGTAAGATAGCTTTGGCTTTTCCGAATTCCTTACATCTTTAATAATAGATAAAAATTTATCTAGTACAGCGTTAGTGTCCCCTTTAAAATTATTTATACGTTTAGACTTTGAATGAGCTTTAACGGACTTGCCTGATGATTCTGTAGAAGTATTTGAGTTCCTACGGCTGCGCTTTGATCTCGGTTGACGTCTATTACGTCTTCGTTTTTTCCTATGATCCCCATCACTGGATCCTTCAGAGGAAGATTCCCTTGCTCGATGACGTGAGTCACCTTCATTGCGATAGCCTCGCTCTCCACTCAAATGAATCCTTGATGGTCCTGGTGTGGCAAACAAACGTCTGACACGCCCATGTCTTTCCAAAATCCCTTGACCTCGGGAATCATCAATGTATTGGTCTTGACCTCGACCATCAGACACTTGCCCTTGACCTCGGGCGTCATTCGTACTTAACCCTTGACCTCGGGTATCATACGTACTTAACCCTTGACCTCGGGTATCATACATACTTAACCCTTTCCCTCGGGCATCATTTATTTTTAACCCTTGACCTCGGGTATCATTTACATTTAACCCTTTACCTGGGGTATCATTTACATTTAACCCTTGACCTCGGGTATCATTTACATTTAACCCTTGACCTCGGGTATCACTTGTACTTAGTCCTCGACCTGAGGCAAAATTCGTGGTTAGCTCTAGACCTCGAGCATTATCTTCAATTAGCCCTTGACCTCGGGCATCATTCGTCAATAGCTCTTGACCTTGAGCAGTATCTAACCTTAGCCCTTCGCCTCGGGCATTTTGCTTCTTCATGTCCCTGAAACTCAAACACAACAGCTTAATATTCCTGAATAAGCCAAACTTTTAGTTGATCTATATCCAATATTCAGTTTATCAAAAGCAATTATACTGAATAGTAATTAAATTATTTATAATTATTTTGGGAAGTACTAGTTGTCAAGAAAGGAAATGACTTAATATAATTAAAAGTGATATAAACGAGGCAATGCATTTTAGAATTAGCGTCACAAAGATCTTAAAAGAAAGGAGAAATAAAACAAAGAAAAATAAAAGTAAAAATCTGAATTAGGACAGAAATGACAAAATCTACCTAATACGTAAACAGTTAAATTAAGTAAATTTGTGAATCCATTTACCAAATTAACTAAAATAAACAGATATCCAAGATCTATTCAAAACTAATAAAATCGTTCCTGTAGTCATAGCCAGTTCAAAAAAAAACCAGTCCAATTAGTCAAACATTAGCGCCAAGTTATCACAATAGACCAAATAAATATTAATAATATCCATTTTACTTACATTTTGGTAGGCGTGAAAGGAAATTTTGTATATCCTTTTCGATCCCACTTGTGAACTATAGAAGACAAACACTTGTACTTTATAAATTCACTTTATTTATTAATCAATCCGCTTACTAAAGTCGTCTTTCTAGCTTTCCCGTTCATGTCTCAATCCCCATGTCATTTTTCCTAGACCCGCCATCTTTACAATATCCCGCGAACGGAAATACATACAACCAAGAAAGATTCTTAGTAATTATGATATATATTATATCATAATTACCAAGATATATTTTAACATCAATAACATTATTTTAATAATCAAGTAATTATATTACTATAACTATTAACAAAACACTCCAATAACATTATTTAGTTGATTTATGTTACAACATTTGTCCGGAAGTAATGTCAATGGCGCTAGTAGTCAAATACTGTTTTTATAATTCAAACTCCATCCATATAATTTGGAAATATGTTACAATAAGTAATTGATCCTAACAGTACGTAAAAATAACGTGGATTTAACTGGGGAGAAGTAAATAATTTATAGAATTAGGCTTTACATTGCGGCGATCATAAATACAAAATAATAATGTTTGTTTTTGCTTTAAGTCTCGATTGGATCATCATAATCCTCCTAGCCTTATCCCATTGAGTGGGGTCAGCACAACATGTCATAAACAAGTTGCCACATGATTCGGCTAGGTATTTTACGACCGGCCACCTGCCTGACGTCAACTTACGTTTAGAAAATATATACATTGTTAAATGTAGAGTGTAGAGTAAATGTAGAGTAGTTTATACCTAATACATGCAGGATTTGTTAAAACGCATGCAACAGAAGCCTCCACCATCAATACACAAGCACTGCACACATTCATTATCACAAACTGAGCAATCGTTTCGCCCCGTTAGCGATACATCATCATGCATGCGTTAAAGTGCATTGAACATAAAATGTAGTTTATAAGTTATTTGTTTCCACAATTTAATGTACACTATATTGCAAAATATAATGGAACTTAGTATAAATAACATTCATAATGTTAAATTCTCGCTAATGTTGGCAAATGCAAACATTTCCCGACGACGCACGGCTTGGTTATTACATTTATTACACTCGTTACACACTTGTTCGTAATAGTAAGTGCACATATCTGACTGCCTGCTCGATACCGCGTGAACAGAACTTAAACTGAGCTTATGAATGCGAGCTTGCGAGAAATTAGTGGTAAAGGTTTTATTTTATAAGCTTATTTTACTTTACCACTGTGTAAAAATATATTTTTAGTAATACTTTTTCTAATTAATTTATAGAATTAGGCGTTACTTTTGCGAAGGTCCATAATACAAAACTAATGGAAATTTTAAGAACTCATGCACTACCCGACACCGATAGCACAACAATATACAAGCATTGCACACATTCATCGCAACGATTTTGCGATTTTGTCGTGGAAACACTTAGAGTGGGATAAGGGCAGGATGTTTGTAAAAAAATAAATAATGTAAATAAATAATACATACAACCAGCTAATACTGTAGTATGTAATGCCAGTAGCACTAGGAACAAACCTCTGTGGTTTTTTGTAGTGTTAAGTAACATTTGTTAATAAATTGTTTTAATTGTTAAATAAATTAAAAAAAAATACAAAAATAGGGACACTGAGCAACAAAGGTAACTAGCTAACAAATTATACGATCAGGACACCCGCTGTTGATTGGATAACCCAAACCCCGGCCGTAAACTCATGGTAATTATCACATTATCTGTAACACTCACTAATTACTCGTCCGCAGTTATATAGGAGTATAGCCGCTAATCGCCCGCGCGTCGGAATTATTTCAGTAATGATTTCACCCGGGTACGTGCGTTTGCGTAAGTGGAATATAATTGGTAGCCCTTTGCGGATTAATTGATGCGTTCCGGTGGAATTTAACTGGAGATATGATAATAATGTGATGGTTTACTTATTCATCTATTTATTTCACCAAAGATAATTAACAGAATATCTTTAATCTTTATCTTTAATATTTGAATGAGTTAATCTTATATGTATACATATTTTCGGAATCTTGGAAACGGTTCCAACGATTTTCCTGAAATTCAGCATGTAAGAGGTTTTGGGGGAAAAATCGATCTAGTTAGGTTTTATGAAAAAAAATCGTTTCTTCTCTGCTTTCGGGCATTAAAAATACTAAAATTTATATGGAATATAAAAAACTATTTTTGCCATAAACTGTCAAGTCAGCGTAACTCATTCGGGGAACGGGCAGTCTCAAGAAATGTAAATACCATGTTGTGCCGACCCCACTTAGAGTGGGATAAGGGCAGGAAGATGATGAGCAAATATGGGCAGTGCTTGAGTTGGTATTGCATGCACCTTTACGAATCCTGCGTTTATCACTCTATATTAAGCATTATAAACATTTTCTTTTTGCTTTATCGCGAATTATAGCAAAATTATATAACTATTATTTCTATATTATGGATCAACGCAAAGTAACGCCTAACTCTATTAATAGATTTTTCTAAAAACAGTGTTTTTTTTTCAATAATAAAACAGCTACAATACGAGATAAGAAAAAAATATTAATAATTCCGTCGTAATTCCAATTCCGTAATTCCATCGGAATCAGTGCAAAACCACATAACACATATAGGGGGTATATTAGCACGACAATTGTCGCAAACGAAGCCGTGGATATAACTAGTAATTATATATGTCAATAGCAGGAGTATTGGTAAAGTATAGTTTTGCATTCACAAGATTTTTCTTCTTTTACGCCTTGTGGTATCCGGCTGAATAGAATAGTACCATCCTCATTTCTTACCGAGATGTCGTAAAAGGCTACTAAGGTAAGACGACCCGACGTATGGTATCCGGCTGAGTAGAATAGACCAACCTCATTTCTTACCGAGGTGTCGTGAAATACGACTAAGGTAAGTTGACGTCAGGCAGGCAGCCGGTTGTTAAAACGCAGTCAAATCATGTAACAACATGTTTATAACATGTGGTGCCGACCCCTCTTAGAGTGGGATAAGGGCAGGAGGATGATGAAGATTTTTCTTTTTTTACATCGCACCGTAAAGCAACATTACATACAAGCTAACGAAAATTTATGAAGGCAGATAATGGAAATAGCATTTAGTTAAGCTATACTAACCATTTTTAAGTGTTCCAATAAATAACTATACTTACTTGCTTTAAAAAATATATCTTGGAGCAAACGACCAATATTAGTCTAAGATATTATAAATAATGGCCGCCAGAATCGTTTCGGGGAAAATAAAGTCAAACGCCACTCCGGTCTGAAAACGCGAAACGCCTCGTTTTCTTTAAGTGGGCTTTTCCATTAAAATCCTGAGGGAAAGCTGGTCTATTTATCGAAACAAACGATAAGCGCGTTCCGAATAAAGGAGTTAATGTTTTGGACTAGTAATTAAAAACATTGAGTATGTCCGCCTGCAAGTACTCGTCTCAGTTCTGGCTAACACTTGTGAAGGGTCCTCTTTCGGTAGTCAATTACTAGCCTATATCCTATATACTATATCCATTATTATCATAAGTCATACTCCTGCACTTATCCCACTCTAAGTGGGGTCGGCACATTTTACAAACATGATGTCAAATGATTTGGCTACGTATTTTGCGACCGGCCGCCTGCCTGACGTCAACTTAGCTTAGTCGTATGATACGACACCTCGGTAAGAAAGCTATAATGTATGTAACCTGTAATGCTAAAGCTAAAAGCTGAAGCTATAATGTATATAACCTTCTGTAACCTATAATACACACAACCCCTAAGGTTGCTGAAAGATAGCCGATAAATTATTAAAATCTGCTAACTGTAACAGTATTTGAACAAAAGTAATAATGAAATCATTTTGCTATAATCCGATGAAGTAAAATAGAAAATATATATAATGCTAAATGTAGAGTAGACAATCCATTTTCATACCTGATACATGCAGGATTCGTAAAAACACATGAACAAACCTCCTTATCGCCTACGGGCATTAAGAAGCTTTCTTCTTAGATTTAGGGATGAAATAGGTATCATAGGCGTGAAAAACAGTTTGAAATATGAATTTGGATGGATTTATGACTGAATGAAAAAAATACGGATTAATTTTATGAAGTAGAATTTGCATATAAAAGGGTGATCGGATTTGACGAATGATAAAAGAAAATGGGAGATAAATAAATAAATATATAAATATATGGGACACACACACGGTCGTCCGTCCCCAAGTTAACTTAATACTTGTGTTATGGGTGACAGACAACTGGTGAATATATATATTTTTTAAATACATACTTAAATACAAATATACACCCAGACTCGAAGACCAACAAATTCATTTATAGAAAATGTTGGCCCTCGACGGGAATCGTCCTGGCAACCCACGTAGCTGAAGGCAGGGTAACTACCCACTGCGCCAACAGGCCAGTCAAAATATTGCGCCGATTCCACTTAGATTGGGATAAACGTAGCAGAATGCCATTTAGGTTGATTTTTCAGTACTAGCATTATTGCGTTCAATAAATACTCATCAGTTTAAAGCAAATTATGGTCGCGGTGAATTGAAAACACGGTTGATGCCCTCCAAAAGTAATCATAGCACGTGACAGTGACAGCCTCAAGAGGGAGGGTCACACACAATTAATGCCACTCACCACCTCACGTTAATTTCGACGATGAAAGAAAATTGTTTTTGAAATTTAACTCGATTTCGGAGCTTTTGTTTACGCACGGCCGACAGTGGATGAGTTTTATAGCGTGGTCCGAATACGTGTGGTGGATTCGGAATTTTCAGTTCCATTAATGAGTTTATTTAAGGCTGTAATAGATCAGCGATGAGACCGTGTGACTCTCTAGAGACGATAGTTGGTTCAAATCCTTGGGCAGGCACCAATGAAGTTTTCTATTAAAACTGGGTGTTACGTATTGTTGTTCGGTATTTTTTTACAAAATAAAAAAAAACTTTAAAAAAAGAAAAAGAGATTAATAATGAGTCATTAATGAATGATTTTTTTTCACATAAAAACTAGCTAGATCGATTTTTCTCCCCCAAAACCCCATACACGCTGAATTTCAGGAAAATCGTTGGAGCCGTTTCTGAGTTTCAGAAAATATATTTATATACATACATACAATATTAACTCATTTAAATATTTAAGATTATATTTTTAAAATTTTAGCGTGCTTTAACGACTATTTACGGCTAATAAACAATAAAGGTATTGTTCCTGTAATTATCTTTTAAAAGGTTTTTATTTACTAAATCGCCGAGGGTCGGTGTGTTAGCGCGGATTAATTCTCCTGTCAACAGCACGCGACTTATAAATAGAAGCTTAAAGCCAATGGCGATTTATAGCTAAGTTATAAATGGCTAAAGCGTTAATGTTTGGTGCATTTGTGAAACGTATTTAAGATTTTTATTTAACATATTATTGTATAAGGTTAGTTTTAATATTATGTTATTAGTTTTAATATTAATGCGAGGTATTGAACTGTTTTTTATTATTATTAGCACTTTTGAGGATTACTTAGAAGACAAGAATGTGTGGATATAGCTTGCTTAGACCCTGTACAATACAGTAATGACTAAATGTAACTAGTCATAAGAATTATATTTTTAAAAGAGCAACCGCCGAGTTTCTTGCTTGGTCTTCTCGGTAGGAACAGTTTTCCGAACCAGCAGTAGAGTTGACGATTCAAAAGCACTTGTTTACAAGTTTATTCGAATAAACATTATTTTGATTTGATTTGATAATGAAAACGGATAATGCATTCTACTTTACGTAGAGTTTTGCATTAGGTCGATTTTATCTGATCGCTGATAAACCAAATCAAAAACCTTATAACGATAATAACGTTAAAAGTTGATTATATTAAAATAATATAATAAATTTTTTGCATCAAGAAGATGCTTTTTAAGAGCTCATGCAACGCTTATGTGAAAATTATTTTTTTATAAAGACAACTAAATTAACAGCACAGCTCAGTTCGTCCCCTATCATAATTATCTTTGAGCAATTTTTCCCGCAACCCCTGATGTCGCAGGAATAGATTTATCCGGTTTAATTACCATGTCAACAACAGGGCGATTCATAAAACAAGGGATTTAATGCCGCTAACGGCAATTTAAAGCTAAGTCGACTATAAATGGGGTAGCAGAAAATGGACCTGAAATTCATTCCCTTTTTGTTCGCTGCCATACATTTGCTATGCGAAAATTAAAATATGTTTATTCGAACTATTGTTATGTAAATTACCTTACCTAACTATTGAATTATATTTGCTAATAATAATAATTTTGATCTTTGTTATTAATCTATTTATCATTCATTATCCATTCCTTATCCCACTCAGCCTAGCAAGGTCTACTTGCCTTAGTCGCCTTTTACGACACTTCGGAAAGACATGAGGGTGGTCTATTCTATTCAGCCCGATACCACACGGTCGGTCGACTTACCTTAGTCGCCTTTTATGACACCTCGGTAAGAAATGAAGGCAATATATTCTACTCAGCCCGATACCACACGGCGGGTCAATTTCCTTCGTCGCCTTTTACGTCACCTTGGTAAAAAATGAGGGTGGTCTATTCTACTCAGCCTAATACTTAATGACACCGGACTGACTCTGCGATTATATTCTTATTATACAAAACCAGTAACTTCATTTGCATCAACTGTAGTGTGTAATATTAAAATACCCTAATTTTTTTGTTTTGAATTTTTGTATTGCATATTGCTTCAGCGTGATTACCCATGAAAGCACGACAGACAGACCGAATTTATAGTATAACGTCCCAGATGTACTCGTATATCTATATGTCCGATATTAATACTGAGGAGTCGTTCTTACCTTTCTTTCTTCTATCTACGGATATCTGCTGGCCGTCTTCCCTCCGCCACATGATCTTGGGTGTCGGGAAGCCATCGGCTTTGCATACTAGACTGATGTTCTGGTTCTCTCGTACTGCCACGGCTGACTGCGTGCTTTCGTCGTCTAGAATGTTCGGTGGTACTGTTGACAAAAAAGACCATGTTTGTTGCTAGATGTCTTATTTTAGTGGGACAGCAATCACGCACTGAAAAGCAAAGTGCGTTTTCTAAGGTTAAAACATAAGTAATGAAAATATTATTTTGCTATAATCCGCGATAAAAGAAAATTTATGTTATGCTAAATATAGTGTACTATCCGTTCTCATACATGCAGAATTCGTACAAACTCAAACACAACGCTACTCGCCGCCAATATCACAATTATACATAAGCACTGCAAAAATTCACTAACACAATCTCAACAATCGTTCCGCTTGCGTTCGTCAGGAGATAGAATTCACGACCAAATTGTAAAGCTACGCATCACCCAGAAAAGTAGAGTTATATAGCAATAAGTTAAATCCCTTCTATTTCCAACACGATACTCGTGTTCGAAGGGAAAATATATATAATATATATAATAGTAAACTGGAATTCATATCGTTTATCTGCTCGTTAATAAGTGTGACATTGCTGTTTTGTAATATCCAGTAGTTTCAAAATATTAAGTTTTAATCTTAAGCAATGTAAAGTTGTTGTAAGTTAAGTTTTTTTTAACGGTATAAAAAAAAATATGGAATATAATCGAGGGTATTTAAACATTAAAGGTGAAGTGAACGGAATGTCGAAAACATAATGTTTCGTATATTTAGTGGAGGTTACATATTTTATAAGCTGTGGTAGCCCAGCGGTAACACCGTGCGCCTCTTTCGAGGAGGTCTAGGGTTCAAACCCCGGGCAGACACCAATGAGTTTTCTAGTAAAAACTTATGTGTCTAATTGATAATTGCAATTTACCACACGCTTTTCGGTGAAGGAAAACATCGTGAGGAAACCTGCTTATCTCTAGAGAATTCTGGTGATATGTGTAACCTACCAATCCGCATTGGAGCAGCGTGGTAGGTCTCAGCTCCAATCCTTCTCTCCAAAAACGGAGAGAAGAGGCCTATGCCCAGCAGTGGGATAGTAACAGGCCGTTACTTACTTACTTTTTTACATATTTTTACTTAAAATCTCGTAATTTATAAGATATATCTGCCAAGTTAAAAAAATAAAAGAAAAATCCTAATGAACAAAGTCCAACGTAATTAAAAAACTTGTCGACTCTCGTACAAGTTCGACATTTTTTTGTTTTTATTTTAGCCTAAGAGAAGTCATGAAAAATGTTAGAGAATTCATATAAATCGTGGAAGGGGAACGTAATTGCGGCGTTGGTTGATAAAATAAATAGAGTTTGGTTAAAACTGTAAATCTTCGGTATCCGCAGCATCCGGCCGGGGTCGCGCGGGATTATTTCATCTAATTAGCCATAGACACTAATTAATTGATCTGCATAAATTAAACAAGAGAGAGAAGTTTGAATAGAAAATAAGACATACATCCTCCTGCCCTTATCCCACTCTAAGTGGGGTCGGCACAACATGTTATAAACATGCCGTAACATGATTTGGCTGCGTTTTTACGACCGGCCGCCTGCCTGACGTCAATTTACCTTAGTCGTATTTTACGATACCTCGGTAAGAAGGAGGGTGGTCTATTCTACTAAACCGGATACCACGCGGTGAGTCAACTTACCTTAGTTGCCTTTTACGACACCTCGGTAAGAAATGAGGGTGGTCTATTCTACTCAGCCGGATACCACACAGCGGATCAACTTACCTTAGTCGCCTTTTACGACACCTCGGTAAGAAATGAGGGTGGTACTATTCTACTTAGCCGGATACCACACGGTGGGTCAACTTACCTTAGTCGCCTTTTACGATACCTCGGTAAGAAATGAGGGTGGTACTATTCTACTTAGCCGGATACCACACGGTGGGTCAACTTACCTTAGTCGCCTTTTACGATACCTCGGTAAGAAATGAGGGTGGTACTATTCTACTTAGCCGGATACCACACGGTGGGTCAACTTACCTTAGTCGCCTTTTACGATACCTCGGTAAGAAATGAGGGTGGTACTATTCTACTTAGCCGGATACCACACGGTGGGTCAACTTACCTTAGTCGCCTTTTACGATACCTCGGTAAGAAATGAGGGTGGTACTATTCTACTTAGCCGGATACCACACGGTGGGTCAACTTACCTTAGTCGCCTTTTACGATACCTCGGTAAGAAATGAGGGTGGTACTATTCTACTTAGCCGGATACCACACGGTGGGTCAACTTACCTTAGTCGCCTTTTACGATACCTCGGTAAGAAATGAGGGTGGTACTATTCTACTTAGCCGGATACCACACGGTGGGTCAACTTACCTTAGTCGCCTTTTACGATACCTCGGTAAGAAATGAGGGTGGTACTATTCTACTTAGCCGGATACCACACGGTGGGTCAACTTACCTTAGTCGCCTTTTACGATACCTCGGTAAGAAATGAGGGTGGTACTATTCTACTTAGCCGGATACCACACGGTGGGTCAACTTACCTTAGTCGCCTTTTACGATACCTCGGTAAGAAATGAGGGTGGTACTATTCTACTTAGCCGGATACCACACGGTGGGTCAACTTACCTTAGTCGCCTTTTACGATACCTCGGTAAGAAATGAGGGTGGTACTATTCTACTTAGCCGGATACCACACGGTGGGTCAACTTACCTTAGTCGCCTTTTACGATACCTCGGTAAGAAATGAGGGTGGTACTATTCTACTTAGCCGGATACCACACGGTGGGTCAACTTACCTTAGTCGCCTTTTACGATACCTCGGTAAGAAATGAGGGTGGTACTATTCTACTTAGCCGGATACCACACGGTGGGTCAACTTACCTTAGTCGCCTTTTACGATACCTCGGTAAGAAATGAGGGTGGTACTATTCTACTTAGCCGGATACCACACGGTGGGTCAACTTACCTTAGTCGCCTTTTACGATACCTCGGTAAGAAATGAGGGTGGTACTATTCTACTTAGCCGGATACCACACGGTGGGTCAACTTACCTTAGTCGCCTTTTACGATACCTCGGTAAGAAATGAGGGTGGTACTATTCTACTTAGCCCGATACCACACGGTGGGTCAACTTACCTTAGTCGCCTTTTACGATACCTCGGTAAGAAATGAGGGTGGTACTATTCTACTTAGCCGGATACCACACGGTGGGTCAACTTACCTTAGTCGCCTTTTACGATACCTCGGTAAGAAATGAGGGTGGTACTATTCTACTTAGCCGGATACCACACGGTGGGTCAACTTACCTTAGTCGCCTTTTACGATACCTCGGTAAGAAATGAGGGTGGTACTATTCTACTTAGCCGGATACCACACGGTGGGTCAACTTACCTTAGTCGCCTTTTACGATACCTCGGTAAGAAATGAGGGTGGTACTATTCTACTTAGCCGGATACCACACGGTGGGTCAACTTACCTTAGTCGCCTTTTACGATACCTCGGTAAGAAATGAGGGTGGTACTATTCTACTTAGCCGGATACCACACGGTGGGTCAACTTACCTTAGTCGCCTTTTACGATACCTCGGTAAGAAATGAGGGTGGTACTATTCTACTTAGCCGGATACCACACGGTGGGTCAACTTACCTTAGTCGCCTTTTACGATACCTCGGTAAGAAATGAGGGTGGTACTATTCTACTTAGCCGGATACCACACGGTGGGTCAACTTACCTTAGTCGCCTTTTACGATACCTCGGTAAGAAATGAGGGTGGTACTATTCTACTTAGCCGGATACCACACGGTGGGTCAACTTACCTTAGTCGCCTTTTACGATACCTCGGTAAGAAATGAGGGTGGTACTATTCTACTTAGCCGGATACCACACGGTGGGTCAACTTACCTTAGTCGCCTTTTACGATACCTCGGTAAGAAATGAGGGTGGTACTATTCTACTTAGCCGGATACCACACGGTGGGTCAACTTACCTTAGTCGCCTTTTACGATACCTCGGTAAGAAATGAGGGTGGTACTATTCTACTTAGCCGGATACCACACGGTGGGTCAACTTACCTTAGTCGCCTTTTACGATACCTCGGTAAGAAATGAGGGTGGTACTATTCTACTTAGCCGGATACCACACGGCTATGAATAGAAAATAAGACATGATTATTTTAAAATCTGAATTGTAAAAGCATCATGACACTTAAGCGTGAGATAAACAATATGTAAAAATAAAAAAAAGTAAGTAGCGGCCTGTTACTCTCCCACTGCTGAGAATAGGTCTCTTCTCTCCGTTTTGGAGAGAAGGATTGGAGCTAAGACCTACCACGCTGCTCCAATGCGGATTGGTAGGATACAAATGTCTCCAGAATTCACTAGAGATATGCAGGTTTCCTCACGATGTTTTCCTTCATCGAAAAGCTTGTGATAAATTGCAATTATCAATTAGAAAAATAAGTTTTAATAGAAAATCTCATTGGTGCCTGCCCGGGTTTGAACCCGTGAGTTCCTCGAAAGAGTCGCACATAGTTACCGCTGGGCTACCTCAGCTTGATATGTAAGATTGTTTATTTTGTCAATAAGCTGTGATAGTCCAGCGGTGAGAGCGATTCACGAGTTCAAACCCCGGGCAGACACCTATGAGTTTTTCAATTCAAACTTATGTGAATAATTAATCGAAAGTGTGTATGAATAAATTTTGAAACGAAATTATTGCGAACAGAAACTGAGAATATTCTAATATTAAAAAGGATGTATGTATGTTAATCTTTTACGGTGAATCCGCTAATTGAATATCGATGAAATTTGGCACAATTATTCCTTATACACCGGAATATACAGGCTAAAGAAATCCTGTTAATTCTACAGGAATAAAATGACATTAAAAAGCGCCTTTCTTCTATCGACCTATCTCATGGCAACAGTCCACGCGAACGAAGTCGCGAGTAAAAGTTAGTATTATAAATGTGAAAGTTTGTGAGTATGGATGTATGTTTGTACTATTTCACATCAAATCCACTGAACTAATATCGATGAAATTTGGCACAATTATTCCTTATACACCGGGGTAACATATAGACTTAGTAATTTTGTTGATCCTACAGGAATAGGATGGCATTGAAAGGCATCATCTAATATAAACCTATGGAGATATTTGCAGGGTTGGAGAATGACAGAAGCTACCTACCTACTAAGTTTATTCCAAAACTACAGTCCACGTCAAGCTAGTTATGTGATATATGAAAAATGTTACAGACATTTCAATGCAGGTGGCAGCTAAATTCTAGTTTTGAAATATCATAACGTTCCGATCTCGCATATATCGATTCGTCAGACAAATTCGTATTTGATACAGAATCCCCCGAGCTGGCCGGATAAGAATATGAAATTTTTAAAGTTGATAAAATTTCGCCTTTATTCTCTTTACATCGCTGCTTAAAGTTTTACGGATGAAAATCTCAAGTTTAAATTCCGCTGGGACGTGACATTTCTGCGCTTACATTACGAAGTACAATTGTGGTTTTGTGCAGATATTTCTTTAAGAATATACATACCTACGTATCCTATCCTATATTTAATTGTAAAGATGAAAGATAACCCGTGTGGTATCCGGCTGAGTAGAATAGACAAACCTCATTTCTTATCGAGGTTTCTTAAAAGGCGACTAAGGTAAGCTGACCCGCCGTGTGTTATCCGGTTGAGTAGAATATACCAATCTCATTTCTTACCGAGGCTTCGTAAAAAGCGACTAAGGTAAGCTGACCCGCCGTGTGGTATCGGGCTGAGTAAAATAGACCAACCTCAATTCTTATCCAGGTGTCGCAAAAGGTGACTAAAGTAAGTTGACTCTCCGTATGGTGTCCGATGGAGTAAATTAAACCACCTTCTTTATTCCGAGGTGTCGTTAAAAGGCGACTAAGGTAAGTTGACATCAGGCAGGCGGGTGGTGGTAAAATACGTAGCCAAATCATGTGTTACACCAAATCATCAAATCATTAATAATATTAGTAAGGATGCGAAAGTTTGTGAGTATGGATGTACGTTACACGTCTTGCGCTCTTTGCGCAAACAAAGTTGCGGGTAAAAGCTATTTATTTATATACAAATAATTGCTTTTGAGTCTTCAACTCTACTAACAGTTCCGAAAATTGTTTCTACCAAAAAAAAGGAAGAAAAAACTTCGGCAGTTGCTCCTTTTAAGAAGCACTGACTTTTCATAATAATTGGAGGCAATTTAAAAATTTGTTTACACTTCGTATCCCAGAATTACACTTACAGTAATTATCGTAACTTATTTGAATCGAGACCGAAATATATCTTTATCGGACATAGTTTTTGTAGCACGTCACATAGTTGTGTAGCCGCTCGCTTGTACCGGAGAAAATTAATAAACCTTAGCTAATAAAACCCCAAATGGAGGATTTACAGCACCTTAAAGACCATTTGTCGGCTCCGGAGGCAATGAAACAGGTATAAAACAACCGCAACGTGCAATGGTTGAGAATTGATCCGAACCGTTCTTTTTATTTCCACTTAAAAGTTTCTTGAATTGTGGGTGGTGTAGAATGTTGAAACTCACACCCTATTCCGTTATCTAGGGCCCACCACAACTTCGATGTTGGAATTTGAAAAATCCTCCATATTAATCCCAGACTTGAGAAATTATAATATTAGTACGTATATAGATTTTACAGCTATAGAGTGATTTTAATGAGATACTTAAACGGATCATGATTAATTGTTACGGTAATGTGGAGTTAATGTAGTTAATAACTGAATATTATGTTCTCTAATAAATCAATCCACTAAACTAATTGATTAATTGATATGAATTATAATATCAACTGTGAAAGTCCAGCGATGAGACGTGTAACCCTTGCCTCCAAACAACAACTTTTACAAAACCCAAAAAATATAACGAACCTTCCTCTTAAGTTAAACTGCTTATAAACGTAAACTACATGAATTTCGGTATCATAGTTTAATCATTTATTGCAAATACACATACAAGGGCGACGGGAAACTTTGTTTAGAAAATATGTAAGGAAATAGACAATTTTATCTATGTTTCAAATCTCGGGGTCGCCTGTCGGTACAGGACGGATGGTCAGGTCCTATTCTGGACTATTCCACCGACAGTGTCAGCTCTAACCTACCCGTTGCTTTTAGAAACCTGATAATATCCGGTCACTGGTAAGATGGGAGATACTAGGTAAGTCTAGTATCTCCCATCTTACCAGTGAGTACATAGAGCATCCAGCCAAAAGGTGAAGACTTGTTTGTTCCTCTCCACACTCGGGGCACGCTGCGTCTTCTTTTATTTTCATTATTGACAGGTCTGATTAACAGGCAGTGCCCAGTAGTAATGCCTATTTTTGCCACATTATCCTATCTGTGAGACGTTAGCTATTTGTTATCTTTATGCCGAAAGATTTGAGAAACAGATTTGACTGTCAAAACGTTGCTACATCTTTTGTTCGATTCTATTTCTATTCTTTTATCTATAGCACGCTTTGTGTGTGCCTTTTGTATAAAAGTTTCTGGGCCTATAAATGATTGGCTTGCCCCTTGCCAATACGTCAGATTTTTCATTGTCTAAATCGACACTTACCTACTACTTGCAGGTAGCCGACCTGGCTGATCATGGGGTTGGTGTTCACTTGGCACATGTAGTAACCGCGGTCCTCCTGCTGCACCTGGGTGACGTGTAGTAGCCAAGTCATGGCGTTGTCATGGGACACGCTAAACCGGGCCAGCCGCGTGATCACATGCCGGTGGATTGTCAGGATCATCTGCCGGTCTATGTGGATCCATGCCACCTGCAAAAAATAACATCATTAAGTTCGTTGTTTGCACAAACTCATCTCTGACCTTACATAAAATAACTGACGAAATTAAACGATAAAATTTAAAACTTATAAGAAAAATATTTTCAAAATTGCAACCGCGCAGTTGTGTGAAGACTCTTCTCGGTGGAAGCTTTTAAAACGGTTTTTGGAGTTTTTTGAAGTAACGATATTTTGAATTAAAATAATCAAATGAAAAGGGTCCATTTTATGTTTTATCGCTTTAAAAATATCTTTAAAGGATAGATATATCCCATCGCGAACCTATTAAAGAGGAACATGCCCACGGTACATTCATCAATCAAATTTAAATTCTAAATATTCTTCATTGAAGTAAATTTGTAAACAAGTACAGTTTAATAGTCAACTCTACTGCTAGTTAGGAAAGCTGTTCCTACCGAGAAGAACCAGCAAGAAACTCGGAGATTGCCTATTTTTTTTAAATAAAGAATTATTACATTACATTATAACTATTTACATTATAACTAGTTACAGTTACATTTAGTCGTTACTGTCTTGTACAGGGTCGAAGAGTAGCTATGTCTACCCATTCTTATGCCATTACTAATGACATTGTTTTATTATATCTCGAAGGTTTAGATAAAGGCTGGGAACCTTGATTTTTTCCGTGATTTTTAACAATTATCCTCATATTTTAAGTAATTTGCATAATGCATTTTATTTATGCACTTTATGTGAAAATGCATGAAATTCCGTTTAGCAGTTTTTGAGTTTACCGCGAACAAGCATACAGACAAACGCAGCGAAGGACTTACTTTAATGATAGGATGTATAACACTTATCAGTTACGGCCTCTAATCAAAATGTACACCTATTATGAAACATAATAGAGCTATATACAGAATGTTAGCTTAGAACGTGTATATAAAGTCAATAGCGTTATGTAAAGTACATAATGGGACTGCGCAATATGTGGTTGGAATTCAATTTCCTATTCAGTTAGAACTATATTCGCTGCGGCTTGGTTCGTTCCCCTCCGATAATCTTAGTTCAATATTTATATTATAACGAGATGACAATGTTTTTGAATGTTCCCATATTTATGTAAGGGCCTGTTTTACAAGTTACTGGTATAGTTGACTGGCTCGTTGGTGCAGTTAGTAGTGACCCTGTCTACAGCTCCGTTGGTCGTGGGTTCAATTCCCACCTAAGGCCGACATTTTCTAATAAAAATTTGTTGGTTCCTTGAGCCTGGGTGTATATTTGTATATAAGTATGTATATAAAATTTTATAAATGTATATATTTACAAGTCATCTCTCACAAATAACATAACTATTAAGTTACTTTGGAGACAGACGATCGTGTGTGTAAGTGTCCTATATATTTTTTATTATTAAATGTCGGATAGTTAACCGACAAATAAACTAAGTAGCAGATAAATGTCTCTCAAAAAATCGCGGCCATTGTCAAATAGGTATTTGCTATCTAGCAGGTAAACAAAATAACAGCCACACGATCTACCTGTTAACTTATTATGGACTTTAAGTGCTGAATAATCAGAAACTAACAGAAACCTGAGAGACGCAAAATTCTGAGATATTCCGATTCCGAATAAGCTAACAGTTTATTGGTAACTTGTGAAACTGACCCTAAGTCTATTATTAGCACGAAAGAAAATTAAATTATGGGAATAATCTATACATTGAATATTAGACCACCCGCATTTTTACTGAGGTGTCGTAAAAGGCGATTAAGTTAAGTTGACCCGCCGTGTAGTATCCGGCTGAGTAGAGTAGACCACCCTCATTCCTTACCGAGGTGTCATAAAAGGGGACTTTGTGTGTTTTAGGGGAAAAATAGATCTTCTTCTTCTTCTGTCGCATTCTTCATTCCTGAAGGTCGTGTCCTTGATGAAAGTCCTTCATAGTTCGTATAATATGCTAAAATAGATCTAGCTAGGTTTTATTCAAAAAAAAATCTTTTAATCCCTGTTTTTTGACATACAAATACAAAAAATTACATTGAATATATAAAACACTATTTTTGCTATAAATTGTCGTCAGCGTAGCTTATTTGGGGAACGGGCGGTCTCGAGAAATGTAAATACCTAAGATCGAGTCCCACCTACCCAATTATTTTTATATTTTCTAAAAAATTATCGAGTAAGGCTCGGTCAACCCGTAAATGTTATCATTAATTGTGTAAAGTAACGGCCTGTTACTAGCCCACTGCTGGGCATAGGCCTCCAATCCTTCTCTCCATTTTGGAGAAAAGGATTGGAGCTAAGACCTTCCACGCTGCTCCAATGCGGATTGGTAAGGTTTCACATATCCCTAGGATTCTCTAGAGATATGCAGGTTTCCTCACGATGTTTTTCTTTACCGAAAAGCGTCTGATAAATTGCAATTATCAATTAGACACAAGTTTTAATAGAAAAACTCATTAGTGGGTTTGATCCCATGATCTTCTCTAGAGGTTCACACGGTCGCTTTATTATTAAATGTGTATCATTACTATTGCAATTCAGTTGATACGCATCGACCCGCTTCTCAGTCTGATCCTCACATCAAAGGTTGTCTATGATCGCTTTCAGCGATAAGACCTTTGCACGGTACTGTAATATACATACGTCTGTTCCATACATGTAATAATCAATCTTCTATGTTCCTTACATTGAACAGAATAGAATAGAAAAACTTTATTTGTTCTCACACCGCGATACAAATGTAAAATACACATAAGTACACTTCTAAATCATCATTTTCCTGCCCTTATCCCACTGCAAGTGGGGTCGGCAGGAAATGTTATAAGCAATTGTCACATGATTTGGATAGGTATTTTACGACTGGCCGCCTGACTGACGACACCAAAGTAAGAAAAACGGTGGCCTATTCTACTCAGCCGGATACCACACGTTGGGTCAACTTACCTTAGTTGTCTTTTACTACACCTCGGTAAGAAAAGAGGGTGGATACCACACGGTGGAGGGGGGGGCTAATGTTTTGTATTAAAAAACTAGTTAATTAAGTTAGTTAGGTTAGTTAAAAGGTGAGGGTTAAAATAAATAAAATAAATTTGTACAGCGTATTTACAAACAGTACAATATATTAGCAATAATAATACCGACGTGCGCTATCCAGTTGAGTAGAATAGACCGACCTTATTTCTTACTGAGGTGTCGTAAAAGGCAACTAAGATAAATTGATCCGCCGTGTGGTGTCCAGCTGAGAATAGACCACCCTCATATCTAACCCAGGTGTCGTATAAGATGACCATGGTAAGTTGACGTCAAGCAAACGGCCGATCGTAATATACCTAGCTGAATCATTTTACAACATATTTATAACATGTTATGCCGAACCCACTTAAACTGTAATAAGGGCAGGAGGATGATATACTTTCTATTGAGAAATAAAGAATATATAATCAAAATAAATAAATGTAACGCAACAATCAACAACAGCAAACCTAAATCCTAACAAATTGCTTCAAAATCCGAAACTCTAAATACAATCGAACCAGAATCTTTGTTTGCGCATACATATCGCAATTCGGATCGAGCTAACAATATAGGATTACAAAATACCGAAACCGAAAGACAAACAAATGTACATTAAGCTCGAAAACTAGCTGAAGCCCAACCGAGCACGCATCGTGTTTACTTTGACGAAGTCACAGTCGCGTTAAATTTATCCGGAGCGACCGCAGACGTGGCCCGCCTGCCGCACTGCGCACTCCTCTGCTGCATATTTTATGAGAGTTCTCAAGTTGAACTTTTGAACGAGGTATCCGTGGATCTGTAACTATCGATCGATCGTATTGTCGAAGTAAATAGCCTCCCTCCTGGGATTAAAGTCGAAGTTCAGGTAAACGAAGCATTGAATACTGTATGAAGGAGTTTCGAGCTGGGCTCTGTTATTAATAAGGTTACGACTGTTTATGGTTATTTGATCGTACTTTAACTCCTTGTAAATAAGAAAAAGAAGTCTCGACTGGGCAAGAATAAAGAGAAAATCCATTCTTTAATTGTAAAATTGTTAAATAAATAAATATATGGGATAAATTTCACACTCGGTCGTCCGTCCCCAAAGTTAATTTTATACTTGTGTATGGGTGACAGATAGGTCGTAAATATATACAGATGTGATTTGAAATAAATACTTGCATACATACATAAATACCCAGGCCCAAAATGATGGCCCTCGGTGGGAAATCAGCCCAAAATGCGTGATTCAAATAATTTGTCAACACAGCATTTTATTTATGTAAGTCTATTGTATTGAATTAAGTCTTTCCAAAAACATCTAACTTATATTTGATCGTGTCTTTCCGTTTTTCATACCTTTTTGAATTTGACCTACAAGTAAAATGAATACGAATTCTACCACTCCTCATGATCAACCCTAGTTCTAAAATCTTCCCTGGTTTTTATTTCTGAAATCCGTTTCCATTCATCCAAAAATTTTTTCAGTCAGTATCAAATTACCTGCTAACTCAAATAATATTATATAAATTCCAAAGTTTTGTGTATTTTTCTTGCTTTCTGACTGTCTGTTATGTTTTCACAGCCAATTTCCTGGAGCAATATTGATGATATTTAAAACATTTGACTCTTTTATAACGGTCTAACATGAAACATAAAAACAACTTCCGTTTTCTCTTCGAGAGCAGAAAGAACAACAGTACAGAATAGAGGCTGTTTTAACATTTAACTTGACTGAAACTAAGTGGTTACAACTAGTCCGGTATAAACCAAGGTCCGTAGTGAGATGTGGGTGAAACTTTATTACCCTCTGGAACTGTGACCGATGACTTATGACGTCACGAACCCGGCGAGAATTAATGGTCTCTCCCGTCGATTATACAGCCATTAGCATCACCTGGACCTTTGTGAGTTTAAAGACTTCAGACACTATTTATTATCCGGAGCTCTTTGCTCTAGTTTGATCATTAAATTTTTTTACCGATGTCATTATGACTATCATCATTCACTAATCTCTTGCGCTTATCCCGCTGTAAGTGAGGTTGGCACAACATGTTAAATATGTTGTTACATTATTTGGCAATTTTCCAGACCGATGGGTCTTAGAAAATTGCCTACCTGCCTGACATTGACTTGCCTTAATCATCATTTGAGACACCTGTGATACATAAAAAATGTTACATGAATTGGCAATTTGTTAAAACCGGTCACTGCCTGGCGTCAACGTGTCTTAGTCACCATTTGTGACAACTGGATAAAAAATGAGATTAATCTATTCTACTCAGCCGCATACCACAATGCGGGCTAATTTACCCTAGTCGCCTTTTACAACACCTCGATAAGAATTGAGGGTGGTCATTTCCCCGCGAAAAAAAGGTAAAGGTGAGTTCAGGAGCGGAGTGGGTTCCTGAGCTGATACCTTAATGCTGACCACGACGACAACCATCAGCAGCGGGGTGGAACACAATCAAATTTTATGTTAGCTGGGTAAATTATGATAGGTAGTTATGTTATATCTAATAATCCACAGTTATTAAACAATCCAACGCAGTCACTTCTTATGTAGAACGACTGAGCTAAGAGTGACATTTTTTCAATGTACGCGACAAGGAGACTTTATAAAATTTTCAGTTCAGAACTTCTTGCGAACACAATAACTTATCACGCGTAAGTACATTTCAAAACACTCCGCTGGAAGTTACGGGCAAATCACTTAATCATCTACCAAATATCCAAAACAAACTGAAAGAATCTCTCAACTTGTCGCTCGCAACTCGCAAAGCCACTAAGCCTCTTTGCCTCTCAACCCCCACCACATACTTAACGGCAATTCCGAGTAAACCGCGCGTTATCTCGCGAATTACTTCAACTTCACCCCTGTGGTAGTGGCAACTTTGTTTATGACTCCGTTTGTTATATTTCGAGTTTTGTTTCGAAAGATAAGAGTTTTTTATTATACCCCACAACGGTATGAGATTTTAAACTTTTGCAATTTATACTTAATTAGCAGACCTGGTGATACGCATAGGTATCCGGTTGAATAGAATGGACCACACTTATTTCTTACCATGGTGTCGTAAAAGACGTCTAAGGTAAACTGCTGTGTTGTATCCGGCTGAGTATAATAGACCACTCTTATTTCTTATCAAGTTATCGTAGAAGGCAACTAATAATGTCGACCCGCCGCTGGTTTCCGGTTGAGTAGAACAGACCACCCCCATTTCTTACCGAGATATCATAAAAGGCGACCAGGTACGTTGACCCACCGTGTTGTATCGGACCGAGTTAAATAGAACACCCTCATTTCTTACCGAGTTGTCGTAAAATACGACTAAGGTTAAGTTTAAGGCTAAGGCTAAGTCAGGCTGGCAGCCGACCGTAAAATACGAAGCCAAATAATGTGACAACATGTTTATAACATGTTGCGCTGACCCCACTTCGAGTGGGATAAGGGCAGGATTATGATGATTTCTATCAAACGCTTAATAACTCTGAGCAAATTTCAGTTTCATAGTAAGTTACAGACCAAAATCGATCAAGTTTTAGTTAACGCAAAACTGGGTCATTGGAGTCTGAAATATAACTCCACAAAGTCTAATTGCTGCTAAAATGTACAGCACTCCATAACTGCTTAAGTATTTACGAGAAGGCGGTATCGCGATAATAGGTCTCGTAAAATAAAATAAATAATTAGAGACGCGGCAAAATCATGAATTAGTAATACCGGGTAGCAAGTTCTGTACCGGGGTCGTACTACACTTATCCGGTTTGAAAGGATATAGAGGTTTTGAATTTAAACTATCGTGAGTGTTATTCATAATTAATGGATAGATAAAGAGAGATACGTAAAGAGCTCATGAATAAGAGCCCCTTATGGCCTTGAAACTAGTGGGGCTCATCCGATAAAATAAGACGTGAGTATAGCCGGGATCTATACATTAATATGGGGGTTATTTCATCAACACTTTTTCTTATGACACAGTCGACGATGTAAGCAGTGACCTTTAAGGTATTCTGTAATCTTCTAATCAGCATTCCGTATAAACGTAATACCATTTTAAGGTGGTTAGCAAACAACTGGATTACTTGGCGATGCGTAGAGTCGTATCATCACTGAGCATTTTCTACCGCATCTTTCACGGACAGTGCGGGTTTTTGATAATTAATTTAATAATTATTAATTTGAAGTCATTTCATTTCGCGCGCCACCATTTTATGGAACGATCACCCTTTAGCAGCGTTTCCGGATCGGTACGACATAATCACCTTCAAAAAGCGTAATTTTCACTTTTTTAAAGGACGGCAACGCACTCTCTCTGCGAGAGGTCGTAAGCGGCGGTGATTGCATGAGGTGAACCGAATACTTCATCCATTCCTATTCCATTAAAAAAATCGTTATAAATTACATAAATTGAATCGTTGTTCACTAGGTCTAAACATAGGTAGAATTAGTGTAATTCAGATAAAATATTTTATAATCTAAAGCACAATATTTTACTATGCACTTTTTAACTTGGGTTTTGTTATCCGAGTTTGGATATTTCCCAACATGTAGGTGCTCTTAACATGTACTACTGTTACTCTTTAAGGATGCTTCAGCGCTCGGCCATATAAGTTTTTTTTTCTTATTTTATATTTTTTGTGCACAATTTTTTTGATATTACATAGCTAAGCAAGATTAGTGGTGGTATCTCCTCTTGAATATAATGAATTATTACGTGAAAGATATGTGTTGATTTATTTCTCGGTTGCGGGACGCAATGATGGCCGTCTAAATAATTATTGCAATAGTTTCAAAGAAAACATTTTGAAATGTATACTGATCTAGAATAACATAAAGTAATTTAATCTAATTTCAATATAATCTTATAACTCCTTTCAATAAAGTATATTGTTAAAGATAAAACAAGAATGTCAATGTATACCGTACGATAAACTTTAATCTTATAAAAGGGTTCACACATTGATTCCAAAAAGGAAATAAAAAGCGACTGTATCCAGCCCATTTTCGCACTTGATCAAATTTTTCCCGCCGCCGGCGAAAAAGCAAATAAATAACATGCCTTAACTGCTCCTACGGAACCCACCGCGTGGATATTTTTCGCCTGTCTGGATACAATGATTACATATGGCCATGTTCTCGTACATTGCGGATAATATATGCTGCGTAAATTTTAAAAACGATATTGTATCCGAACATTTATTATGGCTCTGTGGAGTATAACATGGTTTTAGTTGAACATTTCACTTTTTACGGCACATTTATATAAATTATTTTAAGTTATTCAACTGTATATGGGTTGATTAAAGTTGAATTCATATGAGATACAACTATGAAATCAATAACTTTTATTGAGGCAGATAGTGAGTCTTAACAATACGAGATTTAAGACTGATGCTTGAACAGTGTAATATATAGTCCCATTCTCTACATAAAGTTATATTAATTATCACCAAAAATCATGTCACAAGTTAAGGATCTATTATATTTCCTCTAACTATGGGTAATAAACTCACAAATAATAGAAGAAATATACCGACAAAGCATCCAATAGTCTTAACAAATTACCTTTCACGACGAAAATGATTTTAATACAGCAACTTCAGTTACGGAACCCATTTCTTCACTCACATTTGAGCGCAATTTGAGGTATTTACAGAACACGAAAATTGCAATTTAAGTTCCCCCTTTTATAAAATTACTTTTTCTAGTTCCACAATATATAAAATCAATATATGTTTATTTTATGACTTCATTGTCGTAATTTTGTTGGAATTACTTTAAGTCTTTTAATATGTAATATTATGCTATTACTTAATCAGCTATATATATCAGCATTAATGGTCTCTAAAATAACATATATATTTTATATTCAACAATTAATTTATTAATGTTGATACAATCATTATTTTTAATTTATATGCTTGGAATTGGCGGTTTCTAAATCGAGTAAACTTTTTTTCTCAACCATTACTCTTTTGTGCCAGTTTCTTTTAATGTTCATACATTATTAATAGACTATCACTGTCATTCAGTCACCGGAGTCTCATATTTGGTCAAGATCCGGTTATTAACCGCTACCGTATTTTCAATGTGCACTATTTGTGTATTTGAAATTGAATCCAGAAGCGAAAGAAATATGCTATCATAAGTACTAAAAATATAAATGCTTTGAGTATTTGGCAGCTGTCTTCTAAATGTCATCCATTTTAAGTAAAAGCTAATTTTCGCCGAACAAGTGTGTAGCGTCCCTCATTCAGCCACTCTACCCTGCCTTTGTTTAATTACCGCGGGGGTGAATTTTGACACTCAGTTTATTCACGCCGCCAAAACTTATTGTAAGATGCGGTCACATTACAGAGTCTCTGTGGCGCAGTGATTAATATCGCACATTTTTGGAAGTAAGTAAGATTTTTGTAAAAGTAGCAATTATTTTTCAAATAAAACTGATTTGCCCTTATGCCCATATTTTGAAAAGTAAACCATATTATCTAACCAGCCATTAAATAATTTTTGGCGCGTTAATTCTCATTTCGCTATAAGTCATATGACATCTCTTAAATTATATAGTGTAAGGGATTATAATGTTATTCATTAACTGCATTTGCTAAATCAAAATGTTAGCAGACAGAAAAAATACAGACAGAAAGATTTTCACGTGTTTTACGACCGGCTCTCTGCCCTGACGTCAACTTAGCCTATTCGTTTTTTACGACACCTCCGTTAGAAATGAGGGTTGTCTGTTATATTCAGACGGATACCACACAGCGTTTCAACTTACCTTAGTCGCCATTTACCTCAGCCAGATACCACACTGCTTACAGTGAGATTTTCTCACTTTTAATAATAAGTAGTTTCTGATTGACCGAGTCTTTTTTTTTAATTTTTTACAAAATAAAAAAAAGAAACTAAAAAAAAATATAGGGTAGGTGGGGCTCGATCCTAGGTATTTTAATTTCTCGCAACCACCCATTCCCCGAATAAGCTACGCTGACATAATGCCAAAAACAGGGATAAAACAACTTTTTTAAAAATAAAACATAAAACCTAGCTAGATCGATTCTTCTCCCCCAAATATACGTACACAAGAAATAAAAGATTAAGTCATTTAAATATCAAAAGATGAATATGAAAAAGTGTACCTGGTTACAATCAAAATTAATAACCTAAAAAAAACTACCTTTTCATTAGATTGTTTAAGAAAGAACGCTTAAAGGATGAAATAATGGCTCGATGTAGGTTTAATTTAAACACCTTCTGTGCGGTCTAGCTCATCGGATCTGGTTATTTTTTTAGCTGCACTCGATTCCTCTTTGTATTTGAAATAAAGGCGATTCAATGGTCGGGAATTTTATGGAATTTAACTTTTGATATAGCCTTTCTACGATATAAGCGAATCGATAAATCTTTATACATAAATTCTTTATTTATAGAATTAGTCATTACTTTGTGGATATCCATAATGCAGAAGTAATGTTTTTGTAGTGCTTTGCAATTTAGTCGTGGAGTTAATATCCTGATGATTTTTTTTATTTTTAGACAGACTTCGTTGTATTCGTTAGTATTCGACTGAATAGAATAGACCACCCTCATTTCTTACTGAGGTGCCGTAAAAAGCAACTAAGGTAAGTAAAAAGCGACTAAAGTAAACCCGCCGTGTGGTATCGGGTAGAGTAGAATAGACCACCCGCAATTTTTACCGAGGTGTCGTAAATGGTGACTAAGGTAAGTTGACCGACCGTGTGGTATCCGGTCGAGTAGAATAGACCAAGGTTCTTCCAAGGTGTCGTAAAATACGACTAAGATAAGTTGACGTCATGAAAACGGCCAGTGGTAAAATACCTAGCAAAATCATGTGAAAACATGTTTATAACATGTTGTGCCGACCCGGCTTAGAGTGGCATGAGGGCAGTAGGAGAGTAGGAGACGACTATGGTAAGATGACCATCTTACAATAGTCGTCTTTTACGACATCTCGGTAAGACATGAAGGTAAATTTAGCTCATGTATGATATAATAAAAAATGAGTAGAGCGGAGTAATAACAGCAAGATAAGTGCGGAATCTCTAAGCATCCTCCTTCCTTTATCCCACTCTAAGTGGGGTCGGCACAACATGTTGTAAACATGCTGTCATATGATTTGGCTGCATTTTTACGACCGACCGCCTGCCTGACGCCAACTTACCTTAGTCGTATTTTACGAAACCTAGATAAGAAAGAGGGTAGTCTATTCTACTCAACCGGGCACCACACGGCGAGTCGACTTAACTTAGTCACCTTTTACGACACCTCGGTAAAAAATGAGGTTGCTCTATTCTACGCAACCGCATACCAATCGGTGGTTCAACTTATGTCAATCGGCTTTTACGACACTTCGCTAATAAATCAGGGTGCACTTTCTACTCAGCGAGATACGACACAGCGGGTCGACTTACCTTAATGTAACCTTGTAAGAAATGAGGGTAAATTAACCTCACGTATGATATAATAAAAAATTATAAAATTACAGTAGGGCGGACTAATAACAGCAAGATAAGTGCGGAATCTGTAATTATGATCTAAACGACAACACGCGGCCTCCTCATGAATAATTTAATTGGTCCACTGCAGATCAAATGGAGGCTGGCGAGCGTCGGTTGACATCACATGCTCATTTTCTAAAAGCCTGCAGGCTCAAGGGTAATTTCGGGCGGTAAATTGCTCAAAGCTTATGCACACGACGCTTAGAGCGTATGGGAAACTAAATTTTGACGCCACGATGGCCGTGTAGTTTTGGTAAGCGCGTAATTCTTGGACTAGGTTTCCCAAAGCCTTTAGTGGTTTCAAATGAAGATTAACTCCTATTGCCTCACCAAACATATAGCTAAAGGCCATAACACCGCATCATCCTGCTAATATTATATATGCGAAAGTTTGTGCGTATGGATGTATGGTTGTAACTCTTTCACGTCGAATCCGCTGAACCAATATCGATGAAATTTGACACAATTATTCCTTATACAGCGAAGTAACCTATAGGGTATAGAAATCCTGTTAATTGTACAGGAATAGGATCATATTGAAAAGCACCATCTATTATCAACCTATCATACGTCAGTCCACGCGATCGAAGTCGCCGGTAAAAGCTAGTATGTAAATAGATATTTAGTTTTATTTTTGAATTTAATTTATTTTGACTAGATTACTAGTCCAGTGCTAATGATAATGCATTTTTATGATAAGCGTGACCTGGTGATGCTGCGAAGATTGGCCGACGAGGGAACTCCTTAAAGGCTAACAGTAGGGACACGAAATTTTGTTAAAAGCTTTTTTAACTTTACTTGTTTATTCTGAATTTTGTCGCAACATTAACTAATACTTATATTTTACATCTAAATAACGCGTGTCATGGTTTTCTGCAAAGCACCTTCATCGTAATTCTCCTGATATTATCTTACTCTAAGTGGATGGGCACAATATGTTTGTAACATGATTTGGCTAGGAATTTTACGACCGGCCGCCTGCCTGACCTCAACTTACCTTAGTCGCCTTTTACGACACCTTGATTTCAAATGAGGGTCGTCTATTCTACTTAGCCGGATACCACACAGTGGGTCATCTTACCTTAGTCGGCTTTTACGACATTTCGGTAAGAAATGAGGTTGGTCTATTCTGCGAAGCACATTCAGTCTTTAAACACTTAAGTATATAAGCTTAAACATATTTTAATTTCCAAATACATAAAGAGCTACAAAATGACTGCTATTGTACCAATCTTCAGGAAATTTCCTTAAAGTGCCATCCCCCTGGGAAATCTTTCCTTGCAGCGGAAATACGGTTCATACTGAGGATGAAATATTTCATAAAGCGGTTCACGCTTGCCATATAAGGCAGTGCAGGCACCTTAAACTAGCCGTTCCTGTTACTATGTTTACGTTAAACCATACCAAAATTACACGAAAGTCTGTCTGTTACGCTTTCATTTATATTAAGTTTATAAGAAAAAAAACGGATTTTCATTTGTAAATAGAAATAAAGAATCATGCTTATAATTGAGGGTAGTTCAGCACTAAAGTCGATTCGAAGGAAACCGCGGCTACCACTTAAAAACACTTTTTATTTTGCACTATGTATTTTTCCTCTTCCCGAATAGCAAAACAGATATTGTTTATCTTATATATTAATTCAGTTTTTAATCCGTGTGGTATCCGCTGAGTTGAAAAGGCCACCCTCGTTTCTTGCCGATTTGTTATAAAAGGCGACTAAGGTAAGTCGACACGCCGTGCACTATCAGGCTGAGTAGAATAGACCACCCTCATTCCTTGCCGAGGTGTCGTAAAATACTACGGTAAGTTGACGTCAGGCAGGCGGCCGGTCGTAAAATATAAAAAAATACGGGAATAGAATGTAATGGAAAAGCGCCATCTGTTATCAACCGATGGAGATATTTTCAGGGTAGGACAGAAGCTTCTTGCGCCGACCCACATACCCACCGACAGCCGCTCCCAGCCAGATGTCCTTGATATAGTGCTGCACCACGGACTCGAGAACCCGTTTGATGTCGAGGTCCTCTATGACCTCGGTTCTGGTCACCCTAGCCACCCAGGGAGGCTTTTTAGTGCCTCGCCCGCCGCGGACGCGGACGAACTGGGAGCGCTACACCGCCGAGCTTGCCGGGCTTGAGCTAGCAGGCCCGATCACCACACCTTCGGAAGTCGACGATGCTGCTGCACTCGTCGCGGCGACGATCATCGCCGCCAAAGCAGCAGCCACCACCACCACGTCGACTTCGCCGGACACTACCAACCGAAGGAAGGACCTGCCGAGCTCGCTCCGCCGCATGCTCAGACGGAAGCGCACCCTGCGCCGCCTATGGGCCCGCACTCGCATGACTCTTCGAGGCCAGGACGTAGAGTGGAAGACCACAGCGAGGTTTTTGGGGTGTGAGTTGGACCGCAGCCTGCGCATGGTCCCCATGGTCAATCGTGCCGTGGGCCAAGCTGCTGCTGCCAGGTCCCAGCTTCACACGCTGTTCACATCCCATTTACCTGTCAACACCAAACTGCGAGTCTACGGTGCCTACGTCCGCTCGCGCTTGACGTATGCGGCACCCGCCTGGTACGCGCTATGTTCGGCGTACCAGAGGCGAAGACTTCAAGTCCAGCAGAACCGCTGCCTGCGACTGATCGTAGGAGCCCCGAGGTATGTGCGGAACGACGTCGTGCATCGGGATACCAGAACGCCGACCGTGGAGGAGTATGTCCGTCACGTTGCGCGCCGGATGTTCGCGCGAGCGGACAATAGCGCGCACGTACACCTCCATGGGATCGCGCCACTCCATGCGCGACCACGCGATGGACGTTCCCTGCCTCGCGAGCTCCTGCGATCACCGTCTCCGCGGCCCGATGCGGATGACGACGGTGACGAAGAGGACGACGCGACGGGCGAAAGGGCGAATACACCGGACATGACACACCTTCCTGATCAGGACACTACCGGACGTGACACCACCGAAATTGACCCCGAGGTCTGGGAGCTACCATTCCCAGACCTCCCCACCGAACAAGACATCCATTAGGTCACCTAGGTGACCTGGGCTTACGGCCCAAATACCGACACCTTTAGGTCACCTAGGTGACCTCGGCCTACGGCCGGAACACATACCGGGCTTAAGTGCCCGCGAGGATGCCCGGGTAAAGAGGAATTCCTCGAGGCCCGCACCCCGTTTACCCCCAACCGGGGAGTAAACGAGAAGACCCTGCTGCTAGAAGCTTCTGGTTTATTCCAAGACTACTCGCGAACGAAGTTGCGGGTAAAAGCTAGTAGTAATATAATTAGCTTAAAATCGATTCGAGCAGGGGTATATTATCACGTATTCTGCCAAAATACGTCTGCTAAATCGAAAGACTTTAGATATTAACAATTTTGAAAACAAACGACATCCTTTCTACAGAGCTCCACCATTTTGGCTGCAGGGTAACAAGACATGATTTCCCGCGGGACATTTACTCTGTAGGAGATTGGCCGAAAAACGTTGTAAATGAGACGTATAAAATGTTAGTTTATTTATTATGTAGTTACTAGACTTTTTTTTAAGGTACTTTGCCCGCAATGGTGTTGCATAGGTGACCTGTATGTCAGTTTTTAAGATGAATCCATTAGAGCAATATTGGTAAAATTTGATTTAACTAAGGCTTGTCGGGCCAAAATAAAAAAAATCTGGATCTATTTTTTTATATCTTAATATTTAAATGAGTTAATCTTGTATATATATATATTTTCGGAATCTCGGAAACGGCTCCAACGATTTTCCTGAAATTCAGCATGTAGGGGGTTTTGGTGGAAAAAAATCGATCTAGCTAGGTTTTGTGTAAAAAAAAATACGTTTTATCCCTGTTTTTGGACTTTAAAAAAAACTGTAAAAGAAAGCAACTGGTATTTTCGGCACGAGACGTCATTCCGTGACAGTGAAACGGTATAACTTAAGAGGATGTGTTTATATATTAGCATACCACAGTTCGAACCCCAGGTATCTTATAATTTCTTTTTATTATTTTTTATTCATTTTTTTTTATTACTATTATTTTTTATTTATTTTAATTTTTTTATAATATTTGATTTAATTGAAAAATTATTATTGAAGGCCTTTATTTCAACGTATCTAATTCATAATTTATATACGAATTATATAATATAAAAATATATCTTTAAAAAGATCGAGATTGAAAAAAGCAAACGTTACAAATTACAGTAGTAAAAACTACATTTTTATGATTTTTTGGTAAAAATTAAAGCCATATCTCAAACTATCTACGACTCTTCCTGACATCTGTTGATGAGTAATAATATTTTAATTTTAATTGGGAGCAACTAACTACTTTACGGCCATTTTTCATTATGATATTTATTTAACACACAGTACCAGTAGATGGAGTTGTTAAGCAACACTATTGGACTAAGAGCCCGAGAACCCCAGACCTTCGTCATTTTATAAAAACTGAAAGTTTGTCGGTTCTTACCTAATGAACGATGCTAGATTATGAAGTTTGGGTCATAGTGGCTTTGAAAGATACGCAGTACTCAAGGTTGCAAAATAGCGATCTAAGTGGCTTTAAGAGATACGCGGTACTCAAGGTTGCATAATACCGATCCAATGTTGTCAAATTATAAAATGTGATTTTTTGGTATTACCTTCAGAATAATATTAAAAATCACGTAAGTCAATGCCAGACACTTAGCATAGTGGCAACCCCCTGCGAGACACCCTTAACGTTCATGAAGGTGGGCTTATTGGTTTGTAGCGATCTCTTCCACGCGACCCTTGGGTTAAGGAGAACTGTAACGACGGTGTGGGTGGTGCACTATTCTATACTTAAATACATACTTATAATACATTCGAATACAAAGACAAAAGATTTACACATCACAAAAATATCTAAAAGTAATATATATGCAATCTATAAACTAATATATATTATATAATAAACTAGCCGCCTGCCCCTGATTCGCACGGGTATAAAATATATAGCCCACGTCACTCAGTGAAAAAATTATTAAAATCGATCCAGTAGTTTTCATTAATTCATTAGTGTCCGAGGCCCGCACGCGTTAAATTTGGAGAAAAACAATTTACCTCTTCCTATACCAAGAAGATATCCTGCTATATCTAATATCTAAATTTGTATACTACATGTTTACTTTTACATTTTTCCTTATGTATTTTATTTTTACAATTAATTACAGAATCTCTTTATATATAACATGTTTTCTTTAGAGGTTACTCTTGAAAGTTGAAAGAGCGACATTTCGTTGCGCGTCCGATCACTGCTAAATTCGAAGTGCTATAGGGCGAAGCGCGGTCTCCTTACGGCATTTTAAATCTGTAATATCTCCGAAAATGCGCACTTAAATTACATGCTGTAAACGGCCATATTGATCTATATTAAATCAATAATGTTTTTAGGTACTTAATTGGATAAGGATTGATGCTGTATTGTATAAAAATTTCTTCAAAAATAAGGCATTGTTTTTCGTAAGAGATAGACATATACTATCGCGGACTTTTCTGTAGACCTTTATAAGGTGTGTTTGCAATGTAAGTGGAAAAAAATGTAATTTTTTAAGACATCACATTAGAAACCTCAAAAATTACAGTATTTCTCTACTCGGTATTAAATGTTATTATACATATAAACCTTCTTATAAATCACTCTATCTATTTAAAAAAAACCGCATCAACATCTGTTGGGTAGTTTTAAAGATTTAAGCATACATGGGGATATAGGGACAAACAAAGAATGTGACTTTGTTTTATACTATGTAGTGATACATAACAATGATTAAAATACATACACTAATTATTATTTGACAAGACTTTACAGATTTTTAAATATGTCTAATGATTGATGGTGTTTGATGATGATGTTTCCTTATCACCCAGACGTTTTTAATAATTCCAACTCCTGCTTGACAAGCATAAAAGGTAGAGATAGGAGAGAGCACGAAGTATATACATGGGTTGGTGCGAGCGAGATGGCGAGTTAGGTCGTTACTGCTCACTATGGGTGCTGAAAATATTGAATTTTCATTCGAGAGTATTATACGCGATTGGATATCCAGTAAATAAAATACATACAAAAAACAGGTTAAAAAAAGTACATTGAAATTTCTTTTATAATAATAATAATAATAAATCATTTATTACAAATTCTTTGCGAAATGTCTGCAGGGTACTAACGTTCCGTAGATGTTTCGCTACCGCAATAGTTTCTGGCAGGTTGGAACTATCAAAGATGTCTGGCTGATGAGGAAACATCATCTTATTAGTATTCAAGTAACATCATATTAAAATCAGCTTTTATACTATGACGTAAATGGAATTCAAATTTGATGAACTTTAAGGGTGTCTGGCAAGGGGTTGCCACTATACTGTCTGGCATTAACTGACATGATTTTTAATATTATTCTGAAGGTAATACCAAAAAATCACACTTCATAAATTTACGAAATTAGATCGGCATTTTGCAAACTTGAGTTGCGCGCTACTCAAATATATCTCCCAAAGCCACTATGACCAAATTTTCATAATCTGCCATCGTTCTTACCTGTGTTGGGAGCATGCACTGACAATCATTCAGCTTTTATAAAATGACAAAGGGTTGGGGTTCAAGGGCTCTCGCACTATATGCCAATGAGTGTTTGATGGTTGTCTATGTTATTGATAAAATATTTGAATTATTAACTAACCTGTTTACTTAATAATGCCTAAAAGATCTATAAAAAAGACGCTTATAAATACAAAGCCGTGACTCGTGTCAAGAATACCAGATATGTCCATCCATTTTTATTATTTTCTTTTTCATATCTTTAAAAAAATTACCGAGCAAGGCTCGGTCACCCGGTACTTTAAATGAGTTAATCTTGTATATATATATATATATATTTTCCGAATCTCGGAAACGGCTCCAACGATTTTCCTGAAATTCAACATGTAGGACATTTTGGGGGAGAAAAATTGATCTAGCTAGGTTTTACGTAAAAAAAAATTTGTTTTACCCCTTTTTTTGGGCATTAAAAAACACTAACATTTATATTGAATTGAATTTTCGCCCTTAACTGTCAAGACGACGTAGCTTATTCGCAGACTCGAGACATGTAAATGCCAAGAATCGATCCCCAACTAAATAATTGTTTTTTTTTTAAGTTTTTTGTTGTAAAAAATTACCGAGCGAAGCTCGGTCACCCAGATATTTTTGATTTTATACAAGCAGGCTTTACTTTGCGGAATTCCATAGTACATGAAGTTATGATAGAATTATTTTATAATCCGCGTTTGTTAAGAGAATCTTGTAATGCTAAGAGTAGGAGGCAGGCAACGTTCACATAACTTATACATGCTGAACCAATCACCACATGTATCACAAAATGCCGCCACCACCAACACACCACGGAAGCACTACACACATGCTCAGTACTACAATCACTACGATCGTTACGTAACCGAAGCATCATCAGGAGGATAGGCTCCACGACAAAATCGTAATGCATTGTAAATCGTAAAAACGCCGTAGTGAGTGTGTGTAGTGCGGTTTTGTCATACGTGTGCATGTATGTGGTATGTGATTGTTGCCTGCTTCATACACTTAGCACTTTATAGATTGTCTTAAACGCGAATTATAACAAATAATTCTATTATAACTTCTGTATATTTTGTGCTAAACTACTAAAGTTAACTAAGAACGCGTGTATTACTACTAAATAATATTTTCAATGTAAATAAAACTGCCATATAAAATGTCACATGCAAAATACAAAAATGCATAAAGCAACATTAAACAAGCAGAATATCATACAGTATTGCTCATTTGAGTTTCGACCGAAATATCCAGAACAACGAGCACCCGATATTTTCTTTCAACATGCATTTTAGCAACGAACAAACTTACTATCGTTTATTCAAACGAAAAACTGAGACAGCTACGCTATATCGGCTTTTCGAGCTGCAAATTTTTCCGACAAAAAAATATAAAAAGCCGATACAGTATCTTTCTAATCTGGGGAGCGAATATTTTCGGTCTAACTTACGACTGATCTGGATATAGAGTGCCATTTTGATAGTCAATTTATGGCGTGATTCAAGATAGAAAGTACTATTTATTGGTTCGAATAAAAAACGGATTTCGGTGCGAGTTAATGTCGAAGGGAAAAAGTATTATGCTGATATACATGGCTTCGAGTTGACGTACGATAATGTTGTGTCTAGAGATTCTAACGTGGTGGAAATCGGGATATTAATACACTAGCGGCCTGCCCCTGCTTCGCACGGGTATAAAATATATTGCCCATGTCACTCAGTGAAAAAAAATTATTAAAATCGATCCAGCAGTTTTGATTTATTCATTACTGCCCGTGGCCCGCAAGAGTTAAATTTGGAGAAAAACAATTTCCCTCTCCCTATTCCAAGAAGATTTCCTGCTATCTTTGAATATCTAAATTCATATAGTACATATTTGCGTATTTATTTTAACATTTTTCCCTATGTATTTAATTTTTAAAATTAATTACAGAATGTCTTTAAACAAACTCTTGAAAGAGCGACATCGCAGCTAAAGTCGAAGTGGGTTATCCATAAGAGATAGACATATACCATCGCGGATTTTTCTGTAGACCTTTTCAAGGTGTACAAATACTTAGTACATCATTTTGATAAATCTCGTAGGGTTTATTAGCCCGCGTTTGCAATGTAAGCGGAAAAAAAATGTAATTATTTACAGAAACCTCAAAAATTAAAGTATTTTTCTACTCCGTATTGAATGTTATTATACGTACAAACCTTTCTCTGGAATCACTCTATCTATTAAAAAAAACCGCATCAAAATCTGTTGCGTAGTTTTAAAGTTTTATGCGTACATAGGGAAATACGGACTTTGTTTTATAATATGTAGTGATGGTACATAGTACGGGGAGGTCGTATCGTTTTTTATCCTACAGATAAGTAGACGTGGAGTGTAAATATTAAAATTTATGACACAGATTTGAAAAGGTTCCACTTATTTGCAATTTTATGAAAACATTGGTGTATTTTTAAACTAAGAAAATTTTGACGGTAGCAAGACATTATAATCAGTATGAATATTTAAATATTGTTTTGGGAATTTTATATTAAATAAAGTATAAGGAAGCTTATACGTAAGGTATATTACATAATTTAAGATTATAAAAATGATGTAATGACATAAAATATATCCGTCCAGCTCTGTAGAAGACTGTAGATTTCTATAAATTGAAATACAAAATTAATAATAAAATTAATTTGTATTATGGATCTCCACAAAGGGACGCCTAATATAACTTGTTTATTATGTAATTGTACAATTGGATAATTTTTGTTGGCAGCACTCTTAGTCATAAGGCGTAGACTGAAAAACAGCTTCGTAGCTGAGTCTACGACCTTTTCCTCAGCATACGTTCTTATAATGTATATATAAAATGTTTTAAATAATCTCTGTTGATTTTGTTGAAATGTATGTTGTTGAATAAAGTTCATTTTATTCATTTATTTATTTTAATTGCATAAATTATTTAAATTAAACATTTTTTACAAAACAACAAAATGTTTGGAAGAGACTTATCTGTTACTGTTTCTTCTTGATAAGAGCAATATTTGGAACTAGATTCATTAAATGTTTCCCTTATACAAAAGTGCTTGAAAACGTCATTTCGTCGCTCCGAAAATTATGATAGATAAGCATGATGAAACACTTAAAGATGTTATCAGTACCTTATAAGTGCCGAGGTGCTCGACGACGCATGGCAGGCTGGCGTCGCGGCCCAGCGCCACCGTCACGTTGGGGATCGGCTCGGCGAACCGGGGCTCTTCTGTCAGCACTGAAGAAAGAGAAACTAACTTAATAAAGAGCTAATAATAATAGTAACTAAACCTCTCCGTTGTTGGACCAGACCGATCTTTGCGCTTTTTGATGACTTATGCTTTCATAATTCAGTCACTTACCTCATATAAGGACAACATAGTTATCAGGCAAAGGAAAGTTGCAGAAAGAAATGTAAAGAAAAAAGAAAATTAAAATAAAGCTTTGTCTAAGGATTACTAAGTCTAAGGATTTTTAAATTATTTAAATATAAGAAATGAAATTATAACAGAAAATACAAAAATGAAAGATTTTTATTCGGTTTGTAGTAAATTAGTGCGCCTATACTTAACTAAGTTATTCAAATAGCGTATTTGTAGGTGCATAATATCTCAAGCCTAAATGTTGAACTTGCATTGAAAAAGCATCCTTGTAATAGACTCCCTACAAGGTTGACATCCTACTAATATTATAAATGAAAGTTTGAGTATGGATGTATGTTTGTCACTCTTTCACGGTGAATCCGCTGAACCAATACCAATGAAACACAATGGCATAATTATCCCTTATACACCGGAATAACATATAGGCTATAGAAATCCTGTTAATCGAACAGGATTAACAGGATGGCATTAAAAGCGCCATCTATTATCAACCTATCACGCGACAACGGTTTACGCGAATGAAGTCGCGGATAAAAGCTAGTAAGATCTTAAGAAATTCGCAGGAGATAGCTAGTTCCTGGCGGAACAAGATTGTGTGATATGGCAATTAAATAACATAACAATCCTATAGTATTAGATACGCAGTACAGAATAGTTTTTATTTCTATGCTATAAGCTTGCGGTTCCTGCTTTGCGCCTTGCGAAAGTACGTAAATCGTTTGTGGGTCTCGTTATAAAATTCCGCAATCAATTTTAGCTTTGCCATTACATCAGGTTTAAAACACTGTTAAAAAGAGGCTGATTCAGAAAGCCTACTATACTGTTGAGGAATACTTAGAAGATAAGAATGTGTGAATATAGCTCGCTTATATCCTGTACAAAACAGTAATGACTAAATGTAAGAAGAAATGTAAATGTAAATTTACATTTACATTTACATTTCTTCTTACAAAAAAAAATAAAAAAGCAAAAAAAGGTTGTTGATAACGGGGACTTAATCCCAGGAATTTTCAATTCTTTATAATATATTATTCATTGCAAAAGTATGTAAATTGTTTGTGGGTTTTGGTATAAGATTCTATAATAAAATTCCGCAATCAATTTCAGATTTGCCATTACAGCAGTTTAAAAACACTGTTAAAAAGAGGCTGATTCAGAAAGCCTACTTTACTGTTGAGGATTACTTGGAAGATAAGAATGTGTGGATATAGCTCACTTAGACCCTGTACAACACAGTAATGACTAAATGTAACTAGTCATAAGAATTATGTTTTAAAAAGAGCAACCGCCTAGTTTCTTGCTGGCTCTTCTCGGTAGGAACAGCTTTCCGTAACAGCAGTAGAGATGGCGATTCAAAAGCACTTGTTTTCAAGTTTATTTGAATAAAGAATATTTTGAATTTGAATTTGAATATGACAATCACGAAAATCTAAAATGGTATAAATGAATACATACTTCAATCTGTATTGCTACGATGATGTAGCATAATTGAGCTAAGAGACTCGGTAAAAAATAATTCAGAACAAGCAATCCTGCAGCCAGTGAGCTCTGCGATGAAAATTTAAAACTTCATCCGCTGCCATAAATATTTTCAACCGGCTATGAATTTTGACGTTGACAGGCGCGACATTCTTTATTAACTTGGAGGCCGTAATGGCGCTGGAGATGTTCGAGAAATTTCCACAGCGCGGAAATTAAACAATGGGGGATTAAGGTTTAACAAGTAGCCTAAAAGATTGGAAGTTAATTTTATATGAATCACTCGGTAGTAATGATGTTCAATACGGCAAAATGATGAGACTGTAACTCCAAATGATATAAATTATAAATATTTTTTTTATTTCCGACGTGTGGTATCCGTTTGAGAAGAATAGACAACCCTCATTTCTTACTGAGATGTCGTAAGAGGCAATTAAGGTAAGTCTACTCGCTCTTTGGTATCCGGCTGAGTTTCTACTCAGACCACACTCTATTCTTACCGAGATATCGTAAAAGGCGACTAAGTTAAGTTGATCCGCCGTGTGCTATCCGGCTGAGTAGTATAGACAACTCCCATTTCGTACCAAGGAGTCGTAAAAGGCGACTACGGTAAGTCGACCCGCCGTGTGGAATCCGGCTGAGTAGAATAGACCACCCTCATTTCTTACCGAAATGTCGTAAAAGGCGACTAAGTTAAGTCGATCCGCCGTGTGGTATCCGGCTAAGTAGAATAGACAACCCTCATTTCTCACCGAGGTGTCATAAAAGGCAACTAAGGTAAGTTGACCTGCCGTTTGGTATCCTGCTGAGTAGAATAGACAACCCTCATTTCTTATCGAGGTGTCATAAAAGGCAACTAAGTTAAGTTGATCCCCCGTATAGTATCCGGCTGAGTTGAATAGACCACCCTCAATTGTTATCGAGGTGTCGTAAAAGGCCACTAAGGTAACTTGACATCAGGCAGGCCGCTGGTGGTAAAATAACTAGCTAAAACATGTTTCAAGCATGTTGTGCTTACTTAGAGTACGATAAGTGCAGGAGAATGATGAAATTTCTACAACTTAAATGTGTTTTTTGAATTCATTTATTTTTTAAACAGATTTAATATTCATGAAATGTCTACGTAAATTCATTTTCTTTTTATAATATAGAACTCATTTTTGTCTGACTAAATTCATAGTAAACAAACAGAACTATTATTCATGTATTGTTTGTGTTATTTCAGTAGCTCTGTCTAATTTAACTCGGAGCTAGAGTGGTTGTTCAAACATTTTAACAGAGTTTAATAAAATTTCGGACAATACAACTTCTAATTAAGGTTACATGACAAAGCATTCCTCTTTGTGTGTATCGGCTTACGCTGATGGAAAAACTTTACAATATTATTTAACATATTCAATACCATGTTTTGTAGTTATAGTTGTTAAATAAATAAATATATAAGACACTTACACACACGGTCGTCTGTCCCCAAAGTAAGTAACTTAATACTTGTGTTATGGTAGACAGACAACTGGTAAATATATACTTATATATTTTTTAAATAAATACTTAAATACAAATATACACCTAGTTTATTTATTATCCAAATATACACTTAGTTTGTTTATATTAGGTTGTAATCTATAGAATCGGCATTACTTTGCGGAGATCCATAATTGAAAAGAAATAATGAAATTATTTTCCTATAATATGCGATTAAGTCGAATATTGAATACAAAAGTAATAATAACATTATTTTGCTATAATCCGCGAAGAAGTAAAATAGAAAATATATATAATGCTAAAAGTTGACAATCGATACATGCAGGATTCGTAAAAACACATGCACAAACCTCCACCACCGCCACCACAATACACAAGCACTATATACGTTCACTATCACAAACTCAACAATCGTTTCGCCCCGCAACCGAAGCATCATCAGGAGATAGACTTCACGACCAAAATCGCAATTGCTTTGCGATTATCAGGTATGATAACCGATTGTCCACTTACATTTAGCATTATATATATTTTCTATTTTACTTCTTCGCGGATTATAGCAAAATAATTTTATTATTACTTTTGTATTATGGATCTCCGCAAAGTAAAGCCTAATTCTATAAATTATTCGAATATTTAATCAAAATAATCTTTATTCAAAGCTCTTTCAAGCTTTGAATCGTCAAGGATCAATATGATTAATGAAGCTACACCTGGTTCGGAATGTTGCTCTTACCGAGAAGAACCACAAAGAAACTCGGCGGTCAATCTTTTAAACATTTTCAGTTTTACATTATTTACCGCCTTGTATGAAGCTGAAATGATTTTCAAATCCAGCCATTTTATCATCCAAATAATCTTCAGTTTTGTAATATGCTTTACGTATAAGCATATCCCTTAAATTTAATTCAAACCTTTCTGTAGACTGGTCTAATATAGATTGCGGAATTTTATTGTAGAAGCAAATACCGACAAATGAGTTGTTAACTTCTCAATAAGTAACTATAATATGTAAATAGAAATATATGTAATGCTAAATTCAGTTGTTGACATTCCGTTCATACCTGATACATGCAGTATTCGGAAAAACATATGCATCAACCTCCACAACCGCCCTCACAATATACAAGCACCTTTTTTAATATATATGGGACACTTACACACATGGTCGTCCACCCCCAAAGTAAGTAATTTATTACTTGTACTTGTGAGAGACATCTGGTGAATATATGTATTTTTAAATACATACTTAAATACAAATATACACCCAGACTACTCACGCATATACTTTATACACACATTTCGAACCAAAATCGCAAAGCTTTGCAATTTTGGTTCGAAACGATTGTTGAGTTTGTGATAGTGAAAGTATAAAGTGCTTGTGTATCGTGGTGGTGGTGGTGGAGGTTTGTGCATGTATTTTTTTACGAATCCTGCATGTATCCGGTATGATAACGGATTGTCCACTCTACATTTAGCATTATGTATATTTTCTATTTTACTTCATCGCGGATTATAGCAAAATAATTTTATTATTACTTTTGTATATGAACAATATTAAAGAAAAATCAAATCTGTGATTCCAAGGATATAAGTGGATTTAATTATTTAGTGGTTATACTGCGGCCGGAGCGGCGTGGACGCCATAACCTACAAAGAAGCCTACAAGTTAAAGGTAAGTACTCCTTGGTTATTCGGGGTGGAGAAATTGCCGGTTGTCTGCCTATCATACCTATGCTCACCACTGTAGCTATTGAAGGAACGTAGTAGGCGGGAACAGACAGAAATAATAGATTTTTTTTTGAAGGTGTGTATAGGAAAGTTAAATATTTAAGCATTAACGATAGTAGAACCGACAATATAAATAATAGATAATGCCTAATCAAAAGTGTTAAATATACTATACCTTACAAAGTTCGACAACAGGCATAGTGAGAACAAGTTGATTAGACGCGGAATACAATGATGAAAAGAGAATTAGCCAACCAAGTTGAAAAGTTAGGCGAATTAGTTGAGTCAAAGTAACAAGAAGCTGGCGTACCCGAAACTAAACTCGCACTTAAATTGATTGACACCACATCCAATATAGAAGCCGATTTTCAAAGACACGCGCCCCCAAGATATGAGAAGCAAGATTTAATTACTGAAGTTGAGAACCCTTCAAAATATTGTCTTCATTAAGACTCGGCGCCCTTTGAGGGCGTTTTATTTGAAAAGTTTTGGTGTAATTTCGAAAAGTTAGTTAGCCTATTAACAGTTTCATTTATGATCGGTGCCTCATGTTGCTTAATGTGTCTGACGAAATGTTACGTAAATATTTAAAGTCACAGTTAGTTGAAATTACTGCACCGTCATAACCTCGGTTTCAGCATTTTGTAACAGGGGTTTTTTTTTAATTCAAACCTAGCTAGATCGATTCTTCTCACCCAAATCCTCCTGAATTTCTAACTATTCCATAGGAGCATATGATTCTATGTTAGTTATTCTTTCCTAATGTCCTAATTTCTTAATGTCCTTCATTTATAATTAAAGAGTTCATTCATTCATCAAAAGAGTGTTGTTTTGTAAAATACAAAGCGGAAGTCATTGGCGACAACAATTAATTCAATTCAATATGTCACTTACTTTGACTTACTTGTAACTTACCTTGACATATAATGGTGATGATTTGGATAAGGCTGATGACAAAACTCCGGAATGGTCCGCGTCTCCCACTCATGGTGGCATCAGGACAGTCATCAATTACTTAACTTCCATCGTATCGCTGCATTATTCTCCCGAGAATTCAGCATCTGTACAAAAGGAATACCCATTCATTTGACTATGTTTATAAACAAGTCTACTACTACAACTATGCCTGCGGTGTCACCCGTGTGAAAAACAGGGTATTTAAGTCAAATTTTAAACTTAAAAGTAGTAATTGTGAGTAAGAGATAGAGATATGCTGTTGCGGACTTTTATGTGGAACTTTTGTAGATCTAAAATTCTCTAGTATGTTAACAATAATCTAAAGCTTATAAAATAATTGCATTACCTTTTTATAACCGTGCAAAAATCCGTTCAGTAGATTTTTAGAAATCGATCACACACAACTTTTGGGTTTTTTGGACTTTCTTTTGCACTAAAGAAAATTACATTTTTATCAAGACATTCTTGTTTATCTGGGGGGCATCTACTGATAAACATAAGTTTCTTTATTGAATATTAAAGCCGTAATACTGCGGTTTGATATTAAAAACCGCTTAAGCTTGCTAACGTAAAGAGATCATAACATACAACCTTTTATAAATTATAAGTTAACATATAACAAAAACCAGCACTATCTACTATTTCATATACGTATAGCCTATATCACTCTCCTATCTTCACACTAGATCCATATTAAAAATCTGGTCGAACCGTTTAGTTTTAGAATTTCTAAAATGATCATTCTCCTGCCCTTGTCCAACTTAAAGTGGGTTCGACACATGTTATAAACACGCTGTCACATAATTTGGCTGCGTTTTTAGGACCGGCCGCCTGCCTGACGTCAACTTACCTTAGTCGCCTTTTACGACACCTCGGTAAGACAGAGGGTGGAACCTAATCTAATCAGCCTGATACCACACGGCAGGTCAATTTACTTTACTCGCCTTCTACTACACATCGGTAAGAAATGTGGTTGGTGTATTTATAATTTATAAAATAAGTATGATAATTATATTAAAAGCTTTTCCCGTTTATTGATCCATTTGTTTAATGAAGCAGCAGTGGAGCTGAAGTGGCAAACACTAAAGAAGTTGTCCATTTGTGGTAAAGATTGGCCTCCGACCTCCAATGCTCAGTACAAAGACTCGTTAAGTAGCTTCAAACGATTGGTCTTTGCCACTACGGGCTGCGGGACAAAGGAATGGTGTATGGCACAAGGCACGAGCGACACTTTTTTCATACGACATTTCATCATCATCTTCCTGCCCTCATCCCACTCTAAGTGGGGTCGGCACAACATGTTAAAAAACATGCTGTCACATGTTTTGGCTGCGTTTTTACGACCGGCCGCCTTCCTGACGTCAACTTACTTATGTCGTAATTTACGACACCACTGTAAGAAAGAGGGTGGTCTATTCTACTTAAACGGATACCACACGGTGGGTCAAATTACCTTAGTCGCCTTTTACGACACCTCGGTAAGAAATGAAGTTGGTCTATTCTACTCAGCCGGATACCACACGGCGGGTCGACTTACCTTAGTCGCCTTTTACGACACCTCGGTAAGAAATGAGGGTGGTACTATTCTATTCAGCCGGATATCACACGGCATTTTCATGGGACATTTATTGGTCTATTGGTCTGGTATTTATATTAACTCATTAAGTCGTGATATTGAAGATTTTAATTTGGGCGCTTATCATGCAATCATTAAACTAGAAAAGGTTTTGAAATCTATAATCAAAATTAGCTTTATTTAAACAGACTTCTCCAAATTCTTTCCAATCGTCAACGCTTTTATTAATTCTGAAAATAGCTGCTAATAGACCCAGCAAGACAGTGCGCAGATGTCTTTTCAAAATTACAATTCTTATAATTATATTTAATCATCGTGTACTTGCCTGAGTTTAAACGAAATTCACACATTTCTATCATTTAAATATATTTGGATACTATATAAGGTTTTCTGCAACATTCGTGGTTATTATAAAATCTTTTCATGGCAAAGCTATTATTAACTGTGGATAATGGAATAGAATACGAAACTCTCAAGTGATTTTTGTACTTTTTTTAAGGTTTGACTTGATTTCAAAAGCACTTTTATTTCCTTAATTGGTCTTTCGTGCTAAATGGATGTCGTCATATTTTCCGTTACATACAAATACAAGTAAATAACTATATATTGCAAGGATAATACCTGTTCTAATAATGTGTTGGCAATTGAAAACTCGCTTCGAGGGGCAATGTTACTTTATAACTTAATATATATGAGATGCAATTTATATTCAGAACTTGTTTGATTTATTGCGAGAGTGCTTCGACCTGGTTATGGTACAATTTTCCAAATGTTTGTATGTATTTTTAATGTTTGTGCGGTTCCATTTTAGACTGTATTTTCACGTACCATCAGCTCATATAACAGTCATGTGTGAACCTTTACACAAATAAAAGTTGCCAAAATTATTACTCAAAATTTCACTCATTCTTACAAAATATCGTTGTGAATTCATTAACACAACCCTCAATATTCATTTAAAATAAAATAAACCTTATAAAATTAACAATCCAAATTTTCAAATATTAAGCAAATTTCCATAACTCAATTGACGCTCGCTGCCATGACTTACAGACAGACGACGTTCTGAGACAACCCCTCTCCGTGCCCTGAAACCTGATTTACCCGAAGATCAAATTCAATTGTGTCAAACGAGAAATTGACTAAAAATTCTCCTGTCGCTACTGGCGATATTACGTTTTATGGTTTTGAATCTTGGGCTTCTGTCGCAGACGTAATATCATCTCGAGACTCTGAAATGGATGTTGTGTCAAAAAACCTTTATAATCCTGTTTTACCTTATTCAATTGAATAATTTCGTTTCAATAATTTTGAAAATACGTCATAAAGTTTTACGAATGCCTTATCTTTAGTGAGATTACAATAAATCGTGACGGACCCTCTTTTCTAACATTTTTATTCCGTTATTTATGGAACCTAGCGACTTTTTCGTATCACGGCATCCTTTCAGTTTCATAAAAGAACAGAATAATTTCACAATATACTTTATACAACTAACAATTACTTTACGTAAGTGATTTACATTGTCGTAAATAAATCAATTTATTATACACAAAATCGAAAAAAGCGAGCAAGAATGTTTTTACTTCCTTTTTTCAATTTCATTACCGAATTGCTTATATTTAAATTCTTAAGTAAATATATATTAGTAGCATCTTTTCATCTATTTGTTTTACCAAAATTAATTAATGGATTAAATAGTATATAAACTTTTTCTTTTTCTCTATATGAACCGTACTCTCTTCCTTCTTTAATTCTTGTCCTTTTCCTTCTATTACTCAAAGGTTGACTGGAAGAAATCCCTTTTAGGGAAAAGTCCGCCTTTATACATGTGCTTTTTTAATTTTTCTTTCTCTTTTCTAAATATATGCATAAAAAGAAAGATTGCTTGGGTAATGCCTCGCTTTACGATTTTGTCGTGGAGTCTATCTCCAGACGATGCTTCGGTTACGGGGCGAAACAATTGTTGAGATTGTGATGGTGAATGTGTGCAGTGCTTGTGTATTGTTGTGCCATCGGTGTCGGATGGTGCATGAGTTCTTACAAATTCTGCATGTATAAGGTATGAGAACGAATAGTACACTCTACATTTAGAGTTACACATATTTTCTTTTATCGCCGATTATAGCAAAATAATATTCTCATTACTTTTGTAAATAGACCTCACTGGAGAAATTTATGAAAATAATATATTTGCTGCCTTAGTAAATAACAAAAGTATATAATCAGACAAGAGATTTTAAAGAAACTTATTTTTGTTCCGAAAAAGAGTCTAGTAAAAATAAAACAATGTCTTCAATATTCCCTGATATTAAAAATTGATAGACTAATAATTATCCAGGGACAGTTAAGCACCTTTATTCAAAAGTAGCTTTTACGACCACATTACAAAGAGCTATATCTCCCAATAATATATCAAGAAGCAGGGTCCTTCACGTTGATTTTTAACAAAACGAGCCCGTTTGAAGCTACTTAAGCACACAAAGTCTTGAAAAGGCCCTCCGGTGAAACGGTATAAAGATGAATTACAACCGGACAACGTCCGTAGAAATTTTTCTGCCGCTACGCAATTTGCAATTCTATCACGATACGGATAGATTCTATTTGCATTTTGGATGAAAATTTGACGGGATATTTGCGAAAAACATTTTTATCGTCGACGATATCGCTGTTTGCTCAATGCTCGGAATTAGATTTGATGTTCAACAGTCGTTTGACCGCCGGCTGAATTGGCTATGTTTGTGGGTAATCCTACCATTGCGTCGATTGACAATGTTTATTTTCGTCTATGGAATAATAAATCACTGTTTTTATGTTGCTGATACCAATTAATTTGACATCCCATAATGTGTGTTTTATTCAAGAAAATTCAATCATTAATAAAATCGATAAAACTGTTATTATTTATGGATAACATCATTTTAGTCAAGTAACGGCCTGTTACTATCCTACAGCTGAGTATAGGCCTCCTCTCTTCGTTTTTGGAGAGAAGGCTTGGAGCTATGATCTACCACTTTGCTATGCGGATTGGTAGGTTGCACATATCCCCAGATTACTCAAGAGATATGAAGGTTTCCTCACGATGTTTTCCTTCACCGGACAGCTTGTGATAAATTGCAATTATCAATTAGACACATAAGTTTTAACTGAAAAACTCATTGGTGCCTGCCCGGGGTTTGAAGTCGTGGCCCTCTGGAAAGAGTCGCACGGTCACACCGCTGGGCTATCACAGCTTATCATTTAATAGTAATATGTAATTAAATTAACATAAATACTATATAACAAAGAAGCGAGTGATAAAGTTACAAAGTCTTCGTTCACCTACATTAGTCAAGCTCGCGCCAGCCACTAGCCCGCCGTGGGCGACAAGTGCTCCGTGTTCAAGTTGGAGAGCTCTCTCGTGTTTTCTAACTAAGTGTGAACATTTCTTATTTCGTGTTTCCTCTAGAGCTTCTTATTTTATTTTGTATTATTCACTAAATAAGGCTATTTAGTGAAGAATACAAAATAAAACGTTATTAGTTTAACGTTGTCTAACTTAGGCGAGTATTACTGCAAAATTAAATGGAAGATAGATATTTTAATATGTATATAATAATCATATTTCGGCCATGTGGTATTCGGCTGGATAGAATAGATTAGGTAGGATCATTCTCATTTCTTACCGAGGTGTCACAAAATACGATTAAGGTAAGTTGACGTCAGGCAAGCGGCCGGTCGTAAAACTCGTAGCTAAATCATATCATTACAAGTTAAAATATGTTTATAACATGTCAAAACATGTTTATAACATGTTGTGCCGACCCTATTTAGAGTGAGATAATGGTTGATGATACATCTTAAATATTAACTCACTAGCCATATTGAATAATATCATTTCAAAAAAATATTTTCCCTTGTCCTTACTTATTTTTGTGGTTCCGCACATCCCTCATTTTGTTTCCTCCTATAACGAGTTTTCTTTCCATTCTTTGAACTTTGCGACAAATGAATTGTCCTTCTTTTTTCTAACTTTTTCCTTGTTTGTAAAATAATTTTCAAACATTATCAGTATACTTGATTTTTTTATATTCAGTATTCTTTTTGTAAGTCGTTAGATGCCAGAGGGTACAAATGGCTTCATGTTTTCTCTTAAAGAATTTGCTTTTGACCATCATGTTTTTAGAATTTAAATGACAATTTTGTCTAATGAGCCGTATGGTATCTGGCTGAGTAGAATAGACCATCTTCATTTTTTCCAAGGGGTCGTAAAGGGCTACTAAGGTAAGTCCACCCGCCGTGTGATATTCAGCTGAGTACCTCATGTCTTACCGAGGTTTCGTAAAAGGCGACTAGTTTAAGTTTACCCACCGTGTGTTATCCGGCTGAATAGAATAGACCAACCTTTTTCTTACCGAGGTGTCGTGAAAGACGATTAAGGTAAGCTCACGTCAGGCAGGCGGCCGGTCGTAAAATACCTTGCTAAATCATGTGATAACATGTTTGTAACATTTTATACCGACCCCACTTAGAGTGGGATAAGGGCAGGAAGATGATCATGTTTTGCTATAATCCGCAATTAAGTAGAATCCGTTTTCATGCCTTATATATACGGTATTCTCAAAAATACATACACTACAAACCTCCACCACAACATCGTTTCACCCCCCATTGAAGCATCATCAGAAGATAAACTCTACGACAAAATCGCAAAGCGACGCATTACTTAAGCAAGCATTGTTATATAGTAGTTTGGAAACCCCGCCATTTATTTTTACCTCCAAACACAAAATAAATTTGGAAGGGGGATTGAAGACGTCTAGTCGGGTCTACTACTATTAAAATAATTTAGAATCAAATGGTCCAATTGTCTTATTTACATACTGGCTGTTCCAGCAGCTTCCCCCCGCATGGAAATCAGTGTGACACAGTTTTTTTCGAAATTGAATTTTATAACATAAAATTAGTTATCTTGAGTTAATTACAAGAGATTTTTGAATAACTTTCATCACTTACTTAGCGCACGCAAGGAAAGCTTTTGGCGTTTTCGCAATATTTTTTATTGCTGCTCCTCTCCTATTCATCTTAGCGTGATGTTATATAGTCTATAGACTTCCTTGGTAAATGGACTATATTACACTCAAAGAATTTTTCAAGTCAGTCCAGCAGTTCCTGATATTAGCGCGTTCAAATAATTAAACAAACAAACTCTTCAGTTTTATATATTAGTATAGATTTTCACATAGCATCAAAAACCGGAGGACGCTGGTTCACAACGGAAGGGGCTTTTAAATTTTTTTGTACAAAGATATGAATATTTCCAAGGGTTATAATGCTATTAGAGCGAAAATCTCAAACCTTTCGGGGGTAATAAGGAGCGTGACTGCGAACAATTTCGCCTCATCTTGCTATATTAAACGTTTAAGGAAACCCGCAAATGAATCTCGAAGATATTATATAGCCGAAGATTGGAAACGAGTTGAATAGGGGTTTTTGAATATCGGGATCGGTTTGATTGAGTGTGATTTAAATATTTTATAAATAGGGTATTTTTTCTATTATTAAATACATTAATAATGGAAGTACTTTATTGAAGTCACAATTTAACCATAAGGCTAATAGAAAACTTAAGCTTATAGCTCAACTTATACTCAAGAAGTAAGTCCAAGTTAACCTGCTGTGTGGTATCCGGTTAAGTAGAATAGACCTCTTTCTTACCGAGGTGTTGTAAAATACGAGAAAGGTAATTTGACGTCATGCAAGCGGTTGGTCGTATAATACGTAGCCAAATTATGTGACATCATTCTTTAAATATGTTGTGACCCCACTTAGAGTGGGCTATTGGGCAGGTGGATATATATATTTCCGAATCTAGAAAGCGGCTCCACGATTTTCATGAAATTCAGCATGTAAGGGGGATTGGGGGAGAAAAATCGATCTAGCTAGGTTTCATTTAAAAAAATTGTCGTTTTATCCCTGTTTTCGGGCACTGAAAATAATGAAAAAATGTTGAATAGAAAGTAAACAAAATTTTTGATTGTTCAAAGTAATGCTGTGATAGCCTTTTGGTTAACCGACGGACCTAAAAAGTTCAAAACCTAGGCTCGATTTTTTTTCACCCTCATGTCACCGGCGCTTTTTTTTTTAATTGTATTTTTTTTACTTAAAAAAAAATTACCGAGCAAGGCTCGGTCACCCAGTTACTTTATTTAACACCGTAGTGTATTATTAAGTTAAACCTTGCAGAAGAATCGCACAACCTTATAGTAAAAACCTTACAAAAATCCGTTCAGTACATTTTGAGAAATTCGACGACATACATACAGATAGGGTATGGGGATTTTGTTTTATAATTATACTCTTAGTTTTATTTATATATATAAGCTGTGGTAGCCCATCGGTATCACCGTGCGCCACTTTCGAGGAGGTCTAGGGTTCAAACCCCGGGCAGACACCAATGAATTTTCTAGTAAAACTTAGGTGTCTAATTGATAATTGCAATTTATCACACGCTTATCGGTGAAGGAAAACATCGTGAGGAAACCTGCATATCTCTAGAGAATTCTGGAGAAATATGTAACCTACCAATCCGCATTGGAGCATCGTGGTAGATCTTAGCTCCAATCCTTCTCTCTCGTTGGAGAGAAGAGGCCTATGCCCAGAAGTAGGATAGTAGCAGGCCGTTACTTACTTACTTACTTTATTTATATAGATCACCTTTGTACAGTTCTAACCTAGTTATTTCTGTCGGAAAATAACAAAATACGTATGTCGTCTCGACTCCCAAATAAGTTTCAGCTCATTAGGGACCATTTTTTTTTACATTTAAACTTTCATTCGGCGTCAGCTGTGGAGGGCGGCTGGAAGTAAGGAACTGGATGATATATGGGAGGTGGTCCTTAGCTCGACGCGTTTTTATTGCCGCTGTGTGGAGAGCGTGAGAAAAATTACTTGCCACTCAATTTTGTTCGTTACCGAGGGAAATGAAATGATATTTTTTATGCATACTCCCATCCACTTTCAGAGAAACATGTTAACTCGGCTAACTTTTCAAGGAATAATCGCCTATGCATACTAATATTATCATTTATTTACTACTCTGTACTTAAATGGATGTTAATCAAGTACTTATTGTGAGTTAAGCATAGGAGATAGAGACATAGTGTCGTAAACTTTTATGTAGTTACTTTATAGATCTACAGTTCTCTAGTTCATTGTTTTAGCGTATCTTTGTTGGTTTACGCACAAGCGACTAAAGCTCCCAGCAGGCGAATTTTTTTTACAACTGCGCGACCGCTTATACTATAAGCGGTGTGCACAAAACCGTTCCGAAATCTGTTAAGTAAATTTTGAGAAAACTATTCAACACAGTGCAGTGAAGGTTTAAGTAATACTGCACTATTAAACCTTCCGGTCTTCTGGTATTGAGCTCGCTTTTAGTAAAAACCGCACAAAAATCGGTTCAGTAGGTTTTGAGAAAATCGGTCACATACAGACAGACATTTTTTTGGGGACAAGCTTTTGGGGATTTTATTTCATAATAATTATTTATATATTAACTAGTTTTTACCCAGCAATTTAATCTGTAATAACCTTGTGGTAAAACCATGCGACTCTTTCGAGGGGTAACGAGTTCAAACCCTAGGCAGCACTAAATACGCTTTTCTGTTAATTCTCATTTGTCAAATTGATAATTGCAATATATCACATGCTTTTCCGTGAAGGAAAACATCGTGAGGAAACTTGCATATCTCTTGAGAATTCTAGGGATATGTATAACCAAGCAGTGTGCTAAGTAGCTCAAATCCTTCTCTCCAAAAAATGGAGAGAGGATGCACACCCAGCTGTGGGATAGTGCCAGGCCGTCTTGGAATAAACAGTAGCCTCTGTTGCTGTCCAACCCTGCAAATATCTCCACAAATCACAAAAATCAGATCAATCCAGGAGAGCAATTTATCGTTTTCTCGAGAACATACTTTGATTACTGTAGTAAATAACCCGTAATTAATTATATATTAGAATAGCTTCGTTCAATTTATCCAATACACAAAAACCGATATATATATGTAAACTTTTTAAAATAATTCTTTTCTCGAAGGAATAAATTTTTTTTTTTTTATTATGTTAGTCCAGAGTTTAAGTTTTAGCACAGACAGTTTTTCGCATTTTTAATACTGTTATAAGTTTGTATCTTCTGTACGTATTTGATTAAATATAATAACTTGTTTCTAAATGAGAATTCCTTAATGCTACAATTTATTCTCACCCGCGGTTAAAACTTTGGCCTACATTGAGATTACTGCCTAGGCTTTATCTTATTACGTTGCGAAATTACATTAGCAATTCGGTATGAAGAAGGAGGCTAGTAACAGTGTGAGAACTTCATACTGTCAATTTATCTGTCAGTTTTAGTGTTTAAATACCCTCAAGTATGAAATATGTTTTGAAATACAAGCAAGAATGTTGCCTATATTAGCGCGCTATGTAGGTTTCAATTCTATAAAATTTCATCATTAATCGTCAAGCAGTTTCATCGTAATACCGTAACAGACAGACGGACGGACAGAAAGAATCTTTTACTTTAATAATTTAAGTATAGATTACAAAAAAATTAAGAAATCTTTAACTTGTATAAACATTTATTTGTTATATTGAATTATTTTGATTAAGCCATGTGGTATCCGGCTGATTTGAATAAAAGAAATGAAGGCGGTCACTTTCTGAGATAAGTTGACGTCAGGTAGGCGGTCTGTCGTAAAATACGTGTGACATCATGTTTATGACATGTTGTGGCGATCCCACTTAGGGCGAGATAAGGGCAGGTGGATGGAGATGCATTATTTTTTTTTACTAATTTTCAAAGTATGCATTATAATATAACGTAGTAGGTGTTTACCAAATTAGAAAGCATAAAAAGTTTACCATCTACGAGATCTCTTGTGATCTAATCTAGATGTAAAAAAAAAGTAAGTAGCGGCCTGTTACTATCCCACTGCTGGGCATAGGCCTCTTCTCTCCGTTATTGGAGAGAAGGATTGGAGCTAAGACCTACCACGCTGCTCCAATGCGGATTGGTAGGTTACACATATCTCCAGAATTCTCTGGAGAAATGCAGGTTTCCTCACGATGTTTTCCTTCACCGAAAAGCGTGTGATAAATTGCAATTATCAATTAGACACATAAGTTTAAATAGAAAAACTCATTGGTGTCTGCCCGGGTTTGAACCCATGATCGTCTCTAGAGATTCACACGGTCGCACCGCTAGGCCATCACAGCTTGTTTGTACAATTGATTACATCTAGATGTAATCTATTGTATTCCATAAAATCTATGGGATAGTTTTAAAAAAGTGGTTTAACAAAATCCATAGACGCAAAACACCTTGTTGACATTTATCCACCTATTGTTAGAATGACTTTGAAAGAAACAAGATATAAAAACTTCATTTACAACTAATGTTGACCTTAAAGTACAACTTTGCATATATAAATTGCACTTTGCATATTATAATATTTTACTATTATAACTTTAAATATTTGGTAATATGTTATATAATTATACTATTTTAAGCTAATTAGGCAGTATAATATACGCACCGTATTAGCACAACCGCATAATTTGGTAATACAGTGTTATAAATTAGTCGCCGGCCAACTTTAGTAATAACTAACAATAAAGATAACATCCTGCACAAAGATAAACTCTGCAAATTTTGTAACATTAGACTAGATATTATGAGCCAGAAACTAGGACGTGGCCAATAAAAATAATTGGTCACTTTGTACCAAGTCGGCTGTCTTACGAAATATAAAACGTGCTTCTACATTGAGCCGGCGATATTTCATTTCGGCCACGGCAGTAGTATGGTTTTTGTAAGGTTTTGCACAAACGTGATACAAAATGTCTTGAGATAATCTTAATTTTAGTAAGGATGGACCTGAAGAATACACTGTACTACTTATTTCTACGTGACAGTTAATTTCATTTATATTGAACAAAGGTCGTTTCCGTATTTTAGAGTCTCTGACACGTAGATAAAATTTAAAATACAAAATAAAAACTTTATATCGTGAATATTGATCAATTATGAGCAACTTAATTTATACCATATTCCAGAATTTATAACACTACCAAACACGCAATCATTTCTAGTTCTAATTCTAGTAATACATTCATTAAAGTATAAAATTAATTCAAATCACAATTTTTTTTACAAGTAGGCTTTTTCAAGCACTTTTTAATCGCCAAAGACTAGTAAAGTCAATGATGACCAGTAAGGTCAAAGATTAATGACGCTACAGCTAGTTCGAAATGTTGCACTCACAGCAAGAAATTCAGCGGTAAATCTTTTAAACATTTTCAATTTACATTACTTAACCGCTCTTGTTTGTTTGAAGATGAAAGGATTTTTTACATATAAATAATCTTTAATTGTGTAATATGTTTAACGTTTACAATAATAGTTATTTATTAAGCTATGTTTAGTTTATGAGTCGGTCGTTCGTATGTGGGAGCCCTAACCGGGCCGGCTATTCTGCGTCGTGTCAACGATATTTCATTTTGTGCAGTACTCCCCTCGTTTTATTAGATTTTCATTCAACGTTCGTTTCACTCCGAACTATTTTTAAAAGGCAACTTAAAAGCATTTTGACGTTTGAATTACCTATTACAAATATTATTTTAACGAAACTATTTTTCAAAGACTTTATCTAATATTTTTAATTATTACGATTTTGTGCGTGGAGCTCCTCCTCATAATGCTTCTGTTTCGGGGCAAAACGATCGTAGAGATTGTGGTAATGAGTGTGTGTAGTGCTTGTGTGGAGTGTTAGTGTTGGTGGCGTTATATGATACGTGTGGTAACTTGTCCTGCGTGTATAAGGTATGTGGATTGTTGCCTGCTTCATACACTTAGCATTACATATATTCTCTTAACTTCTGAATTATAGAATTCCGCCTGCTTTTATAAATCATTTTTAAATAATTTCATCACTGAAAAATTATGCTCTATCATAAAACGAGTCAGATCGGAAGAAAAATATGATTCGCGTAATAATTTTTAAAATTTTGTTTTATCGCTAAGTAACTTTGTAGGAACTTGGCGGATACATTCACTTTGTATTTGGTCATTTTACGAACACTAGACTTATCTTACTTATTCAAAAAAACCCTAAAAATTTTGACTTACATTAACCATTATGACAAAACTCGTATATTAAAATCGTAACATAACATAATTTTGTTTCGCATTTGAAGCAAAAACAAAGAGATGTACGCGTCAGAAACATTAATCTATTCTAAAGAAGAAGCTAAGGTTCGTTCACAATAGAAGTACAAATCCCTATTACAATATATTGTTGATGAATTAATCCTAAGAATTTGAAAGTTAATATAAAACGCAATATTTACCAAACTCAAAATCGAGATCAATTTCTGTTCTGATTCCAAAACCATAACCTAGTGGGTTCCTAAGCAATCTTCACAAAAATATATTTTAGTCAACTCTGAATCCATGATAATGCATCAAAAATAAGATAATAAATATATTGCAGCTCGTTAGTCTCGTCCCATATCAGGGAAACAGCGCCAAGACCTGGAGCTGCGGCCGAAATGGCTGAAACCGGCAAACGGCGGAAGTATGCATCTCTCATCGAGAGTTATATATTTTTGCCGTTTGCAGTTGAGACTCCATGGCCCTACATGGAGTTAAAGTGAAAAAAAGTGTTTATCCGTTTTAACACCTCGGTTAATTGCCTCTTCAGGTGACAAAAGGGCTGGCTCCTTTTCCACACAAAGAATCAGCTTAGTGATTCAGCGCGGAAACGCTGCCAGCATTCTTGGGACCATTCCACGTGGGCATGATTTGTTTAGTGGGCATTTTTGTTTCATGTAAGTAATTTAAGATATATATAACTTGTATATTGTAAATAAAAAACTTCTTGTCTCTTTTATAACAATCTGTCAAAGGCGACTGAGCGTGGCTATAAACAGCGTTGCCGACCGGGATAATTGGCGGCAGTTAATCCACAAGAGAAGGGATCGGGACCATCACGATGCTCAGCAGTGAGCACACGACTGGAGGAGGAGGTCAAAGGCGAGTCACTTACTAATAAAGCTTCCACTGCCTAAGAAAGTTTCGAGAACTAGAAAAGAAAGATCAATTTCTTGGACGTTATCCTTGTTCATCTTCAACCAATATATATCGTCTTCTGAACATATGATTTTTCATCTCCTCCAGCCGATACAAACTCTCTGCTGAAAATATATTCAGCATAGGATGTGTAGTTGTTGGGAAAGATGCTATTTAAGAACTCTACGATGTACGATAATATTAACCTTTTTTTTAGTCACCGATCCTTTTAGCATCATTTAGGCCCATGTTTTTGTTATTATGTTTCTACTAATTAAGGCGTTCAATGCTACTTCGGCTTTGCTAAGATGAGCTATATTAGTTATATTGCTTCTTCTCTTTAAGGGGTCACCTCACTAAATTATGACACAGCGGCTTCCGCGATCTTTTTCAGTCCGTCAGTCCACGTCGTACTACGTTTACGATCAAAGAACTATGTCGAAAACTTTGGTTCATCTGCGGATACTTTATTCCTGATTTGATTGCATAGAGATATTCCAAGCATAGGTCTCCATCGTCTGCTGAGTGATGTTTTTGATGATAAAAAGAAGAAGCTTCTTTTCTCTATCTACTCATTTCTGATTTGATACCATGAAAAACACCAAGCAAAGCTCTCTCTATAATTGAAAAATTAGAGTTCTTATTAGACCTCTACGCAGCAATTAATTTTAGGATCCATACATTGTGTCACACGCCTTAGGTTCAACTTTAAATTACCTTTATCCCAGCCAAGGCTGTCACATATAAAATACCTAATATCAAATTAAGATTTATTCTAGACGCCTCCAGTATATAACATATCGCGTAATAAGACTGAAATTTGTAAGCCGTATTCCATTTAACTTAGCCAACTTTATAAGTCGTGTCTGGGGAATAGATAAAGGTAGCCAAATAAACTGTCTATGGTTGTGAAAGCGTGTTTGTGTCTCTATTTTTCAGGCTCGCACGAATTGATGTGATTTTGGGTACGGAGATAGTATAGGACATAGTTATGTAGATTACGGTATAGTGATTTTTAATTGACTTGTTTATATCCCACTGCTGGGAAATATTGTAGTTTAGAAACCCCACGTTGCGCCAATGCGGATCCGTAAATTCACATATCCCAAGAATTATCTTAAGATGTACCGATTTCGTTACGATGTTAACCGGCACAATGAAATCATGGAAAAACGCGTTATAAAATGTCATCATTCTCTAAGTGGGGTCAACAAAACATGTTTTAAACATGCTGCAACTTGCCTTAGTCACCTTTTACGACACTTCGGTTAGAAAAAGGGGGGTTTTTTCAAACTCAGCCAGAAACCGCACGTCGTGTCAACTTACCTTAGTCGCCTTTTACGACACCTCGGTAAGAAATGAGGGTGGTCTATTCTACACAGCCGGATACCACACGGCGGGATAGATATGTACATTAAAATACTGAAAGCGTATAATTGTTAAAAATTGTATACATCAATATTGCTCAAGCGAATTACAGACAGACAGACTGTGGCCTTTATAATATTAGTATAGATAAGTTGGATTGAAAGTACAGCTAGTTCAAAATAAATACATTTTTTAGGATATTGTATTAAAAGCTTGATTACTTAAAGTACATACTGCAATGAATTATTTCAAGACGTTTCTGCAGCACTGTTTTATTCAAATTCGCTTAAAACAAACGAAGGCGATAGTAAAACCAACTATAAATCAGAACTCCAACAAAAATACTCCATTCGACGATATTCCCTCTTATATAAACCCCGATTTAAGTTGAATATTCATCTCGCTGCGGAAATGAAGGAGGTTTTCTCATACTTTAGTGTAAATTTTGCTAACGAATGGTTCAATATATAGGAGACGAGCGATTTTTAAAAATATAGGTGGCATTAATTATACAAAAGTCATCATTCTCCTGCCTTTATCCTAATCTAAGCGAGTTAAGCACAACATGTTTTAAACATGTTGTTAAATGACTTGGCTAGTTATTTACGACCAGCCGCCTACCTGACGTCAACTTAATTTAGTCACCTTTTACGACTTCTTGGTGAAAAATAAGCGTGGTCTATTGCACTCAACCGGATACCACACAGCGGGTCAACTTACCTTAGTCTCCGTTTACGACACCTCGATAAGAAATGTGTGTGGACTATTCTACTCGGCCGGATACCACACGGCGGTATGTTACATATACAGTCTGCTTCAAATAATTTGATCAATAATATAGACAAGTGTTTTCGCCAATGTGACATTTGTGCGTGTTTTACGCTCTCTTGATTATTCCGGGCCAACGAATGAATGGTCACTTAAACTCTTTTTATTCACTTGTACCCTCTACGCTTTTCAGTAGTATCACAGAGCCAGTCTCTTGCCGAGACTAGAGTGACCACTAGATGCTGATATCTAGATCTTAAGCTCAGCTAACGTATCGTGTGCTGGTCTAATGCGTCGTGTGGTGATGGCGCATCTTTCCGAACCAAAATTCACCGATTGCACCGTGGCTACAAAACTTTTCGTGTGTTACATACATTTAATCTGATTTGGACTTATTTATATACAAATGTATATTTATGAACTCGTAAATGCTATAGATTATCTTATATAAAGCTGAAGAGTTTGTTTGTTGTGTACTACTAGACAGATTTGAAATTTTTTAAAATTACACTTTTATAGTTCCTTCATCGTGGAAGGCTATAGGAAGTTAACGGAAAGTTATTCAAAAATCATGTATTGCAAAATTGTTCCCCTCTAAAAGTTCTAAATAAAAGTCCGCGACAGCATACGTCTAGCTTTTAAACTTAACCCACATTAACCATCGTTTTGGTTATCAAAATACTATATTACGGTTTTAATCTATCCACGCGGTCGGAGCCCCTCACGATTGCTTGATAAAATAAAAAGAAAATGAAACTATCAAACCGCTTTCCGCTCGTCCATTGTCCCGCGGCCAACGCAGTCAGCATCGGTTAGAAAGTTTATTTTGTTACTTTTTCATAACAATACCTAATTTTGTGGCTTAATTACTGAGACGAGGAGCACGTCCTCCATTTTTAATATATTCAATTCATTTTCTCTTCACGTTCGTAATTTCCTTTGTATTATGATTTTAGCTAAGATACTGTTTAGTTAGCAATACTAACGTTTCAAATCTATACTAACATTATAAATAGGAAAATTTGTATGTATGTTTGTAATTTTTTACACAAAAACTAATGGACCGATTTCAAACATTCTTTCACCATTGCAAAGCTGTATCTGTACTGAGCAACATAAACTATATTACATTAAAAAAAATAGAAATCCGTCATAAAAATGTAATAAGGTGTAAAAAATTAGCCATAAAAGCAGATCGGTATGTACACGGGTGAAACCGCGGGATATTACTAGTCTTTTATAAAATAATGAATATATGTAACATCTACAGATTGTTGAGTTTGTGGTAATGAATCTGTGTAGTGCTTGTAGTGGTTGTATAATGTGGTCGTATTGTGGTTGGTTGGAAGGCCATGCGTTTTCATAAATCTTGCACGTATCAGGAATGAAAACGGATACTACATTCTACATTTAGCATTATATATATTTTCAAGTGTCGCGGATTATAAAAAAATTATAATATTTTCAAATATCTATCTAAAAGGACAAACGAGAGCGTATAACTTGCTTAAGGGGTCACGAATTCAAATCCCGGAAAGGCAATAATCAATTTCCTTTGAAACACAAGTGTCATTGAAATTTTCACATTTAATGATTTTTTTGGAATACGAAGATATTGTCAGGTCAAATGCAACCTACCGATTCGCACAGGAGCAGAGTAGTGGGTCTTAATAATCTTCTCATTTTAAACTTTAAAACTACACGATCTTTTCTTACCAAAAAAAAAACAAAAGTTAAGTCAAAAATTCCATAACGTTAATTTATTGGCTATAGACTTTCAGTCTCCTTTATTATTTTAACGTTTAAAAGGTATCGCCATTAAAAAGATTAGATAAATCATTCGTATTATTTCGATTTATTTTCACTGAATATCTTACGATCGTATAACGCTCTAGAATCGTATAAAACCGAAGCCCTGAGGATATCTTCGCATATTCAATACACCGTACAAAGTCCACTTGCAAACTAGATCCTTTACGGCCCAAACTTCAGGGTCTCTCCCAGAGGAGCGTCTCGGTGTATTGTGGAGCAAACTATTCTGTCCTCGGGAGACTTGATATGCGAAAGTTTTTTTCAGTACGTCACCTAAAGTGACCCTTTTAAAGCTCCTTCCTTTTTAAGTTCTGATGTGTTTCAACGCGTAACGAAAGTAAATAGAAAAATAGGAAATACATTATTGATTTTATTTAGTTTCAACGGCATAGATAATATAATTAAAAAATAAATATAGCCCGTACACTCTTTCGAAGGGTCATGAATTCAAACCCCGGGCAGGATTTTTCGGGCAGGACCAACGAGATTTTCTGTTTAAACTTATATGTCTAAATGATAATTGGAATTTATCATACACTTTTCAGTAAAGGAAAATATCGTGGAGAAACCTGCATATCACCAGAGAATTCTAGGGATATATGTAACCAATCCGTAATGGAACAGCTCTGACAAAGGAGAGAGGAGGCCTATGCCCAGCAGTGGGATAGTAACAGGCCGTTACTTTATAGTAGTATAAATCTATCATTACTTTTGAGATAAGAAGTTTTATGATAGCACTTCAAGTACATACGGATGAAGCTAAAATAACTTGTACGTAAGTTTTCCACAGACATACAGGTAATCTGTACATCCTGAGACTAGGTTGCTGACAGAACTAATGCAACTTTAATTAATTATACTCCATCGTAATCTCCCCACACGGTTTCTCTGAACGTACTGTATAGAGGTAATGTTAGAATTTGCAATATTAATTAAATTATCTCACAGCTAGCCAAATAATACTTCTCTGTCCATTGTTTTATACGAACTTCGCTTTTTTATATATATTTTCTTATTTCGAAATATCCATTTGATTTTCTGATCAGGTTTCGTTTTTACGTTTTTCTTTGCTTACAACAAAATATCCCGCCGCGAATCTCTGTCTGGACTGTCTCTGTGACTCGATTCTGTATTCTTTTCTGATTTCTGATGACTCTCTATCGCGACTCGCAGTTCACAGGAACTGCGTATAAAATAGCGAACGTGCCAAGATTTCAATTAGTTACTTACTACTGATCAGACTGGTTCTCTTAGTGGTGTATGCTGGACATGGAGGAATCTTGAGCAGCCATGGCATCCTTCTGTAAGGATGATATCTCGCGGAAGGAGGCGGTGGAGTGGAGTCGGAAACTTGAGTCCTTGGATCTGATCTACCGCAAGCAAGTAAGGAGCAGGCGGGGGCGTTCATGCGTTTCAAATGTAGAATCAGACGCCCATTGGAACGGCTTCCGAAAATGGTCAATGCTACTCGAGGGTGCTGTTGGCGGGGATAGGGGCTATGTGCATCATATTACCCTGTCTTCGTCATCAGTATAGTGGTGGAGCATAGCCAGGTTTTTTAATCACTGAGAGTCTATATATTACAGAATAGAAGATTATTTGAATGACAAAAATGACTAGATTTGAATTTTTTTAATGTCATACGAGAGTGCGGTTTAATAATAAAGTCAAAATGTTTAAAGATTGACCGCCGTTCTTCTGGTTCTTCTCGATAGGAGCAATACTCCGAACCAGATTAAGCTTCTTTAATCATATTGATCCATGACGATTGAAAAGAGCTTATTTGAATAAAGATTATTTTGATTTGATTTCAAAAAAACGACCCGTTTCAATGTGAGATGTAAACCTTTACATCTTTTTATTTTTCGTTCTTCTTTTTCCATTTTAATGCCATTTTGTACAAGAAGCTCCAATATCGATATAATGTAAATGTACGTTAGATACATTTGTAATCTCCCGTAAGCCTGCCGGTATATTCGCTATTGAAACATTATCATCGCCATAATACTAAATATTAATAGCATCCGTATTTCAATCAATCTCAAACGAGACGCCATCTGCGGCCATTGTACTATTGTTGCTATTTGTACCATCACTGCTTGTGACGTGTATTGAACCTCCCCTCATTTACGTCCTTAGTATCCTTTGAATTTAAACTCTATTTTGATACTAATAAGATTGCTTATTATTTGTGATGTAACACCTTCAAAATAATTGCGAAATGCAGTTACAAGATTATTGAAAGATTTCATGACAACTAATTGGAAAAAAAGAAAATTAAAAAAGTAAATTTGTAGTTTTACAGAAAAGGAGCTAAAATGCTTCTTCTTAATAAAAAAATATTTATAATACTAATATTAGCATAACAACTTGCGTTGCCCTACATGTAGACTTTTGTCGTTTTGTCGTAAAGTCTATCTCATTGATGATTCGCTTGCGAGGCAAAACAATTGTTAAGTTTGTAGTAGTGAATGTGTGCAGTGCTAGTCTAATGGGTGTTTAAATTGTGTTTTATTAATCCTTTACGTATAAAGTATGAAAACGAAATACAATTTAAGCTTTATATTGATATTCTCTAATCGCGGATTTTAGCATTATAATGAATATTCTTTTAAGGAATGAAACATCTAATTCTATAAATTATTTAAAAATCACGAACCTAAGTTAATGTAAGATCTTTGATGTCAGCAAAAAATAGTTTTATCGCGATTTATAAAATTGCTAAAATCATTAATGTTATTTATAAAATTTGCCTAAAATATGTTTTAAATTTTTACTTTAAAATACAGTATAATAAATTTATTCCAAATGAATTTAACAAAAAAATAGCATTACGTAATTGAAATAAAAGAGAAATTTTAATAGAAGAAATTTATAAAACTTAAGAGATCAAGTTGAAATAAATATTTTACTAGCTATCAACAGAAAAATAGCATGACATAAAAAGAAATTTGAAGTTAGACAATTTTATTAAATTCAGAGATCAAGTTGGTATAAATATTGTACTAGATAAATTCGACCAAGCTTTTTTGTAACTTAATTCTTTATTCATTATTAACGTTCTTAGAGATCCATAGGTACTATAAAGCCTGTTTGTATGTCTATTAAACTTTTACAGCTTATTCGCTGTAGAAATTTTGATGGAATTTAATGCTAGCGAAATGTTCATATGTTCATGGCACATAGGATAAGAATTTCAGTTGTTCCTAGGAAAAAATGTTACTCGAGGTTTAAACACAAATTAATGTTTTTTATTTATAGAGAGAGATGCCGTGAGCGCCGGACCTTCGTCATTTTATAAAAGCTGAAACTTTGTCAATGCATGCTCCCAACACAGGTTAGAACGATGGTAGATTAGGGAGTTTGGATCATAGTGGCTTTGGGAGATACAAGGTACTCAAGGTTGCAAAATTCCGAATTAATTTCGCCATAGTATAAAGCTTGATCTTTTGATATTACCTTTAGAATAATATTAAAAATCACGTCAGTCAATGCCAGACACTTAGCATAGTGGAAACCCCCTGCCAGACACCCTTAAAGTTCATGAAATTTGACTTCTATTTACATCATAGTATAAAAGCTGATTTTAATGTATATTACTTGGACCTACCCGTATATATACTTCGTGCTCTTTCCAACCGCAACCTTTTATGCTTGTCTGGCTGGAGTAGGAACTATGGAAAATGTCTGGCTAAAGGGGAAACATCATCTTATTCTTATCCGTCAAACAGGCGGTCGTATAATACCTAGCCAAATTATGTGACAACATGTTTATAACAAGTTGTGCCGACCCCACTTAGAGTGGGATAGAATGGGATCGTAGAAAAAAATCTACACACCTTGTGCGGTAAAGTAATTAAATGATTTACTTATCTATCAAGAATTTCGTTTTCGGTTAGTGTACTAATGATTTTACTAGTTTTTTTTCTTAATATGTGTAATAGCTATGCAAAATATGCAAATGGAAAATTTCCACGAAACGGTTCCACCAATTTTCCTGAAATTCAGCGTGTAGGGGGTTTTCGGAGAAAAAAATCGATCTAGTTAGATTTTATTTTAAAAACCCGGGTTCGAATCCCACAAGTCATCAGCACCTACTTTCTTCTTTTTTAAATTTTTTTTTAAATATATTTTTTTATATCTATAAAAAAATTACCAAGCTAGGCTCGGTCACACAGGTACTTTGTGTAAATCAAGTTATCTCACAGCACTCTATAGTGAAGAAATCATCTAAAAAAACGTGTGTAACAAATACAAATTTGGGAATTTAAACCCACCCACCCACTTTGTGGTTATATAGTGGGTCAAAACCACTTTGTTTAAATAAATTAAAAAATGTTGTTACGTAAATTGCATACAATTTTATGCATTAAATACAATAATATTCGTTTATTTGCCTTAAAATTTATAGGAATAGCGAAATTATTTGTATAGAAATAAAATTTATTTCTCTTGATTTATGAGTAAAATTACAAAAATTAAATAAGTTTGGTACTTATAGCAAAAAAATTAGCATATGAAATTCTTTGTGGCATTAAATTGGTTTTCATTGAATTTTAAATTGTAATAAAAAAAATGAAAAATGAAATAAAAATTATTTCCATTATTTTAGATTTTTGCGATCTTTTGTTAAGTATGTAAATACTTGTTTAAGAGATTTCGCTCTTCTTTAATATAAATGTAATATAACTATATTTAAATCATATTTAAAAATCAATCATAACTTAAATAGAAAAACAAATAAAAGGAAACGTCAAATAACTTTACTAAAAAATAAAAAACAAATAATAGTAATATTATATTTATTTAATACATATAAAGAGGTGTTTAAAAATCATTAAACTTTTGAATTAAACGTACCTTATCGCGACATTCATTCCATTGATTGTTCACTTAACAATATCACGCACAATATCTTACGAAAAGTTTAAAAAACTTTCGCCCTACAAAATTCCAACCCTGCGAACAACACGCGCGTAGTCCGCGACGACCGGCAAGGTACTAAACCTACCCCTATACACCCCTAACGGCACCGCCAAAGGGAAGCTGTTAGTTACATCGTAAGATCCAAATTTGATCGCAGCATCACTAAGACAGGTCGTTGGCTATTTAGCGGAGTGCATGACGCATGCGTTCGATGCAGCCTGCAACCTTTGGATACATTAATACAGCTTTGTGTCATTCTCCTGCCCTTATCCCACTCTAAGCGATCGGCACAACATGTTATAAACATGTCTCATCATTTTTCTACGTATTTTACGACTAGCATGGCGTGAACTTAAATTAGTCGCCTTTTGCGACACGTCGGTAAGAAAGAGTGGTTTATTCTAGTCAGCCGGATACAACACGGCGGGTCAACTTACCTTAGTCGCCTTTTACGATATATCGGTAAGAAAGTGATTGGTCTATTCTAGTCAGCCGGATACCACACAGCGGGTCGATTTACTTTAGTCGCCTTTTACGACACGTCAGTAAGAAAGAGGTTGTTCTATTCTACTCAACCGGATACCTCACGGTGGGTTAACTTACCTTAGTCGCCTTTTACGACACTTCGGTAAGAAATGAGGATTGTCTATTGTACTCAGTCGCAAACCACGCGGCTAACATTAATGCTCAGTGTATTCTGAGATAAAAACATCTGTTCTAGGTTTCAGTTTTAAATTTCATTCGACTTTCGGATTTAAAGTATTGTGTCAACTCATATGCTCAAACCTAAGTGCGCCTGCGGCTTTGACTGCGTGGAAATCAGTGTGTCACACAGTTATTCCAGCATAAATCCCGACCCTGCCAGTTCTTGGATATAAAGTAGCTAATGTTGCTCCACAGTCACCTCTATCTTCCAGTGATAGTTCTATCAAAATCGGTTGGGCTGTTGGAGAATCTACTATAAACCAAAACCTTTTAGTACATCTTTTCTAAGTCTTTTAAACCGCCATTTTGAACAAAAAAGTAGTTATTGTGAGCTAAACATAAGAAGTAGAGACATGCTATCGCGGACTTTTTTAGTATTGGTATATATCTACAATTCTATTGTACATTAATTTAGTGTATCTACTAAAGTTCCGGAAGAATTGCACTACTTTTAAGTAAAACTATACAAAAAGATTTTGACAAAATCAATTTTATTCATCATTTTTATATTACTAGCCATGCGTTGCTAAGGCTGTCTGAATTTTACCGTTTGGCGACTTTATTATTCCTCTCGTTTTTATTTTGATTTTAATATTCATTGAGACACATTAAAATTATACGGTCATACATGAGTTATGTGAGTATTTACTTAAAGTAACTTATGATGTAACAAAAAAAACGCATTACATAACTGAGGCATAAATTCAAATTGACGCAAATAAAGTCGCGGGTAAAATAATATAAAATTGACGTATTTAATATGGAGTTTAAAATATCATTTAATTAGAAATACAAAATAATACTCGTTAAATTTCGACCCTACAGTCTAACCAGTTAATAACTTAATTAAGTTACATTGTTCTATTTTAATGAATCTATTCGCACCCAATACAACGATATAATACATTTTGTAGAGATACCTCTATTTTGAAATTTCGTAGTTCCGAAATATACTCGTACCTAATACATTTCTTAGTTTTTCTATTTAGCTTTCTGTCTGTGTGTGATCGATTTTTTCAAAATCTAGTGAACGGATTGTTGTATGGTTTTTACTTATCTTTTAGTAATTCATTTCTTTCGAAAGGTTTGGGTTAATAGTATATACCGTTTGATGTTAATTATGTTGTAAAAAAAATCGCACGCTAGGAGGTTTACTCACGTGCGCCGCGTACACCAGCAAAGACTCACTAAAATAATATACTAGAGAGTTGTAGATCTACAAAAATACTTCAAAAAAGTCCGCAATAGTATGTCTCTGTCTCTTATGGTTAACTCACAATAACTACTTTTATGTTCAAAGTTTCAATTAAATACAATCTCTACGCTGGCGAAGACGCAAGGACATCTAGTTTACTATATTTTTCCTGTTCTTAAAGGGAAAACAGCATTTTGTTATACCTATATGCAAGTTCAGTAGGTAAACTTCTATTATTTAAAATATTACACCAACGGATTAGCCGTTGATTCGTGACTGATAGACAGACAGACTTTTGCTGTTCGTTGTTTCATAGTATGACTAGTTATATAAATATTTACCCTCCTTGCATCGTTTTCCTCAGTACTGAGGATCGTGACTTCTTCCACAGATCATTTTGTCTTGGATAATCCTCCAGGTCTTACGATCTCCTGCGACTTGTAAGGCTTCGTGGACTTGGATGACAAGCGACTTGGTTATCTGGTCGGACCATCGCCTTAAATTACGGTTGGTTATCTGGTCGTCTATGTGAACCATCGCGTTAAACTGCGGCCTTTTCCTCTTCTTCATTCTAATAAGTGATCAGCAACTTCTCCAGGTTGTCTCCAATGTGCCTAGTGCAATATGCCCGAAAAACTCAAGGACTCTACGGAGAAACATAGTTGAGAGTGAACACTTTTATCACCTTAAACTACGGCTTCTTCCTCTTTTTTCTTCCAATGAACCAGTGATCATTAAGTTTTTTCCAGTCTTCTTAGCAATATTTCCGAAAAACTCAAGAATTCTACGGAGAAACATAATTGAAATTGGTCACTTTTGTATCTTTTAGTATCGATGCATTATTCCGGTGCTCAGTCCAAGATACGCTCAACATTTCACGCCAGAATACTTCAAATGCATCAATACGTTTTTGGTCAGTAAGTTTGATAGTCCATGTCTCAAAATCATACAGATAGATGTAGAACATGAGTGTACGTACCAGGAGGATTTTGTTTACTGTTTGTTTGTGTTAGCTGTTGCAATCTCGCAATATTTTCTACAGCTCATATGAATATTTCGTGTGGTTAATTATCACTTCCTTCAGTAATTTGAGGCAATGGATAAATCTATAAATTCCCAAACATCGATTCAAATATTACTGATTTGACGTTAATTGCCTTCAATTTACTGAGAGCGCCACTAAAATGTTGACTTACGTTTTCACATACTTACCATTTTATACTTTATTATCGTGGTAATCGTGATAATATGTTTCTTAAATAATTTCGAATTAACATAGGCTGGAGTATGTGTAAATGGAGGAACACCTTGTGATTCGTTTATGTCTGTCAACTTGGCTATCTACAATACATCATGTCTTTTATTTTCTCTTCCGTATCTTAAGCTCTTCTAAATCCCTGTTATAATTGCTTTTTCAAATTATCATCACAGTTCGTAGGAAGAATGGAGCGATAGCCTGATAAGCAAATCTGCAGGCTGATTTGGCTACTATTTAGTAAAGCTCTTAAAATATATATTTATCTTCCACGTTATTGAACTTTTATCTCTTTTTAAAGTTAAGGTAAAGTCATTCTTTAATTTGACTGATTGGATTCATTCATTTTCATGTTGTTTCATTGTCTCAGTTCACCATTTCCTGTTGGTTTGATATCGTATTTTACTGAAGTTGACTGAGTTGAATTAGTTAATCTCGTTTTATTATTTTATTTACCGCAAAAATGTACAAGTTATATCTATCTTGAATTACTTACACGCTAGGAGTATACAAATCATGCCCACGTGCAATGGTCCCACGAATGCTGGCAGCGTTTCCGCGTTGAATCGCTAAGCGGATTCTTTGTGCGAAAAAGGAGCCAGCCCTCTTGTCACCTGATAAAAAAAAATTCGCACTTTGACTCCATGGCCCTAGGGTCTCGACTGCAAACGGCACAAATATATAACCCTCGATGAGAGATGCATACTTGTATATATATATATTTCTGAATTTTGGTAACAGCTCCAACGATTTTCATGAAATTCAGTATGTAGGTTTTGGAAGGGAAAACCTAACTAGGTTTCATTTTAAAAAATTTGTTGATTTGAATTGATGTTTTATCCCTGTTTTCGGGTATAAAAAAATGCTCAAATGTAGAATTGACTTCAAATGATATTTTAGCTGTCAAATGCTATTATACTCAAATGGGGTTAACGGGCGGACCAAAAATGTTCAAAACCCGGGATCGAGTACATGTCACCGGCGCTTTCTTTCTTTTTTATTTTTGTTATTTTTAATATTTTTCACTCAGGTTCTATTTATTCAATATAACAGCGTCATTTTATTACTGCCGAGGTAGGTATTGAGTCCTATGTACGTGACTGTTATTGACAAATTAGATTGATTCAATATATTAAATCAGAAATTTTTATTTACCTCTACGTACTTATTTCAGCGTAATGCAAAATATAAATATTTCTTGTAATTGAAAAATACATTAGTATTTTTCAATTGGCCTATCGGAGCAAAAACGATGTATATTCTTCTCTGAGAATTTAACGCAACGATGAATACAACAGAAATATTTCGGATTACGTTGAATTTGACAAATTATAATAAGTACTACATTTTATATTTAGCATACGCCGTGTGGTATCCGGCTGGATACAATAGTACCACCCTCATTTCTTACCGAGGTGTCGTAAAAGGCGACTAAGGTAAGTCGACACGTCCTGTGGTATCCAGCTGCGTAGAGTACACCACCCTCATTTCTTACCGAATTGTCGTAAAATATAACTAGGGTATGTTGACGTCAGGAAGGCAGCCGGTCGTAAAATGCGTAGCCAAATAAGACAACATGATTGTAATATGTTGTGCCGACCCCACTTAGAATGGAATAAGGGCAGGAGGGTGATAATGATTTTACATTTAGCATAACATAGATTCTCTTACATCTCGTATTATAGCCAACTTACATTATCATTGTTTGTGTTTTCTATATGTAAGTAAACTGGCTATTTTTGCTTTCAAATTAAAAATTTTTTTTATTCAATTGAACTGTTTTCAGTATTTTTGAATCGTCAAATGTTTTAAAGAAGCTACCACTAACACGGAAGTTTGCTCCTAACGAGAAGACAGCAAGAAACTCGGCGGATAATCTTTAAGAATATGAATATGATATATTCTATAGTTTCATTAATTATATAATACTAGGAGTGACATATTTATATTTGCTCTATACAGTCAAAGTAATAACGCATCTTGATAACAAACCTAACGTACTTTGTACACAAGTTAAGATAGAATTAATTTTTTATAATCCACGTGTTTGTTTTTTGTACAAACGCGAATTATTGCAAAGCAAATAATCATAAATTAACTCTAATTAACACAGAAATATTGCTACAACAATATTAAAGTATAAAAATATATGTGCATCCATCAAACTTTTTTAGAGCACGAAATCCTTTTAGCTTAACATTCAATGCCTAAACTATTACTAAAATATCAAAGGGAAATTGCTTTAAATCGATTTACAGTTGAATACACCACTGCGCACGTGAAATTTCGTCGATCACAGAGAATAATATTCCATAAGTTTATTGCCATAACTATGAATATTCTGTGTATTGATATAACATAATTTGGTGTTTATTATAATTTGGGTGTACACGCATTAGCTATTTAGTAACCGACAGCTGATAAGTAGGCTTCACTGCACATCTATGACGGAGACATTTCTATGGTCCCTAAAGCGTATAACCTTTTATTATACGTCTCTATAGACTGATCGTCATAGTAAGATCAGCATAAGAACACTTTTGGTAGCGCATAAAGACCTAAAGAATATACATCTTTTGAAATACGAAGCATAAAGGAAAACTAAATAGAAGTGATATAAATATTCTCATCATCATCTGGTGCCATCTTCAGAATTAAATTTTGGAGGTCAGCTGGAGAAAATTTTTCCGGTCTTGTGCCATCTTTTTTATTTCATAGTATCTAAGTCCCGTCCACTCTCTTATTTATCGAATCATTTAAGACGTATCCTTCCAGGTGCTCTCTTGCCGTGCATCTTTCCTTCTAGGATCAACCTAGGAAATTGATATCGGGATCCTCTCTGCAGATGTCCTAAAAAGGCAACCTTTTTATTGCATGACGGTTTTCATCTGCATCCGCTTGCATTGAGCTCTCTCCATGACCAGAGCGTTTGAGACAAAGTGAGTCCAAGGGATCTTTAGCATTTTGCGAAAGCCCCACATCTCAAATGCATGCAAACGTCTACGTCGTCTTTTGTTAGGGTTCGTGATTCACAACCAGATAAGAGAGTGGACCAGACGTAGCACTTTAGGACGCAATATCTTATATCGAATGGATTTTTTTTGAAAACGAAAAAAATTGCGGTAAAGTTTACAAAATATATAAGCGTAATCGTACAAGTAAATTTGTATACAGGTCGAGTAAGTAATATTATAAAAAAAAAAAATTAATTTGATCCATCGACAAAAAGGATTTTTAAGGATGCATCGTAGATTTGACAACGCGAAATTTTCACTACGTCACCATTAATTTTGAATAATTTTCTTTAAACCAAATATTTTAAACAAAATCCAATGGGATAGAAATAAATAAACAGCGTAATAGATAAATTTTAACATTAAACCTTTTAGGTAATATAACAAAGTCACATATGGTGACCGTATACAGGCCAAGACATTCAAATTCCATCTCAATAAAAACAAGAATACGCAAAAAGCAACATAACGCTTGGCTGAAGAGTGAACTCTGTAAACCCTTCCGACACCACTGTGACGGGTGAATTTCGGGAAATTCGTACTGACGATGCGTCAATTTAAACTTTAATGTTTTAAAAATAGGGTTCAAAGCTCCATAAAATCATGATTACCAAACGTTTCACACGTCCATACGAAACAAAAAATACAAACAACTCCAATACTACGCTGTACTTGTACAAATAAGGTGCAATTCAGTTTAACAGATATCTAGTTCTAGCCTGAATTGCGAAGTTCCCTCGGGACTTTTGTTTTGCTGATAGTGGATAAATATTATTCGAAACAAGTTTTGGCCAGTTGATTTCGGTTTCAAATGCCGGATTTTCATTAAAAATCGGAACGGTCTAACGTTGTTTAATTGAAACTATAGTTTGATATAGATTTTTGCGCTTGTTTTAGAATTAAAGTAGGTATTTGATAATAGCTAGCTTTTAATCAGATTATTTCAAGTAATGGTAACGATACTATTAATCTACAGAATAATATATTGTCGTCGATGATATCTTCATCTCAAATTGATAGAAATACGGCAAAAAACTGAAAAATAGTCGAATCTATGTAATTTGAAGAAAACAATTGTCAGTAAGATTAAACTTATAGTAATCTTACTGATAATGTTAGATAATCTGACTGACAATGTTAGATAAGATGACTGATAATGTTAAATAATGTTTGATAAACAAAGATAGATAAAAATAATAATTATAAAGAAAAGATTATATTAACAGAAACCATTAAAAGGTGTCGATCGATTGAAAAAACTTATCACTAGACTCAGTGAGAGACAATTAATAGCCATCTCATTATACTTATCAGAGAAGTACATCTGCTATAAATCTACAAATCATCACAATAAAGGCGAACAAACTGTAATCATCGATATCAGAAGCTCTTATGATAGGCGCATAGAAAACAATCCCTCATCATAATCTACATACAAGCAGCAACTAGTTATTAACCGCAATTTGTTATCGCATCGCAGCTCTTCTGAGATTGCATAGCATGGATCAAGGAAAATGTATAGTTAAATATTATTTTGTAAAGTTTTACTGAAAAAATTGTTAAGTAGTACGTTTCCTCATCCGGAGCCAATCCTAGCAGCAGTGTCAGGTTCTTCTTCTCAATCGTTTCGCTCTTGTCAGAGCTCGCTTAGGTAGTGGCTGGTTTTATGCGCTTCACAATTTCTCGCCATTTTTTGCGGTTTGCGGTCATTCGTGCACACTCATGCAACGGACCGCCCACAGCAGATTTGATCTGGTCGGTCCATCGCATGGGTTACCGTCCGCGTGGCCTTGTGCCTTCCACTTTTCTCTAGATAATGAGACGTTCTATTGACTGGCTGCCCCGTCTTTAAATGTGTCCGAAAAATGAAGGCATACGGGATTGTACTATAGAAAATAGACTGAATGTGTGATACCTAGCTCTTGGAGTATCGAGACATTTGTTCGTTGGTCGGTCCATCATACCCTAAGCATTCTTCGCCAGCACATATCTAGATCATCTATCTTTTCCTCTCAATTTCCCGCACTTTTCCACGTTTCTGCAGCGTATAGAAATATGGGTAGTATTAAAGTTTACACGAGCCGGATCTTCGTGGCTTTGGTAATATTTTTGTTGCTCCATATTTTCTTCAGCGTCAGGTTATGCTTACCGTAAACATGCATTGTCATATAGTATAGGTATAGTCAAGGTTAGTGCGCGTGTTTCAAGGCCGCAGAAACGTCTTACTCGTGTAAGCGAGTCAAAGATCAAGTTTGAAATACTACGTTGTAGCATCCTATAAGAGTAGAATGATAACGCCGTGATAGTAATCTAGAAATAAATATAAAAGCCGCTTACGCCGCTGAAAAGTCATAGCCTCTTGATATCCATTAGTTGAGGCTTCGCGTCACCACCCTTATTAGCTACAGTCATGTTTATATACCATATTAGTTTCAATTTTATACAAATTTCTTTTATATTGTTCTAACGGATCAGACAAAAAATAGACATTAGCTTTTATAATATTAGTATCGATTTGTAGCCTGATATGCTACGTTCGAAGGTTTTTCATGAATTTTTAAACGAAAGGTTTGTATTTTGTGCGAATCGACCAGCTTTCAATAAAAATCGAATCGTGCCAATACAAACTAGAGTTTACAAAGACTATGAAATTCAACAGCGGCACAATGAATTATTTTACTGCCGATTTTCGGTTGAACACGACCGATGGTATTGGAGATTTCAATGGTGTGTTGGCCACAAATCGGGTTGCGAAATTTATTGCAGTTTGATCTCTCTGTCCACATCCGTAGGACGTATATTAGATAATCGAAATGTGTATGAAATGTGATGAGACACTTGTTGGGTGTCCAGTTTTACAGTTGAACCTCTACGAGTATATTCATGTTACATTTCATTAGTTCTATTAACAGTTGGTTGAAAAAGTTTCCGTAATTAGCACTCTTTTAGTATCATCTTTTATTATTATGAGACCTTAAAGTTGAGTCTATCTTCAGTTATCATTGAGCAGCTGTAGGCAGCTTTGACTTTATTAATTCTACAATATTTGTACTATATAAACAGTTTTCTTTCTTTTGTATATTACGACAAAATCCTTTTCAAAAATTGTGTAAAGATTTTTTTTTATTTACAACAAAAATGTACAAGTTATATCTATCTTAAATCACTTACACGCTAGGACTATTAAAATCATGCCCACGTGGAATGGTCCAGATGATTGGAAAAGTCAAGTTAAAAATAGAGAAAGGCAAAAAAGTGACTTTCACATCACAAATGTTAACTAAAGTATAATAAAGGGAAACAAGAATAACAGGATTACTTATTAGTTTAAGTATGAACTTATATTTAAAAAACATATTTTTAAATATTGTGAGATTGTGTTAAATCACGAAATCTAGTTTCTTGTTCTCTAGATTAAAAGAAAATGTGTACCGCCTAAATTACTTATAATTATATATTGATAATCGCTAGTATAAGAAACCGATCGAAGGAAGGAAGGATCGAACCAGTATTTATTTTTTACTAACTCTTCCTGCGGCTTCGCCGGCGTGTAAAACTGTGAATTTAGTTCAAATTTTGAACATAAAAGAAGTTATTGTGAGTTAACCATAAGAAATAGAGACATGCTGTTACAGAGTTTGGTGTAGAATTTTTATACATCTATAATTCTCTAGTACTTTACTTTAGTGTATCTCTGCTGGTTAACGCAGCAACACAAGTTTTTTTTTACAATTGCGCAACAGAATTTTCTTCAACAAAATTGACATAAAACCGTAATGTACTATTAATTTAAACCTTGCGGAAGAATTACCGTATAAAATTCCGTTCAGTACATTTTGAGAGAATCGATCACATACAGACAGTTTTTGGGGACTTTGTTTTATAATAAGCATAGATTTATATAAAAAGCCTCAAATATAAATATAAATGATCAAGAAGCTTAGTATCCAGTATTAAGTTAATAGGTATCTCGCGTAGCCCGCAGCGTTATACGTCTCGTTTGATAAGGCACAAGTTAAATTAACACTGATGTTTGGAATTGATCGAGTCGACTCAATCATACCAATTGATTTACTATCAGAAATCGTCAGTTTGATCTCGCGTAACCTTATCTTAATTATACCATAACGCGTCTCGGATGTGAGAAAATTTGGACATGACTTTTTCTTCATGTAATAAAAGTAAATAAAGTAACGGCCATTTATTATCCCATTGCTGGATTTAGCCTCCTCCATTTTTAGAGAGGAGGGGATTGGAGCTAACCCACTACGCTACTGATTGGTCCCTAAAATTATGTTATGCAGAGTTCTAGAATTGAAAAATTTAACCCGGATTTCGAACTTTCCACAAGATTCGGACAGTTTTACCACGGGGTTAACACAGTCATTACCATTGAATATTTGACATGGCTCAGTCTTATAGTAGATACCCTTAAAAGAACTAAATTGACGCTAGGAAAATTTCTGTACTTTATTTTGCAAGACTTCACACTCTAACCAATAATTTGCACTAAACCATCCATCCACGACCTTCCTATGACAGCCGTTAGGGCTAACGTAATATATATAATAAACTGTAAAGAACGATAAGCAACAATATGGTAGTAACAATATTGTCATAACAACTTAAATCCCCATCCATGGATCCCATAGTCTCCAACTTTAGATCTGTTAGAATAGGATGTAAACTATAGTATTAAACTTTAGATGTATTATTAAAATGCTAGAGGTAAATATATAATACATGGTATAATTTTAAAACACCAATAATAAGCGCCACAGCGCGACAGTTACTCTTCACTTTTTAAATATACAGGGCATAAAACAAAAACAGGAAAAAAAAAGAAGATGAAGTTTAAAACACTAATTTACTATATTCAATAAACATCTTCTAACACTTCTTTCAAAACCACAATAACTTAAATACTTTATAAAAAAAATGGTAATATTTCAAAGATATGGCGTAATTGCTACCAAAAATAAAAATACTAACATTTTACTGTGAAAGAGAGGTACTGTTTCAAAAGCGGTTTACGACCAATCATTTTTAAGTTGAATAGGTAATTGCTTATCCAGTGCGAAGAATGTTTTTAATATTGGTAGATACAGTCCATTGATTTTCATGTTCTAACATACTGTCTCGATGTTTACAATGCCATATCCATAGTTGTGTTTATGTTTACTAACTCAGTGTAATAAATTCAATCAAGTACACTCAACGATTCGAATATTGAATATGCGTATTGCTAATATCATGTGAGTGCCATTAGTGTGTTTTGAACAGATTATGAATATTATGTTTGTAGGAAATAACACAAATAAGAAAGACACTACATATATCCGCAACTTAAGACGAGCCAATAGTCTTTAAGTATATCGTGCCGAGGTGTCGCAAAAGGCGACTAAGGTAAGTTGACGTCAGACAAACGGTCGTAAAATACCTAGCCAAATCATGTGACATCATATTTGTATCATGTTGTACTGACTCCACTTAGAGTGGGATAAAAGCAGGACAATCTATATCTTTACATATTATAAAACAGTGTCCATAAACTGTCTGTCTGTATGTGATCGATTTTCTCGGAATCTACTAAACGGATTTCTGAACGGTGTTTACTGACAGATAGTGCATTTTTAAAGAAGGTTTAATTTCATAGTACATGGGTCAGAATTTACGCGAGAATTTTTTTATGACGCACTGGTTTCAACGCAGGCGAAGCCGATTGCACAGCTACTGAAGATATATAAATTGAATTAACTTCATTCTTCCATTCTGACGGAATCGGAACGGAGCTAATCTAGCAAAATAATTTTATTATTACTTTTGTATTATGGATCTCCGCCAAGTAACGCCTAATTCTATAAATTATTTAGAACTTTAAGAGACAATTTTGTAATACATGATTTTTGGATAACTACAACCGTTTACTCAGCGCACGCAAGAAAAAGTTTTAAATTCGTTTTCGTACTATTTTATTGCTGCGCCCCTCCTATTCATCTTAGCGTGTTAAATAGCCTATAGCCTTCCTCGATAAATGGACTATCTTACATTGAAAGAATTTTAAATCGGTCCAGTAGTTCCTGAGATTAGCGCGTTCAAACACTCAAACAAAATCTTCGGTTTTACATAGGTATTAGTATAGATTATATATGAAAATAGTTTTCAATACACAACCACGATATCCACGGTTGCAAAATCACGTCACGGCCATAAATAAAGACCGCGAATGTCAATCAGTCTCATTACGTATTAAACTTGCAGTTTCATGCCGTCCATACAGCTTCCATATATCACGGGAACATTCTGCTTGCTCTGTGGCGAGAGCGGCCAAAAATTGGCAGCACTCTTTATAGTTTCATTTTGAATTCCATCGCTGCTGTTGCATCACTCTGTGAGTTACTTAAGCGTTCGAGGCGTTCGATGGTTGGTGAAATTGACGCAGTTACAGGTAAGTTCGCTTGTGATAATACAGGCCAGGTAATGCCGGTGATTCATTGCTGGCGTTGGGCTCAACTCATCAATACAGGATCGCTTGATATCGGCCGTTATTACATACCCTACTGTCAGGGTTGTCACAATTTGATTTTTACAAATTTGCTTGCAAGAAAAATAATGATATTGCGTTATTTGTTTTGCTATAATCTATATATATACTTGTTATAAAACAATGTCCCCAAAAGTGTCTGTCGGTATGTGATTGATTTTCTCAAAATCTTCTGTAAGATTTTTAATAAAAATAGTGCATTTTTTCTGGAAGGTTGAGTTTAATAATACATTACTGTTTAGGAAATTGTGTTCAAGAACTGTTGAACCGGTTTGAAATTCTTTGAGTGTAAGATAGCCCATTTATCGAGGTATGGACTATATAACATCACGCTAAGATAAATAGAAGAGGAGCAGTAATAAAAAATATTGCGAAAACGGCTAAACTTAAAGCTTTCCTTGCATATACTAAGTAAACGGTGAAAGTTATTCAAGAATATCTCATAATTAATGACGATAACCACTTTTATGTACAAAATTTACACTAATGTCCGTGCGGGCGAAGTTGCTTGCACAGCTAGTGTTAAAATAAACATATTTGCCAGCCCTAAGGTCGGTTTGTTTGGACTGTTAACATATATTACATACATAGAACACAAAGAGGTGACGTCAGGTTAAATTTAGCATCGCAGAGTCATCGGTCAAATAAATGTTGAAATATGAATTGATGCGTGTTATCCCGTTGAATAGAATAGACCATCCTCATTTCTTAACGAGATGTCGTAAAAGGCGACTAAGGTAAGTCGACCCACCATGTGGTATCCAGCAAAGTAGAATAGACCACTTTCATTTCTTATCTAGGTGTCGTAAAAGGTAACTAGGGTCAGTCGACCCGCCGTGTGATATCCGGTTGACACAAAATACCATCACTAACTCCACAATACATACGCACTGCACACATTCACTAACACATCTCAACATTCGTTTCGCCATGAACCCGAAGCATCAAAATATTTGCTCCACGATAAAACGGCAAAGCCTTTCTACTTTCTTTCTAAAATCACAAATTATCGCAAATAAAAATATATCATTCAAAATTTTTTTATTCAAATAAACTTGTAAACAAGTGCTTTTGAATCGTCAACTCTACTGCTGGTTCGGAAAGCTGTTCCTACCGAGAAGAGCCAGCCAGAAACTCGGCGGTTGCTCTTTTAAAAATACAATTCTTAATGCTATTTATATTTAGTCGTTACTGTCTTATACGGGTTCAAAGAGAGCTATATCCATACATTCTTATCTCCTATCATTACTCTTGTATATACAGTTCAATTTATTCCCACTATCTGTCGTAACATCGCTTATAGCTTAAGAGACAATGGACAAACTTCGGCCAACTTTATCGACTAGATTTTATCTTGGGATAACTTTAAAGTGAAGCGAAACAAGTTTTAAGTTGAATCTTAATTCGAAATGATTTTGGTCGCCTTGCTTATTACGCTGTACCCAATTTTTAATATATTTTTTTAATGTGTTACGAATTATATAGCTTTTAAATTTAAATTTAATGGTAAGAGTTCATTCTCCGTGTGGTAACCGGTTGAAAGAATAGACCACCCTCATTTCTTAAAAAGAGTCGTAAAAGTGCGACTAAGGTAACAGGTAAAAGGTTCGTGTAGTCTAACTCCTGATGATGCTTCAGTTGCGGAGTGAAACGATTGTTGAGTTTGTCATAGTGAATGTGTGTAGTGTATTGTGATGGCGGTGGTGGAGGTTTGTGCGTGTGTTTTACGAATTCTACATGTATCAGGCATGAAAACGGGTAGTCCACTCTACATTTAGCATTACATAAATTTTCTATTTTACTTCATTGCGGATTATAGCAAAATATTATTATTACTTTTGTAATATGGATCTCTAAACGCCTACTTCTATAAAATTCAGACATCTCTATTTTCCGTCGAACAACTCTTCAACTTTAAGATAAACTAAGTATATGATGATGCTATAGTAATTCTATCGACACCCACTGCATTATGCATGTCTGCACTTACACTCAACCTCACTACTTCACTCGAGTGTCACTGTACTTGCGCTCGGTTACATTCGACATTTGTACAAATACGTTATCCATCGCTGCTTTTATACCATTACAAGTTTTAATATCCTTAGTGAACGGTCAATGGATAACTTATGATTGTTGAATTGAAATCGTCGTGTTTGTAAAGCGATGTCCGGTATAGGCCAGGAGGCCGCTCGTTTCGGAGCAATAACTGAAGTGCGCATTGACGAACGCGCTTCAAGTGCTCGCTCCTCGACTAAGAAGATCGTTTTGAATGCCTTTTCGTAGCCTTTGTATTGTATGTTGATAAATCTTCAGTATAATTAATATTACTTTGGAATGTTCTTGAATTAAATTATACACACTTGATTAGGTAAATGTGGTAACCGGCTGAGTAGAATAGACCACCTTTTTCTTGATGAGGTGTAAAAGGCAACTAAGGTAAGTAACACACCGTGTGTAATCCGGTTGAATAGAATAGATTACTGTTATTTCTTTCCGTGATGTTGTAAAATGAGAATAAGGTAAGTTGACCCGCCGTGTGGTATCCGACTGAGTAGAAAAGAACATCCTTTTTCATACCACAGTGTCGCAAAATACGACTAAGGTAAGTTGACAGGCAAACACCCGGTTGTAAAATACCTAATACAAATAAATGCAACCTTTTTTAATCTGGAAACAATGACAGTTCTTTTACGCTATAGGCAGTTATCACTAACTCTCAATCAATTCATTATCCTCGTGCCCTTATCCCACTATAAATGGGGTTCGGCACAACAATTTATAAACATATTGTCACATGATTTGTCTACGTATTTTACGACCTGCTGCCTGCCTGATGTTAACTTATCTTAGTCGTTTTTTACGACACCCTGGTAAGAAATGAAGGTAGTCTTTTCTACTCAGCCGAATACCACACAGCAATAACACTCAATCAATAAAATAAAAAAAAATTGCAAGATTATCATGACTTAACGAGATTATTTGTGACAATTTCCCACCAGTATTTTCACTTAGTATCACAAAATAATAATGTTCGATCATGAGTAGATAAAATTAATTAACTTTATAATGACGTTGCAAAATCTTGCAAAAAATTAAAAGCTTTTAATATCGCAGCATAATTCGTACATAATGGCAAATATAATTAATTATACTATGAACTAATATCGAAGTCGGATCGTAAATTCGACCCAATTATCGCCATAATTGGCTAGTCGAGCTTTTAAAGCCTCCGTTTTATTAAGCTTTGACGAAATTTCGTGAAATATTCCAATGTTATTAACATTACAGGGGCGGATGCTATTATATATTCGGTGCATACCCAAAATTTGTTTCAAATTTCAAAGAAATTAATTTAAAAATGCCTGTAATATAAATATACAAGTGTCCTGTATGAACCAAATTAACAGATGTCATGGTCGCGCACTGAATGTGGGTCGGCACAACATGTTATAAACATGTCACATGATTTGTGTGGGTATTTTAAGATTGGTCGCCTGCCTGACGTCAACTTACTTTCGTCGCCTTTTGCTACGCCTCGCTAAGAAATTTGTGAAAATTGAGGGTGGTCTATTCCACTCAGCGGGATACTATACGTTAACTTGCCATTGTCTCCTTTTAAGACACCTCGGTAAGAAATAAGGGTGGTCTATTATATTCAATGGATACCACACGGCTGTTTTCTTTTGTATGTTTCTGATCGCAAGTAGTGCAATATTTTTTTAAAAATAAATATGCAACGTTGCCTTTATATAGGTGTGTTTATATTATTCTTTTTAAATTCAAAGATCTTTAGATAATTTCTTATTATGCAACATCAAGTTACATGGAAACAAAAGCGAGCTTTGCTATAAAGGTTTACGATATAAAGTTCAGATTTTTATACACTTAAAAACTTAATTACGTAACTATAGACTTCATTATGGAATTTCCCAAAGCTGAGCTTTCCACGAGCACGTCTGGAAACCTAGGAGCTCTTGAGAAACGGAATGAAATTACGTCTCGAGCGGATTACACTATTTTAAATATTAATATATGCACTAGAACGGGTGCAGAATTGTTATTCGACGAAACGTTTGTTTAGGGTAGCTTCCAGATTGTTCTAGATTTATTAGGGCAACCCAACATTATGTTTGTTTGCAACCTTTGTACCGGGTATGGGTTACTTGATTGTATTGCTTCAGCGAAGTGTTTATAAATTTTGGATTTAATAGTTCAAATCAAGAATGAAAGGTGCATAAGTTTAAAATTAAGTAATTTTTTTTGTGAAAAGATTAAAACCGTAACACAGTCTTTTGATAACCATAAGAAATGGTTAAAGTGGGTTAACCTTAAAAGCTAGACATAAGCTGTCGCAGTGTTGGCGACCGCGGCCACAGCTCACGTTGTGGCCCGGATTCGCCGGCTAGGACTGGGGGTGGCCTTGGAGAAATCCGAGGCCATTTGCTTCCACAGGCCTCGGATGGCGCCCCCAGTGGGCTCCCGGTTGGTGGTGGGCGGGACGTCCATCGAAATCTCGGGTACACTACTGTACCTGGGATTGCTCCTCGACAGCCGATGGACGTTCGAGGCCCACTTTCGGCGGCTCGCCCCTAAGCTAACGGCGACCGCCGGAGCCCTGAGCAGGCTCCTCCCGAATTTGGGAGGGCCTAATGCAGGCTGCCGGCGCCTATACGCCGGGGTGGTTCGGTCGATGGCCCTGTACGGCGCTCCCATATGGGCGGGACGGCTGACTGCTAGATCCCTGCCCCTGCTGCGCAGGGCGCAGAGGGTCATGGCGGTCAGACTTGTGCGGGGCTACCGGACCATCTCCGGCGAGGCGGCCTGCGCCTTGGCCGGGTCCCCTCCATGGGACCTAGAGGCCAAGGTGCTAGCCCAGGCTTACCGCCGTAGAGTCGAAACCCGTTCACTGGGGGGAGACTCAGCGGCGGTAGAGGTGGACTGGCGGAGGGCAGCTCAGGAAGAGCTCCTCCGCCAATGGAGGCGTCGGCTGGAATCGCCCAGTGCAGGAGCCTGGACGATTTCGGCCATCCAGCCCATTCTCCAGGGCTGAGTCGCCAGGAGGCATGGGGTTCTCACCTTCCGCCTGACACAGGTGCTTTCCGGACATGGTTGTTTCGGGTGGTATCTGTGGAAGGTGGCCCAGCGCGAAGCGACTGGTGAGTGCCACGAGTGCGGCGCCGACTTTGACACGGCGCTGCACACGCTCGCAGACTGTCCAGCTTGGGTGGTTCAGCGGGCAGAACTCGTGGCACAGGTGGGGCATGATCTCTCCCTGCCCACTGTGGTTCGCGCCATGGTGGACAGGGAGCGATCGTGGGCAGCGATGGCCTCCTTCTGCGAGGACGTTATCTCGCGGAAGGAGGCGGCGGGGCGGATCCGGGAAGTCGAGTCCTTGGATCCAATCCGCCGCAGGCGAGTGGGGTGCAGGCGACTCGCCAAAGTCCGTCGCATGCCGCCCTAACGGGGACCTCCGAGCGATCCGAATGGGGTTTATCGGACGCTCGCTGGAGTTAGGTCCCCGAGGCGTTCAATGCATCTGGTGCTCCCGATGCATCGTCCAGCGGAGGGAGGGGCCACTTTTAGAGAGGCCCCGACTCAGAGGTGGCGCACTCTGGGGTACAGAGTTGCTGCTGGCGGGGATGGGGGGTATTGTCTTCATAGGTACCCTATCCCCGCCACCAGCAGCGTAGTGGAGCACACAGGTTATTTTAGTCGGTGCGAGTCCGACATAACCGCCGCCTGTCCCCATTGGGCGGCGGTACCCATAAGGGGTTTTTTCCTGTCTAAAAAAAAAAAAAGACATAAGCTGTCGCAGACTTTTATTTACAACTTTTAGAGGGGAACAATTTCGTTTAAACATGATTTTTTAACAACTATCACCGTTCACTCAGCGCACGAAGGGAAAGCTTTAAATTTTGCCGTTTTCGAAATATTTTTTTATTGCTACTCCTTTACTATTCTATTAAGGGTGATGTTATATATAGCCTTCCTCGATAAATGGACTATCTTACACACAAAGAATTTTTCAAACCGGTCCAGTAGTTCCTGAGATTAGCGCGCTCAAACAATCAAAACCTTCGGCTTTATATATTGGTATATATATATATATATATATATATATATATATATATATATATATATATATATATATATATATATATATATATATATATATATATATATATATATATATATATATACATATATATATATTATCCTGTAATTAAAGGGCTTTTACACTACATGTGTATGTCAGCTCTATTATACCCTAAAACTTAAATAATCAAACTATTCTAAGGAGCTCATCAAGAAGAGTTTGAACAAATTGCATGCATTCTCCGAAAGATATAATTATTATTTGTCACCCACCTGTTAATAGAAAATTGTCAATTGTTGTTAAAAATGCTTAAAAATAAAAAATGCTTAAATACTTAAATTTTCTTCGTAACATATTTAGAGTTATAACAGTAATTCATTTTTGAATATTCCAACTGAAGCCAGATATAAAAAGTCAGACCGCATCGTGAACGTTTTCAGCAGTTTATTCTACAATAACTCCGCCGTTTTATTTAGTTCTACTGCGTCCGTGTTTCCTGGTTGAACAAGTTGATAAACTGTGTCGCGTCAATACGCCAGAGTAACTAATAGCCCGGGATGCTGTGAAGGAGTGCAAATTGAAAATAATATGTCACATCTTTGCCGACTCGGCTAAAGCGGTGACTTTGTACAGCTGAATGTCATTGAATTATTTGAGGGACTGTGTCACTTTTTACGACACCTCGGTAAGAAATGAGGGTAGTCTATTCTACTCAACCGTATACCCCACAGCGGTTAGTAAATATGTTTATAATTCAGTTACATCATTCGTTGCATTCATCATCTTCCAGGCCTTACCCCACTCTAAGTGGGGTCAGTACAAAATTTTAAAAACATGCTGTTCGATGATTTGGCTTCGTATTTTACGACCGGCCGCCTGCTTGACATCATATTAACTTACCGAGGTGTAAAATATGACAGAGGTAAGTTGACGTCAGGTAGGCAGGCCGGTCGTAAAAACGCATTCAAATCATGTGAGATGTTTATAACATGTTGAGCCGACTCCACTTAGAGTGGGATAAGGGCAGGAAGATGATGATGTAATGAATAGTATATAACTAATCACTTAGTACATTTTAAAAATATAACATTCTAAGAGGAAAATAAGATATTTCCCCAATCGTAAGATATACGGCTTCTTATTCAGCGTAGATTTAAAGTTGAACTAGGAAATTAGAAATCCAGTCTTGTTCCGAGCATAAAAGGCGATTACATTTTCTCTACAATTCTTTCTTTACTTGATAAATTCTAAGAATCTTACTTATTTAATGCATAGCTTTCGTTTGAAAGAATTTCAGATTTACTTAATCTTAATTCTTTATTTATTTGATACCAAAAAAACTGAAAAAGCCGTGTGGTATCCGAGTAAAATAGACGACCATTGTTATAGTTAAAAAGATATCTCAAACTCGTGTGTATTTTAAAATATTGTGAAATGAAATAAATTATATCATTTCTTATCGAGGTGTGGTAAAAGGCAACTAAGGTAAGTTGACCCACCATGGTCCCCGAGGCGGTCGATGCATCTGGTGCTCCTGATGCATCGTCTAGCGGAGGGAGGGGCCCTTTTAAATAGGCCCCGACCCAGAGGTGGCGCACTCTGGGATTCAGAGTTGCTGCTGGCGGAGATGGGGGCAATGTGTCCAACGGTACCCTGTCCCCGCCACCAGCAGCGTGGTGGAGCACTGTCAGGTTTTAGTCGGTAAAATTTCGACATTGCCGCCGCTCGTCCGCGTCAGGCGGTGATGACTCATAAAAGTTGACCCACCGTGTGGTATCTGGTTGTGTAGAATAGACCACCCTCTTTCTTACCGAGCTGTCGTTAAATATGACTAAGGTAAGTTGACGTCAGGCAGGCGGCTGGTTGTAAAATAATTAGTCAAACCATGCAACAACATTTTAAAACATGTTGTGCCGACTCCACTTAGATAAATAGACCACCCAATTAGAGTGGGATAAGGGCAGGTGAATGACAATGCTAATGTTATAAATACAAAAGTCTGTGTGTTACGTTGTCTTGGCTAAGCCACTGTAGCAATTTTGATGAAATTTAATACGATTGAAGCTTGTATTTGGGGAAGCATTTAGGATATCAAAATTCCTTTCAGGAATGGGTAATAAACAAACATTTGTTAACACTGACGTCGATGTGAATGTAGTTGCGAGAACCTCTAGTTCGAAATAAATTAGTAAAGCTTTGATTTCAGACTTCAAGGAATCAACCATCTTTCAGTTTCTGATTCTAGACACTTTAATAGCATAAATATTTAATTGCCACTCAAATGGTAATAAAACTGACGCTGCCACTGAAAATGGGTCATCAAATTTGATAGCTTTATTAACGCTAAATATATCAGTATAATAGTAGTGGAATCAGTACTTATTCATGGAACAGTTAAAGCCTAGCTTCTCGAAGACGAATCGAAGCTTCTCGAAGACGAATTTATTAAGCAATACTAATTTGCTAACTAAAACTCAAACATCTTAATGAAAATGTTTCACAGACTTTAACAGTTACTAAAGAAGGTGCATTGTCATCTACAACAATAACTCCGCCAAGAATTTAGAAATGAGTGATCTTGGGCAAGTTTCCCATCACACAGGTGTAATGCATAAAACGCTTAAATGAGCTAAATAGATTTTAAAGAAAAAAAACCTTGATTACATTTACTTTTATTAACTCACAATTCATTGTTTACTTGAATTTAAATCTATGGCTAACTAAGACACAGAGTGACACCTCTTACTTGGGTATATATACTACCATAGTCAAACGAACCAAAATATTATGATAGACTGATCATCATTCTCCTCCCCTTATCCCACTCTAAGTGGGGTCGGCACAACATTGTGTTGTGTAACATGATGTGGCTACGTATTTAACGACCAGCCGCCTGCCTAATGTCAACTTGCATTAGTTGCTTTTTACAACACCTCGGTAAAAAAATGTGGGTGGTCTATTTTATTCAGCCGGATGCCCCATGGTGGTTGAGCTTACTTTAGTCGTCTCTTACAAAACCTCGGTAAGAAATGAGGGTAGTCTATTCTACTCAGCCGCATGCCACACGGCGGGTCAATTTACCTTAGTCGCCTTTTACGACACCTTGGTAAGAAATTAGGGCGGTCTATTATACTCCGCTGGAAACCACATGGCTTTATTATGGAAAACATTCACTGAATAAAAATTTGAAGGTACTCCATCACATTACTGTTGGCGAGGGCAGGGTAAAGTTGTGCACATTGCCCCAATTCCTGCTAGCAGCTCTGTACTCCGGAGAGCACCACCTTTGGGTTCACAGAGATAGAGACCTACATACACTATTGTCGATATTCATGTATAAGCTAAGTCTATGAAGATCTATTACAATGCAACCTATTTTTTTCTCTAAACAAGACACTAGGGAGCGTACTGATCGCAAATGCCGGCTACTTTATATTCAGTGGGATCGATTGCTGCTGTAAAAGGCTTCGGAGTATTGAGCGGAATTAGAATTTAAAATATATTCCCTTATGAATGCGCAGAGAGCGCGATGGGGCTGAAATATTAACGCTTTTTTCCAATTGGCCCAAGCTGTTGTAATTTTGGTTGTACGTGACTTGAACAGAGTTTTAACTCAAACAAAAAGTAATGAATTATTTTTCTTCAATCCGCAATTATAGAAAATCTGTGTACTCCTTTAAAGTTGAGTGTCATATACGTTTTGTACTAGATACTATTACTACGAGTCAGTCGCCTGTTGAAGCGGACGTGCGGTGAGTACATCGCGTCTATACCAGTCCCAGCGGATGGGCAGAAAGTCCGTTTTGTATTATAGTGCAGGTGCGGCGAGTCCATCATGTATCATAACGAGCGCGCGGCGAGTCCGTCACGAATTACATTGAACGTGCGGCGAGTCTGTCACAAACACATTAGGCGTGCGACGAGTGTGGCAAGCATACGTTCAGCGCGCGGCGAATCTATCACGTATTACAGTAGATGCCCGTGAGGAGTTGGCTGCTCTCCCATCGGGCGCGTCCCCGGATGGCGGATAGGGGAATCCCCTCACCAGATCTATCTGACGGGAACTGGGGAAATAAAATACTCAGCGTGGACCAAAAGCAAGCGAACAAAATCCAGGCAGCGTCTGTCCTCGGATCGAGCGGCTGTCTGGTCAGCGTCTGTTCCCATACTGGGCGGCTGTCTTTTTGGAAGATGTGTGTAGGAGAGAAGAGGTAAGATAGGGAGTATTAAACATGCAAGCACAACGGAAAAATGAACTACCCCAGGCGGGTTCCGGCACTGACACCAGTGCCGGGGAATCCCGCCCCCTGACGGTCTCGGCCGACAGGGGCTGCCCCTCGTATTCTGGGGGGGGCGAAGTTCTGCTTAAATGTGATAAACCATTTGCTAGGTCTGGCCTGCTAAAACGCACGCCACCTAAAACGACGACACAGGCATGGACACGGACTGAATCAGAGCAAACTGAAACTGAAGACGGATTAACAACCGGTGACGAAGGGGCAAAATGCAAACAGACACCATATGCAAGTGCCCGGAGTTTCTTCTCGCCTTTGGTAAGCACACCGAAGAATAGAGGCGATACGAAACGTAAAAAATCACCGATTATTAAGGAGAATGAGACCTTGGAAGAAAAAGACGACCGACTTTTTAAGGAGCTGTACGATAACATTATTAACGTACTTGTAGACAAACAAGGTCCATACAAGAACACGGCCAATGAAGTGAAAATAAAATTGCGGGAACTGCAAAAACTTTGTGGAAGAATGGCGGACGTGAAAAGAATGATAGCAGAAAAGAAAGACGAAGATGTAGAAAGGACTCCTAAAAGGCCAAAGAGAACTGTGCCGGTAGATAACAAGGGTAAAAATACATCCACCAGAGGTGAAATAAAAATAATGGATGAGGACGACGGCCTGGATACAGAAAACGAGTGGAAGGAAGTTAGATCGAAAAAGAAGCAGCGACAACATGGGGGAAAAAAGAAGATGGAAGCATTGGTAAATTTTTTGGAGGTAAATAAATCACAAGATCACAACAGAGTGATTAATAAAAACCCGGAAGATAACCAGAGTTCTAAACGGAATAAAAAAGAAAGTAAAATGGGTAAAAAGTCGAAAACTAAACCCGAAGCGCTGCTAGTAGAAGTAAAAGGCCGTGACTACGCCAGTGTTTTAAAAGAAGTAAAATCTGGCCTAGCAAGTGAGGAAGTAGTGTTCTCCAAAGTGAGAAAGACAAGGAAAGGTGATATACTCTTTCAATTAGAAAAAGGGCAAAATACTGATGCTTCACAAGTTAAAGAAAAAGTGCAAGAAGTATGTCCAAGTTTAACACTTAGAGAATTGAAAGAGTTTGCGGATGTAATAATTAGAGGATTAGACGCCACGGTGGAAAAAGAAGAAGTTGAAGAATTCCTCAAGCAAAATGCGAAAGAGTTCCGCATCAAAAGTTTTTGGGAGAATCGTTTCGGGAACAAGGCGGCAATTGTGACGCTCCCTAAGACTGAGGCGTAAAAACTAGCGGACCGGAAGAAAATAAAAATTGGATGGACAAGGGTCCCAATAGCATTTCTAGTCGACAGGATAAGATGCTACCGATGCCTTGAATACGGGCATATTTCGACGATGTGTCTGGGCCAGGACCGAAGCAAAATGTGCTATAATTGCGGAACCGAAGGACATAAAGCCCAATAATGTGAAAAGGAGACGAAATGCGCAATCTGCTCAGATAAAGGTCAAGTAAACTCAAACCACCAGATGGGCTCAAAAAACTGCCCATCGTGGAAAGAGAAAGTATTGGGAAAAAAGAGTTACGGGCCAAAAAACGCAATATAAGAGCAGGGAATGGAGTGGCTGGCTCACACATCAAAGTCTTACAAATAAACCTAGACAGATCGCGAGCCGCACATGACCTGCTCGAAGTTACGGCAAGGGATCAGGACATAGATTTAGCAATAGTAGCAGAGCCAAACAAAAAAATCTCGCAAGCTCGTGAATGGACGACAGATCAGAGAGGAGATGCAACGGTGATCGTATACAACAAACGAATCCCAATAAAGATCATTACTCAGGGGAACGGTTTTATCGCGGTGGGCATACCAGGGCTTACCATTTATAGCTGTTACTTTTCCCCTAACTATAGCTTCCAAGACTTTGAGCAAGATCTGAACGAGTTGTTCGACAGTATCGGATCACAACGTGGGGAAATTCTCGTAGCGGGAGACTTCAATGCAGCGTCAACTGTTTGGTCGAAGAAAGCCGAAAACGCCAGAGGACGTCGGATTCTGGAGATGCTCGCATGCACGGATATGGTGATCGTTAACGTAGGTACAGCTCCAACATTCCAAAGGGGCCCAAAAAACTCTACGCCCGACATTACTTTCGTTAGCGCAGAAAGTCAGGGACTGGCAGGTTTTAGAAGAAGACAGTTTGAGTGGGCATCGGTATATAAAGTTTCAAGTAATTCAAAACGAAGGCCAACCCCCAGCACAAACTCAACTGGGATGGAGACTTGACAGGTTAAACCAAAATATACTAGCAAGCGTACTCAAGAAAACGAAGGTTGAAACACCAGAAGAATTAGTGGAAGCTACTATAACAGCCTGTAATAGAGCGATGCCAAGAAGGGTTGCGCGCATGAAAATACCAGTTTATTGGTGGAATAAAGAGATAGGTGAAAAAAGAGAGTACTGTACCAAATGTCGTAGGAAATATACACGGGAAAGGCGACAGACAGGAAACATAGACCTGAAAGGAGACAAAAAGAAAAGCGAATTAGAGGAGAAACTTAAAGCGGATTACAAGTCTGCGAAGTTAGCTCTGCAATTGTCTATTATAAACTCAAAAGTAGATCACTGGAGAAAGACTTGTGAAAACGTAGATAAAGACGTATGGGGTCTAGGATACAGAATTGTCACTGAAAAATTGCGGAAAAGCACGCCGAATCTAAATATGGACCTAATCAGATCCATTGTTTCAGTTTTGTTCCCACACCACGACAATTTCGGCCGAATCTTGTCAAATACGGCGCAAGTAGTAGACTTAACTGAAGAAAATATACGAAAGGCGGCAGACGGTCTCAAACTTAAAAAAGCGCCAGGACCGGACCTATTGTATCCAGAGGTGATCAAAATAGCGGCACAGACTATACCGGATAAAATTAGGGATATAATGGCAAGAGCTTTTTCATCCGGGAGTTTTCCAGCTGCCTGGAAAATGGCAAAACTCATCCTTCTCAAAAAAGCCAAAAAACCAGAAACAGACCCTACGGGATATAGGCCGGTGTGTTTGCTTGATAGTTACGGTAAATTGTTAGAGAAACTCCTTTTGGAAAAAATTGAGGACCTGCTGCCAGAACACGGCGGCCTTTCGGACAATCAATATGGTTTCAGACGAGGACGATCGACTTTGATGGCCATACAGAGAGTGGTTGATATCGCCAGTAAAGCACGGCAAGGCACTTATAGAAATAGGAAGTTGTGTGCTCTTATCTGCCTAGACGTGAGAAATGCTTTCAACTCCGCCTTCTGGAGAGAGATCTTACTGGAGTTAAGAAAAAGACAGTTTCCAGGGTACATTCAGAATCTTGTTAGTAGCTACTTAGAGGATAGATACATAAAGGTAACAGACAACAACGGCAAGGATGAAGTTATAAGAGTAAGTAGCGGAGTTCCTCAAGGGTCGATACTCGGCCCAACTCTCTGGAACATCGTATATGACGGCGTGTTTCAACTAAAATACGAGGGAAGCGTTCAGTTGATTGGCTTTGCTGATGACCTGGCACTCGTGGTGGTGGCAAGAAGTGAAGCTTTCCTTATGAACCGGGCAAACAGGGCCCTTGAACGGATAAGGGAATGGATGCAAGCAAACAGACTTGAGCTGGCTCCAGAAAAAACAGAAGCTATCATCTTTAGTGGAAGGCGAAAGTTAGATCTCATAAAATTTTTGATCCAGGACGTTGCAGTGGTCCCAAAAGAGCACGTTAAATATCTTGGTGTTTGGCTCGATAAAAGTTTAAATTTTAAGAAACATATAGAAGAGTCAGCTAAGAAAGCACAAAGCGTAACCGAAGCTCTACACAGGTTGATGCCGACAAAGGGAGGCCCCAGAGCGAGCAGAAGGCGGGTACTAGCCTCAGTGGCACACTCCACTATTCTATACGGGGCTCGTATTTTTGAGGGAGCAATGAAGGTACAGCTTTATCGGAATAAACTGGAAGCGGTTCAAAGACGACTGGCAATAGGAATCTGCGGTGCATATCGGACTATATCCACCGATGCAGTGCTCGTGATAGCCGGACTGGTTCCCATTGCCAAGCTTGTCAGGGAACGAGCCAAGATGTTTACCAGAAAAGAGCTGAAACCGTCAGAAGTACGACAGGATACTCTCTCAGACTGGGCAAATGAATGGTCAGGGATGGGAAAAGGAACGTGGACAAGAGAATTGATCACGGACCTAAAAATGTGGCACAACAGAAAGCACGGAGAGATAGACCGCTGGTTGACTCAGGCCCTTAGCGGACACGGCGTCTTTAACACTTACCTGTTTGCTATAGGGAAAGCACCAATTGAGAGCTGCTATTTTTGTGCGGAGATGGACACTCCAAGGCATGCCCTTTTCGAGTGTGAGGCATTCGCAGAGCTAAGGAGTACAGTGCAAGTAACAAGGGTGGCCTTAAGTGCACAAAACTTGGTGCCACGTATGCTCGCAAGTGAAGAGGAGTGGCAGAAGCATTCTAAGATAATAAAAAAAAAAATGCTTAAAAGAGAGCAGAAGGAAAGAGAGGAAAAAGGGGAAATTTAAAGAAACGGTCAGTACGAAGTAATGCGACAGCGGTTCCGTGCTGATTGGCAGTAAAAGAGGAGGTTATTTAGTCCGTGCGAGTCGGACACTCCCTACCAGTACGGGCTGGTAGGCGTCCGTCAGGGATATTTCCTCCTCACGAGAAAAAAAAAAAAAAAAAAAAAAAAAAAAAAAAAAAAAAAAAAAAAAAAAAAAAAAAAAATTACAGTAGATGTGCGGCGAGTTCGTCAACATACAGTGAGCACGCTGCGAGACTGTCACGTATTACAGTAGATGTGCGGAAAGTTCATCAACACATACTGGGCACGCGGCGAGTCTGTCATGGACACAATGAGCGCGCGGCGAGTCTGTCATGAATTACAGTGGACGTGCGGTGAGTCCGTCATGCGCACAGTGGGCGTGCGGCAAGTCTTTCACGTATTACAATGGGAGTGCTGCGAATTTATCATGTACACAGTGGGCGCGCGGTCACGTGTTGCAGTACCATCCATGTTGGTCGTCAGTGACACTTTTCGCATAATCGCGATACTGTCATCGTGTGGAGACACGTTCATAGCTTATAAATTATATATATCGTTGCAATAAATTCGCTAAAAAAATACTACAAGCATTGGAAACGAAATTGTTGGTAAAACTTTTACTTTGACATTTTACGCTCGACGACTTGGCGGGACTCCAGAATGCAGTTTAATGAGAAAATTATTAGTGTTACGTACGAAAAGGTAAGTGGGACGCTAAAGCTGAATAACGAGCGACCTACTGGCCCGCTGGGTGAATGGTTCTGATGAGCGATTCATCGTCAGCGAGGTTACTTTGTTGTGCTTGTTCTAGCTGCTGTAATTGGTAATATTATAAATGCAAATGTTTGTTTGGCTGTTGCTCTTTTCAAAATATCATTCTCATGACTAGTTTAATTTGGTCATTGCTATCTTGTGCACAGTAAAATAACGTTAAATCCACGCATGTATCTAATTGTGCGAACATATACACAGTAAATGTATGGAAGACTGACCCAGCATTTATCTTGCCCATTAATTATAATATAGGCATTTTTTATTCGCCGAGTTGCTGGTTAGCTTTTTTCTCTTTGAGCAATTTTTAGAACCAGCAGTAGAGTTGAAGTTGAATAAAGAATAATTTTAATTTGTGTGCTAAAGATGACCAATGTCGATTAAGTACTTTTTTTTAAATTATATAAAAAAGTGGAGTGGTTGAATTTCTCTCGGCCGAGCGATACGGTGATAAAATGGCAATATAGTAACAAGTTTATGACAAAAACAGTTTATCATTATTCTCCTGCTCTTATCCCACTCTAAGTGGGCTCGGCACATGTTATAAACATATTGTCACATGATTTGGCGACATATTTTACGACCGGCCGCCTGCCTGACATCAACTTAACTTAATCGTATTTTACGACACCTCAGAAAGAAATTAGGGTGGTACTATTCAATTCAGCTTCACTAGCGTAACTAACCTAACTGTTCAATGTCAATAATTCTAGTTAAATAATGATACCGGATACGGAAAGAGCGTAAATTGAAAATAATACGTCACGAGGAGCTAACGGCGCAGAAACTAAAGCGGTTTGTCGAGCTTAATGGAGCTGCAGACCAGCTTGAAATACTGATAGCCCTTTTTACTGATACCTATTAAATTTATAGTTTAAAATATCTATAGTGGTCAGTGAATAAAAATTAGCCATTCCATATTTAACTGAATGAATAAATTGGATGTTCACTTTAAGAAATTTTAATCAATTCCTCATCATTCTCCTGCTCTTATCCTACTATAAATGGGCTCATCACATGTTATAAACATGTTGTAACATGATTTTGCTACATATTTTACGAACGCCACGAATTAATCAATTATAATCAAATTCTATGCAATTCAAATTCACAATTCAATATAATCAGTACAAATCCCGATAGTGTCAATAGTAATAATTTTAAAAATGCGCAAGTTTGTGAGTATGGATGTATGTTTGTTACTCTTTCACGGCCAATCTGCTGAACCAATATCGATGAAATTTGGCACAATTAGTTCTTATGTACCGGGGTAACATATAGGCTATAGAAATTCTGTTCATTTAACAGGAATAGGAAATCGACAATAAAAAGAACACCATTTAATCTCAAGCTGTCACGCGACAACAGTCCACGCAAACGAAGTTGCGGGTAAAAGAAAGTTGCTTCCTTTGTTCACAAATATAACACGAATATCCCCTTCAGGCTTAAGGCATTAGGCCAAAGCCTAGGCCAACAGGCTAAACAAAAAACCACGCTTAAGATCTGCGAGGAATGGCCCCGTCTTCGGGCAAGTGAGAGGAAGTAAAAGCAAGTTTTACATAAAACATATTTCCGAAGTAATACAATTTAAATAATCGTACATAATATTTCCATTGTACGCTCTCAATTACATAAATTGTAAAATATGGCAAAACATTATTTCAACTCGGCGGCGGATTACTGCGGTAACGAGAATTTCCAACAGACACCGCGAGCTAACATCCAAAGAGAAAATCTAAAGTACTTTCTAGAATGTTATATTATCGTGAATAAATAAATACGTTATTACAAGTGGGCACTGCCTTTATATAGTCATATAGTAATTTATAAAATTAGGTGCTACATTATAAGTAAGTAAGTAGCGGCCTGTTACTCTCCCACTGCTGGGAATAAGCCTCTCCTCTCCGTTTTGGAGAGAAGGATTGGAGCTAAGACCTACCACGCTGCCCCAGTGCGGATTGGTAGGTTACACATATCTCCAGAATTCTCTACAGATATGCAGGTTTCCTCAAGATGTTTCTTCACCGAAAAGCGTGCGGTAAATTGCAATTATCAATTAGACACATAAGTTTTAACAGAAAAACTCATTGGTGTCCCCGGTGTTATCGCTGGGCTATCACAGCCTCGCTACATTGCGGATATCCATAATACAAAAAGTAATGAAAATATTATATTATCTAGATAATCTTTCTGTAGTCATATAATCCTTCCTTTATCCCACTCTAAGTTTACAACATGGGTTTATCTTAGATTCGTCAACTCTAGCGCCCTCTAGAGATATTTATCAAGAATGACCCCTCGCTATACGGTGCCCTATACCGTGATCTGGCCTCACAGGAGACCTGCCTTCGGAAAAAGTGTCCCCACGCCAGTGAAGCTACTACGCCTTACTCTCCACATTTCGCAACTTCAACGATGCTTATGCGCGCCCCCGTCTCACCTGGTGACGCTGTAAAGCCGTTAAGGGTATCATATCGAAAAAGGTGACTTTTACTTTGAAGACTATGGCTGGAAAACAAATTTTGTTTTGTTCTATTAAAGGATCCACTGTACATGACCTGATGTTTGCTGTGTTTGTACGAAGAGGCGTGAAAGGTTTAAGTTTTGACTCTTTTCTTCTTTTTTGTAACCAAACGTTTGCCTACTGGGAAATATTATAAATGCGAAAATCTGACTGCCTTTCTATCTATTACGCTTTCACAGCTTATCCGCTGGACCTATAACGATGATGTTTGGTATAATTAAGGCTTGTACACCAAGTTAACGCATAGAATAAAAACGTTCTAGTTTTTTTCGGGCGGTTCGACAGTTCGTAGTTTTGTAATTAATGTTTTAAGTACTCGATGTATCATAATGGTTGATATGGTTATATGGTTTGTATAAAGCAGCATATTCCAAACACGTAAATTGGAAAATATTATACGGCATTTCAAGGAAGGTGGATTATTGTAGTAACGAGAAATTTCCAACGGACAGTACGAGCTTACACTCAAACTCAACCTATTTACTGAGAGCTTTGTTTCAAGATAAGATGTACACTTGCAGTCTGTAGATATCCCAACTGGTGGGTGTGGGAACTGGCATAGTCATTTCTAAACGGAAATGTATATGATTTCTCTTTGAACAAAAAAGTATACAAAAAATTGTAAATATAGTAAAAAAAAAACTAAAAACAAACATTTTAATAACACTTTTATTTTTCGTTCATTATTTGTATACTACCTATATTAAATTTTTTTCTCACTTTTTAGTAGAACGTAATATAAATAGTGTTTTTTTAGTTTTTAAACCACGTTTACTTTCCATTTTTTTGGGTGTGATTGATTTGTGATATATGTTGTGAGTTCGTAGTATTTTTTTGTCTGTAACATTTTATATTGGCTGCATTTTTATAACCTCTTCCCTTCTTGTCATCTTTGTAAAACGCCATAGTCGAATTAAAATTTATCCGCATTCTAAACAGTTTGTTTTACTATAAATCAAGCAAATATCAACAAGGTGTCGTAAAAGGCGACTAAGGTAAGTCGACCCACCGTGTAGTATCCAACTGAGTAGAATAGACCAACCTCATTTCTTACTGAGGTGTCGTAAAAGGCGACTAAGGTAAGTCGACCCACCGTGTGGTATCCAACTGAGTAGAATAGACCAACCTCATTTCTTACCGAGGTGTCGTAAAAGGCGACTAAGGTAAGTCGACCCACCGTGTGGTATCCGGTTTAGTAGAATAGACCACCCTCTTTCTTACCGAGGTGTCGTAAAATACGACTAAGGTAAGTTGACGTCAGGCAGGCGGCCGGTCGTAAAAACGCAGCCAAATCATGTGACAGCATGTTTATAATATGTTGTGCCGACCCCACTTAGAGTGAGATAAGGGCAGGAGGATGAGGATGATGATGAGTAGAGAAATACTGTAATTTTTGAGGTTTCTAATGCTATGTCGTAAATAATTACATTTTTTCCGCTTACATTGCAAGGCTGAACCCTACGAGATTTATTAAAATAAAGTAATAAGTATTTGTACACCTTGAAAAGGTCTACAGAAAACTCCGCGATAGTATATGTCTATCTCTTATTAATAGCATTTTTGTCATTTACTTTTACGAAAAATAATGCCCTATTTTCGAAGCAAATTAACGAGTGCGTGCCACGGGTAATGAATGAATCAAAACTACTGGATCGATTTTAATAATTTTTTTTCACTGAGTGACATAGACTATATATTTTATACCCGTGCGAAGCCGGAGCGGGCCGCTAGTAAAGTATAAACATATTACTAACAGTGCAGTACTATAAACGATTACTAAAACGATCGCTAGATAAACATTAAAGTTGTAAAATTCCGTTCAGTTACGTGAAAAGTTGCATTTTGCTCACGTGAAATGTAAAATGTAGCTAAACGTAAGTTCAAGTACTGGATTATTGCGGTAAAGATAATTTTTTATATTTTTATTGAAATAGTGCGAGCAGAGCTGTTTTGAGACAGTTTGAGATAGTATTTTGTTAAAGTGGGTAATTCTTAAAAGCTAGACTTATGCTGTCGCGGATTTTTATTTTGAACTTTTAGAGGAAAACAATTTGTAGTACGTGATTTTTGAATAAATTTTACCGTTTAGTTATTGCACGCAAAGTTTTAAATTTTGCTGCTTTAGTAATATTTTTTATTGGTGCTTCTTTCCTATTCATCTTAGCGTGATGTTATATAGCCTATAGCCTTCCTGGATAAATGGACTATATTACAGTCGAAGAATTTTCAAATCGGTCGAGTAGTTCCTGAGATAAGCGCGCTTAATCAATCAATCAAACAAACAAACTCTTCAGCTTTACCAAGTATAGTTAAGTATAAAAAGGTTGATCTATTCTACTCAGCCGGATACCACACGGCGTGTCAACTTACCTAAGTCGTCTTTCACGACACTTCGGTAAGAAAATAGGCGATCTATTCTACACAGCCGCATACTACACGGCGTGTGAAATTACTTTAGTCGCCTTTTACAACACCTCGAAAAGAAATGAGGGTGAATTATTCTACTCAACCGGACACCATACGGCGGGTCAACTTACCCTAGTCACCCTTAACGACATTTCAGTAAGAAATGAATTTGGTCTTTTCTACTCAACTGGATACCACATGGCGCCTTTATGGCGCAAAATTAGGATGGTGTATTCTGTTTAGCCGGATACCACACAGTGAACTTAATCACCACGTACCAAGGAAATGTATTAGTATAAATAAATATATAAATGTAAGTTCCGTTTTAAAGGAGCTTTCTTCAGATGTGAACCCCATTTCCGGATACCACCCCGCGGTTACCAGAAACTATAACAATTTAAAGTTCAGGTTAATCCAAAACGCCACAAAAACAATGTAGTCTCAAGATTTGCAATCCCCTCGACTACGATGAGCTTCCTCGCAGAATTCTTCTGTTCCGTGACTAGACTAAAGTCAAAAAATTGTCTTTACACAGTTCGTGTCTATTTTATTATTCCGTAGCAAAATTGGAAGCTTAAAGCGAAGTTTGGTTGAGAAGCGGTACGCTTCCGGTGCTTTTCCAAGGCACAACAACTAGATATTATGAAACAAAGTCCCTCGTCTGTCTGTTTATGTCAAACTTAATACTACGGAACATCTTTTTATACAGTTATATCTAGTAATTAGAATCATCATCCTCCTGCCCTTATCGCACTCTCAGTGAGGTCGGCACAACATGTTGTCACATGATTTGGCTACGTACCGGCACCGCGGTACGTAGGTACAACCGGATACGACACGGTGGGTCAACTTACCTTTGTCGCCTTTTACGACACCTCGATAAGAAATGAGGGTAATCTATTCCACTCAACCGGATACGACACGGTGGGTCAACTTACCTTTGTCGCCTTTTACGACACCTCGGTGAGAAATGAGGGTGGTCTATTTTACTCACCCGGATACCACACGGCGGAAAATGCAAAAAAAAGGTAACGACTAAGAAACGAGTAAGTTGACGTCAGTCAGGCGGGTGGTTGTAAAATACGTAGCCAAATCATGTGACAACATGTTTATATCATTGTGCCGACCCCACTTAGATTAAAATAAGGGCAAGAGGGTGATGATTAAATTTCATTTTCCATAAACCGGGTAAAACTGCAGGCTACAATTAGTTATTAAATTGCGTACCAAAACGCAATTCATAACATCAATATTTCCCACTTCAATGAATACCGATCCGCATTAATAGAATAAGTAAATTACCCTCCATCTAAACGAAATTATTTATAAAAAAAACCACTTTCCATTCATTAAAATCATCAACTGAAAATCGCCTCGAGTTTTTCATTTAAATGCGTTCAAATTAATTCCATTATAAATGTGGGCCTGTGGTAAGTAAATGATATAGAACGCGTTTTTTCCCCAATCGCCTACCCGAACAGCTGAGGTGGCTGTAAAAAGAAAACGTGACCAGAGTATGCAGTCTTTGGTCTTAAATTGGTTCGTTTTGGACGTTTAAAATTCTTGTATTCTTTTATCTTTATTCGTTCGTCCAAGAATTCATAATATTAACGCAGTAATGTAAAAATTATATTGCATAAATGACGCCCTAAAAGCTATGATCGTAGAAAAGTTAAATTACCAAGATATAAATATAACAAAAGTAATGAATATTATTTTGCTATAATCCGCTATAAAAGAAAATATATGTAATGCTAAATGTAGAGTGTACTATTCGTTCTCATACCTGATACATACGGAATTCGAAAAGCGCTTTGCGATTGGCTGATACAGAAAGCCTACTATACTGTTGAGGATTATTTAGACGATAAAAATGCGTGGATATAAATATTGTTCGACCCTGTACAAGATAGAAACAGTTAAATGTAACTAGCATTAAGAATTGTGTTTTTTAAAAAGAGCAACCTCCGAGTTTCTTGCTGGCTCTTCTCGATAGGAACAGCTTTCCAAACCAGCAGTAGAGTTGACGATTCAAAAGCACTTGTTTACAAGTTTATTTGAATAAAAAATATTTTGAATTTTAATTTGAATTTGATTTTGTCGTTAAGTCTATCTCCTGACGAAGCTTCGGTTACGGGGCGAAGCAATTGTTGAGATTGTGGTGGTGAATGTGTGCAGTGCTTGTGTATTATATGTGGTGAAGGGTAGTGCTTGAGTTTTTACAAATTCTGTAAGTATCAGGTATGAGAACGAAAGTACTCTACATTTAGCTTTACATATATTTTCTTTCATCGCGGATTATAGCAAAATAATATGTTCATTAGTTTTTTATTATAGACCTCCGCAAAGTAACACCTAATAATATAAACATAAGTAATTTATAGAATTATTCGTTATTTAGCGGATGTCTATAAAATAATAATGAAATTATTTATAATCTGCGATGAAGTAAATAGAAAATATATGCCAAATTTAGAATCGACAATCCGTTTTCATATCTGATACATACAGAAAAAAGACGCACAAACCTCCACTACCGCTACTTGTGTAGTTCTTGTGAATTGTATCACAAGAACTACACAAGTTCACAAATTCAATATTCGTTGGCCCCGCAACTGAAGCATTAGGAGATAGACTCCTCGACAAACGCAACGATTGTTTAATTTGTGATAATGAATATGTGTAGTTCTATCTATCTATATATCTATGTATCTATTCTATTTTTCTATTGACTGGCCCGTTGGAGCAGTGGGTAGTGACCCTGCCTTGAACTCCGCGGGTCGCGGGTTCGATTCCCGCCGAGGGCCAACATTTTCTATAAATGAATTTGTTGGTCTTTGAGCCTGGGTGTATATTTGTATTTAAGTATGTATTTAAAAATTATATAAGTATATATTCACCAGTTGTTTGTCACCCATAGCACAAGTATTATGTTACTTACTTTGGGGCCGGAGGACCGTGTGTGTAAGTGTCCCATATATTTATATATATTTATTTATTTATTCTCCCTCAAAACTATGATATAATCCTCACCAATTTGGTTTTTAAATTTTGTTCCCTGTAAAATTGCCGTAATAATACTTACTATTTCTTTCAACGGATCTTTATGAAATACAAAACGTTATTCGCTAAGAATTGTCAACTGTTTTAGAACCGAGTAACCGATATCTTCAGCGTGACGATTCAGCGCTCACTTCCAGTTTATTTCTTTCGAGTTTCGCTCGTCACTTTTATTCCGCACTTTAGCTTCTACCTCAATTCAGCCACTCTCATCTTTCTCTGCATCAGAATTTACTAAAACCAACATTTTATCAACTTTTAACTCTATATCGAAGACAACACGGTTGTTATTCAAATGTGGTAGGTTTGTATCTGCAATGTTTTTACTTTTCATTGCGACGTCGGAATATGATGCAGAAATGTAAAATGTAAGGACAATTGAGTGGGGAGGGAAGCGCAAATGTGTAGCGAGCGCTACCCTTTGTCTCACCAATGAAATGACATTTTTTAGAATAGTCTTTTTTTTAATTTGCTTGAGGAAATATGGGGTCTTCATTCAGTTCTAATTAGTGAGTTCTTTATAAGTTATTCAACATACTGTATTATGTTTGTAAAGTCGCATATTAAGCAACTTCAAGTTACGGTTTTAGGGACTTGAGATTATCCTATCCTAACCTACGCATATTTTAAACGCGAAAATTTGTGATTATGGATGTATTTTTGTTACTCTTTCACGGCGAATCCACTGAACCAATAACGATGAAATTTGGCATAATTATTCCTGCTATCAACCTATCACGTGACAACAGACAGAAAGACAAACGGCTATTTGCATAAATAGTATTAGTAAAAATGAAAGTACATAATTTAATGTACCTACACAATTTACATAATTTAATCCAATACTTACATACATACTTGTATTGGATTAAATTTAATACCAAAATTATGAACTAATGAAGCTGTGGTAGCCCAGCGGTAATACCGTGGGCCTCTTTCGAGGAGGTCTAGGGTTCAACACCCGGGCAGGCACCAATGAGTTTTCTAGTAAAATTTATGTGTCTAATTGATAATTGCAATTTATCACACTCTTTTCGGTGAAGGAAAACGTGAGGAAAATTACATATCTCTAGAGAATTCTGGGGATATGTGTAACCTACCAATCCGCATTGGAGCAGCGTGGTAGCTCTTAGCTCCAACCCTTCTCTCCAAAAAAAACACGGAGAGAAAAGGCCTATTCTCAGCAGTTGGATAGTAACAGGTCGTTACTTTTACTTTATGAACTATCCGCCATGTGGTATCTGGTAGCTTAGGATAGGATAGGATTATTTAAATTTTAATGCTTTTTTTTTTTTATTATACAGGAAAAAACCCCTTATGGGTATCATTGTACATTTTGCCCCCATCCCGCCGACAGCTCTGATCCCAGAGAATAAACACCTCCAGGTAGGGGCCCCTCGAAAGAGAAACCCCCCTCCGCTAACCGGTGCATCGGGAGCACCAGATGCACCGACCGCCTCGGGGACCTGTAAGCCAGGTGTCCGATGTACCCCGTTCGGAACACCCGAAGGTCCCCAGTTAGGGCGGCAGACGATGGGCTTGGGCGAGTCACTAACACCTGGACTCACCAGCAGCAGATTGGATCCAGAACAACAGTTCGTGGAACCGCTCCGCCGCCTCCCTCCGCCCCCCTCCGCAGAGCTAAAGGAGGCCATCGCTGCCCACGATCGCTCCCTGCCCACCGTGTTTCAAATTTTAAATTTAATGCTTTTATTAATTTTAATGCTTGCCCCAACATTACCAAGAGAAATGTCGTTGTAAAGTAACTAGATAAATACACCTGGAGCAAAGTGAACTCCGTAACAAGTAGTAGCGACTGAACAACAAATTAGTCGCTAACAGTCGATTAATGTCCCTTGAAGATGGCTCGCACCACCCAATGTATTTTCTCCTCAGCAGCCGTTTGTCTTGCTCTAACGGATTGCACTTGACAAGGACCTACGTTTCAACTATTAGCACTAGATGCGGAAGAAGATTGTAACTTCTGTTCAAAATATTATTGCGTTGTAGCCTATACATTGCTTGTTAACTTCAGTTAATTAACGACTTATATTTAACAGTCCGGGTAATGTATGTAAAATTTTGTTTCTGTTATTATGAGTTAAGTTTTACGATACATGAGGATACTTGGCGATTGTCTATTATATCAACTAGTCGTTATATTCATTAGTATCCTCATCAGTCTCCAGCCCTTATCCCACTCTAAGTGGGGTCGGCACAACATATTATAAACATGTTGTCACATGATTAAGCATAATTTCTGACCGGCCGCCTGCTTGAGGCTAACTTGCCTTAGTCGTATTTTACACAACTCGGAAAGAGGGTGGTCTATTCTACCCAACCGGATATCATACCCAGGTCAACTAACTTTATTTGCGATACGCCGTCAGTATTAGGTGATTGTCTGTTCTATTATTAATCGTTATGTTGTGTATACAGCTATATTTTTAAAAATACATTTGAAATACGTTTATTGTCCAACTTCTTCTTTTTGTTTTGGAGTAGTGGTAGATCGGGGATGGTCAAAGTGACGCAGGTCCTCTAGGCCTCTCTATCACATTGAACAGTTCACTGCCAATTTCGGCTTTCAAATATTATAGAACCTTCTCAGCAGTGAGATCTTTCAAGGCCTTAAATAATGCGGCCTTAGAATGGAATATCGTTTATTTATCAGCGCTGGGCAAGTCAAAGTCTATAGTCTATATCTATACTAATAAACACGATAAAGTTTAGTTTTATGTTACGCTTTCAATTCTACTCATATAGATTTCATAGCATATATATCGCCCTAACATACAGTTTATAAAAATGAAGTCAAATTTCTGAAAACGTGAGAATACATATTTATATTGTTGTATCTGTATATGGTCTACTAGCGAAGAGCCTAGACCAACATCTCACTTAATTGTTGGATCAAGGGCAGGATACGGAAGTCATTGTTGCTTGAGGCTGCACGTATTTGAGGAGGTTCGTCACTCTGTAATCATAACCGCCGGGACTTTTAATCCTTTTTTTGACAATTCGCATATTTTCTTTTATATTTATAAATGTTTTTTAGGTTTCATTTAAAAAAAAATACTTAAAAGTGTAATTTAATTTGTAAATAAATGAATGAGTGTTATAAATATTCAAGAGTATCAAATTTAATTAAGTTTACTCTAGCATACTAGCCGTTGCATCACAACAGACAGGCAGACTTCGGATTAAAAATTTGATGTGATGTTATCAAATCAAAAGAATATCACTGGACGTGGCATGCTTTTCATTCAATAACACCCTTGCTAAGCCTTCAATTTAAATTTACCTCCAGAACTTTGTTCACGAAACTTAACTAATGAAGAACGTAATTAAGATTATGGGAAGGGTATACCTTGGGTGAGCAAAGATAGGATCCAAATATATGACTGCATCAAAGTGACCGATAATCCGGGATCCAATATAGCGCCAAACAAAGGTTTACAAGAGTTTGGGACACGCCTCCACCGCTGCATATTCAACGCGGGGCCAAAGTCAACATTATAGTCTAAGAGATTAACGCTTGTATTTAATATAAAAGAGGGCAATGTCAATTTCTGTTTACAAAAACATGTGTCTCGAAAACACTAATATTTTAAAGAAAACAGTAATATAAACAACAATACAGAGAATCTAATGTAATAACTGCCACTCACAAACAAGCACAATGAGTGGGTAGTCAACCCATAAGGTGCGTTTTATGCGTTGCCCATGTCGTATCCATTTAGCTATCGAAAGAAATTCTTGAATTTTTCACATTCTTTATGCTAGCTCGTTTTATAATATTTAATTGTAACAAATTTTATCACTATTGACCTAGAGGTTTAGCCGTAAAAACGTTTTAGATAGATTTTCATTTACATTTCATTTTTGATGTACTTACAATTAAATTCCATATACAATTAAACTCCGAAGCCCAAATGGTTGCAATTCAATTTTATTGTCTTCTTCTTCTTTTTTCGCTTACTATTTCACATAAATTAGTTAAAAGGATTTCAAAGTTAACATTGCGCAAGTCAATGACTTGCTAAGCAGTTTTCCAGATGCTAACATTTTCATACATAATGTTAAAACATTTTTAAACTTCGTAATTTATTATTTAGATAAGAATTATAATTAATTCTATTGTAAATGTTTCTTTAATATTTTTTTTATAAACTTAACTATATCATGTATGCGTTTTGGCTTTATCATCATTAGATAGAAGTGTATTTCAACTTTTTTTGTTAAATAAATTATAAAATAAGAGAAATAAGTTTTAATATTTTATTAATCCAAACACAATTTCAAAACAGTATCTAGTAAAAATTACAAAATAAACAAGCAAACTCTGGCAAAATCCATGTTTTAAGCTAATTTAATTTTTTTTTTCATTTAAAAAATAAGGTAAACATGTAATGATTTTTTGTCTGTCTCTTAGACTAGGCCACGGTTCACGCATCGCTGCCCACTGACCAATATATCGCTCAATCCCCGTACGCTCGTCCACCACAGTTTGAATTTTCATTTAATCTTCTTCGATTTTCGATAATATTGCTTTAAAGGCAACTTTGCTAATAAATCTACAGAGCCGACTTTTACTTATGTATGTGTAAAACTAGTTTAACACACGACTTCGGTTACGACAGATACTAAAATACTCTTAATTTTGTATATCATCATAATATTGTAATCATATATATAAAATAAAGTGATAATATAACTTTAAAAAAATTACATTCCAAAATGGAAATAATTTATATATATTGATACAACATGTTTTAAATACCACCTCCTTCAAATAGTTACATCAATAAAATGAAAAAACATTGTCACCATCAATGTCACAAGTTGTTAAAATTTGTGGTTATCATATTTTAGCTCCATATGTAACCTTCAACAATGCCAAATATAATCAATATTGGTCCAGCGGTTTATCCGTGAAATTTTAATACATAGAAAAGATGATTGCATTCATTTTATTACTACAAGATAGTAATAATTTATAATTTTTGTATTATTCCGTATTTAGTTATAACGCTGTCTTGCTGGCGGCGTATGTTGCGCATCCCCTGGACAGCCTTCAGAACAAATGTCTCCATTCTCAGTGAGCTTAAGGTGAAACTTGAGGTATCTTGAGAAACTTATGGTCTCTGGGAAAGTAGACGGCAAAAGATCCAGGGGGCGGAGCCCAAAAAGATGGACGGATCAGGTGTCTGAACACCTGGACATCAGACTGAGCGTGGCTATACAAAGTGCTACTGACCGGGAAAAGTGGCGCCAGCTTATGCATGATAAAAGGAATCGGGACCATCACGATGCTCAGCAGTGAGCACGCGACTAAAGGAGGAGGAGTTATAACGCAGTTAGAAAATTCTAAATAACTTGGTTTTAAGTGTAAAAGTATGGGATAAAAAAAAATTTCTATGTTTTCTTTGATTTAGGAAAACAAATTATATTATATTATTGAGAGTATTTTAATACAAAACTAACGAGAATATTATATCGCAATGGGATTATTAAATCTTATCGCGGATTATATCAAAATAATACTCTCATTAGTTTTGTATTATGGACCTCCGCAAAGTAACGCCAAATTCTATAAAGTATTTTAATACTAAAGTTGACGCAAACTAGGCGGCGGGTATCACTAGTACGTAATATATTTAATAAAAAGTTAGTTTGGTGCATTACATTATACAAATATTAGAAGAAATACATCATTTTACAGTCAAAATAATAAAATAAAATAAATAAATTTCTTTCTTTGATATTTTCTCTTTTGTTGTTGATGTCCAGATTTGTATGTTATCATACAAAAATTTGAATTTGGTAGTTCAGCTCTTCTCCCCTTTCACTTTTCAGTTTAATGTTAGTAAATGTGAACCCCACACCACCGGATGTCACAGTAGCTTTGGCTTTCGATTGAACCATATCTACTGCTGTAATGCCCTGTGGAATAAAGAATTTTGTATCAATAATTTATAGAATTAGGCGTTATTTTGCGGAGATCCATAATACAAAAGTATTAGTAATATGCTTTATCGCGAATTATGGCTAAATATATTCTCTATTTTGTATCTGCAAGTGCTTACTTCTCGGTAAGAGCACCTTTCCGAACCAGTGGTAGCTTCATTATAATTTGACAATTCGAAAGTGCTCGTAAAAGTTAATTTGAATAAGGAATATATTTAACTAGAAAATATTTTATTTATTTAATAATTAGTGCAGAAAAGCACTACAGACATTATAAAAGTTCATTTAGTAAGCACATTACAGTACTTATTATTGCTATCATATTTATGAAAGCTTTTTGCAATAATAAATAATTATTAAATATAATATTATTTGACTATAAATAATCGCCGATTTATTATCATTTATCATTCTCCTGCCCATATCCCACTTTAAGTAGAGTCGGAGCAAAATGTTTTAAACATAACACGATTTGGTAATTTTTTTATGATCAGCCTCTCTGTTGTCAACTTACCTTCGTCGCCTTTTACGACATGTCGCTAAGAAATGAGGGTGGTCTATTCTACTCAGCTGGATACCAGCATAATAATAATGATTAATATAATAATTTTTTGGTAAAAATTTTCCTGAAGTAGTACGGTTAAGTATGCCTATAACTAATATATGTTTATACTTACTTTTATAGTGAAGTTGCCGTTGTAAAAGACATTTTTAGTCCTGATTTTGAGGGGTATAGATGACAGTTTAACGCTGTCAAAAAATGCTAATCGTCCATTAACACTAGTACCAAGTGATAAATTTGAGGATTCACTACAATGTAAAATAAAAATTACACATAAAAGTGTTATTATTTTGTAAATTGATGCCATTTTTAATACTTATAACGTGTTTATTCAGACGATCTAATATAACTGAAAAATGAAGAATTTTATCGGTATTATATTACGAATCAGTTATCTTTTGACAGTTAAACTGATTCATGCGATAGGAAATCTTATAAAAAAATATATCATCTGATAGTATAAGAGGACTAAGATAAAGTTTCTAGTAGTTTCTTAATATGTAACAAAACTATTTTTAACGATTACGTACATTTTAGTAGACTACAGAGTAGAAAATAACCATTCTTATTTCATACCGAGGTGTAAAAGGTTACTTTGGTAAATCGAACCGCCGTGTGGTATCCGGCTGAGTAAAATAGACCACCCTCTTTCTTACAGAGGTATCGCAAAAGGGGACTAAGGTATAAAACTCAGCCGGATAAGCTGAGTAGAATAGACCGCTCTAATTTCTTAGCGAGGTGTCGTAAAAGGTGATTAAGGTTACTTGACTCGCCGTGTGGTATCCGGCTGAGTAAAATAGACCACCCTCATTTCTTAGTGAGGTGTCGTAAAATAAGATTTAGGCAGGTTTACGTCTGGTAAGCGGCCGGTCGTAAAATATCTAGCCCAACCATTTAACAACATATTTATAACATGTGCCGACCCCACTTGGAGAATGATGAATTTTTATGATGCATATTTTTAGCCGTCTTTCCTTGTAATACTTCCCAAAACTTGCTCGATTTACAAAGATATATACCTCAACAAAGACGCAACAAAACCTTAAGTCTAAGGAAGCTCAGATGAGTTATTGCGATATCATATAAATAAGGATTTGGGGCTTCAGAATAAATTCTAAGGCCGCAAGCGAGGCTCATCATATTACTTTACGTGCAATTTGTTTGTTTTTATTGCGACCGGTCGGGGCTCGCTGCATTAATATTACAGAGGTGTACTGAAATTCAATATTTTTCCCTGGATACACTTTGAATGACCTATTTTTCACTTTTCCGGAATTATTCATGTCAGGGGAAATGAGGAAATGTAAGTTAGCCCATTAATACTGCTGAGAAGGCTTCTGTGCATTGAAGGAGATAAGAAGGTAGTTATTACCGGCCGCCTGCCTATCGTCAACTTACCTTAGTCGTCTTTTGTGAAACTCAGTAAGAAATGAGGGTAGTCTATTCTTCTCAGCCGGATAGAACACGGCGGGTCAACTTACTTATGTCGCCTTTTACGACACCTCGGTAAGAAATGAGGGTGGTCTATTCTACAAAGCTGGATAGCACACGGCGGGTCAACTTACTGTAGTCACCATTTACGAAACCTCGGTAAAATCGAACTTGCAACAAAACTAAAATTACTTGAGCACTAGCGTCTAAACTAGGTGGAGCCTGTATCTTAGGTGAGAAATGAGAGTGGTCTATTCTACACAGCCGGATACCACATGGCGGGTCAACTTACCTTAGTCGCCTTTTACGAAACCTCAGTAAGAAATGAGGGTGGTGTGTTCTACACAGCCGCATACGACATGGCGGGTCAACTTACCTTAGTCACCTTTTACGACACCAGGGTAAGAAATGGAGGTGGTCTATTCTATTCAGCCGGATACCATACGGCGGGAGCTTGGTATAATATAAATTGTAAATTATTTAAAACAGTTATTAAATACAGTTCAGATTTAATACAATTTTGTCCGACTGGTCCTTCAAATTCAAATTCAAATTCAAAATATTCTTTATTCAAATAAACTTGTAAACAAGTGCTTTTGAATCGTCAACTCTACTGCTGGTTCGGAAAGCTGTTCCTACCGAGAAGAGCCAGCAAGAAACTCGGCGGTTGCTCTTTTAAAAATATAATTCTTAATACTATTTACATTAAGTCGTTACTGTCTTGTACAGGTTCAAAGAGAGCTTTATCCACACATTCTTATCTTCCAAATAATCTTAAAGAGTATAGTAGGCTTTCTATATCAGCCTCTTTTTAACAGTGTTTTTAAACTGATGTAATGGCAAAGCTGAAATTGATTGCGGAATTTTATAATAGAATCTTATACCAAAACCCACAAACAAATTACGTACTTTTGCAAGGCGCAAAGCAGGAACCGCAAGCTTATGTCGGTTCCTGCTTTGTCTATTGTATACATCGCCTAACGTTTTATAATTCTTTATATTTTTATGTACATAAATTAAATTGCTTAAAATATACTGTGAATAGTATAAGTTGAATAACTAATTTCTTCTAAAACAATTACAGAAGATATAAATAGTGCCTAATATCCTTTCTCTTTTCAGCTTAGCGCTTCCTAAATACGCGAGAACAGTAACGAATATTATAATGTCTCTTATCGAGCTTTTAATATGACAATTCATTATTCTGTAGCAAAGGAGGGGGTTATAACAAAAACATGGGGTTACTCCCCCCTCTTTTGGACGGGGCAAAGTTGCGCATAATTAAATAGTGATTAGGGTGAGAAAGGGGATACGCAGGCGTTTTTGTTTACCTTTTGACTTTGTTTCAGTTTGGGAATTACAAAGTGGTGGAAAAGAAAAAAAAATGGTTATGTAAAGGTCTTGGTAAAAAATTGGTAATTTCATTTCACCAGCCCCAATTCAAATGTAATCAAATCAAAATAATCTTTATTCAAATAAGCTCTTTCAATCACTTTTGAATCGTTAAGGGTCAATATGATTAGTTAAGCTACAACTGGTTCGGATTGTTGCTCTTACCGAGAAGAACCAGAAAGAAACACGGCGGTCAATCTTTTAAACATTTTCAATGTTACATAATTAAACCGCAGTCTTGTATGAAGCTGAAAGGATTTTCAAATCCAGGCTTTATAACATCCAAATAATCTTCAGTTTTGTAATATACTTTACGTATAAGCATTTTTTATACACTTAATTAAACCTTTGTGTAGACTGGTCTAGTATGGATTTTGGAATATTTCTGCGGAATTCAACCTTGCCTGCACGCGCTTTATTGCGATGGCAATGAAATGATTCTCCTCACTAAATAACAAAAGAGGCTCTGACGACCGAACAGTTGCGGGATAACCCTACACCCAACTGCGAAACTGGTTGGAGGAGGCAACAGCTGCCCCATCATTCATTTGCCCCTTACCCACTCTAAGTGGGGTCGGTACAACATATTATAAACATGTTGTTACATATATTGGCTTATTATTTTACAAGGGGCCCCTGCCTGACGTTAACTTACCTTAGTCACCTTTTACGACACCTCGGTAAGAAATGAGGGTGGTCTATTCTACTCGGCCGTACACCACACGGCGGGTTGACTTACCTTAGTCACCTTTTACGAAACCTCGGTAAGAAAACAGGGATGGCCTACTTTACCTAGCCGTATCATAGGTTAACTTACCTTAGTCACAAATGATAGGTATGAAATGAGGGTAGTTCAATATACAATAAACGATTATTTTAATTGAAAACGAACAACATAGTTAACAATAACGGAATGGTTAACTAATATTTGTCTCCTCATGCAGGTAATCATGTTATCTGCCATCTGGACATCAGGTAGCAAATCTGGTTCTAATTAATTCAGCTTAACGTCGCTTAACTTGCCGTCAAGCGTTTACCGCCATCAGGGATTACGTTCTGTGCCGAATTGTACATGAATTTTTAATACAGACATTGCATCTGCCTATTACATGATTAATAAAAGTCTACATAAGATTACAGATACGCCGTGTGGTATCCGGGTGAATAGAATAGTACCACCCTCTTTTCTTACCGAGGTGTCGAAAGAGGCGACTAAGGTAAGTCGACCCGCCGTGTGGTATCCGGCTGAGTAGAATAGACCAACCTCATTTCTTACCGAGGTGTCGTAAAAACCGACTAAGGTAAGTTGACCCACCGTGTGGTATCCGGTTTAGTAGAATAGACCACCCTCTCTTACCGAGGTGTCGTAAAATACGACTAAGGTAAGTTGATATCAGGCAGGCGGCCGGTCGTAAAAACGCAGCCAAATCATATGACAACATGTTTATAACATGTTGTGCCGACCCCACTTAGAGTGGGATAAGGGCAGGAGGATGATGATAAGCTTACAGATGTATGGCAAATTTGGTTTAAATAAATCAAATACAGCTGAACAGTGTATCTAATTTATAGAATGAGGCGTTACTTCGCGAAGATGCATAATTCAAAAGTAATACTAAAATTATTTTGCTATAATCCGCGATGAAGTAAAATAGAAAATATATATAATACTAAATGTACAGTGGAATGCTGTGTCATATCCTGCTGAGTAGAAAAGACTACCCTCTTTCTTACCAAGGTGTCGTAAAAGGCGACTAAGGTAAGTTGACCTACCATGTGACATCCGGCTGAGTAGAATAGACCACCCTTATTTCTAACCGAGGTGTCGTAAAAGGCGCCTAAATTAAGTTGACTCACCATGTTGTATCTTGCTGAGTAGAATAGACCACTCTCTTTCTTACCGAGGTGTTGTAAAAGGCGCCTAAATTAAGTTGATTCACCGTGTTGTATCTTTCTGAGTAGAATAGACCACTCTCTTACTTACCGAGGTGTCGTAAAGGCGAGTAAGGTAAGTTAACGTCAGGCAGGCGGATAGTCGTAAAATACCTATCCAAATCATGTGACAACATGTTCATAACATGCTGTGCCGACCCCACTTAGAATGGGATAGGGGTAGGAGAATGATGATATATTAGCCCGGTAAATAAACTTTTTTTATTTATTCATATTTTTTATTTATTATCTAACATAATGAGACACAATATAAACATATATAAACACACCTTTCGAAAACCACGCAGGGTTTATATGAACGTGTGGAATTCGCATTATTTCTCTAAAACTATGTCTAATAATATGTTTTTTAATGTTATACTTTCAATGGCTATTGAAACTTATTAAGTTAACATGCAAGTTAACAAGAGCTTATCGGATGCACGGACGAAATGTGTGCTCGCGACGCTTACGGTGTTGGGTTCAAATAGGTCTATATAAGAACCCGTATCCATGCACCATCTCTGTTAAAATTTGGGTAACGGCAAAAGTTAGTTTAGCCGATCTCTATACGTCAACTGTGAATACTACTCACGAGAGTTAAAATTTCAAAATTAGTAGTGGTAGTATAATTCAATAGTCCCTTATTTGCCCTTCATTCAAATATTAATCTTGTACGAGTGTATCGTCTAAACACGATGGTTCTACGGACAATCAAGGGCCCTACGCCCTAAGAGCCCTCGAGTCAAGAGCTTTGCCTCCGACTGTAACGACAATGGGCTCGATATACCGGAAAATTTCTGAACAAAGGTCGAATAATAAAATGAATCTGAAGCGACTTTATGTGCTCGCATAAATTTTTCTAATTCGTTACAATGATTGATTGCTTATTGTAATAAGGAGGGATAAAAATCATGTGACGAAAAGAGTTTTAAATATGAATGTGGATGGATGTATGGCTAGGGGGAGGCCGAAAAAAAGATGGATGGATTGTGTGAAAAATAATATTCATGTTAAAGGAGTGGCACCAGAGTTGACGAACGATAGAGGAGAATGGAAGAAGAAGACATATTGTGCCCACTTAGAGTGGGATAAGGGTAAGAGAATGATGATGATGATGATGATTGATTGCTTATTTTGTACCTGAAATGTTTAGCGTACCCTGAATTTCTTCAAGATAAATCAATATATTTTATTGCTATATAATAATTATATAATTTCGAGAGTCTGTCTGACTGTCTGATTCGTTTATCCTTATCAAGTCATGGTTAGGCTTATACTTTATTATTTAAGTAATTAAAACAATTTAACTAATTGAATTGATATATAGTAAGTAATATTCTATTCGTACGGAAAAATATTCATATATATAAGACGAAATTTGATGTATATCCTAGACATACGAGAGGTCACAAAAAGCTAGTGATACCTGTATCGCGACTCAGCAGAGTCAGTAATGCATTTGATGCTCTCGGTATTCCCTTCTACTCGTACAATAAAATTCCGCAATCCATACCAGACCAGTCTACAGACAGGTTTAAATTAAGTGTAAGAGATATGCTTATACGCAAAGCACATTACAAAATTGAAGATTATTTGGATGATAAAATGCCTGGATTTGAAAATCCTTTCAGCTTCATACAAGACTGCGGTTTAATTATGTAACATTGAAAATGTTTAAAAGATTGATCGCCGAGTTTTATGCTGGTTCTTCTTGGTAAGAGCAACATTCCGAAAAAGTTGTAGCTTCATTAATTATATTGATCCTTGACGATTCAAAAGTGCTTGAAAGAGCTTATATCAATAAAGATTATTTTGATTTTATTTAATTGATTTGAAGCTTTGTACATCTTACTGTACCTGTAATCTAAGTTACTTTCTTATATTTAAGCATTTAAGGTATTCTTTTTCAATATAGCAAAATTAAAAGTAACGCTTAAGTATTATCGAGAGGGGAAGTCGAAAACAGACAAAGCAACGCCCGTCACCCTGCTAGTGTTTTAATAAATTGCGAACAATTTATAGAAATCTAATTTCAAAATTTGTAGCTTATAGGTTAGGTAGCATTAGGTTTGTAACAGAGCATAAAATACATATGTTAACAGTAATAAATTAATATTTTAGCAAAATAGAAAATTAGCATCAAGACTTAAGTGGAAATTATATTGTAGGTAATTCTGATTCAAATAACATCTAGATCAAGATACTAGGCTCGTCCTTGTACAAGCGAATACCGATATCGACAAGTACTTAGATAATACGATAAGGCAGACTAATAAAAAGTCTGATGACATCAGGTAAACGGGTAAATGCCAGATAAGTATCTTGCTAGAGACAAAGGAAGTTCCCAACAAAAGCGAGTCGTATCGTTGTTTTTCATCCTGAAAAGAGCGCAAAGTTCAGCCCTTAAGTTACAAGCGTTAGCGATTTTGTATAATTCAAAGGTTTTTTTATTTATTCATTTATTTGCATTTAAATGCGTTACATATTTGTTTGGTTAGGGCGTTGCAAAATATCGTACACACGTCTAACATTATACAATTTTAATTTTATCATGTTTATATTTATATAATCAACAATTTCAATTCATTAAATGCAATAAGGATTGCTTAGTACTGTTCAATTTTATGAATAATAGAATGCAGATGATCTCGTAATGTTTTAAAGCTGAAAGTTTATTTGTGTTTTTTACGCTTAAATCCGTAAGGGTTTGATCTTAGAATAAAACATTTTATAATTGAATATTCCTGGTTTGAACACATTATTATCAAATATTTAATTTCGGGTATATACTCGTACCGACGTCATTAAATTCATATACTTTAACTGGAGTGTTGTATGAATTTACAAGTACAAGCATTTTTGTCGTTTATATAATGTTCAATGGCATAATATGCTTAATGTTTAAGCATATTCTTATAACTTAATTCCAAGTTTTGAGCAGGCAAGTCATTATGTTTGCGGAATTGTATTATATAAGTGATTACCCAAGTCCAAAAAGATTTGTAATAATTGTAATAACTTATATATATGCCTCGTATATGGCTATATGTAGTGCAGCGTCAACGAACTTTTGAAAGTTTATCGATACTTGACTGATAAAGCGAGTAGAAATTATTAAAAACGGCTCCAGCGATTTTTATGAAATTTAGTATTCATGGGGTTTCGGGGGTGATTAATCGACCTAGCTAGGTTTGATTTGATAATGTAATTAATAATTACGGGGAAAAATCGGCAGTCCCGAAAGTAGACACAGGTTTGACGCAAGACGCTAACTATACAGTCTGATTGTTATTTTCCTTTTTTCTCGAGTAACATTTTGTGAGAAAAACTGTCGGGAGGCCTTTATCAACGATCCTATCCGTATTTACATATTTTTCAAAAAAACTGCCGAGCAAAGCTCCGTCACATAACTGTTCATTCAGCTACATTGAACTAAAAATATCAATGTCTATAAGCTGTAATTTCTTTTTTAATAAATAAATATGTGGGACACTTTCACTCACGTCCGTCCCCAAAGTAAGTTACTTAATGTTTGTGTTATGCTAGACAGACAACTGGTGAATATACTTATATATTTTTTATATAAATACTTAAATACAAATACACACAGACTCGAAGACCAACAAATTCATTTATAGAAAATGTTGGCCCTCTGCGGGAATCAAACCCGCGAACCGCGGAATGCGCCAAAGAGCTGGTCTATGCCAGTTAACATGATGAATCCTTTTTATCCTAAATCTTATCTTTTAACTCTATATTAATATTATAACTACTAAAGTAGGCATTATCCGTCTTTCTGTTACACTATGAAACTGACATAAAAATTAAATTTCTTCCTTTGGGCACGAGAAAAACAATAATATAATAAAACGTGATTGAAGGTATTTTAACAATTTGATGCTAACAAATTCACTGTTATTTATACCCGCGACCCGTGTAGCTGAAGGGCATGGTCACTACCCACTTTGCTAACGGGTCAGTCGATATATGTAATATTATTCCCGCTTCTGGCAATGAATTGGGCCACGCACCACCAAAGTCTTCACAGTGTGTCCGGATCTCAAGTCCACAATAGGTGGCCTGTCAGTGACAGTCGCTGCTCTTTACAACTTTAAACAATAATACTCCAACTGCAGGTTTAATTGAACTTCCGGACCTCCCTAACTTAGTTGACGCATTCGTACTCATTTCGCAGTTTGTTTCAAGCGTTTTTGAGAATTTAAATACTCAAATTGGTTTTAAAATGATTAGAAATTGCCAAACATTTTTACATCTTTTGTGTCCGTGCTGATCCATTTTTTTAATATAGGTCTCTTTAATTTATTGCCTTATGCATTTCTTGCCTCAGTGAGTGCTAATCAACGCTGTGCTTTCTACTCCAACATTTCGCAATCAGCTCTTTATACATTATGTTACACAGTTATCAGATTAAATATTGTCTGAAATTCTGTCATTAGTTCCAATAAGAATCAAATATCTAGAAGACGACTTTTTCTTTTGGTCTTATATATATAAAAAAAAATCGGTTTAAAAAATATAACAGTCCTTTATTTTCGATGTGCAAACCGAAACACATATACAGACTCTTATGAGTCTGTGTACACGCATATTAAAGACTTCCCTAAAACCCTTATGTTATTTAAATTATAAAACATACAAATATGCTACTGTATTCGGAACGATTGTGCAACTCCATAATAACTTTTACGCACAACTAGTTTTATTTTATTCACATTCCGAATTTTCTTAATAATAATCGTTAAATAGCAACCAGCGGTTTCTTTTTTAATTCAAGCTGTGGAAACAAGAAGTGGAAAGAATTGCGTCATAATAATGTTCAATTATTTATTATAGAATTCACGGTATTGCAAAGTATTGTTTTAAAATATAAAGCTAGTATTCAACTAAATCTTATAATTTGATATTTATAATCGTTGCTAGATGGCATCACTTGACGGCCGTCACATGCATCTTCATAACTAAACATGAATTATTTGTTGTTTAGATTACGCCAGTTCAGGAGCCTCAATTTTACCGAATTACATCAATATCGACGCATCGGATTAGCTGTGAAAACGTCACAATCACACACAGAGAGATTATCGCGTTTATAATTAGTTATTACTGGAGTTACTTATAATATTTAACTCCGAACTTTTGTAGCAAATTTATTTCTACAAACACAATTCTACGTAAATAGCAGACGATATATTTATAAAAAGTGAAGTGCAAAAAAGGAAATTCCACGCCGGCCTTTCCAACTTGCCAGAGTTGTCAATCAGGTTGTTACGCAAAAACAACCGGCGCAAACAATTGGAAAGCGAAAATAGGTATTGGATTTGTTCCGTCATCCCCCTGATTTGTTAAACAACTCCGTGGGAATGTCGACGATCAACGTGGAAACTTTACGCATGCAGACAGTGAAATAGGAACAATAAATAAAACAGTCTTTTCAGTTGAGCCGTTAATACTTTTTGTTCAACTTAGTTTTCTCTATCCGTTTTAAGTCACGGAACTTAAATTGGTGTGAATTGCTATTCCATTTGAGGGGAGAAAATTAGATGATCGTTCGGCCATGCTTTTTTTTTGTGATCGTGAAATATTGCCCAGGTATAATCTGTCACAACAGAAATAGACTAAATAATGCCAAACAACGTTGGTAGCGTGATGGCATCATTTATTGCCATAAGGTACCCAAACTCAGTTATTTATTAAACTATGTATCAGCCCATTATCTCTTGAGATTTTTTGAGCTCTTGAACAACTCTTTTTGGTGATTACAACTCATTTCTGAACAAAAAAGTGGTTGTAGCGAAATGGTTAGTGTAACGGACTTGTAATCGAGAAGTCGTGGGTTCGAATCCAAACCATACTACCGACGTGAACCTACTCCTAATACAAGCATTTAGCTTAGCTGGAGGGGTTAACAAGTTTACTAGTAATTTGTAACCAAAATTGCTTTAAAAAAAATCTGATTTGACCACTTGAGAAAACACAACTCACAAACTTTCCATCATTATGTAAATATTAGTTTTCAATGAGTTTAAATAGATCTAAGGTTAGCTGAAAACGAAGGTGACGCACGTAGATTGGCAAAATTACCTCTGTCGACAAAAACACCGCAGTAAAGTGATATCTACAGTTAAGGGTCAAACACAATTTCCCTTTGAACTGTTGTATAACAGCACTCCTTATTTCTGGCCAAGCTGTGATCTTGTCAATAATAAGTGAGACTACCGAAGTTTACTTTAGTACCAGCACATCCACGTTTCCAGTAAAAAATCTCTCCACAACCACATCCCAAAATTGCCAGTCAAAAATTAACACTGAGGCCTGCACGTAAAGTTTTATTTCAAAAACTCTTCAAACGGGTTTGCTACTGGATCTTGTGAGACTCTGAATTAAATATGTTCAAGTTTCATGGCACTATATTTGACGGTAACTAATCCTTTAGCAGCAGGAACCACTATATTTTTAGGCTATAAACTGTAGTGGAAATGTGTAGTGGTAAAAGGCGCAAGATATAGGGTAAAAGGGCATGTTCACTATTGTTTCCCAATTGAAACAAGTCAATTGCTAGATACTAGAGGTATTTTCAAAGGATTCACGTTGTTGATAAAACTTGAGTGGTCCCAACCGTCGAGAATTAAACATATGTTAAAAGAAGGTCAGAACCATGATAAATAAATTATTACGTTTGAAATAAACCTATGTATATAAACCTGTGAGATGAACGTTCAACAAAGGCACATAATGGCAGTAGCCAATATTGTCTCTACAGCATTCTGACGATCTTGTTCGTCGTGTGAGGTTCACTTCCAATAGTCTAAGACTAAAGTCTTCGAACAGTGCGTGTTGCCAGTGATGATCTATGGCTCTGAAACTTGGTCGCTGACTATGGGCCTCATAAGAAAGCTAAGAGTCGTTCAGCGGGCGATAGAGCGAGCTATGCTCAGAGTATCTCTACGTGATCAAATCAGAAATGAGGAGATCCGTAGAAGAACCAAAGTGACGGACATAGCTCAACAGGTCCCAGCAGCAGTACCCCTTTGCTTATATAATAATAAGTATGAATCGCGAAATTTAAAATCCACAAGACGTCTTTTCGTTGCAGAAGACAAGCTGTATACAAGCGACAAGAGATAGTGCGGGCTCAAAATCCTTTGAAGGTATGTATCATTAATATTTGTCTAATCATAACACTACATGAAACTAGATTGTGGATTAATTTCGCTACCAAAATATCAGTAACCTATTTCATTGTAAATGTAACCCGCGGCGTTCGGCTTAAGGTAATTGGTTTGTCATCTCGAACTCACACAAAGTGCCTGATGCCTATTTGTCCGCAACAATTGTAACATGTTTTAATAATCCAAGTGAATATACGTATATTATTATCATAATAATTATTGTTATATATTTGTGGTTATCATCTTCTTGCCCTTATCCCGCTCTAAATGAGGTCAGCAAAATATGTTAGAAACATGTTGTCACATGATTTCTCTACGTATTTTATGTCCGCCTGTGTGACATCAGCTTCACTTAGTCGCCTTTTAGTAAAAGGCGACTAAGTGAAGCTGATGTCAGACAGGTAAGAAATGAGGGTGGTCTATTCTATTCAGCCGGATACTACACGGCGGGTCGACATATTTTTGTCGCCTTTTGCGACACCTTGGTAAGCAATAAGGGTGGTTTTATTCTATTCATACACAGTTACTACCTATATTTAAATTAGAAGTTATAAAAGGCTGCGAACATATCTGTAACAGTCTCTCCTAAATAAGTAAAACCTTATTAAACCCAGGTGGCCGGTTATGATTTAGAATCTAGCTATCGCAATGTTTAAAGAGAAGTTAATTATGCTCAGTGATATTTCGCTGCAAAGCCCCGCCTTTACAACTAAATTACAATAATCGATTCAGTCAGAAACAGAGACCAATAATTTTAAATTCCCTTGTTTGCGGCACGCTTACGCTAAATGCCGCAAAGCTCTTGACAAAGCTGCTTTGATAGCATAATTAGAATTTCGCTGTTACAGCAATAATGCTGCGCAAATCGTTACAGATGGTACCGACATTCGCGTGATATGTTTCATTTGAATGTACATAACAGAAAAAAGGGTGCGTGTACTTTTTCCGCGCGTGAGAAGTTATACTTCATTAGCATCATTAAATAAAAATAATAAATATTTATAAAAATAAATGAACAAATTGAATTTATTATGAAATTTATTTATTTACGCCTTTTTTCCGTGCGACTCTGACGAGAATGTCAGGGGTTCAAACCCGGGCAGACACCAATGAGTTTTTCTGTTAAAACTTATGTGTCTTATTGATAATTGCAATTTATCACACGCTTTTCGGTGAAGGAAAACATCGTGAGGAAACCTGCATATCTCTAGAGAATTCTGGAGATATGTGTAACCTACCAATCCGCACTGGAGCAGCGTGGTAGGTCTTAGCTCCAAACCGTCTCTCCAAAAACGGAGAGAAGAGGCCTATTCCCAGCAGTGGGAGAGTAACAGGCCGCTACTTACGCCTTTTTATTTATTTATATAAGAAACACCTAATTCTATTATATAAAAAAGTACTACACTCTTTCTTAATTCTTTTCTTTTTATTCTTTTATTTGAGAAGTTTAGAAGTCCTAAATGTTTTTTTTAGTTTTTTTAGGTACAGTCTTACACTTATTAAATTACGTAGACTTGTAATAAACTGAAAAATTCCGTATTTATATACTAAAAAAGTAAGAAAGTAGAAGTTAAAAATCTTGCATTTGCATTAAAAAGGACCCATAGATCCTATCGTTTGGAAGTTTTAAAGTGATAGCTAAAGTGGATCGGAATTCAGTCAGATAATCTCATTTATTATTGAATACAGCACTGTGCTTTGACTGAAAATGTGCTCTTTGAATCGCATAATAGCCAATTCTAATCGAATATTGGATATTATAATTATATTAAAGCTTTCTTTATTCTATATTAGCTTGCATTGACTTCACACGAACAGTATTATTTTGTCAGGAAACCCACTATGGGTCGTCACCAGCCGACGGGGACGAACGGTGGGTATGTCAGGCTTTCACCGACTAAAAACCTGACAGAACTCCACAACGCTGCTGGTGGCGGGGATAGGGTACCGTTAGACACATTGCCCCCGTCCCCGCCAGCAGCAACTCTGAACCCCAGAGTGCGCCACCTCTGGGTCGGGGCCTCTCTTAAAGTGGCCCCTCCCTCCACTAATTGATCCATCGGGAGCACCATATGCATCGACCGCCTCGTGGACATTTTCAGATTAGCGTTCGCTGAATCTCGTTTGGAACGCCCAAAAGTCCCCGTACACGAACAGTATAGAATGCCTTGATTGAAAACCGGCCTTATATTATTTTTCGCGCGCGATAGTCTTGATTTGCGATGAATTCTTAGATATTAGTTTAATAATCCCATTCTAAGTGGGGTCGGCACAACATGTTACAAACATATTGTCACATGATTTGTCTAAGTATTTTACGGCCGCCTGCCTCAGTTTAACTTACCTTAGTCGTATTTTACGACACCTCAGTAAGAAAGGGTAGTATATTCTACTCAATCGGATACCATACGGTGGGTTGACTTACCTTAGTTTTCGATGCTTCGGTTGCGGGGCGAAACGATTGTTGAGTTTGTGATAGTGAACGTACGAGCTTGTGTATTGTTTCGACGGTGGTGGAGGTTTGAGCATGTGTTTTTACGAATCCAGCATGTATCAGGTATGAGAACGATTTGCCCACTCTACACGTAGAATTCTATATATATTTTTTAATTCATCGCGGATTATAGCAAAATAATTTTATTATTACTATTGTCTAATTGATACGATATTCAAAATATGGCGTAGATACCGATGTTGCAAATGTACGTGTTAGCCCGTACAAAATAAAAAGTTATATTTAAGTTTATTCCAACTTAGGCAGCATTATAAGTACGCTGCCTTTCATAGTCATTCAGTTCCGTTGCAGAGCATTTACTAATTAGATGTGCCGAGGGAATTTGTATACTGTCTTGTTTAGCTCGAGTATGTTAGGTCGTTCATTAAAATATATAGTGACTGCATATTATTTTTTGTTCTTAACTTTTAATGATTCTACAGTTATATAAGTCTTATGTATGCATTTTAACCCTTAGCAATCTTTTCAATTCCGCTCGTTTTTAAATCCTCTCCCTAGGAAAGCTTTCTATAGTTCACAAAATATATTTGAATGTAGAGTTAATAGTAAGTAAAATGAACAATTGAAGTAAATAAGGCACTAAGTACCAAAAAATTAAAATTCGAACTAAGTATGCAATTACAGTCATAGTTCGAATTTTAATTTTTAGATACTTAGCGTCTTATTTATTGCAAGTGTTCAAATGTAAAGAAGTTAAGTAAAAGGCCTGCTACTGCTGGCTATAGGCCTTTTTTTCTCCGTTTTTGGAGAGAAGGATTGGAGCTAAGACCTACCAAGCTGATCCAATTGGTAAGATTGATGCGGATTGGTAAGTTACACATATCCCTAGAATTCTCTAGAGATATATAGAACAAACATCGTGAGGTAACCTCCTCACGATGTTTTGTTCATCAACAACAAGTGTGTGTCAGACAACTAGTAAATATATACTTATCTTAAATATTTAAATGAGTTAATCTTGTATGTATATATATGTATAAATATATTTTTGATTCTCGGTTTTGGGAGAGAAACATTGATCTAAAAGTAGCGGCCTGTTACTATCCCACTGCTGAGAATAGGCCTCTTCTCTCCGTTTTTTGGAGAGAAGGATTGGAGCTAAGACCTACCACGCTGCTCCCATGCGGATTGGTAGGTTACACATATCTCCAGAATTCTAGAGATATGCAGGTTTCCTCACGATGTTTTCCTTCACCGAAAAGCGTGTGATGAATTACAATTATCAATTAGACACATAAGTGTTAATAGAAAAACTCATTGGTGTCTGCTCGGGTTTGAACCCATGATCGTCTCTAGAGATTCACACGGTTGCACCGCTGGGCCATCACAGCTTTTTTAACATTGATCTATGTTAGAGAGAACATTGATCTACATAGGTTTTATTAAAAAAATCGTTTTATCCCTGTTTTTGGGCATTAAAAATATGGTATAATGTAGAATTGAAAGCGAAGAATTTTTTTAGCTGTCAAACGTAATGCTGCGATAGCAGATGGGTAAAGGACGGACCGAAAATGATCAAAACCCGTTTTAAAATCTCACATGTCATCGGCGCCTACTTTTTTTTTTCTTTTTTTTAAATATTTTTTTGTTTAAAAAAAAATACCGAGCAAGGCCCGATCAATCAGGTACTATATACTTATATAATTTAAAGTATTTAAATATATATATACACCCATACTCGACGAACAAACAAATATTTATTGTTGGCCGTTGGCTGGAATCGAACCCGCTACCCGCGAAGCTGAAGGCAGGGTCACTGCTACTTGCACCTACGAGCCGAAAATATTTTGTCCCTGTATATCAGTTTCAATTGTGCCAAAGTTTATGGATATTGATCTAACAGATTAACTGTGAATGCATAACAGAGAAAAAATACAGACAAACAGACAGACTTTACAATATTAGTATGCATGAGTTGCAAATAGGACTGATGTCGGTTTTCACGCTGAAATTTCTAATCGTTTTGAATCGTGTACGTAATTTGAAATGCAAATATTTTGATGCATGATTCATAAGTGTATCATGCTAAGATAATGGATGCTGCGGTACAGAGATTATAATACAACAGTTTCTTATCAGCACCAAGCAATGGTAGAGTATTCAAAATTAAAACATTTATTATTTTATTTATTTTATATTTATGCTATAGTTTTTATCTTTTGTTTTTTGTTTTACTAGAATATTAATCTTAAGTAGCGGCATGTTACTATACCACTTTTGGGAATTGGAAAGGCCTCTACTCTCCGTTCGGAGAGAATGTTTGGAGATAAGAACTAGTACGCTGCTCCAATACGGATTGGTAAGTTACACATATCTCCAGAATTCGCTAAAGATATGCAGGTTTCCTCACGATGCTTTCCTTCACCGAAAAGCTAATTCTATAGGAATTGGATGACATTGAAAAGCGCCATCTATTATCAAACGCGACAACATTCTACGCGAATGAAGTTACAAGTAACCTTTTTGCCTCGCGAGCTCCTGCGATCACCGTCACCGCGGCACGACGCGGACGATGACGGCGACGAAGAGGACGACGTGACGGGCGAGAGGGCGATACCACCGGACATGACACACCCACCCGATCAAGACACCACCGGACGAGACACCACCGAAACTGACTCCGAGGTCTGGGAACTACCATTCCCCGACCTCCCTACCGAACACCAAATCCCGTAGGTCACCTAGGTGACCTGGGCCTACGGCCTAAACACAGTCCAGGCCACAAAGCCTCCGAGGACCAGCCCGGGCAAAGAGGTTCGCCTCGAGGCCCGTACCCCGCCTACCCTTCAAGGGTATGCGAGAAGACCCCCTGCTGTTACAAGTAAAAGCGTGTCTTTTCATATTGTTGTAGTCCTAAGCCTTGTTTAACAAAGTATGGCAAAACAACCAAGTAGGCAGAATTAATAATTATACTAAACACAATTATGTTAGTTAGGAGATGACAGATGATGTTCTCCCAGTTGTTATTGTAAGAAATATTTGAATAAATTAATTTCAAATCACCACTATTTCCCGCTTTATCCGTGGATTTCTTAAAATTCCTTGTACTGTTATCTCTTTGTTAATAAATTATAACCCCTTTGCACTTTCCCCGGCAATATTTTCCAAATTTTATAAGTACTCAAGCAATAGAAGAAAATTTATAGTACTTGTAACAACACCCCTGTGCTCTATTCAGAAGATAACCTCGCTAAGTTATATTTATTGTGAAGCTTTTAACAAATTTTGCGGTGAGATTAATTAAATTTATACATATATAAATGCGGGTAGCGTCTGTAGGTTGCTGGATAAATTCAAACTCAAAGTGTAAAACATGATGAAACTTTTTTCCAGTAAATATACTTTTATTAAATAAGAATAAACTTTCCTTCTCTCCTTGCACACCGTGGTTCGTGCCATGGTATACGGGGAGAGATCGTGGGCAGCGATGGCCTCCTTCTACGAGGACGTAATCTCGTGGAAGGAGGCGGCGGGGCGGATCCGGGAAGTCGAGTCCTCGGATCCGAACCGCCGTAGGCGAGCCGGGTGCAGGCGACTCGCTCAAGACAATCGCGTGCCACCCTAACGGGGATCTTCTGGGCGTTCCGAACGGAGTTTATCGGACGCCCACCCTTTTGAGGTGCCCGAGGCGGTCGATGCATCTGGTGCTCCCAATGCATCGATTAGCGGATGGAGGGGCCACTTTTAGAGAGACCCTGACCCAGAGGTGGCGCACTCTGGTGTTCAGAGTTGCTGCTAGCGGGGCTGGGGCCAATGTGTCCAACGGTACCCTGTCCCCTCCACAAGCAGCGTGGTGGAGCACTGTCAGGTTTTTAGAGGGTGCGAGTCCGACATACCCGCCCCTCGTCCCCATTGGGCGGTGATGACACAAAATGGGTTTTCCTGACAAAAAAATGTGACCTGATCGAAAATTCGTAAGTCAGAGGGAGAGTAGATCGCTGGCGTTGCGTAGAAGCGACAGTATCCCCTCTCTTTCTACCGCATGGCGTCAATGTATGTCAGTGCCTGCTGTTTCGTTTAATTATGGATGGAAGTTTTTCTGAAATAATAAAGTGTTAAATTTTTATATAATATAAATTTTATTTTATCTAACATCAAAGCCTAATTTTCAAATTGGTTTGTTTAATTCTAAGCCTGTGATATAGACTTTGATAAGCTGAAAGACAAACCGGGACGTGCCATCCCTTTACACACTGAAATTCTAGGCCACACTTTACTTTCTAGTGGTGTAGTAATTCTTTCAATAATAAATGAGGTTACCCAACTTTGCGCCATACCAACACTCCGGCTTACACACTTAAAAACTTGAACGATACCATCTTTTATCTCTGCCAATGTGAATACAGTCTTAACTGCTAAAAAATAGTGTTTAAAATCACAAATTCTATACTCAAAAGGGTTTCACACGCCATGTTCTGAATTAGGTATGTGCTAAGAGCTTATTGCAGTTTACAGAGGATACCTAACCTGTTGAACTACGTACTGCAAGTTTAATTATGCAACGCATTACTTGAACATGTTTAGCCGTGTGGTATCCGACTGAGTAGAATAGACCACCCTATTTCTTACATAGGTAGGTGTCGTAGAAGCCATTTAGAGTAAGTTGACTAGCCATGTGGTATCCGGCTGATGAGAATAAACCCGCATTTCTTACCGAGGTATCGTAGAAGGCGACTAATGTAAATTGACCCGCCGTTTGGTATCCGGCTGATTAGAATAGACTCGCATTTCTTACCAAGGTATCGTAAAAGGGGACGGTAAGTTCGGGTCAGACGACCAGTCGCAAAATGACTAGCCAAAACATGTTACAACATTAAAAAAAATATCGTGCCGACCACACTTGGAGTGGGATAAGGGCAGAAAACAATAAAGGCCCATGTTTACCTATTACCTTCTGGATTTATACGGTCGCACAATTTATCTATCTCAACTCTAACCTTTTATCTTTATGGATATTTAATAGTCACCAAATATTAAAATAGACATATTTTACATTAGTTTTTACATACTTATTATGTTTATGTATGATAATTTTATATAAATGATAATTCGTATGTGAGATTAAAACATTTAGGCTTTATCTTCTCCATTATCTTTAATTTAATAAAATTCTATGTTTAATATTCTTAAAGTTATTTGAAGGTTAACCACAACAAGCGTGAGATATTAAACACTTCCGTAGTTTAAAATTTATTAATAATAAAACTAATGCTATGAAAATTAATTTTAAATAATTACAAAAACTTTTATAACCAAATTCTGTTTTTGTTTATATTTTATAGCATTTTCTTTTGAAGCAATTTAATATAACTTTATAAATATATTTATAAACTAAAAATAGCTGTGAATTCATTGGCGCCAACATAAGCGTTTAAGTAACCTCAATAATATAATATAAATTTTTTCCATGTTCTCCAAAGAAAAATGTTTTTACCCTTTAGTTACCCCGGTATATAAGCTTTAATTGTACCAAATTTCGTCTTTAATATCCAGCTGATTAGCTGCTTTATTTAACCAGCTGAATAGAATAGTACCATAGTTATTGTATAGAAACGGCTATACTCACGTCTTATTCTATCGGGTTAGCCCGGCTAGTTTGGAACCCATCCGAGGCACTTATTCATGAGCTCTTTACACGACGTTATCGCGGGGGTGCGGGGGGACACGGTGGCGGCGGTGGCCGCGCCTCTTCCGAGTGTTCCCTGTCGCTCTGGTCTTCGTCATCGCATGCACGGATGAAGTTTGTGCACGCGACGCTTACGGTGTCGGGTTCAAAGCGGTAGAATAGTACCACCCTCATTTCTTACCGAGGTGTCGAAAAAGGCGACTAAGGTAAGTTGACGTCAGGCAGGCGGCCGGTCGTAGCCAAATCATACGTAGCCAAATATACGTAGCCGTAGCGTAAATACGTATACGTAGCCAAATCATATGACAACATGTTTGTAACATGTTGTGCCGACCCCTCTTAGAGTGGGATAAGGGCAGGAGGATGATGATGTAATTTAACTTGTATGTGTGTTCTATTTTTTCTTTAAGTTTTTTCTTTCCTGTGAAGACTTTTTGGTTTATGTTTTTGTTTTGTTTCTCTTATAATTATGTATTGTATAACTGTTTGTCTTCTTAATAAATAAATAAGTAAGCTATGTAAAGCTGAGCTAAGCTTACTATTCTGTGCTAACACTAACCCCCTGTGCTTTTACTGCTAAGCTACTGCTGCACTAAGCAAAGCAACCCACAAACGTCATTTAACTTTCCGGTTTTAATATATATTATCTATACTAATATATAAAGCTGAAGAGTTTGTTTGTTTATCTTTAACCATAACTTTAATTTCCACGCGGGCGGAGTCGTTGGCGATTGCTAGTGTAAAATAAAACTTGGAGAATCTAGAAAGATTATAGTTTTTTTAATAGATTTAATATAATAAATATCTTAAAAGATATCACCATCTCCACCCTCAACTCAATAATTGCCACAGCATCCCGAATCGCAGATTCAACCTTTCCGTATTGATATAACCCATTGTAAAAGACACCAATACTTTTATCTGGTTACTAACGAACACCTGAAAAGAAGATAATTACGAGAATTTTTAATTGATATAGAAATATATATACTAGTTGTGCCAGCGGATTGGCCCGCGTGAAAATAATATATGCCATAAATTTTTTACAAAATTTAAATTTTGAACTTTAAAGTAGTTATTGTGAGTAAACCATAAAATATAGAGAAATACTATATTAGAATTTTTTGTAGTATTTTTGTAGATCTACAACTCTCTAGTACATTACTTTTGTGTATGTCTGCTGGTTTACTCGGCGCCGGCGGCTAAAGCTCGCAGCAGGTAAATCGTTTTTTTTTAACAACAGCGCGACCTCTTTAACACAATTTACATAAAACGGTAATGTACTATTCACCTATAACTTTTGGAAAAATTAAACTGTTTTTTAGTAATAATATGTTCAGTCAATTTTGAGAAAATCGATCACATACAGACAGACACCTTTTAGGGACTTAGTTTTATAATAAGTCATCATTCTCCTGCCTTTATCCCACTCTAAGTGGGATTGGCACAACATAATTTAAACATGTTGTAACAAGATTTGATTACCTACTTTACCACTGTCTAATGTCAACTTACCTTAGTCGCCTTTTACGACAGCTCGGTAAGAAATGAGGACGGTCAATTCTACTCAGCCGGATACCACACGGCTGGCCAACTTACTTTAGTCGCCTTTACGACACCTCAGTAAGAAATGAGGGTGGTCTATTCTACTCAGCCAGATACAACACGGCTAGATATAGAAGATACATTCGTATTTTTACGAATTATACCCATAGCTATGTCCTTTCTCCAATCTTGTTGTCCGTATAATAGTATAAGATGTTAATATGTAGCGATAAGACCTTCAAATTATAAATTTTCTACAATTTGTATAATACTCATTTTGTATATTTTTGTGGTGTACAATCTTTACTTATTATTCAAAGTCCTCAAATTTGTCTGTCTATATGTGATCGATTTTCTCAAAATCTACTGAACGGATTTTTGTACGGTTTTCATTTAAAAGTAGTGCAATTCCTCCAAAATTTTTGGTAATACATACAATACATAGTAATACAACCTACAAAAGTAATAATATATTTTTTTTTTAAAGCGATTTTGGTTTTGCGCTTTGCGATTTTGGTCGTGGAGTCTATCTCCTGATGATGCTTCGGTTGCGGGGCGAAACGATTGTTGAGTTTGTGATAGTGAACGTATATAGTGCTTGTGTATTGTGGTGGCGGTGGTGGAGGTTTGTGCATGTGTTTTTACGAATCCTGCATGTATCAGTAACCGATTGTCCACTCTACATTTAGCATTATATATATTTTCTATTTTACTTCTTCGCGGATTATAGCAAAATAATTTTATTATTACTTTTGTATTATGGATCTCCGCAAAGTAACTCCTACTTCTATAAATTATTGAATACAACCTACATAACAGTTTTATGTAAATTGAGTTGAAGAGGTCATTTTACAACAATTTTCATTGGGGGTAGTAACAAGCGATTCGATTGTAGTTTAGAGGGGCGAATAAGTATAAAATGCGGTGTAGGGTATCATAGAGCCAAACTCCTGATGAGTTTTGAGGGATATATTACATGCTGATTTCCACGCGGGCAAAGCCTCATGTATAGCTAGTAACAGTATAATTAATTCATTTATTCATTCATAGAAGTGAATGAATGACCTCAAAGAGTTATTTTTATCGATCTCATTCAACATCCAAACACTTGTAACACCGCGAAAGGGCTCAGGTGTGTCCCCAATACTCCAATTTCCCTTTCCATATCGGCATTGTCAATATTCGCATTGAACTCTTATAATGTTCAATAACATGAGCGAATACCTAATGTTACACGCCTTGTACAATATATATCGCATCTACGACCAAATGTACTTGAAAGCTCTAATTCACAAAATATAAGCTTGCTAATGCTTGTTATGACAAATTTTAATATAGATACAAAATAATTCTTCATTCAAGTTGGATTTTACAAGCACTTTGAAATCTTCAAGGCTATCTGTATGTGATCGATTCTCAAAATCTACTGGTTTTATTAAAAGTGTAAGTCTTCCGGAAGCTTCAAGTTAAAAGTATATTATGGTTTTTTTTAAATATATTGTGTTGAACCGTCGTAAAAAACCCGCTCGCTGGGAGCTATAGCAGCGTAAACCATAAGAGATGCACTAAAGTAATGTACTAAGGAATTGTAGATCTACAAAAATACAGAAAAGTCCGTGACAGCATGTCTCTATCTGGATAAAGCAAAATAAATACTTTTATGTTAAAAATTTCAATAATATAACCTGATCTCTATGCGGGCTAAGCCGGAAGCATATCTAGTAACATATATGAATAAAAACATTATCGTTTTAACGGCACAAAATTAATTAAAACGCGCAATATCCAATCGAATTATGAATAAATCGACTATTACTCAGAAATAGCTGATCGTGGGAAAACACCTGAGTGCCGAGAAAAATATCGCCGCCGTAATGAAACACTCTTAAACGAACAGATGAGCGATGGTGACAGAATCTCACTCCGACGAGTGCTGGATTTCATTCCCGAGATGAATTCGGGCGATAAATCAGCAAAACTTCGTTAGATTAAAATTACGTTGAAAGATATTATTAATTTTCTTGTCCGGCGATAGATTCAAATTCAAAATTTTCTTTATTCAAATAAACTTGTAAACAAGTGCTTTTGAATCGTCAATTCTACTGCTGGTTCGGATAGCTGTTCCTACCGAGAAAAGCCAGCAAGAAACTCGGCTGTTGCTCTTTTCGAAAACTTATAACTAGTTACATTAGTGTAACTAGTACAAGCGTCTACTATCTTGGACAAGGACAGTAGCTATCCTCAACTGTATAAGTAGGCCTTATGTAACAGCCTGTCTTTAACAGTTTTAAACTGCTGTAATGGCAAAGCTAAAATTGCAAAGCGCAAAGCAGGAGCCGCAATCTTATGTCGGTTCCTACTTTGTCTATTATATAAATCATCTATCGTTTTACGATTTGTTTTTATTACATAGAATTTTGTAGTCCTTGTAATGACCTGTTACCATCCCACTGCTGGGCATAGGCCTCCTGTCTCCGTTTTTGGAAGGATTGAAGCTAAGACCTACCACGCTGCTACAATGCAGATTGGTAGGTTACAGATATCCCCAGAATTCTCTTGAGATATGCAGGTTTCCTCACGATGTTTACCTTCATATATAGGTATGTTTATCATGTAAGGAATCTGCAGCATAGCATAATTTATTTCGAACAAAGTTGCGCTCGTAAGTAATGAGAAAAGTTAAGATATCTTGGGAATTCGTGTTGTTTTGGCCCATCTCACTTCCCAACTTTGATATTATCATAGGTGATATTAACTTCGGCACTAAGATCAAAATAACTAAGTTTAAATACTTTATACTCAAAATATATCTAGACATACTTGCACCTGTCTACGCTCGTGGATAAATAGCCATTATTAAATTTTTGTATTGTAACATTATATTAATATATAGTAAGTGGGTGACCGAGCTCTTGGTCCTTGCTCAATAATTTTTAAAATGATGTATAAATTTTTTTTTAAAAATAATTGAAAAGAAAAATGAAAAAAATAATAGGGCATAGGATAGGTAGGGCTCTATCCTAGGTATTTTCAAATCTCTAGACTGCCCGTTCCCCAAATGAACTATCATGACTTAAGTTTTGACAGCGAAAAATTGTGATTGTATTAAACGTAAATTTAAAAAAAAATTTAGAGCCCGAAAACAGGGATAAAACGACATTTTTTTTAAATAAAACTTATCTAGATCGATTTTTATCCCCCTATACGCTGAATTTCAGGAAAATCGCTGGAGCCGTTTCCGAGATTCGGATACATACATAATTTTAACTTGCGGTTCGAGTCTTTGATTTTTTTTCCTTTTTTTATAAAAAGTTGGCAACAATTTTGTTTCTAATTGCGCCATACCATAAAAGTTCGGGGATTCCTTTTCTAACTAAAAATAAATTCAAATTTAATACAGTTTTATTTTCACTTTGTTTCGCTAATTTTAGAGTTCAGTTTTAATTAGGTAGTGTGTTATAATGTAATTTGTTATGTTTTTATTCACAAGAAAATAATAAATTAATATAAATTTTCTTTTTTATAAATTACTTAAATAATTTATTGTGTTTTATGTGTACCTATACGTTTATATAATTGTTATTTTATTCTATTGTAAGATAATGTTGAGGGTAAAAACTGTTGGTTAAAGCAAATAAAATAAAATTAAATGTTTTCGATATTAACAATATTTTGTCTTAAATTTCGCATCGATGACATAATCTTTATCTAATATAAAAACACGATGCTAAAAAAAAATACAAGAATATTATTTCAACAAAATCTTACTTTGTTTTTGAGCTCTTACACTCAAAGCAATACTACACGAACATACATGTACATATATACACCTACTAGCTTTTACCGGCTACTTCGTTTGCGTGGACTGTTGTGTGATAGGTTGATAATAGATGGCGCTTCTCAATGTAATCCTATTCCTGTAGAATTAACAAGATTTCTATAGCCTATATGTTACCCCGGTGTATAAGAAATAATTGTACCAAATTTCATCCATATTGGTTCAGTGGATTCGCCGTGAAAGAGTGACAAACATATATAGATACTCAATACATTCGCATTTAAAATTTATTTCGCATTAAATATTAGTGGGTTTCGTAAAATTGCTTCCACTACTTTCTGTTTCAAGATGATAAGGCTAACTGACATGAACAGCCCGGGTGGTTGATTTTGCCAATTTTCACTGTATTGGGCTTATAATAACCTCCTTAGGGCGATTTGGAGTATGTATTCCTAATGTTGGCAATGGTGGTAGATTTTGTATGCAATTTTATCTTTGCCATTACAGCAGTTTAAATCACTGTTAAAAAAAGGTAATACAGAAAGCCTATTTTACAGTTAAGGATTATTTAGATGGTTAGAATGCGAGGACAAAGATATTCTTTGACCCTGTACAAGACAGTACTGTACAAGACTTACGATATTTATTGTAGATATCCTTCCATAATTGATAAGCTTTTGGATTTGGCATAGTTCCCATTTTGGATTCATTGTTTATATATAAAAATTGTAAGTTATCTTGACTGCTTGGCATCCATCTGATCGGTATATCACTGAATTCTGGTGTAGGGTTGCTGTAAAAATATGATCATTAAAAATAATAATCTAATCCTCGCTAAAACAGATTAAAGCTTGCGGCTCCTGCTTTACGATTTTGTAAGCTCTGCATTTTTCGTATATTTGTGGGTTTTAGTATACGATTGTATGATAAAATTTAGTAGTTCACAATAACTGTTGATATAAGGCTGATACAGAAAATTTATTATAATTTCTTAGGTGACATAAATAATAAGTATATTTCGAATTTACTACTCTAATTATGAAATGTAACCAGAAATATAATTTTAAAAAAGTTAAGTCATTTTTTTAAGCCAGCAGTAGAACTACCGTACCGTAAAAGGAACCGGTTTACAAATTTATTTGAAAAATATATCAATTAAATTTTTTAACTTACCCATATTTGGCGAAATTTGTCCATAAAGTCGTTAAATGATCAACAATCTTTTGGTCATCTCTGCTAAAAACCAATGGCAATAAATCACCGTCGAATAAATAAAAAAGATCATCACCATGACTAGCTCCCCTTACATTCCAAAAACCACTGCGTAATTTAAGGAAATTCCTTCCACCGTAATAATCAAAAATATAATTGTAAACCTTTGATTTATTTTTTCTTGTCAGATATTCCGCCTCAAATATTGCTGGAATTTCGAAATACAAATGCGTGTATATTTCTGACACGTTCAAGATATTTTTTAATCCAATGCTATCATCACCGAAGTAAAATCTTTGAACTTTCTGAGAAACTTTCCTAGCTTCTTTTTCTGTTTCAAACTGTAAGTCTGACGCAAATAAATACCTTCCATTTCTTTCACTAAGTGACTCTGCCGTCTCCTCGGCTACTAAAAATATTCCCTCATTACTTGTAGTTCCATATATGACGTCTATGTCTTTGGGCTTATTAGCAAATATATTAAAAGGTAAATTAGTTATGACCGGCTCTATGCCCGTTATGTTATCTTCAACACACGGCAAATAAAGAAGCTGTGTCTCGAAAAATACATCTAATGGCCTTTTCACTTTTATCGTAGTTATATCTTTATAATCCATCTCATTAAATATTTTATAAAGTTCGTAAGAATCTTCAGTATTATAACCAACTGCTTTTGCTAGAAGGCTAGCCACCCAGATAGGATTCCTATTAATGGACCAGTTAGATAGTGAAGATCCACTTTGAATTATTGCCCTTTTAAAAAGACCATTAGTTATTTCACTAGCTAGTAATATTGATGCTGAGGTACCTCCAGCGCTTTCTCCAAATATTGTAACGTTATCTGGATCACCTCCGAATGCAGCAATATTACTTTTCACCCAACGTAAAGCTGCTATTTGATCTTTTAGGCCCGCATTCCCTGGTGCATCCTTTATTTTCAAGCAAAGAAAACCGAGTAATCCAATTCTATAATTAAATGTGACCATTATGACTTCTTTTTTTACCAAAAATCTTGGACCGTAAATAAGTTTACCTCCACTTCCCATCATAAATGCACCTCCATGTATATAAACCATAACAGACAAAGGTCTTTTGCTCTCAACACTAAAAGGTACGTATATATTTATTTTCAAGCAATCTTCAGAGCCCATAACTCCAAAAATAGTATTTTGTGGACACATGTGGTATTCGTCTACTGCTTTGTAAATTCCTTTCCATGAAGGTGGTGATCCAGGCGCCTAGAATGGTGAGAGAAATATCACTACATAGTATAAAAGAAAGTCGCTTTATGTGTCTGTCCCTATGTCCCTTTGTCCCTATGTATGCTTAAATCTTTAAAATTGCGCAACAGATTTTGATGCGGTTTTTTTAATCGATAGAGTGATTGATTTCAAAAGATGGAGTAGGGAAATACTGTAATTTTTGAGGTTTCTACTGCGATTTCGTAAGTAATTACATTTTTTACCGCTTACACATTGAAAACAAAGCCTTAACCCTACGAGATTTATCAAAATAATGTACTAAGTATTTGTACACCTTGAAAAGGTCTACAGAAAACTCCGCAATGGTATATGTCTATCTCTTATGGATAACCCACAATAGCATTTTTTTGACATTTTATTTGTACGAAAAATAATTCATTATTATCAAAGAAATTAAAACATTACAGCATTAATCCTTAAGTAATTGTTTATTTAATATAGATTAATAAAGCCCTTTACAGCATATTATTTTAAGGAACATTTTCGAAGATATTACAAAGTTATAATGCCGCGAGCAGGCCGCACTACGCCCTATAGCACTTCGAATTTAGCAGCGATCGGACACGATTGTTTTTCACATGGCCAACTATATGTCGCTCTTTCAAGAGCAACGTCTAAAGAAAACATGTTTGTATTGTCTAATGACAAGAAAGCTGCAAATGTTGTATATAAAGACGTTCTGTAATTATCGTAAAAATAAAATACATAGGGAAAAATGTAAAAAGTAAAAATGTACTATATGAATTTAGATATTCCAAAGATAGCAGGAAATATTTATAGTATAGGAAAATGGGAATTGTTTTAAAAACGTGTGGGGGCCACGGGCAGTAATGAATCGAACTACTGCATCGATTTTAATAATTTTTTGCACTGAGTGACATGGGCTATAATATATTTTATACCCGTGCGAAGCCGGAGCGAGCCGCTAGTAGATTATACATTGGAAATATTGGTGAGCTGAATCAATTTAACGGAGAAATTTTTGTGACTTTGAAATATAAATAAGATGCGCCTGCGAACCGTGCAAAAGTAAGAAAGTTATCTCAAGTTTCCAATTTGCATACTTAATTTACAGTGTTGTAAATATCTATAAGGATTTTAAAATCCTTAATATACTTGACATATAAGCGTATTCCTTAAACTTAATTTAAACCTTTGTGTAGATAAGTCTAATATGAATTGGATGCATTTTTAGTATTTCAAGTACCTTAAACCTTGTGCTTTTGTTGCTCGTTGCGTATGGAATCCCCGCATATTCGAAAAACGTTCCATCTTTACTTATTTTACCGACCAGAGTACCTTGCTCTATCGTAACTTCCGGAGCAGGCTCATCAACCAAGTTCATAACAAACAAACTGAATAGCACTATCTTCTTGCTATATGTCGTCATGATTTCCACATTTTCTATCACTTAATTTATTACCATTTGTTAATTCATCGTTATTATTTCTATCGCACACTCAAACATTTTTTTTATATTTATATTGATACTGCCATATGTAAGGACTTACATATAGTCTTCATAGACTTAGAGACAGCATACGATCGTGTACCCCGTAGCATTCTTTGGTGGAGTCTGAAAGAGAAGGGAGTGCCTGGAAAGTATGTACGAATTGTAAGGTCTATGTATGACAGAGCTAGAATTCATGTCCGATCTGAAGCCGGAGTAACTGACAATTTCGATGTAGCCGTAGGCTTACACCAAGGATCGGCTTTAGTCCCTTTTTATTCCTTCTAGTAATGGACGCACTTACAGCTGCAATTCAAGTGGAGGCTCCTTGGTGTATGCTATTTGGCGAGTATATCGTAATTGTCGGTGAAAATGCAACCGAGGTCCAGAATAGATTTGTAAAATGGAAGAGACATTGGAGAAATACGGTTTAAAAATCAATCTGTCCAAAACTGAATACATGCACTGTGATTTTAGTGGTACATCCAATTTTTGTCCAATTACCTTAAATGGTGTTGTTTTGCCAGTCTGTTCCGACTTCTGGTGCCTTGGTTCGCTTTTCCAGAAGAACGGTGAAGTAGATCGCGATGTGAGAAATAGAATGAATGTGAGATGGATGAAGTGGCGACAGGTCTCAGGAACAATATTTGACCCCCGAATGCCCCTTAAACTTAAGGGGAAAGTTTACAAAACGGTCATTAGACCTGCCGTAATGTATGTATCAGAATGTGGGGCAATAAAAGAAAAGGATGAAAGAAATGTGCATGCGAATGAGATGAGAATATTAAGGTGGATGTGTGGTGTGACCAAACTTGATAAAATACGCTATGAGTATATTAGGGGAAGGCTGAAAGTTGCGCTCATTACAGAAAATATGAGAAATGCGGGACTATGTTGGTATGCTCATGTAATGAGGAGGGATGAAAATCATGTGACCAAAAGAGTTTTAAATATGAATGTGGACGGATGTATGACTAGGAGGAGGCCGAAAAAATGGCCGAGATAAAGTGACGTACAATGGATTGAATTTTCTACATTCACCCTTACATAGATTTTCTTAACGTGGATTAACTGTATTAGATATATTCCGGACTATCATTAAGTACAAAAAAATCATGATACATAATACGTAATTAAAGGGTATTTTTACACAAAAGCTGCCGTAATCTAATTCAGGGGTACAGCTGGTCAGGATTTCGTACGGATAACTTAACACAAGTTGACCCCCACTGTACCTTCTGGTGCGCGTCTTAGAGACGCCTTAAGACCCTGTTTGGTATCCAATTGGTAATAAACAACGAATTCTTTGATTGCAGATTATTACAAAATAATTCTGTAATTACTTTTGTTATATTCAGTTTAACGCTTAATGCACTTCACTAAACACTAACGTTCGTAATTTTCACAGATAACCATCTTCATGCATTCAGTAATATGTCTGGCAGTTTATACGAATTATTGAGTTTGTTTATAAGGTCCATGAACTTGATTTTACACACAACCGATGTGCGAACGTTTTCCCACTAAACTGATGTGCTAAATTATGCGCGAGATAAATTTAAATTATCATAGTTGTTATTTACAAAAGTGAAGGTCGTTTTAATCATTCAGAATTTGAGATATGATGGTCGTGATAACTTACGATTAGTTTATTGGTTGATATTCTTTATGATATGATATTCTATTTTTAATTCATAGTTTATACAAAAAAAAATTACGTTGCTTCAATGCCGCATGGATTATATATATATATATATATATATATATATATATATATATATATATATATATATATATATATACACACATATCAGATACGGCTAAAACGATTTTCATGAAATTCAGCATGTTTGGTTTTGGGGGGGGGGGGGGGATAAATCGATCTAGCTATCAAATGCAAAGCTATAATAACCTAATTGTAGCGCGGACCAACATCTGGGATCGTTTCCAATATGGCCGGCTTTTTTATTTTTTTGTTATTTCTGCATTTTTTATATCTTAAAAAAATTACCGAGCAAATCTCGGTCACCCAGGTAGTTTCTTATATGCCGTGTGGTATCAGCCTGAGTAGAATTTACCACCCTCATTTCTTAACCGAGGTGTCGCAAAAGTTAATATGACGTCAGCCAGGTGGCCGGTCGCAAAATACGTAGCCAAATCACTATACAACATGTTCATAACATAACTTTTTTTTTATGACTTATTTACTATATTTTAAACCATATATACAGCAACGAATGGGATAGAAATAATAGTGGTGTATCGATAAAAAAAATGAAACGGAGGTATTGAATCTAACAGGAATAACAAAAATTTCACTTTCCTCAAATCCAAAAACCCAAAATATAATATTTAACCTTTCTAGACTGCATAGTGAAATTTCATTATCAATTGCAGTCAAACTATCTTTCAGTATTCATACTAATATTAACATTATAAATGTGAAAGTCTGTCTGTTTGTCTATGGTCTACTAATCTGTTATTTAACGTAACGTTTTAAAGTTTTAAGTAAAATTTTATAATGACGGAAACTCTAACTTCCGACGAGTATGATTAATTATTCCGACACAAAAGTATGAGTATTTAGGCACCTATAACCTTATTCAATAAAATAAAGTTATCGATTGAACAAATCAAATCAAAAAAATCGTTATTCAAATAAGCTCTTTCAAACACTTTTGAATCGTCAAGGATCAATATGAATATCAAGCAATAACTGCTCTTACCGAAAAGAACTACAAAGAAACTCAGCGGTCAATCTTTTAAAGATTTTCAATTTTCATCAACTGCGGTCTTGTATGAAGCTGAAAAGATTTTCAAATTTAGGCTTTTTAATCATCCAAATAATCTTTAATTTTGTTATATATTTTACATGTAAGCATATCTCTTAAATTTAATTTAAACCTTTCTGTAGACTGGTCTAGTATGGATTGCGGAATTTTTGATGCGAATGATGTAACAAACTCTCAGAAAGGTACGTATTCGGGAGTTAATGTCGTATTTACTTTGAAAAAGAACGAACAAGACTTAACTCGTTAGAAAACTAAACAAGTCATTTTAAGTCCCTTGTCCGAAATGTTACTTGAATAAATTACGCGAGAGGCGTAAACTGTTGAATTTTAACGTGGCAACACTCGCGCCACTTACAAAATGACCTAAGCTGAATTTTAAATATATCCCTGTTGCTAAGAGTGGATGGAATGTTGTAACATTTTCAAAAATATTAACTTTCACGCATACAATAATAATTTGTGCAGGATGTATTTATTTAATATTGTGAACAAGTTGTAATATATTTGCCGAGGTACAACATTTATTACCTGTTTATATGAATTTCATTTAGTAAAAGATGTCAATATATATTGTTTTTTTCAATAGATAATCATAGTTAAAAAATTTAAGTTTTTATAATTATGGTATTTTAAGAATAATAAAGTTTCTTTTTTATATAATTTATAGAATTAGGCGTTACTTTGCGGAGATCCATAATACCAAAGTAATAATAAAATTATTTTGCTATAATCCGCGATGATCGCTTTACGATTTTGGTCGTGGAGTCTATCTCCTGACGATGCTTCGGTTGCGGGGCGAAACGATTGTTGAGTTTGTGATAGAGAACGTATATAGTGCTTGTTTATCATGGTGGCGGTGGTGGAGGTTTGTGCATGTGTTTTTACGACTCCTGCATGTATCAGGTATGATAACCGATTGTCCACTCTACATTTAGCATTATATATATTTTCTATTTTACTTCATCGCGGATTATAGCATAATAATTTTATTATTACTTTTGTTTTTTTTTTATATTTCGTAACTCATTGACATAGTACATAATTGCGGAAATATATACTTGATATTGGTGCGTATGAAATGCATATGAAAATGACAAGTTTCAATACCTAGTTAGCATAGTCGAAAGTATTTTTCCGAAGACAAAACAAATAATCAACAAATAAAAAACCAAATCACCCGTGTCAAAATACTGCATATCAATTTCCTTGCAGATCTGTTGCCTACAGGATGATTTTCAATCAAATCAAATCAAAATAATCATTATTTAAACAAGTTCTTACAGACACTTTTGAATCGTCAACTATCAATATGATAAATGAAGCCACAACTATTTCGGAATGTTGCTCTTACCTAGAAGAACCAGAAAGAAACTCGGCGGTCAATCTGTGAAACATTTTCAAGCTAAAAGCTCACTCAAAGCTGAAAGGATTTTCAAATTCAGGCTTTTCTATCGTCCAATTAATTTTTAATTTTATAATATGCTTTACATATACCTAAGCATATCAATTACACATAATGTAAACCTTTCTGTAGACTAGTCTAGTATATATTGCGGAATTTTATTGCAGAAGCAAATAACATTTACAACTTGGGTACATTTATTCTCAAATATAAAGAAAATACACAGCTCCACTTACTGGATAGTCAGGCACGCCATTTTATCATCGTTGCATGTCCGAAATTTTCTTGAATAAATTACACGAAAGGCGTAAACTGTTGAATTTTAACCCGACACCGCGCGTGACCGGCCCGAAGCGACCCGGGTTGAATTTTAAATATTTTATTCATTTTACATACATTTGCTAGTCTGAGTTACAAACGGCTTTCTGTGAAATTATAAGAGGGTAAGATCACGGTTTCTTTGTTAATAATGGATGTTTTTTTTGCTTTTGTATGCGAAATCCTTTTTTGATAATACTTGTATGTTGCCTTTTATAATTATTTTGTGGCTAATAATGATACAGATTATAAAACAAAATCCCCAAAGCAGAAACAGGCAGAAAGCCTGTATGTGATCGATTTTTTCAAAAGTTGTGAACTTTTTTGTACAATTTTTGTAGATCTACAATTCTTTAGTACATGACTTTAGTGTGGCTCTGCTGATTACAGAGATACAGAAGTTTTTAAAACTGCGCGACCCCTTCAATACAGTATACATACAACGATTATGTACTACTATTAACCTAAACCTTTCGGAGATTGCTCGATCATTTAGTAAAAACCGTACAAAAATCCGTTCTGTAGATTTTGAGAAAATCAATCACATCCACATTCACATCAAATTAGTACTGATTATTTAATTATCAGCAAATTTAATGGTAGTTCGAAAGTTGAGGACGATGTGGACGAAATCGCCGGTACCTCTTGGATGATATAAGTTCAGATACACCACATATTCCCACATCGGAAATATGTTAGAAAGGATCTGCATTCACGTCTCAATCGAGACTAAATCCTGAATTATTCTAGTCAGTGCAGCTACGTGGTATCTCGCAGAATAAATTTCAAGTCGGGGTACTTAAGAACGATCGCAGTAAAATCTTTTCGAGTTTAAAATATAGACTAGCTGTATCCATTGCTTCGTTTGCATCAACTTGAACTTTAAAATGCTAATTTATAGAATCAGGCGTTACTTTGCGGAGATCCGTAACACAAAAGTAATAAGAATATTATTTTTCTATAATAAAAAGTTAATATATGTAATGCTAAATATAGAGTGTAATATTCGTTCTCATACCTGATACATGCAGAATTTGTAAGAACTCATGCACTACCCGACACCGATAACACAACAATACACAAGCACTGCACACATGAACACACTGCACACCGAAGCATCGTCAGGACATAGAGTCCACGACAAAATCGCAATGCATTTTGTCTTTTTTTTCATTTTGGCTTCGGTTATGGGGCAAAACAATTGTTGAGATTTTGGTGGTGAATGTGTGCAGTGCTTGTGTATTGTCGTGTCATCGGTTTCGGGTAGTGCATGAGTTCTTACAAATTCTGCATGTATCAGAACGAATATTCCACTATACATTTAGCATTACATATATTTTATTTTATCGCGGATTATAGCAAAATAATATGCTCATTATTTTGCATTAAAATGCTGTTAATTATATACAATTTTCTTGTTCATGAACGGGTTTTTTAAAATCCCGGTGTATAAGCTTTAATTGCTTATTATTAAAAAAAATATTATTAAAAATAATGGAAAAAGGGAAAAACATATTATAGGGAAGGTGTTTAAACTATTAAGTTTGCGCGAGCGTAGTCACGGTATAAAGTGTTAGCCATAATAATGGACTAGCTACTGATTTTACAGATATAATTAATATATAAAATACAAAATAAGTACATAATTTGAGGGTATCTTAAAACAAAAGTTGACGCGAAGAATAGCGCGTACAAATAAATAAAAGTGATTATGGAGATTTATTTACAATCATGTTATAAACATGTTGTTACAAGATTTGGCTATGTATTTTACGATCGGCAGCCTGCCTAACGTCAACTTATCTTACTCGTTTTTTACAACACCTCGGTAAAAAAGGGTAGTCTATTATACTCAACCAAACGGCGGGTCAGCTTACCTTCGTTGTCTTTTACGACACCTCGGTAAGAAATGAGGTTGGTCTATTCAACTCAGCCGCATACCACACGGCGGGTTACCTTACCTTAGTCGTCTTTTAAGACACCTCGGTAAAATGAGGTAGGCCTATTCAACTCAGCCGGATACCATGCTGCAAAATCTATTTAACATTTGTCTTACAAAATATGATTCCGCAATTCTGAAATATAATCTACGATGATTAATCGTATATTATTCCAATTTCCATCCAGTTAATAAATTATCCCGTAAAAAGCTTAGCCGAGTGTATCCCAGTTAACCTAAGACAATAATAAATCATCTGCCACAGACATGTCGCCGTTTTATCTCAGACGATGACGGATCATTCTATAAGTCTTTTACATTTCATTTATAACTGCCTATTTACTAGAACTCGCTAAGATGTTTCAAATTCAAATTAAAAAAAAATCTTTATTCAAATAAACTTCTCTACTGCTGGTTCGGAAAGCATTTCCTACCGAGAAGAGCCAGCAAGAAACTCGGCGGTTGCTCTTTTCGTAATAATACTTATAACTCGTTACATTAAGTCATTACTGTCTTGTACAGGGTCGGCCAGTAGCTATATCCACGCATTCTTATCATCTAAATAAGTGCTTGTGTATTGTTGTGTTATCAGTGTCGGGTAGTACATGAGTTTTTACAAATTCTCCATGTATCAGGTATGAGACAGAATAGTCTACACTCTACATTTAGCATTACATATATATTCTTTTATCGCGGATTATGCAAAATAATATTCTCATTAGTATTGTATTGGTACTTGTGTTAGGCATACATTATTTTACACGATACAAAACGACAAAAGAAATTTATCGAAAAATTTGTCTACCTAGGCTGTTTTTCATTAAGGAGAACATAATTGCGGTAATATTGACACTCAACCAAAGTTCGCAACGTCGAAATGTAGCGAGTTTTGGCTTTTTTTAATAAAGTTGCAACGTGCATGCGAACGTGCCTAAGTGGATGTATGCGGTGCAGTTGGATTGTGTTCTATTTTTGGAGACCTTACAATACAAGATTTAGCCAAATTCCACTTAATGAATTACTTTCAGGTCATTAATGAATATATACAAAATGGACACCATTTCTCGCATATTTTGGGAGTAAATAGAATATTTTCTATTACATCATTCTCCTTACACCACCTCCACTGTAAGTGGGTCGGCACAACATGTTATAAATATGTTGTAACATGATTTGGCATATTATTTTACAACCGGTCGCCTGCCTGACGTAAACTTATCTTTTGTTTTCTTAATTATAATTTCAAAAATTACGTTAGCAAAATATAATATTTTAAAGTTTACGATTTATTCTAAAGGTACACTACACAATGCACTAACACTGCACAAAAATAACAGCAATCGTGTCGCCTAGTGATTTTGTTACGATCATTTGTAGTGCGTGCATTTTGCAAAACCAGCATAGTTTTGTAAACGGATACTACGAATGACATTTATTTATATTAAAAAATTTAAAAAGTGTAAAATAGGTATTTGTTATACAGCAGATAAACAAAATAACAGCCACATGATGTACCTGTTTACTTATTAGGGACTTTAAGTGCTGAATAAGCCTATCAGAAACCTGAGAAACGCTGAATTCAAAAATATATATATTCAGATACATATTCAGATATGTTCTAAATAAGCTAACTGATAGTTTATTGATAACTTGAGAAACAGGCCCTTAGAGTTTCTTTAAACGCAGATTAAAGAAAAAAAAACTTACATTACTTTTATATTACTTTCCAAAAATAAATGAGAAATTATATAAATTATTTTATATAAAACTGCAGTGTTGTATTCTCGTTTGAGAAGAATTGACCACCCTCTTTTCTTACCGAGTTGTCGTACCGGAATAGACCATGATAATTTAAAGTAAGTGGATCTGTCGTGTGGTAACAAGTTGAGTAGAATAGACCAACCTCTTTCTTGCCGCGAAGTCGTAAAATACGACTAAGGTCAGTTGACGACAGGCAGGCGGCCGGTCGTAAGATACGTAGCCAAATTATGTGACAACATGTTTATAACCTGTTTCGCTGACCATACTTAGAGTGGGATAAGGGCAAGGGAGACGATTAAAATTTCAGTTTATGCAAAAACTTTCATATAAACATTTCAAGGCTGTTAAGTTCGTATAACTTAAAAATCATAATATTCAATTAAAAATTCCTAACTTACAGTAACAGTTGGATAGCGAATTACCATTTCGAGATTCTATTAAAAATTTTAACACAAACTAAAGTTTTTCTCGGAAAAGTCGCTCTTGCAAGAAGCATATAAATTGTTAAAGATCTTACATTAATATTGTACTATGCAAACTAATTAATTATAGCTTCTATTTAGTTTATTGTTAATCTATTATATAACTTACGATTAAAGAATTAAGAGCAAAAATAGAATGCAAAAATTATGTGATGTTGCTAACTGTATATAAAGAACAAAATATCCATAGCGTCGACAGTTTAATAATAAGTGTCTTTTATTTTATTTTCAGGTAAGCCGTGATAACTAAGCGGGATGTCGTGTCTATTATCTAGGGGTTTGTTTGTTTGTAATCTCTTTATTGCATTATTTCAAATAAAAATAATCATTAAAAAAAACAACATAATTACCACTTGCTACTAGGGGTTTAAACCCCAAGTGGGGTTTAAACCCCTAGAAACCCCAAGAGTTTCTATTAATTCAACATCGTCCTGCCCTTATCCCACTCTAAGTGGGGTTGTCATAATATGTTGTCACATGATTTGGCCCGTTATTTTACGACTGGCCGCCTGCCTGACGTTAACTTACCTGAGTCGGCTTTATGACACTTCAGTAAGAAAAAGGGTGGTCTATTCTACTCAGCCGGATACCTCACATGTCTCTGAATTTCTATTAATTTAATTATAAATTATTATTATATTTATTTCAAAATCATGACTTGTTGTACGATGAAGGAAAATATCCTTAGTAATCTGCATATTGCGTATTCGGGATATATAGAATATGGATATTGTTGTCAACACCATGTTAGTAGTAAGAATCTAACTTGTATATGGCAACATTCCTCTTCTCTCTTGATGGCGGAACGAATACAAGCGTTACAAAGTGCTCTGGTCTTTTATTGTATTAGTACAGCAAATATACAGTCCACTTACGACCTAACAGATATAGGAATCTTTTATCGATTATTGATTTTATTGACAAAACAATTTATTGACAAAACTGGATAAAATACGAAACGAGTATATAAGGGGAAGTCTGAAAGTTGCGCCCATTATAGAAAAGTCGAGAAGTGCAAGATTGAGATGGTATGGACATGTAATGAGGAGGGATGAAAATCATGTGACCAAACGTGTGTTAAATTTGAATGTGGATGGATATGTGCCTAGAGGGAGGCCTAAAAAGAGATGGTTGGATTGTTTGAAGTATGATATGCATATAAAAGGAGTGGCGCATACTGTCCTTATCCCACTAGTGGGATAGTTAGTGGGATAAGGACAGTATGATATATATGATACTAATACTTGAATGAACAGCTAGTGGATACTCAAAATCTTCTTAGGTCACGAAAGTGAATCGGTATTAAAGTACTTACTGTATAAATAAATAAATAAAGTACATTAGTTCTAAGTTCCAATTATTTTTTACAGATTTGATGTTACCATGCTCAATAGATAATTAATGTCGATGATAAATCGAGTGAAAAGAAAATGTATGTGTTTTGATTTCAAATTATCATTTTCACTTTTTCTATCGCTTTACAACATGTTGTTTAAGAAATATGTAACTAGATGATCTTTTGTTTTTTCTCTGCGGTATTGCGGTTATAAAAAAATGAAGATTACATATAGTTATCTGTTTATTTTTCGCCCGAGAACGTAGATATTTCTCAATAAAATTATCCTGTGTCCATTTAGCAAACCTTCAAGAATACTCAAGTAGTACAAACATACACACACAAACACAACAACATACTCTATAATTTCACAGATTGTAATTGCTGCATTAAATTGAATGTAACATAATTTTTATATAAGCAATTTTACTCCATTCCTTTCTATGTTCAACATCTCAGCTCTTATACTTAGCACTTTAGAGATTAGTTTTTGAGTCGTCGGTGATAGCTGACTTTGCATCGCCGTCTGCAATGCAAATGACCAGAGAATCAGTGGATTGCTCTCCATCACTGACCCAATGGACCCGACGGACTATGATTACAGATGAGATAGTTTATTTATTTATTTGGTTCTCTAACAGCATTACATATTAAATAATCCAACCAATTAATTATATATAAAATTAACCTATACAGTTTTCAATTAATATCACAAGAGCTAAAAGAGAACAAAAGTAGCACAAGAGTTAAGGAATGATAACAGAGTGGAAGTGGAATACTATTTGTGCCGACCCTACTTAGAGTGGGATAAGGGCAGGAGGATTATGCAAATATGACTGTGTTGTTAAAAGCTATCTATAATCTTCACACTATTTCTTTCTCTCTCTTGTAAAAATATCTTTAATCCTTGTGAAAATATTGCAATTATGGAGATGAAAAATAATGAGAATATTGTTTGCTATAATCCGCATTAAAAGAACATCGCAGCGATCTTTGAGATTCATTGCGATTTTGTCATGGAGTCTATTTGCTAACGATGCTTCAATGGCGGAGCGAAACAATTATTGTGTGTTGCGGGTGTGGCGGGTAGTGCACGACTTTTTTTACAAATTCTGCATATATCATGTATATGAGTGGATAGTACACTCTACATTTAGCATTGCATATATTTTCTTCTTATCGCAGATTATAACAAAATAACTAACATAATTTATTATTATAACCTTTTTAACTTTTGATAACTTTTGTATTATGGATTTCCGCAAAGTACCGCCTAATTCTGTAATTATGGGTAATACAAAGACTATCATCACAAAAATATTATTGATTAAGTGAAACAACTAATCATTATATATTATTTAAATTAGAATATTCTATAGCAAGTTTTATAACATATTAAATGTTAAATACACATTGCAATGTTCTCAGTACCAAAGGGGCAACCTTGTCATCGTTGACAAAGGATAAACGGGATTCCCATAAGCCCCCATTGTTGCGGCACAATGGTCGCCTTGTTAGTTTTGCCGGTAAATTTCCGTAAAGAGCATACTTAAGAATGGCCGTATGGAGTTACTAAAGTTTTCAGAAAGGCTTATGTGTATTTGCATTATTTTGTTTGTTGATTTTTCTGTCGGGTTAGCCCGACAAGTTTCGAACCCATCCGGGGCACTTGTTCATGAGCTCTTTACACGACATTATCGCGGCAGCCCCATTTTCATCTTTTTACGTCTTGGGGTCAAAATTGTATGAAAGTGTATCAGTTTCCTTTCCTTACAAATTTACTTATATACTTATTTCGTAATACAAATAAAAACTAACATCACTAAAATTACCTAACACTTGAAAAATAAACTGACATAAATGCAGACTTAAAATTTCCAGGGGGACCTCTCAAGGAAACCTCCCTTTTCAACTTTACTTTGGTACAAGTCACAAGCGGTTACATCCAAACATTGTTACGAAGTACATATTTTTTTAAAAGTTAAATACGCTTGTAATAAAAAAATAAAAGGAATATAAATTTAATTTAATTTAATGCAGAAACTGTAGAAAAAAAGTATAATAAACTGGCCGATTTATACCAAGCGAGGTATGAAATCAAATTTCTGGGAATAGTATTGTTTATCGAAATTCTGTCTTGCGATGTTCTTCATGATGATGAGATTCTCCCTGAATTACTTTGCAATCCTTAAACTTTTACTTTAATTAATGTGTCTGAGATGATAAACTTTATTATTGAGTTATTACCTCCACTATTATTCTCAAGTTCGATTTTCTTTTAGAAGTTGGTATTTATGAAGCTTAGTGTTTGGCTGCATATTCGAGGATCTTTTCTATCTCCCGTGTTTACATAAGACACTCGATCCCCACTGTCTATCATTATAATCTCTAATATATATTCAAATATATAATAAGGCGAAATGATAGCTCATAGCAAACTCTTATTGCCGGTGTTCAGACGTCACCGCAGTGACATCATTCTCTGTGCACGTCATAGCTCGTTAACAAGTGACGTGTACAGCGCGTACCGGGCTAATCCCAGCGTACTCTGCGCTTTATGTAATTCTCTTAGCCAGGGTAAACACCCCGGAAGTGGCCTCCAAACCTCCCCTTATAGCCACCCCTTCCCACTCACAATTCTGCCACTGATCAGACTCCTCCTTTGAGCCACAGTGCAGTATTTCTTTCCATAATCTGACTCTGATCTGACCCCTCTCTTGAGCCTCAGTGCAGAATACCTCTCCCTTCTCTAAGACAGTACTTAACCATATTCAATAAAGATGAGATGCTGTAACTAGTATACACCGCTTTTGATAATAGCATTATAAACTCACCAAAAATCTATCGCGATCTAACAAAGACGTTCACTACACTGGTGCGATACTAGTTATGCGTCAAAATGGCGCCCGCCGATCACTTTCTTATACAATTCCTATCCTCTTCACCATCATCATCATTTTGCTGCTCTTATCCCACTCCAAGTGGGGTCGGCACAACATGTTATAAACATGCTGTCACATCATTTGACTGCGTTTTTACGACCGGCCGCCTGCCTGACGTCAACTTACATCTGTCGTATTTTACGACACCTCGGTAAGAAATGAGGTTGGTCTATTCTACTCAGCTCCTACCCTCTTCATTATAAACATTTTATATTACTATTTTTCTTCCCGCTAGTAGATATAATATTTTGCTTAGTATACTTCATGTAATATTTACCTACAGTTCGTGATATTTCGCGACACCCACCATGTGAAAGCCACGAGCTGTATTCTTGACTCTCACATGAATATTTACACTTGCTTCGATTATTTTGTATTCGTTTGATGGAATTATGAACAGAAGAGAGAATATAACCTTTCAAATTTAATGAGTATATTTTCGGGTAGATTTAGGTAGATTTTAAACTTTCGGGCTTCATACTTATTGTTATATAAATATGCGGTTACCTTTGCATATGATTCGACGTTTCGGCAGAGTTGCATCCACCATGGTCACGAACTGACTGGAGCGCAGCGGCGTGGTTGTGCCCGAGTACTACAGTCATTATTTTGTTCATCTACCCTCACTGTAACCGCACAATCCACCCAAGGGCTCTGGAACTCGATTTCTTTCGATGTCTTTACAACGATGTCTATGAAGAATATTCATTCATACGTATCACGAAAGAAATTTCCGAAAGAAGGTAACCAAATTGGAATTTTTTGTTGAGGAAATGTCCTCATGTTTTCTTGTGCAATATGAGGTCTTGTATAAATAATAATATGTTGTACAGCAATAAATATGAAGATTAATATGTTACTTTTATTATCCTAGAAGCTTTGATTCAAATTCAAATTCAAATAATTCTTTATTCAAATTGGCCTTTACAAGCACTTTCGAATCGTCAAATTACAATGAAGCTACCACTGGTTCGGAAAGGTGCTCTTACCGAGAAAAACCAGCAAGAAACTCGGCGGTCACTCTTTTCAAAATTGAGTTCTACAATAATGGCTTAATTAAGAAAAAATTAAAAAATTTACAATATAATCTAATGCGTAGCTGGACGCAATTTAAAACCAAGCTTTCTTATCATCAATATAGTCCTCAACAGTATAATAAGCTTTATCAATCAGTGTCTTTTTAATTGCTATTTTGAACTTGTGTAAAGGCAAGTCCAAAATAGACTGTGAAATTTTATTATAAAAATGTATACCGAGGCCCACAAACGATCTACGAACTTTCTGAAGCCGTATCCTGGGTTTCTATTATCATAATATTCATTTGGACAATATACATATCAGCTGTTAACTATTAAACTGATTTGATTAACGCAAGCCAAGCCTTTGCATTTTCTACTCTCTGTAACTCGCCTAGTTCATTTGATGCTCATGTCAGTATTTCTAGTTGGCTTATTTTGTACAAATGCAATATACACTTAATTACTCAAACGTTGCCTTTAATATTGCAATCGATAACTTTTGATTTCACAATACCTTGCAATCTGTTATCATCATAAAGGATGACTGGACTATTTAATTATATGATCCAATTTTCCACTGCGTACGTGACTAAATAAACGAACGCATTGAGTCATTATGACTTATCGTTGACTTAAATAATGTTATCATTTTATTTTCAAGTACTATCTACAAGACTTATTAATGGCTTTTAATCTAGATCAATCCTATTCCTTGTATCGGCAACTATATCGTGTTTAACATTAACAGCATAATAAACAAGGACCATTTTATTGTAATTAATTTTAGATTTTAATAAATCATTATGATTAATTTCTTTTCAACAATTCTTCTTGTGAAATTTGACAGTGCCAAATGTCACAGTCGTTCATGCAGGACATTTACTTAGAGCTTTAGCTACACATTTTGTCTATAGATATTATAAATCAAAGTCCCCAAAAGCTGTCTGTATGTGACCGGTTTTCTCGAAATCTACTGAATGCATTTTGTAATCAGATTTTACTAAAAGGAAGTGCTATTCTTGAGGTAGGTTTAGATTAACAGTATACGGTTAAATTCGCGCGACATCGGGAAAAACTATATGACACATTGATTTCCGCACAGGCGAAGATGTGAGCACTGTAGTATCTAATATTTACAGCTGTAACATAACGTATTAGGAATAATTCCGCAACTCAATACTAGATGGCGCCACTAGTCGTTTGCTCCGCGCTATAGAAGTGCTTTCATGGGAATATAAGAAGTCTTGATACAAAATGATATTTAATAATCCGATACTGTGCAAGGCAAGTAAACTATCACTTCGCAACAAATTGACAATTTACAAGACTTGCTTCAGACCTTTTATAACCTGTGCTAGCGTCGCGTTCGCGCACGTTCCGAAATCACGAGTGTGTCCGTTGCAGACAGTCCAAAATCGATTCATGCGTACAGCCACTGGCTGTCCGTGGTTCGTGCGCAACGTGAACCTCCATAGAGATCTCGACCTACCTACGATAGCCGATCTTTTCAGACGAGTCTCGACGACTTACTTCGAGAAAGTGTCCATCCACCCAAACCCCCTTATAGTGGCCACGTCCAACTATAAGGTGTTCAGGCACCCCAATAAGATTCACAGGCGCCCGAAGAGCGTCCTTAACGACCCCGACGATGCTATAACAGCATCCAACAAGATATTCACACTACATTCACACAAACAGCGTCTTCGCCGGCGAAGACGAGGTCCCCGCTTGCTTGTGTCAAGCGGCGCCGTGACGCAGACTTCTTCCAAGTCATTTATTAGATGCAGCCCTCCAAAAACGTGCCGCCTTAAGCCGAGGTTCGGTCTCGCAGGAGACACCCTAAAGGCGACGCCCCCTGTTGGGCAGGTGCGAGTAATGCACCCGCTTGTATTATCCATTTCTTCTCGGCGATGCTTTTGCGCTTGCCCGTCTTATCGGTGACGCTGTCAAAGCCATTAGGGCTAACAGCATTAGTCATATTCGAAAAAAAAAATGATATTTAATCAACATCGCATACTATTCTCTTAAGCATCTCGCATACTATTCATCGCATACTATCTTAAGTCTCAAGTGCATCCTCCTGGAACACTAAGCCTAAGCGAAACTGTAAACGGTGCATCTTCCGGTACATCCATTCTTGGAATGCCGTGAAGGACCCCGTCCGCGATACCGTCTCCCTGTACAAGTGACAATAAAACTTATTTACGTATTTGTACGTGTCATTTCACCGTCCGTACATCCGTCCGGGTCCCCGTCTTACACAGCTTAAATATTCAAAAGTTATTCTTCCCATCAGCATAAGTAATTTTTGTCTTACCTTTTGCACCGTTTATACCACACGCTATAACACGAGTGTTCTTTACTTACGGCTCCCCGGCCAGAGCCAAAGCAAAAACGTTCGCAACTAGTGCCCTTAAGTTGTGGTAATTAAGAGATATTTTCGCTCGGCGTATCATAAAGCTAGAGTTTTCTATCCAACGGTGCGTTGAGACGTTCTTACGGCGCAAACATTTCTAGCTTTGAAAGTTGTCCGCGAAATTAAACTGAGAAGTGGAATTATTTTAAAAAATCACATTTTAATTCGAACGCGGTACTTTGGCTGTGTTTTCAAACGTCCCTCGCTGACGTTGTCGCAATTTTTTTTGCTGCATTTTGCTTATAAATTGGAATCACCACTAATAAAACAATTTTTAAATAACTTTGTACAATTGTGATATAATTGAGATATAACTGACTTTTCACATTTCTATTTAGTTTTTTTTCATGTATTTTATTTTTAACGTAGCTTTTTTATTTTATATTCTTCACTTTCCTTATCGACAAGTGGCAATTTTGTTGGCATGTATGTTAATTATGTCATGTAAACTTGTGAACAAGTACTTTTGAATCGTCAACTCTACTGCTGGTTCAGAAAGCTGTTCTTACGAAAAGAGCCAGTAAGAAGAGCGGTTGCTATCGGTTCCATCTCATAACAAATTACATTTAGTAATTACTATCATGTACATGATTCAACAGTAGCTATACCCACGCATTCTTATCATCTAAGGATTTTGGAATTTGGATTCAAATTGCGACCAGCTACGCATTAGATTATATTATATTTTTTTTAATTTCTTCGTAATTAATTAAGACATTATCGTAATACTTAATTTTGAAAAGAGTGACCGCCGAGTTTCTTGCTGGTTCTTCTAGGCAAGAGCACCTTTCCGAACTAGTCGTAGCTTCATTGTAATTTGACGATTCGAAGTGCTTGTAAAAGCCAATTTGAATAAAGAATTATTTGAATTTGAATATAAGTAATCTTAAACAGTATGGCTTTTTGCATCAGCATCTCCTTGGCAGTTTTTAACTGCTATAATGGCAAAGCTAAAATCGATTGCTAAATTTTATAATTTATTATTTTATAATCAACTAGCTATTGCCCGCAACTTCATTTACGTGGTATATTGTCGCGTGCTAGGTTGATAATGAATGGCCCTTTTCAATCCTATTCCTGTAGAATAAACAGGATTTATATAGACTATATGTTACGCCGGTGTATAAGGAATTATTGTGCCCAATTTCATCAACATTGGTTCAGCGGATTTGCCGTGAAAGTGTAACAAAGTACATCCATGCTCACAAACTTTCGCATTTATAATAGACAAATGGACAGACTTTCAGGTATAATATAAGTATATAAAGCACTCTTTGGTAATTGCAAGTCGTCAACGTGTCAGCCGTTCAATACAGAGAGGCGGCATCGTCTTTATTTCCGCGGGGAAATCATCGGGAGCCTTACAGAAGGTCTATCAAGTCTTTACACAGCGTCATTTTTTATCACTGAAAGAGTTTGTTTTGAGAGAACAGCGAACAATAAATTTTAAGCTTTCGCAATATTTTTAATGTCAAAAGTCGATTCCAACTAAATTATTTATCGCTATGCAGCGTCCGAGGTCATCATTTTAAAAAAATTCTCATAAATTTACAGTTAATTTATGTAAATTGTACACAACCTTCTTTTTTCTACATTTTTAGAAAGTTTGAAAGATCATCCGGAAACCTTTTTAATAAATTCTACACAAGAGAACTATTAACAGAATCTTTAAATATATCTTTAATATTTTCTGCATCTCGGAAACGGCTCCAATGATTTTCGAGAAAAATCGATCTAGCTAGGTTTTATTTAAAAAAAAAATAGTTTTATTCCTGTTTTGGGTATTAAAAATATGTAGAATTGAAATCAAACGTTTTTTAGCTGTCAAACGTCATGTTGCGACAGCAGGACGGGTAACGGGCGGACTAAAAATGATCAAAACCTAGGTTCGAATCCCACTTGTCATGGGCGCCTTCTTTTTTTTTAATTTTTAAAAATATTTTTTTATAACTTTAAAAAAATTATCTAGCAAGGCTCGGTTACCCAGGTACTTATGAAATTATACGATTTATCATATACATATTATAAAACAAAGTTCCCAAAAGTTTTATGTATGTATGTGATCGAAAACCTATCAGGTTTTTTTACGGCTTTTACTAAAATATAGTGCTATTCTTTAGGTAGGTTTAAATTAAGTACATGACGGTTTTATGTAAATTTGAAAAGGATTTTTTTTTTTATGAAATATGTATCTCTATTTCTCTTGTTCCGTGTGGTATCCAGCTGAGTAAAATAGATCACCCTCTTTCATACCGAGGTGTCGATAAATTCAAGAAGTTGACGTCAGGCAGATGGCCGGTCGTAAAATGCGTAGCCAAATCATGTTATGCCGATCCCACTTAGAGTGGGAAATGGGCAGGAAGATGTGAACGTACATGTCATATCGGCAGGTCGTCAGACCACCTCGTAGCGGATATATTATATTTACACAACGTTTTTCGATGTAAAGCCCATATTCTAAAACTTTAGAACCCCAACGCCCACGGATTCTACGTGCTATTTGCCCCATCCATTGTCACTTCAATTTTGCCATATTACTCATATTGGTCTGCGGACCTCCTCGTTCCTGATTTGAGCACGTAGAAATACTTTAAGCATAGGTCACACCATTTCCCGCTACATTACTCTGATTTTTCTCTCGAGGGCCATAGTCAGCGACTTAGTTTATGCATACCATATTATTACTCGGGCTACGAACTTCGTATCATGTTACATATCTTCGCCATAATATACATTCAGGCGGAAGTATTAAAAGCAAGTAATGCCCATAACACCATAGAATTTGCCGTCGACGATACAAATAATAAAATAACACGTAACTGCGCGATAAGGGGACGGGCGGTCGTAAAAAAAGAATTACGCCGTTATATCTTGTCTGAAATACACTTTATCTGCATAAAAAGATTTTGTATGGCCAGTTATTGAATACAAAATGTTAGTTTATGAGTTAACTAGCTTGTACCCGCAACTCCGTACACGTGGACTGTAGTTTTGGAATAAATCTTCTGGGCTTCTGGAACTCACCAGTCCTGCATATATCTCCATTACATAAATGAGATCGATCCGGGAAGTCTAAGAGAGATTTTTCGTTTTCTCGAGAGCGTAGTTGACAGAGCACAAAAACCGAAATATATAAAAACTTTCTTAAAATAACTCTTTCGACGTAAGTCAAGCAACGTGATATAGAACCTTCTTTAAATTACAGATTTGACTAGAATAGGACATCGTAAATAAAAAAAACTTTAATAGGTTGATAATAGACAGCGGTAAGAAATGAGGGTGGAACTATTCTATTCAGTCGGATATCACGCGGCGTCTGTCCGGAGTAATATGGATGATATTTGTTGCAATTGAAGACTATAAACCGATCTAATATATTATAGGATAAATAAAAATTGTTCTTCCCCCGCGAGCATTAAAATAACAAAGTAAGTAATTATTATTATCTTCCTGCCCTTATCCCACTCTAAGTGGGGTCGGCACAACATGTTATAAACATGTTGTCACATGATTTGGCTACGTATTTTACGACCAGCCGCCGGCCTGACGTCAACTTATCTTAGTCGTATTTTACGACACCTCGATAAGAAAGAGGGTGGTCTATTCTACTTAACCGGATGCCACACGGTGAGTCAACTTACCTTAGTCGCCTTTTACGACACCTCGGTGAGACATGAGGGTGGACTATTCTACTCAGCCGGATACCACACGGCGGAACAAAGTAAGTAATTGTGTGTTGGGGATTTTCCAAAATTATTCCGTGTCGTGGGATAAATTAAAAGTTCCTTTACGTGTGCGAGACGTGTAATTCCAAGTAACCGTGTACAGAGAATAATCCAGTAACAATTGAACTAACTATTTACAATAAAAATTAACTGTCATGCAAAATAATAAAACACCTGTACGATTGATATGAGCAATTGCTCTTGAAATTATTACAGGCGCTTAATAAAATATTAGTAATATCTTATATAATTAAATGTCCAAACATCCCCCCGCGCGTTGGAAGCTCGTCTTTCAACCACAAGAATCTTCGTTTGGTAACGGACAAATCTTGCTAAACGCTCGACGGAGAGTTCCGGAAGATGTTTTGATATCTGCCACCCTACTTATGCCATCCGCACCAGGATATAAGGTAACAATGCGCCCCAGCTTCCATTTGAGTGGCGGCAATTGATCCTCTTTTAATAAAACAAGGTTGCCAATTTTTAGTGGCTCCTGTTTTGATCGCCACTTACATCTTTGCTGTAATTCAGAGATGTATTCCTTGCTCCAGCGAACCCAGAAATGCTGTCGGAATTGCTCTATCCTCTGAAATCTTGATAAACTTGATGTGGCACAATCAACATAATTTGATGCTGGCAATGAAGTAAGAGGCCGGCCAATAATGAAGTGGCCAGGTGTTAACGGCATCATATCACTCGGGTCTGTAGATAATGGTGTGAGCGGACGAGAGTTCAGGATAGCTTCTATTTGTACCAACACAGTGTTAAGTTCTTCATAGCTTAAATGACAATTTCCCAATACTCGTCGTAAGTGGAACTTAATAGACTTAACGCCCGCTTCCCAGATACCACCGAAGTGAGGACTATGTGCTGGCGTAAAATGAAAGTTGACACCTTCATGTGCAACATTTTCAGATACTGAATTGCAATTACTTTTTAAAAATTTACCGATTTCGTTATAAGCACCAACAAATGATGTCCCATTATCCGAGTAAATGTTTTTAGGTTTGCCTCTGCGTGACATAAATCTTTTTAATGCCGAAATAAAAGTTTGACTGGTTAAGTCACCCACTAACTCTATGTGTATTGCCTTAGTAGTGAAACATATGAAAATTGCAATGTACACCTTCAAAAGCCGACAACCTCGGCCTTGACGACTCGCAGACAAAATCGGCCCTGCGTAATCGATGCCTACATTTTCGAAAGGATACCCACCCGGTTGTAAACGTTCAATGGGCAGGTTACCCATGAGAGGGGCAACAATCTTACCTCTCATACGATTACATCGCACACAACTCTGATAACACGACTTTGCCAAATTTCGGCCACCTATAGGCCAATAGATTTCGCGAATAGACGCCAATAAAAGTTGAGGCCCTGCATGCATTAATCGTGTGTGCTCGTACTTAAACAACAACTTCGTAAATATATGAGTGGACTGTATGATAATTGGGTGTTTCTTATCAAAAGAATACTCAGAGTTGTTTAAGCGACCACCCACGCGCATTATTTGGTTCTCATCCATGAAAACAGTGAGCTTATTTAGTGGGCTGCTTTTAGGTAAATTTTTATTATTTAATAGCAACTGATACTCAGAAAACGATTCTTTTTGAGAAAGTTTAATAATTAAACGCAACGAGTTCTGTAACTCAGTAGCAGTCAAGTTGATGTCACAGACAGACAGTTTTTTACATTTATTAATAAATCGCAGAACGTATGCAACAGTTCTATGCAAACGTAAATAATTTGAAAACCGATTAAAATCAATTAAATTATTCGAATAATTTATCGTTACATGTAATGTAACATCACGAGTTTCAGGAAGTAAATTCGAATCACCACAAACAGGATTCGATGGCCACTGAACCTCATCATTTTTCAAAAAGTCAGGACCGGTCCACCACAACTCACATGACCCTATTAAAGCAGGGTCTACACCACGCGATATTAAATCAGCTGGATTTCGATCCGTTGGAACGTGCCGCCAGGTACATTTGCCCGAAACCTCTAAAATTTCCGCAACCCGATTACGTACGAACGGTTGTAATTTAACGGGCAACATTTGTAACCAACCCAATACAATTGTTGAGTCAGTCCAAAAGAAAGTTTTACGTACTTGAATCCGCAGCGATTTGATCACCTTGGCATACAAACGGACACCAGCTAACGCGCCGCAAAGCTCGAGTCTGGGTATTGTGGTAGGTTTGAGGGGTGCCACTCTGCTTTTGGCTAATAGTAAACTAACGAGAACATCCCCGCGTTCGTTTGCACTGCGCACATACACACAACTACCATAGGCGAGTTGCGAAGCGTCTGTAAAAATATGCAAGTCAATGTATAAATAATTATCACAAACGATACGACGAGCAACACGCAAATTATTTAATATTGGCAAACTGTTTGCTATCTCTGCCCAGAGCTTATCTATATCACGTGGCAGTCGCTCATCCCACGACAACTTATAAAGCCATAACTTTTGTAACAAGATTTTCATTGTAACTATACATGGGGCCAGTAACCCTAACGGATCAAAAATCTGAGCTATAACTGAAAGAATAGTTCTTTTAGTAATTTCAGTAGGAATATTACAATTAATTTTAAAATAAAAGTTATCTAACAAATTGTCCCAGTATAAACCTAAAGTCTTGTCACATTCACGAGCGCCTATATTCAAATCAACACAAGACTGATCTGCTTGACTTGGAACTATAAATGAATTATTTGACTTCCATTTACGAAGTGACATTTTAGCGGCGGCCAATTCATCAGTAACAATTTTCTTTATTTCTAAAACCTCTTCTAAAGTGTCTCCACCTGTTAATAAATCGTCCACGTAGAAATCGTGGATGATAATCTCGCTTACACGTTTATCCATACATTCCAAGCCTATTTGTTTTAAGCACCTGGTGGCGAGAAACGGAGCACTAGCTGTATCGTATGTAACGGTGTTTAGAACAAAACACTTAAAGGGCTCTGAAGGGTTATCACGCCAGATAACCTGCTGCAAGCATCTATCATCTGGATGTACCATCACGTTGCGGTACATCTTTTCCACATCGCCGGCTAATATAAATTTGTGGCAACGAAATCGAAACAAAATAGACAATAAATCATCCTGAATAGTAGGACCAACCATGAGGATAGTATTCAGTGATATGCCGGACGTCGTAGGACTGCTGGCGTTGAATACTACTCGTAGCTTCGTGGTGGAACTACTTTCGCACACGACCCCGTGATGTGGTATAAAATAACCAGTATTACATAAGTCATTATTGCTTGCCGACATATGTCCTAGTTTTAAATACTCGGACATAAATTCGTAATATCGGTCGCTATATATTTTATCTCTCCCAAGTCGTTTCTCTAAAGAAACAAGACAATGCTTGGCGCGCTGCAAGGAATCACCTAAAACTCCCGGAGATTGTTTTAGTGGTAACTTAACGCAAAATCGACCGTTTGAAAGTCGCGTCGTGTTTTTAATAAAATGATCCTCGCAAGATTGCTCTTCCGCAGAATATGGTGACTTATGGCCAACCTCCTCGAGCTGCCAAAAACGCATTAATTGAGCTTCAATGTCACCATCACGAGAGGAGTGATCGAACGCTGTAAAATTGCATTTAATTGGAGATGACAAATGACGCGATAAATAACTATTATTAACGGGCCCTGCGATGACCCATCCGAGCCGCGTTTCACATAATAAGGGCTTACCTTGTCCGAGATTAATTTTTTGGGAACCTAAGATATCCCAAAATAGATCAGCGCCTATAATGATATCAATCTCAGAAGGAGTGTGAAACGTAGGATCGGCTAAATTAATATCGCACGGAATATTTAATTGTGAAATGTTCACCTGACTGCACGGAACGTGGTCTGTAATTGATGGCAAAACAAAACAATTAATATTCGATTTCAAATTATTATTTAAAGATCGCATCGATACTCGGCACATATCACGAACGTGTGAAGTGGCATTATTAACACCGAGTATAGATTTATTTATCTGAATGCGTGGTAAATTCAGCTTGCTACATAAACGCCTCGTCATAAGGCACGATGTGCTACCGCTATCCAACAGCGCGCGCGCAGTGTGCTCGCGATTATTATTATCATAAACTCTTATTAATGCAGTGGACAACAACACATCTCGATTATGCGGAGGAACGCAAGCCGATAACGCGACGCCAGTACTTAACTCGCCGCTCGACAATGCGGACGGAACAGGTGTAGTGAGGCCGCCCGCGGTAGTACTCCCGACACTGCGTCTTGAATTGTTAGAAACATGAATGAGACTATTATGTTTACGCTTACAAATTTTACAACCAGGTTTCTTACAATTATTAGAAAAATGACCTGAACGTAAACAGTTGTAGCACAGTTTATAATTTGGTAATATTTCTAATCTCTGTTCGACAGACAAACTTAAAAATTGAGAACAACCAGCCAAGTAATGGTCACCGTCACATTTCGGACATCGTTTTGGTGGAGATGAACTATTTTGTACACCCCCCGAGTGCGACTGTGGCGAAGTAATTGTCACCATACTCCTACCTTTATTATTATTATTTGTTCTCACAGAGGAATTTTGGTTACGGGATAATTCTAGGGTTTCAAGCAAATCGGCACGATTTCTTACAAAATCAATAAATAAATTTAACGAAACAGTCTGTTCCTTATCTAGCCGACTTTTATATTCTTCCCATTCGCGATAAGACTTAGAATCCAATTTATGAGTCATAATATGTATTAATAATGTGTCCCAATATTGAACGGGTTCACCCAACGCCTCTAAGGCTCTTAAGTTTTTGTTAATTTGATCAACAAGACGTTTTAAGGTACTAGACGATTCTTTACTAATAGCTTCAATATTAAACAACGATGTGACATGATTTTGAATCAATAACCGTTTATTATCGAACCGCTGACATAGCAAGTTCCAGGCCACCGTATAGTTATTGGCTGAAACATCAATTGACTTTATTACGATAGCCGCAGTATCCACTAAACAAGCTCGAAGATAGTGAAATTTATTAATTTCGTCTATGCTATCATTAGTGTGTATGAGACTGGTAAATGTATCACGGAATTCCAACCAGTTCTCGTATGTTCCACTATACTTCGGCAATGTTATAGCCGGCAACTTAACCAGATTACGATTATTATTGTTACTACACGATGAAAGTTGATCACTATTATTATCATTACTCTTACAATATTTAGACAAAATTTGTTGTGACCTTGATATGAGAGAAAAATATAAGGTTTCAAACTCATTTCTTTCTTCTAATTGAATTGACATGTCATCAGCAATACATTCTAATTTAGTTTGAATGTCATCATAATTTTGATATAAAGATTCTATCTTACCGACTCGTAATTGCAGTTCATTCACTTGTAATTGGTTTAAAGATCCGCTTAAAGTGTTCAAATAATTAGAAAACGTTGTTAAACGTCCTTTAAAACTTGCCCGTTTTTTAATCAACTCCTTTTCCTCTCTGTCGGTCATTCTGGGAAACGTACGTTATGCCTGGAATGTGATATAATACAGGGATTACAATCAGTATACAAACACTATAAAAAATACCTAATCTCAAACGAGTACAATAGGTATTTATCCTGTAAACTGTACTGCACTGTACACCAAATACAACGAAAAAGTTATTATTATAAACAATTGTTTTATATTATTATAAATAACGTCTACAAAAAGAAAACGTAAATCGCCCCGATATGATATTACGAGTAAATTTTGTTACTATAAAATAATATTAATAACTTAATACAGTCTCAAAATGACACTAAACGTAATTACTCAAAAAATATAACTTTTAATTACATTAATAGGAAAGTACATAAATTATGCGTGTTTAAAAAAACTAACGAAAATGGCAAAGAAATAAAAAAGGTTTTACTTATGTAAACTAATAAATAACTACTAAACAATAGTATACATAATTAAATAAACAGTAAAAACCTATTACGCCTTTTTACGTTAAACAAATGAATTATCTAACCACGCTTATACTATAACAAGTAAACAATATGGTACTAACCTTATCACAAACACGAAATAATAAATAATCACTACCTGAATGCGAGTAATGGGTTAACGATTGCAAAGATTTAAACGAATTAATCACTTAACACCATGTGGATAATCTTCAATGTCCATGTTGTCTCGTCATGTCGGCAGATGATTTCGGAAAATATTTGATTCCTCTTGATAATAGTTAAATTATCATTTATATATAGTTATCCTTAAAATCCGGTTCGATCCAGGACCAATGTTGGGGATTTTCCAAAATTATTCCGTGTCGTGGGATAAATTAAAAGTTCCTTTACGTGTGCGAGACGTGTAATTCCAAGTAACCGTGTACAGAGAATAATCCAGTAACAATTGAACTAACTATTTACAATAAAAATTAACTGTCATGCAAAATAATAAAACACCTGTACGATTGATATGAGCAATTGCTCTTGAAATTATTACAGGCGCTTAATAAAATATTAGTAATATCTTATATAATTAAATGTCCAAACATTGTGGGTTATATTATAGAGGGTTTAACATTAACACATTACTTAACTCAAATGCAGACGTAAGTACGGCTTGTATTAACTTAGTCAAACAAAGTTAAAGACGTATAGTTATTCCTTCCACGTAGCTACAAAGACTGTGGCCCCAAAAGGATTATGGAGTAACGTCCAGGATCTGGAATAGAGTTATGACGGGATATCTTGCAGCGGCGATAAAGTGAATTATGCAGACAACTGCAGCGATACTTTGTTCCCGGCCCTCGAGAGCGTGGTGCGGTTATGGTAGGTTATAACGCGGTTTAGTGTGTACATTGTACAGAAATAAAATACCTAATTCTTGTAAGGGATATAACATAAAATACTATATCGGCGATAACTTTTTTAAATCCTGTCAAATATAGTTTTTTATATTACTGAAAAATTGATTTACTTTCTCCCACATATTAGCCCGGTACAAAGCTTCAATTGCACCATATTTTGCTACTGGTAGTCCGTGGTTTATGTGAAACGTTAACTTCCATAGAGACCTCGATCCTTCCTCCATTACTCATCTCTTTAGGAGACTTTGTTATTTTAATAAGTACATATAGAAGGTAAAGATACTTTTAATATTAAAAAATTATAAGTTAAATAAAATAAATAAAAGTTATAGTTTATGTCATATATATATTATATATGTTAAAAATTAAGATAAAAATATAATAATTATTTAAATATTTATATTTATTTATTTGTTATGTTGTACAAAAAGTACTAAATAAAAAAGAATGTATTTAATTTTTACAACAACTTTGTTTAATATTTATTCTGTGATATATTTTGAATATATGCTCTGTTTACTAAGCATTACACATTTTAGAGATAATTATATCTTCAACAAATTAAATTCACAGGAGTCACTTCAAGTCATACTCTGAAGTTACTCTTTCAACTCTCTCTCACTATCTATCTCTCCTCTTTCTGTATGACTATCGCTTTAAAATCCGCTTTCCGCTCGTGCGTGACCTCATTACAAAACTACTCTCGCGGGACTCCTAATGCAGACTTACACCGATGCGCAGTGTACGTTCAATTTAAACTTTAATATGCAGCCCACTGTACCTCCAAATTGGAATTAATGATCTGTACTCTCAATTTGCTTTATATTTTTATAACCAACATTTTTCATAAAGTTGTTGGGTGTTGTATTTGTTCATTCGCGGAAAGTTTCCTTAAAGAATTATGTTGAAAAGATTGATTCAGTAGAGTTTTATAAAAAAAAGACATTTAAATTTGAATAACATGATATCGTACCTTCTTCGTTTTTGAGTAAAATTTTTGATAGGTAGTTTTTTATTCAGTCAACCCACTTTAACCATTTTTATGGTTATCAAAATACTATATTACGCTTTTAATCTTTCGCTGGCAATTGCTTGTTAACTTAAAACTCTTTGTCACCATTATTATTCACCAAAGTAATTTCATTTTACGCATATGTTTCAAATGTGTTGACCAAGCAAAAACGCCAGTTGTAACAGTTGATAAAGCATTCGTTAACCTCCTGTTAACCGCAAAGTCAAATTGCCTTCTTTAACATATGGCACGCACGAAAACGGGGCGCAGAAAAAATGCTTGCGAATTTGCCAAGGAGGCCGTTTTATTTCATTGTAATCGTGTTACATCATTAAAATTTAATATTCAATAAACATTTTGTATTACAATAACGTAAAAATAATGCGACCTCTTCAACACAATTTACATAAAGTGGTAATGTACTATTACCACTTTATGTAACCTTTTAGTAAAAACCTTATAAAAATCCGTTCAATCAATTTCGAGAAAATCGATTACATATTGACAGGCAACTTTTGGGTACTTTGTTAATAAGTATAGATCTGTAATAATTTTTTGTTACATAACATTGCCTTATTGAGATGGAAGGTATGTTACTGTGAATTAATTAATATTTCTTACAGTCCTTAAAAACAAGCTTACGATACTTAAGTGATACGATGTGTGTTATTTCGTTCAATCTTGTACTTTTGTGATTCCATACCTTCTGTTTTGGTCACACAGAAAAACTCTTCCGATAGCTTGCTAAAGACGACTCTAAGCATTCTCAAGAGGTCAAATTTTCAATTAATAAGCTGGCATTGAATATATACTTCGACAACTTTAGACAAGTTGCGATAATAGACGAAAAGATTTTGCATACCTTTACCAAACGCTAGCCAAATTCAAAGCTCACAAACTGCATTTAACCGGCGTACTTAATCTTCGACAGGTCGCAAATTTCATTTATCTGGACTCCAGTATTACACACAATGGCTCCTTAGACTTAAAAATCCGAAGACGCATTGGCATGGCAAAGTTAGTGTTTCAGCTGCAGAAAATATGGCGAAACCGCAAAATTTCGGGAAAACAAAAATCCACCAGGTACGAACACTCATATTCTCTTATCTATATGCTTCTGAGACATGGACCTTCAATCTGCTGACAGGAAACGCATTGATGCCTTTGAGTGGTGCTGGAATTAAATGCCGGGCGTGTCTTGGACTGAGCACGGAACCAATGTATGACCAGTTAACCAAGTCGCTTTCCATCAAAGTTAAGCTAAGTTATGCGATCATCTTTTGTGAAACAGTTTAAAGGTCAATATCAAACATTTGGGCACTATACAAATTATCCTTGCAGTACCGACTTCAAATTCAGATTCAGTACCGAATTTCGATTCATATGTAAAAATAGCTATGATTAGGTAACGATTGACATAACCTCTAAGAGGTTTAAAGATAAAAATAAGAAAAAAAATCCATGTCCTGGATGCTTTACATGTTGCCGGAAATCACGAGACCTGGAGTTCAAAGATCAGTCACAAAGTGAACCTAGATCACGACCCTCACTGCGAATAACGATGCAAGCAGGAAGGTCCCAAATTCGGAACGAGATTAATACGACCAAAATCCGTAACGTAGTTTTGCAAAATTTTAATGCAGAAAATTATAGTTTATATCAGATTTTATTGCGGCACATCAGTGCATAATATAGGAGCGTATTGGAACAGACACCATCTGGCCCGCGACGCTAGCACCAGCGTTTTATGGAGGGCCCGTGGCGCGAATTGCAACTAACTACAACAGGTTGGAAACATACAGTTGCTTATTAGGTGTTTCAACTTTATGGATCAATCTTTAATATTTAAATAAGTTAATCTTGTATGTATATATATTTTTTCGGAATCTCGGAAACGGCTCAAACGATTTTCGTGAAATTCAGCATGCAGGTTTTGGAGGGGAAAAATCGATGTAGCTAGATTTTAATAACCTAATTTTATCCCTGTTTTTGGGCATTGAAAAAATACAATTCAATATGTAAAACGATTTTCATGTAATTTAGTATGTAGGGCGACATTCGATCTAGCTTTGTTTGGTTGTATAAAAAGTTATTTTATCCCTGTTTTGAGGCACTGTAAAACTGTTATAATATAATTTTAAACATAGGATAACTAGACTGTCATTTGTAAAGTTGTATAGTTCAGTGGAGTAATCGGGCGGCCTAGAGGAGTAAAAAAACCCGGTATCGAGCCTCACCTGTCCAATTATTTTTACTTTATTTTTCAAGATTCATCTCCTAAAAAAATACCAAGGAAAGCTCGGTCACCTAGGTACTTTTTAATTATTCATTCATCACCATCAAAATTCACACTTTTACGTATCAAACAACTAGTATTTTGGTAAGTAAGTGGTATTTATTTGTCACAATAACTTTGATATTAAGCTACGAACATTGACAGATGAAATGAATCATCATTAAATTAAGACAAAAATAAAAAAAACAATACTCATTTAAAATAACGCCTTTATATTTAAAATTTATATTATATTAAAATATTTTATTAATTCTTTGGAATATAATATTAAAAAAGTAAAATAACAGCCTGTTACTATCCCCATGCTGGGCATACGCCTGCTCTCTCCATTTTTGGAGAGAAGGGTTGGAGCTAAGACTTATCTCGCTGTTCCAATGCGGATTGGTAGGTTACACATATCACCAGAATTCTCTAGAGATATGCAGGTTAATATAAATTCTTTAATATAAATAATTTGAATCCGATTATATTATTTTAATAACAAAGGAAATAATTTAAAGCGTGCAACGAGAGGATAATATCCAATATACGTCATACGGTCATCGTTGTATTCAACCGCCTTTGTTTTAGGTAAGAATTAAAGTCAAAAAATAAAAAAATAAAATATATTTTATTGAGTTAAAAAAATGATAAAAACAAATAAATTGAAACATTTGGTGAGTATAATGTCAGTATCCCGATGTGCAAGGGAAGTCAACTCTGGAGTGTTCGATCTCAGCCGCGGCGCGGAACCATAAAATCTGACACACCCTGATCGACTTGATAGCAAAATATTTTGGGGTCTTAAATTAATGCTCGTATTAGTGTATCAGTTACTATTACACCTGATACCCAACGCATAACACCAGCATCATCCTCACGCCTTTATCCCACTCTAAGTGGGGTCGGCAAAACATATAAAAAATATGCTATAAATATGCCACATGATTTGACTACGTATTTTAAGACCAGCCACCTGCCCGACGCCAACAAACCTCAGTCGCCTTTTACGACACCTCGGTAAGAAAGAGGGTGGTCCATTCTAATCAATCGAATACCAAACGGCGGGTCGAGTAATCTTAGTCGCTTTTTACGACACCTCGGTAAGAAATTAGGGTGGTCTATTCTACTCAGCCGGATACCACACGGCTTCACAACACCATAAAGCAAATAAAATTTCAACAAATTATTATCCACAAAATTCCATATTTGCATAACAAATTTTATCATAACAGCCTTTTAAAACTAATATAATAAAAAAACTAACTGTTTTCTATATTTGAATTGCTAGTATTAAACGCGCTATATTTTATGTTATTTAGGGGTGTCGTAAAAGGCAACTAAGATAAACTGACCCACCGTGTAATATCCGGTTGAGTAGAATAGACCACCCTCTTTCTTACCGAGGTGTCGTAAAATACGACTAAGGTAAGTTGATATCAGGCAGGCGGCTACTCGTAAAATACGTAGCCAAATCATGTGACAACATGTTTATAACGTGTTATGCCGACCCCCACAACAAGGAAAAGTGAACACGTGAACAAGTGAACACGTGGAACAAGGGTAGGAGGATAATGATGACAAATTATTTATATTATAAATATTTATTATCAATACGTAGTACGATATTGACCTATACTATTGACGTCATCGCGATAATCCCATCCTGGATCATCCCTGCTCAACCCAGGATGACCATAAGGACTTTGAAATTCATGAAAGCTAGGCCTCGGCGAACTTGAAGACAAAGTTTTTCTTTGAGTACTTTTGTATGTTGAAAACTTTGGCCTAGACTGTTTTAGTTTCTCACGTAAATCAGCACCAAAAAGGTAATCGTCCCTAATTTGGGTTTCAATTATGGGTACAATGTCCCTATGAACGCAATGTTTAATAAGGTCTATTCTACTTTGTGTTTCCATGTAATGTAGATCGGCAAGCAATTTACAACCATCGCTGAGTGCTTCCATTGCTTGTTTTAAGTTTTTATCGTTATCGAGAATAATAAGTGTCATCGCTTTGCTTACGGCGGCGATACCCTTACCTAATTGATCTTGTCTTGCGGCTATTTTGTCATCGCGATTTTTCCCCCTTATTAATGGTTCAGTTTCGTCGTTTAATACGGGAGCCTTTAACCATTTACAATTCTGTGGAAAAGTGTAATCGGCTAAAAGCTTTGATTTTCTATTTCTGTCTAAGCCCTTGCACAAAATTGGCATCCACTTGCTAGCCAGTTTTTCATGGATATTGTCACCATAATTAGGGTGTCTGTGTTCCTCGTTAACAACATCATCCTTATCTAATACTGACAAAAGATCAGAGCCCTGTATCGTTTTCTTAAGAGGTTGCGGCGATGGAGCAGCTGGTTGGCTCGGCCCAGTTATTAATATTCGTTGAGGCTGGAGAGGCCGTGATGGTCCCGGCTCAACTATTGAAACTTCCGGTTGAGTTCCACTAGTACCGGCATCTGTGTAAGATACAAAAATTAAAAATAAGTGCTACAAATTCCGCTTTAGTGACAAGAAATATAGCAGCTTGAGTAGAAAGTTATTCGTATTTCACATTTTGAACATTTTTCTTGTTAATGAAACAATTAAAATTTAAGTTTAAAATCTAAGTACAAAAAACTTAAAAATATACTATGTTTTTGTGGAAAACGCGATACTTTACTAAATGAACTTTATTAAAACTTTACTTTAAAATGCAATACTTTACTACATTTATACTTTAAATAAAAACACGTTTGCCCATGTACACTTGTATACTTAAGGGCAGCTTATGACATTTTTTCCTTATTGTTTAGGATGAATTCAATATTTTTATATAGTCAAAGTCGATTCTGACTAAATTATTTATCGCTATGCAGCGTCCGACGTCATAATTTTAAAAAGTTTGACAAAATCGACAGTTACTTTATTTAAATTGTTAACAACCTTTTTTTCTACATTTTTCGAAACTTTGATAGATCATCCGGAAAGCTCTTTAACAAAATATACATTTTATAATTATATCATACTGTTAGGAATCCAGATTTCTAAGCTGTGACAGCCTAATAAGACAACGGTTGACGTCATTCGTTCTCTTTTGGCGTGCGGCATTCGTAGGAGGTAGTCGTGTTTGTATGACCTCTTTTGTATATCGTGTTATTAGAATCTAACCTCAAATAATCGCTATTCGTGATAGGAGCACTGAGTTTCTCACCAGTTCTTCTCAAGTAGATTAGTGTTCTGAACTGGTGGTAGAATCATTCTGTCGTTGGATGTTGTAGTGAAATGTGTTAGTACACAGTAGGTGTTAGGCGTGATTCCTTAAACGCATTCGTTTATTTAATTTATTATTCATTTAAAATTAATTTTAGACTTAATTTCTAACAATACTATTAACAGAATCACTTATAGAATTAGGCGGTACTTTGCGGAGATCCATAATACAAAAGTAATAACAAAATTATTTTGTTATAATCCGCGATGAAGTGAAATAGAAAATATATATAATGCTAAATGTAGAGTGGAAAAACCGTTTTCATATCTGATACATGCAGGATTCGCAAAAATACTGCTCAAACATCTACCACCGCCACCACAATACGCAAGCACTACGAAGCATAATCAAGAGATAGACTCCACGACAAAATCGCAAAGGAAACGATGGTTGAGTTTGCGATAGTGAACATGTGTAGTGCTTCCGTATTGTGCGGAGGTGGACGTTTGTGCCTTTTTTTACGAATCCTGCATGTATCAGGTATGAAAACGGATTGTCCACTCTACATTTAGTATTATATATATATATTCCATTTTACTTCATCCCAAAATAATTTTATTATTACTTTTGTATTATGGATCTCCGCCAAGTACTGCCTAATTCCAAGGCTCCAACGATTTTCCTAAAATTCTGGATGTAGGGGGTTTTGGGGAAGGAAAATCAATCTAGGTCTATTTAAAAAAATCACGTGTTATCCCTGTTTTTGGGCACTGAAAAACTACTAAAATAGGAATAGAGAGCAAATGATATTTGACCTGTCAAATTCAAAGCTGTGATAGCCTAAAGTTAACGCGCAAACCAAAAAAGGTCAAAACCTGGGATCGATTCCCACATGTCACCCGGCGCTTTTTTTATTGCTTTTTTATATCTTTTAAATAACCAGGCAAGGCTCGGTCACCCAGAACAAACAAACACCACATCCGCAAACGATAAAACTGACAGACATAAAAATATTCATCGTCGTTTCCAATATTTTCCAATATTTTCCACATTTTCTTGACCAGTGTAGACTTGTCGGCATATCAGCTTACTTATCGGAATTTCTGATTCACTTTTCGACATGTCGGGTTCTTTTATCGGAATTTCGGTTTCATTTGTCGGCATTTCGGATACTTTTTCGGAGTTTCGGATTCACTTATCGGAATTTCGGATTCACTTGTCAGAATAGTTGGCATTTGATTTAAGTTTTCTATATGTATATTTTTGATCAAAAAAATCAATCTGATTGTTACTTTTTTATTATTATTATTAATATGAGTCTCCTATTATTTTATTATCTATTTTTATTTATTATCTATTATCCTTTTATCCTATTATATTAATTTATTATTCTCCTGCCCTTATCTCACTAAATGGTGTGGTACAATGTGTTATAAAAATGTTGTCACATGATTGGTCTTCGTATTTTACGAGCGGCCGCCTGCTTGACATCAACTTACCTTGGTCGTATTTCACGATACCTCGGTAAGAAATGTGGATGGTCTATTCTGCTCAGCCTAATACCACACGGTGGGTCAACTTACCTTATTCGCATTTTACGACACCTGGGTCGGAAATGAGGGTGGTCTATTCTGCTTAATCAGATACCACACGTCATTATCCTATGATAAAGTAATGCTATTTTATAATTTAAATCTGTTAATTAAACAAATATATTTTATTTTGCTTAACAGTAAATGAAGGTTATAGTCCTACCCAAAGTTCAAATTATGGTATCTTTAGGTAGATCCACGTTCTAACAAAAAAATGAATAAATAAAATTAAAACAGATAAATAAAAATTAACTGATTTTATTTTGTTTAATCAATGTAGTCATGGAATATTTAAAAATGTATCTTAAAAAAATATATTCATTAAAATGAAGGAATTTCCATTTTTGTCTATTTGTTTTAGCTAAATAAAAGGAAAATAAATAGTTATTGAAGTATTAAAGAAAACGATAAGATCAAACCCCGAACAGATAAGAATGAGTTTTTCTGTAAAAAAAAACTCATTTTACAATTATCAGTTAGACACATAAAAAATTTTTGGGTGTCTAACTTATAATTGCAATTTATCACACCCCTTTCAGTGAAGAAAAACATCGTAAAGATATCTCTAGCGAATTCTAGGGATATGTATAACCTACCAAACCGCATTGGAGCAGCGTGGTAGGTCCTAGCTCCAACCCTTTTCTCCAAAAAAAGGAGAGAGAAGGACTAAGCCCAACAGTGGGACAGAAATAAAAATTGGTAAAATGAGAAAGGTACTTAGTAACCGTCATATCAAGATTCCACTTCGTGTAGGTCTTCTACAATGCTATATCTGGCCTCTACTTCTATAGGTGAGTCCTGGACCGTAAAAGAGTATCTCAGGAAACGTATAGAAGCATTCGAAATGTGGGCATACAGACGTTTTGGTCGTGGACCCAAAAAGTGACCAACGAGAACGTTCTAAGGCGAGTTGGACAAAAATGCAAACTTTTCCCAATCATCAAACAACGCAAAGTTGCATACCTGGAAAGTTCCGAAAGCGAAAGATCTGGGAGTGGACTGGAATTAAGAACGCTCCCGAACTCTTCCGAAGGCCACGGATATGACGGCGAATGCTGAGCTGACCAACCTCCACTAGTTGGAGAGGCACCAAAAGCAGTTTTACTTTGGTGAAATCGCTAATCTATTTTTATTTACCTCCACTGTTGTGTGGTAGCTCGATGATCTGGACAGTTTTTGGTGTTTTACGTTTTTTCTCTTTCTCTCTCAGCTTCTTTATTTGTTCTTCGTAGAATTCTATTGTATTTTCGCGTTTAGGCATTTCAATAAAATTAATGACTGTCTGATATGTTATCGTGATGGCCTGAGTTTTATAGTTCTTTGTTATAGCAAATTATCTTCACTAGCTTCCACTTAAAAGGACGTATAAATTCTTTCACGTACAAAGGGCTAATGAATTTTAAATTATTTGCGCATATTTATAAGATATATGATATGTTATCGCTTGTTATTTATCATTTAAGTGCTAAATTATCTTATCGTAATGTTAGCAGTCCTATCACAGTTCGATTACTTATAACATTTCGGTATTTGTTTATTAAGAACTTTATGACATGCAATATGATGGGTAAAATCTTTAATATATTGTCTTTAATATTGAAATGAGTTTATTTTTTTTTCCGGAAACTCGGAGACGGCTCCAACGATTATCCTGAAATTCAGCATGCAGGAGGTTATGGGGAGGGAAAAATCGATCTGTCTAGGTTTTTTTTATTTACAAAAATATAGTTTTATTTCTCTTGTAGGGCTCACTTACAACTCTTTAGAGTAATGTGAAGATTTTGATTTCGTCTGATCGAGTCTCGTGCGTACGCGCGCAGTGAACGGACGCGTATTGTTTATGTGAACGTTATCGCTGCGCGTATCGCGTGAGACGCAAAGTTCGCCAGTTTCGGTTAACGCCCCTGCACCCCTGCCACCGGCGCCAGTTGTACTCGCCGCGACCCGTGTTGCGGCTCGAGGAAGCGGTTGGCAGCGCATCGCGTGCACCTGCTCCGCCGAAGCTGCCCGGACGCAGCGATCTGCACCGCCTTTCGTTGCAAAGACGTATGCAGACGTGCCCACAGTGACACCACCACGCGGGCGCCTAGCTGGGCCTCCCCCAGGAGTCTCACCCGGCTGGGTTGCACGCGCCGAGGGTGCGCGGAGCTGCACTCGCCCATTTTTTTTTTTTTTTTTTTTTTTTTTTTTTTTTTTTTTTTTTTTTTTTTTTTTTTTTTTTTTTTTTTTTTTTTTTTTTTTCGAATATGACTAATGCTGTTAGCCCTAATGGCTTTGACAGCGTCACCGATAAGACGGGCGAGCGCTGAAGCATCGCCGAGAAGAAATGGATGATACATGCGGGTGCATTACAAGCACCCGCGCTACAGGGGGCGTCGCCTTAAGGGTGTCTCCTGCGAGACCGAACCTCGGCTTAAGGCGGCGCGTTTTTGGAGGGCTGCATCTAATAAATGACTTGGAAGAAGTCTGCGTCACGGCGGCCGCGGCAGAGGGCTGCGGCCGCTTGACACAAGCAAGCGGGGACCTCGTCTTCGCCGGCGAAGAGGCTGTTTGTGTAAATGTAATGTGTGTATCTTGTTGGATGCTGTGATAGCATCATCGGGGTCGTTAAGGACGCTCTTCGGGCGCCTGTGAATCTTGTTGGGGTGCCTGAACGCCTTATAGTTGGACGCGGCCACTATAAGGGGGTTTGGGTGGATGGACGCTTTCTCGAAGTAAGTCGTCGAGAATCGTCTGAAAAGATCGGCTATCGTGGGTAGGTCGAGATCTCTATGGAGGTTCACGTTGCGCACGAACCACGGACAGCCAGTGGCTGTACGCATGAATCGATTTTGAAGTGTCTGCAACGGACACAGTCGTGATTTCGGGACGTGCGCGAACGTGACGCTCGCATATGTCATGATGGGTCTGATGCAAGTTTTGTAAAGTGTCACTTTGTTGCGAAGTGACAGTTTACTTGCCTTGCACAGTATCGGATAGAGGCGTCCCATGGCGAACGCTGCCCGGTTACGGACAACGCGGATGTGTCGGATAAAGGATAGGGTCGGTTGGAGGATGACACCTAAGTATTTGACTTCCTTTTGCCAATCTATGTATTTGTTGTATATGGAGACTCTAGGGGGCGTCCGGATGAAGTCCATGGCTCTCCTAGATCTCGCAAAGAACATTGCTGCGCTTTTATCGGGATTAATTTCGATTCTCCACCGGCGGAACCAGCTTCCGAGCTGGTTGGTTGCTCTTTGGAGCCTATCGTTAATAGTTATGGGATCTCTACAGGTAGTATAGATTGCGGTATCGTCCGCGAACATAGCTAAGTGGGTGACTGCACTAGTTTTAGTGGAGAATCGTGGGATGTCACTCGTATAGAGCGAGTAGAGGAACGGTGCGAGTACCGAACCTTGGGGGACTCCGGCGCTTAAGGTGCGTCTTGAGGAGAGCGCACCATCAATACGATATCTGAATGAGCGATTAGTAAGATAATCGCGAATGATAAGAACGAGTCTATCGGGGATTCCTAGGTTCGCGAGTTTGTATATTAAACCCGCATGCCATACCTTATCGAAGGCTTTGGCGACATCAAAGAAGACAGTACCGGTGTACCGTTTTTTGCCGAAGCCATTGAGGACGGCTTCGGTAAGTCGGTGTACTTGTTGTACCGCGGTGTGTTTGGCGCGGAAGCCGAATTGCTCATCCGGTATGAGCTTCATCGACTCCATGAACGTTATGAGTCTAGCGAGGATTACTCGCTCGTAGACTTTCCCTAAGCTGTTGAGCAGACTGATGGGTCGATAGCTGCTCGGGAGATTACTGGGTTTTCCCGGTTTGCGAATACCTATTACTATTGCTTCCTTCCATTCGTCGGGGAAGGAGCAACCTAACAGGAGGGCATTGAAAATCAATACTAATAGGTTTATGAGTTGGTCGGGGAGGCACTTGAGTGCTTTGTTGGATATGGAGTCGGGTCCTGGGGACTTGCGGGTCTTGAGGTTTTGGATAATGGAACGGACTTCCTCTCCGGTAGTGGGAGTGAGCGGCTCGCTTTCGGGAGCCTTCGCGGATATCCTAGCCGCCGCCATTTCCACTTCCGAGTGGAATTCGGCGTGTTCGGGGTGACTGGGATTGTTTGTACATTGTCCCTCAAGACTGTCAGCCAAGCATTCGGCCTTATCGATGTCGTCAAAAGCGACCGGACGGTTTAAACGTAACAATGGAGGTGTAGCTGCACACTGGTCTCCTCTCAGGGATTTCGCCAGTTTCCAGAAAGCCAGGTGACTCGGCGAGATCTCTGAGAGTTTGTTGTCCCAGGCGGACTGACGGTTGAGGCTGAGTTTTTCTCTAACCTCTCTTTGAAGTCGCCGGAGTGTTCTCCGGTTATCGTCTGTCGGGTATGCGTCATGGGCCCTAGTGGCGGCACGTTTACGTCTAAGTAGGTCGCGTAGGTCGTCCGGTAGTCGCCCACGACCGCGGTCGTCGGGGACTTCCTTGGAGCAACGCTCGAGTGAGTCTGTTATATGTTTTGTAAGGTGGGTAACAGCGAACTTGGCACTATCCACGGAGTCTATCTTGTCAGGAATTTGATCTAGGTTGTCTGAGTTTAGGGACTGGAGTTTCCCGCCTAATTTACTCCAGTCGATTATCGTTTTCGTGGGAGGGGTCGTGGAAGTGGATTGCCCTAACTGAATTAGAACCGGACGGTGGTCCGAGTCTAATTCATGCAGGACTTCTATAGAATGTAACTGGAGAGCTACATTTTTGAAAATGTATATATCTAAGACATCTGCTCTGTTTGGATCCCCGTTAGGCGGGTATCTGGTGGGCTCGTTAGGGGCTATCACATCAAAAGCGAGGTTTGGAAGGCCGTTGAGGCCTTGGAGTATTGTGCCGTTCCGGTTGGTTCGGCGAGAGTTCCATTGGCCATGTTTGGAGTTGAAGTCTCCGGCCAGTATTACAGAGTCGCCTAGTGCGAGAAGGGTGCGGACGTCTCTTTCGAGTACCCGTTTGGTCGGACTGAGGTATACTGATGCTAGTATGATCGACTGATGGCCGGTCATACCCACCTGACAGACTGAAGCCTCCATGTTAGTGAGCTTTGGGGAATCAAGGGGGGAGCATAGGAGGGCTTTTTTGTAGTAAATGAGCGTGCCGCCTTTTTTGGATGACAGACGGTCATTTCTAATCAAACTGTAATTCGCAATATTGGGATTGCGAAATTGGGGTTTTAAGAAGGATTCTTGTATTAGAAGAATATCTATATCGTGTGCAACTACGAAATCGCGGACTTCGTCCATGTGTCTGATAAGCCCGTCTGCGTTGTACGTGACGAGCTTGAGGGAGTGGGGCTTGGCCCTACCCAGTGAGGGTTTAAGCTTAAAGCCTAGAGATGGCCTGCACCAAACTAGAGTGTTCGAGCAAGGCCATTAATCTGTTTTGAGGATTACTCCTCAGCTTGTTTGCCAAAATTGACAGCTCCGTAGTGTCAATTTTGGTTACTATATCGCAAACGAGTTTCATGTCGTCCATGAAACTCGTTGCTGGAGGGGCGGCTGTCGCTTTAGGAGCGGCAGCTCTTGTATTGGAGCTCAAGATGGCGGCGGCGGGTTTCGCTACCGTCTCCTGAGCCGGTTTTACTGGCACAGCCGGCTCGGGTGCCGGTTTCCTGTGCCAGGGGTTCGAGGTGGGGAGAGGTGCGGGGACGAACCTCTCAGCTGGTTTGGGGGCGGTACGGTCCGCCTTTTTACGGGTGGCCCTTCTGCCCCCTCGTTTTGCCCTAAGCGGGACTTTCGGGCAGCCGCGATAGCTCGCGGGGTGCCCTTGGGTCCTGCAGAGGACACAGCTGGGAGGTTCCTCGGACGGAACCGTTCTGGGGCAATCGGCAGTGCCGTGATCGCCCAGGCACTTGACGCACCTTGGTCGTGCGGTGCAGTTGCGCTGCGAGTGGCCGTAAAGTTGGCAGCGATGGCACTGCCCCATTACCCCACGCGTACGCGGCGTTTCAATACGCAGACCCGACAGTCTGCATATTGTATTGACGTTGAAGACACGCTTGCCTTCAGGAGTGAGGTCGAGGACCGCGAGACAAAGTTCATAAGGAACTTTGGTTCTATGGTGGTACATGCGGTGTACCTGCCTGATTGGGAGACCCTGGCTGAGGAGGTCGTTTTTGATATGCTCGATATCGAGCTCTACCGGGAGTCCGCGGATGACGACGCGAAGTTCGCGCTCGTCTTCTAGGGCGTACGTATGATAGCCGATCTTTTCGGCATCCAAGAGCGTCGTGAGGCGACGGTGGTCCGTTGAAGACGGACATTGTACCATTATGCCCTGGCTTGTGGACCGGGCAGAAGTAAATGGGATGGACGAACTGTCCATGCGCGGGATTAACCGGTTCCACGCGTCTTTTTCCCTAACAAATAGGGGCGGCACCTTCTCCTTCCTCTCCGTCATAGGCGAGTCTTGTATTGAGTCGGTCTGTTTGGTCGTTGTAGCCTGTGAGGCAGGCTGGGGTTTTGGGGTGGGACGCGGGGCAGGTGCACCTGCGTCGTTGGTGGCCCTTTTGGGCGGGACGGTCTTAGGAGCCTTCAGCTTTCGCTTCTGGCTCTTGGATAGGACGGCGGTGAAGCCGTCGTCCTCGTCTGAGGCGGATGACGCCGAGGGGGACGGGGACTGCGAAGCATCGGATGCTTCGGCTTCCTCACCGGACTCGGATTCCGAGTCAGTCTGTTCCTCCACTTCCATGTCAGGAGACACGGAGCGGGAACGATCTTTGGCCTTCTCCGCAGAGGGGGGAGAAGGTACCACCGGGATGCCACTCTGGCCCTGAGAGGGCGGGAGGGCTTTGGCAAGTTCCTGCAAAATGGCGGGGTGGTGCGCCTGCAGGAACGCGAAAATCGCGTCCAAAATCGGTTGCCCCGTGGGGCGCAAAGTAGGGGCCATGTTGGCCCGCTAGTGTTGGGGTGGCCTCCCTGCCGGAGGGCAGGGAGGTGTGTACCTAAGAAAAGATCTAGGTCTTAGTCTCTCTCCCTTCGGGGGAAAGAGGTGAGTACCTAAATTAAAAATTAGTGTACTTACGCACGGACGGAACCACCTACGGCAAGTGTTATGCGTGAAGCACCACACTACCTAATCGAATCACAGTAACACTATCACAACCACTTGCACAGGAACGAACAAGACACTAACAGTTCAGAGTCCTTTGGCACTTTCACAATCTAACGCGGCAGGGGCGTGAGTCAGGCGGGGGGAGCGGCAATTGGATTGCGCTCGACCGAGACATCCGCACGCTACGGCGGCGATCGATGGAATGCACTCGCCCAGGAGCGGCTCACTGAGCACCTCTGCTGCTACTCTCACAAGTAGCACAACTCACACGCGCAATACTGCGCGACCATGTCCGGTCGGGGGGAGCCCCCCCCGAGGGACCCACGTATTAGGGGGGAGCGCCCCGCGTTCACCCGTGCTGTAGTACGGTGCGACGTACGGGACAATAACATCGTCCCGTTTACGCCGATCGCACCTGCGGCAGCGACACCACCACCGCCAGCGCCTGCACCATTACCACGCTTCCGGATTCCATCCGGCGAGCGAAAATCGCCAGACTCCGCGCCTTTGTTCTCCGCCGATGTAGCTGAGCTTACATCGGGCGGCGAAGCACCGAAGCGTCCGCGGGCTGCCGACTCTTCGCCCGAATCCCTCGAGGGAGATGACAAGCGTCCGAAGACGGACCAGTCACCGGCCACCTCACTGACAACGTCGTCGTCATTCGACGTTCACCTAACAGCCGAGCAAAGGACTTGGCCCACTCCACCGCCGGCCTCCTCGCCTCGGGACGAGGGTGGCGTGCGACCGCTTGCAGAGAGCGCGTCGCAGGGATCCGTCTCGTGGCCTCGGGACTCGACGAGCTACGCCGGATTTGCTTCGTCGCCGTCTCCAATGACGATGTCCCGCCCCCCTACCCCTCAGGCCAGGCCATCCGGCTACGCCGCCGCCGCCGCGCCGCCGTCACCCCGCGCGCTCCAGCAGCGCCAGGAAGAGCTGCAGCGCCAGCAAAAACCGCAGGCCACTACCGGAGTGAAGACAGCGCGCTCCGAATACCCTCCCATCACCGTGGAGTGCCTCCCCAACTGGACGAGGCACTTCACCGCGATCCGAGAGAAGCTCGGACACGCCCCTAACGCCCGCCCGATGGGGAAGGGTGTCAGATTCCTCCCAAAGTCAGCGGAGGAATTTCGGGTGCTGCAGAAGTACCTCCTCGACGCCGCTAAACAGGACCCCAACATCGCGTGGTTCTGTTATAGCCCAGCGTCGAGCCTGCCCAGCAAGGTAGCCATCAGGGGGCTACCACAGGACACCCCACCTGAGGAGGTCAGCGCCGCGCTGCGATCCCTCGGGTATCCGGCGACCCAGGCGAGGGCTATACCACCGGTCAGAGGGCGGCACGGCTGCACATACTACGTGCAGCTGGAGCACCTGACCTTCGAAGAGCTCGGTCACCTGTACAGAGAGACCGAGCTACTGTCGATGCCGGGCCTCACCATCGAGGCCTGGAAGGGCGGACGTGGCCCGCCCCAGTGTCACAGATGCCAGCAGTTTGGCCATTCATCGGCCAACTGCCACCGGCCGCCCAAATGTGTCCGTTGCGCAGGCGGGCACCTGGCCCAAGATTGCGACAGACCCCAGGAAGACGCGCCCAAGTGCGCGAATTGTGGTAAAGCGCACGTGGCGCGCGACCGAAGATGCCCAGTCTTTCGCCGTGAGGCGCGAAAGCGCGGCATCGATGTCGCGCCGCCGCGCCCGGACGGGAAGATGAAGAAGAGGGCAGGGGGAGTTGAGAAAGTTCCCCCCCCGCAACACCCGCCGCCGCCAAACGAGCCGCCGCAGCAGCCCCCGCCATCCCCGCAGTACGTCCCGCGGTAGCCGTACGCGCCGCCCCTGCCCCCGCGGCACGTCCCGCAGTGGCCGTGCCTACCGCCCCCGCCCGACCCGCACTGAGTAGCGCCCCGGCGTCGCCCGGCGTGTTCATTCACGCTACTCGACGGGGGGAAGCGGGAGGGGCTAACGAAGACCAGGAGCCGGCGACTAAACAACCGCTGGCCTACGTCCCGACCGCCCCAGCTACTCGACGGGGGGAAGCGGGCGGCGTTATCATAGACCGGGAGCCGGCGACTCTGCAACCGCCGGCAAATGACCCGATAGGCAGGGGGGAGCCCCTGCGAAGGAAACGAAACCGGCGCAGGCGCAGGCAGCCGAGGCCAGCAGATGCTGCGCCCACCGCCGCGTCCACACCGCACCCCTGGCCGCCAACATCAACATCGTTGGCGGCAATACCAGTAATCGCCGAGGCGCCGAGAAGCCGCGGCCACCGACAGGCCACAGAAGAGGCGGAGCTTCGAGCGCCGCTACACCCTACTTTCCTCCCGCCACCCGCCGCGCAGGACTCGGGCATTAACAACATTGTCCGGGTCCTGATCGAGGCGCTCATGGCGGCGCTCGCGCACTATGTGAGCACGAGGGATGTAGTCGGTGCTATAACGGCGGCCATAACCCAGTTCGGGCGGTCGTACCAGTGACCGCCCTAAGAGTACTATACTGGAATCCGGGCGGCATAAGAGGACATGTCCGTGAGCTAACACTACTCGCCCAGTCGCAGGACATCCATGTTATCCTCCTGGGCGAAACCAAACTCACGGACAGCGTCGAGCTCCGCGTGCCCAACTTCTTCGTGTATCGGCGTGATGAAATCTCTCCCCGGGGCTATCCGTACCGAGGTACGGCCGCTCTGGTGCGGAGGGATATTATACATGAAGAGTTGGAGCACACCCCGTTCACTAGCACCCGTACACAAGGGGTGTGTGTCAACGTGGGCAACCAGGAGCTCCGCATTTATGCCGCCTACAAACCACCCGGATTGACTTTCTGCAGCACCGGTGTCGGGACAATCTTCGGACAGCAGGGACCCGCAGTGATCGTGGGTGATCTCAACGCGAAACATCATGCGTGGGGATCGCGAATCATCACTGGGGTTGGGAGGCAACTGCACGAAGATAGCGTGAGGAGCGGGTACGGTGTGATGGGGCCGGGAGCGCCGACCCACATACCCACCGACAGCCGCTCCCAGCCAGATGTCCTCGATATAGTGCTGCACCACGGACTCGAGAACCCGTTTGATGTCGAGGTCCTCTATGACCTTGACACCCAACACCTACCGGTTCTGGTCACCCTAGCCACCCAGGAAGGCTTTTTAGTGCCTCGCCCGCCGCGGACGCGGACGAACTGGGAGCACTACACCGCCGAGCTTGCCGGGCTTGAGCTAGCAGGCCCGATCACCACACCTTCGGAAGTCGACGATGCTGCTGCACTCGTCGCGGCGACGATCATCGCCGCCAAAGCAGCAGCCACCACCACCACGTCGACTTCGCCGGACACTACCAACCGAAGGAAGGACCTGCCGAGCTCGCTCCGCCGCATGCTCAGACGGAAGCGCACCCTGCGCCGCCTATGGGCCCGCACTCGCTGCCCCAGGGTGAAGGCTGACCTGAACCGGCTTGCAGAGAAGATCGCGCGTGCCGTAGTCGCTCTCGACGAGGCGCGATGGGAGGATACCGTCGATCGAGCGACCGAACACGACACAGCGCTGTACTCTCTCTGCAAGAACTTACCGGACATGACACCCCCGTTTACCCGCTGCTCGATGCCGCGGGTAAACGCACCTATGCCGCCAAGGATCGTGCTGAGATTCTGGCGGCCCACCTGGAGAAGACATTCACGCCCAACGCCCCCAACACCTCCAACCTCCACGTCATCCGTCATCACGCGGCTGTCCAGGACAAGCTGGAAAGGTTCCTGTCGGCCCCTACACCGCCGCTCCGGGGAGAGGACTTCATCTCCCTGTCAGAGCTGCGGTCGGTCGCTGTTCGCCTTGATAAGCGAAAGGCGCCAGGCCCCGACGGAATCGCCAACGCCGCGCTGATGCTGCTGCCCCGAACAGGTCTTGTAGCGCTCACGAGACTGTTCAACGGAGTACTCCGCACCGGCCACTTCCCAGAGGCGTGGAAGACCGGGAAGATCATCGTTCTTCCCAAGCCGGGGAAGGACCGCCGCCTGCCTGGAAGCTACCGGCCGATCACCCTGCTCTCGCACATAGCCAAGCTGTTCGAGCGTCTGCTGCTGCGTCGAGTCACGCCCCATCTGCCCCTGCGCGAGGAGCAGTTTGGATTCCGCAGCGGCCACTCGACGACGCTCCAGCTGGCGAGGGTAATCAACCACCTGACCAGTGAGCGGAACAACGGGCGCTACACCGTGGGGGTCATTCTCGACATCGAGAAGGCCTTCGATCGAGTGTGGCACGCCGGGCTCCTGGTCAAGATCTTGGACACCACCATGCCACCTGCTTATGTGCGAGTGCTGGCATCATTTCTACACGGCCGTAGCTTTTACGTGGCAGTGGATGGTGCCGAATCCCAGCCACGCACCATCCAAGCCGGAGTACCCCAGGGCAGTTGTATATCGCCGCGCTTATATGCGGCGTATACGGATGACATCCCCACCCTGCGCCACCATCTGCGGGAAGGGGAGGAGGACGTGCTGTTGTCGCTCTTCGCTGACGACAGCGCGTATTTCGCGTCGTCCTACCACCAGATCGTCGCCACCAACCGCATGCAGCGTATGCTGGACTTGTTGCCGGAATGGCTGGACAAGTGGAGGATGGCCGTCAACGTCGGGAAGACGGCCGCTCTGCTCACCAGCCGCTCCAAGCCGCTACGTCAGCTGACTCTTCGAGGCCAGGACGTAGAGTGGAAGACCACAGCGAGGTTTTTGGGGTGTGAGTTGGACCGCAGCCTGCGCATGGTCCCCATGGTCAATCGTGCCGTGGGCCAAGCTGCTGCTGCCAGGTCCCAGCTTCACACGCTGTTCACATCCCACTTACCTGTCAACACCAAACTGCGAGTCTACGGTGCCTACGTCCGCTCGCGCTTGACGTATGCGGCACCCGCCTGGTACGCGCTATGTTCGGCGTACCAGAGGCGAAGACTTCAAGTCCAGCAGAACCGCTGCCTGCGACTGATCGTAGGAGCCCCGAGGTATGTGCGGAACGACGTCGTGCATCGGGATACCAGAACGCCGACCGTGGAGGAGTATGTCCGTCGCCTTGCGCGCCGGATGTTCGCGCGAGCGGACAATAGCGCGCATGTACACCTCCATGGGATCGCGCCACTCCATGCGCGACCACCCGATGGATGTTCCCTGCCTCGCGAGCTCCTGCGATCACCGTCTCCGCGGCCCGATGCGGATGACGACGGTGACGAAGAGGACGACGCGACGGGCGAAAGGGCGAATACACCGGACATGACACACCTTCCTGATCAGGACACTACCGGACGTGACACCACCGAAATTGACCCCGAGGTCTGGGAGCTACCATTCCCAGACCTCCCCACCGAACAAGACATCCATTAGGTCACCTAGGTGACCTGGGCTTACGGCCCAAATACCGACACCTTTAGGTCACCTAGGTGACCTCGGCCTACGGCCGGAACACATACGGGGCTTAAGTGCCCGCGAGGAGATGCCCGGGTAAAGAGGAATTCCTCGAGGCCCGCACCCCGTTTACCCCCAACCGGGGAGTAAACGAGAAGACCCTGCTTCAGATTTTGAGGAAAATGGTCATATATGTTGTCGCCATTAACTTCCACTTTGTATTTTATAGCAACACAGTCATGAAACAAGAGTATCGCGCCCTTTTTGATTAAAATGGTGGCAACACTGTGCCGTTGTTGTTTCCGGTGAAGTCTGCCTATTGATAAAACGTTTCAGTGTCATTCATTCTCTGTTCGTTATTCAAGAGAAGTGTGGAATTGTGGTATTCCTAGTATATCGTGTTATTATATAGTGTGCGTTAACATATACAACTTTTCGGGACTTTGTTTTATAATAAGTACAGTAGGTAGTCTCTTCGTCTAGCTCGATTACTAACGGTGCATTTTCCGGATCAGATAAAACTCGATTCTTTGATCGTATATACATATAAATTAACGTATTCTGGTTTTTCATTGGTGAAATATGTTGTTACTGCACGATTAATAGGAGACTAAGGTATGCGTCACATCTAGTGATGTATATTAAATTATAATCAATATTTATATCAAGTGCTATAGCTATGACCTAATGCATCTTTACATAAGATACTCTTTTGACATAATTGTTTAGTTGCCAGCGACTGTGGCGCCATCTTAAAGTTGTTAGAAATGGAAATCGTCAAATATCATTTCTTTAGTTATTTAATACTAAAAACGCGGTAATCAATGACCAAGCAAAGGTTAATAATTGTCTATAAAAGAGCCGAGCTTGCCATAGCGAGGGAGTCTTGCTGTTAGATTTAACTAGAACGGTTATCATACTGTTACGCTGCTGGATTATGACGTCATTGTAGGATTATTAAACACCCACGTGTCCAAGTCATGTTACAACATGTCTGAGGGAGTTATGTTCCTGAAGTTAAAACGACCTAGTGTTTAGTATTGGACCCACGCTTTTTCATCTTCTTTAACAATGTATATAGATTAACTGTTAGCGCATACGATATACAATAACACGATATAAAAGGAATACCACAATTCCCGTTTCGAGATGCGCTTCTCTTGAATGACGAACAAAGACTGACTGTCCACTGAAACGTTTTATCAATAGGAAGACTAAACCGGGAACAACAACAGCACAGTGTTGCCACCATTTTAATCAAAAAGGGCGCGATACTCTTGTTTCATGACTGTGTTGCTATAAAATACAAAGCGAAAGTCAGTGGCGACAACATAACGAAGAAAACAATTCAGACGTGTTTTAAAATACCACTGTTTACATGCGTAATATTTTCCCGTGTCTTCTCGAAGCTATAACCACGCATGTAGCGGAGCACAAAACTATCGCTTTGAGCTATTTGATAGCCATTTACAATCGTCCCACGTTAACCGCACCCATCTTATAAATACGTTGTTTGTTCGTTGTTCAATGCTATTGCTAGCAAATACCTTTTACATCGTTGAAAAAATCACACCTTATACACTTTTACTGTATTAACATCATGCAGAAACAACAATATAATCGGTCCCCAATATTCTTCGAATATATACATAAATATTTAACCATATGTTACGAAATGTATGTACACAGGGCAAAACATTTCACATTAATTATGTAAAAATTAATGCTATAATGATAAAGTTAAATAGAAAATATGTATAATGCTAAATGTAGACTAACCGTCATAGCTGATACATGCAGGATTCATAAAAACACATGCACAAACTCCTACAACTCCCACCTACACACGTTCACTATCACTAACAATCGTTTCGCCCCGTCTTCAGTCTTTAGAAACGGATATTTTCGAAATTTAATAAAATAGGTATAGAAATTTAATCCCTACCTTTTAATTGTGATAAGAGCGACTCGAACAAATTTAGACCAATTTCGGTCTTGCCAACTTTTGGCAAGCTTTTTGAGAAATCCATTCTAAATCTACTACTCAGGTAGATGATTAAATTAAAATAATTGAAATAACTAAAACAACCTAATCTGCATTGGTTTACTGAGAATCGGTCTAAAACGGAAATATCAAAACGGGTATTTTGTAATTTGTACAAGACTTCAGATTGTATTCAAATAAACTTAATCAAATAAAATAAAAGTAAACAAATGTTTTTGAATCGTCAACTCTACTGGTGATTTGGAAAGCTATTCCTACTGTTCCTTCTTAAAAAAGCGAGTAAGAAATTTGGCGGGTGCTCTTTTAAAAATAAAATTGTTATTACTATTTCCATATAACACGAGACATTGTTGTAAAATCTTAGTCATCATGATATCAAATACGATTTATTTATTTGCATCTTATCTTCGCAGTTGAATTCAAACTGGGAGCATAAATGATGCAGTCATTGGGATCGGCTATAGTCATAGGTGTGTCATATTTGCGATGTTGTGCTGTTTGCTGACGAATTATCATCAGCAAACAGCACAACATCGACATAGACCAATCTCATATCTTATCGAGGTGTCGTAAAAGGCGACTAAGGTAAGTTGACTCACCGTGTGGAATCCGGTTTAGTAAAATAGGCCACTCTCTTTCTTACCGAGATGTCGTAAGGTATCACTAAGGTAAGTTGACGTCAGGCCGGTCGTAAAATACAAAGCCAAATCATGTGGCATGTTAATAACATGTCCGGACCCCACTCTTAAGTGAGATAAGGGCAGCAGAATGATGAGTCATTATCAGAAAAAAATTATGAATTTTGGTTCGAAAGTTGTGATAGAATTATTTTGCTATAATCTGCATTTTTTAAGATTAAATCTATGAAATGATAAGTTTTGGAAGCAAAATCGTTCTTATACCTTATACATATGGAAAGTAAAACACAACAAATTTTGAGAAACCTATCTCCTGACAATGTATCTATGTGAAACGATCGTTGAGATTGTCGTAGTGAATGTGTGTAGTGCTTGTGTTATAGTGAAATAATTCTGTCATAATTTTTGTTACGACAATACTTGCAACGTATAATAGCGACTACGCTATCTAACACAAAACTTAATGATCTCGTTATGAGTTGAAGCTGAACCTTCCCTCTTCACAAAGACACGAACTAACAAGAAAACAAAATTATACCCGGGCGTCGGCGAAAACATGAAAAGTGCACAGATGAAAAATGGTTTGTAATTTTTTCCCGGTTAAAAATGGAGCGTCAAACTGCCGTTTACCAATTACGCGGCTATCTTCAAGTCTAACTGAATAAAACTTGGCGTCTTTTCATCATTTTCGCGTGGCGAAAGTTTTAGTTACTTTTTGTGCCGCTGATTTACGACCGACCCGCGATCCCTCTAAGAAAAGACTTGGAGAAAACATCGTCAAATTATTTTTCAGGCCGATGACACCGTCGAGGCGTCGGTGAGAAAATTAAGTGCGGTTGAAAAATAACTATTAGTACGCACTACTTTTTGTGTTAATTTTCAGTTGTGTTAACTGTTATAAATATAATTTTATAACTTTTATAAATATAAAAAATTATAAAGTGATAGGTGATGTATATAATAGACAAAGTAGGAACCGACATAAGCTTGCGGCTCCTGATTTGGGGCTTGCAAAAGTACGTAAATCGTTTGTGGTCTGGGTATAAGATTCTATAATAAAATCCCGCAATCTATTTTAGCTTAGCCTAATGGAATGACAGTATTTTTAAACTGATGATGTAATCATCAGTTTTATCATCTAAGTAATCCGGAAGATCTGCACTGCTTTTCAGTAAAAACTAACTAACAGTACATTATGAGAAAATCAAACAAATAATACATACAGCTTAAGAGGACTTTGTTTTATAATAAGCATAGATATATAATTCATTTATGTTAAATGTAAATAGATGTTAAGGCTTCAAAACAGAAGTCATGGAGTTAACGTAGTAAGCCGCAAGTTAACTGCAATAAAAGCGGCGTATACCGTGAATATTTTACACAACGTGGCCGGTTGAGTGCCAAAAATATAACATATGTAGGGCTGATTCGTAACCGAAGTCAGAAACTTCAAATTTTATCTTATCTTTTATATAAAATTTAATCTATATTTCCCTTGTCGTCGCATCACGCGTGAACAATTTCTGTTTCATGTTGTGTTAATTATGTTATGGGTTTTATGTTAGTACCTGGGTGACGCTTTCTAACAGACCACCCTCATTTCTACCATCATAATTATTACATGTCTTTACCCCTAAGCTGAAAACAGGGGGCGCAGTTTGTACAGACGTGAACCAAACCATAAAATCTCCGAGCGTTTGAATGCCGTCTGTACAAATAAAATGCACAGTAAAAATATATTTACGTTATTTCAATACGCACTTATTCCAGTCCACTATCCCGCCATAAAATAGTTTTACATGCCTATCTAGTTATTCCGATTATATATTTTCATTGCATTAAAGCTGCTTTTCGTCAGAGTAATTAGGGCGAAACGTAGATGTGCGAAATCGCATGGATGAGGTAAAATCGCATGGTTTTTAAATCTTTTGGCTGTAACGACCAATCATAACAGCAGATGAATCATCATCCTCGTGCCCTTATCCCACTGTACGTGGGGTCGGCACATGTTATAAACATGTCGTCATATGATTTGGCTATGTATTTTACGACCGGCTGCCTGCCTCACGTCAACTTAACTTAGTCGTATATGACAACTCTGTAAGAAAGAGGGTGATCTATTGTACTCAATCGGAGACCACATGGCGGGACAACTTATCTAGCTATGTACTAGCAGTTTTCGCATGATAGATTGATAATAGATGGCGTTTTGTAATGTCATCATATTTCTGTAGAATTAACAGGATTCTACAGCCTATATGTTATTTCGTTGTATAAGGGATAATTGTGTCAAATTTCATCGATATTAGTAAATACTAAACTCACGAACTTTCACATTTATAATATTAAGTAGGATTCTTGTATGTCTTGTATATATGTAGCAATTATAAATATTAATTGAAGTTTTTATGTATTTATTTTTATTTACTTTATATATTTTTAGTGTGGATAAGTATACCTGTACCTATCTATTGAGTTATAAAGTTATACTTGCACTTACTTATCTATATCGTTTTGTTTTAAGATCCTTAATGTAATGGTTGCCTGGTAGATATCACTTTAAATGACTAGGCCACCTTTTGTTTTTCATTTACTTTTAATAATATTATCTATATATCAATGTGTGCAATAAAGTTGTCTTAAATAAAAAAAAAAAAAAAAAATCGTAAAGCGCAATATTCCCGTCTATTTTTGCAGTCTTTGAATTTCTTCGTAAATCTACGTGTTCGCTTCGTTACCATGTTTACATGACCTCCGTGCAAGCTTCGCTTTATGCGCTTTAATTTGTAAGTGCAACTTAATTTGGCGGAATATGCGCTTAATTCAACCTTTTCTTTCATTTATTACTATACCACCGCTGGGAAAAAAGTCCCTGCTACCAACGTATTAATTGGTTATAGTTTAAATTTATATTATTCTAATTTTACGAACCACTTCGCATCGACTTAAAAGTTAAAACACCTTCAATCATGTAAAGGTAGAGTATATTTTTGAAATTTATTAATTCAGTCGTTACTTTGCCGAATTCCATAGCATAAGAGAAATGAGTTATTTGACTATAATCCGTTTTTTATATACCTAATATAAAAAATGTTCCGTACTTACTTAAGATATTCTTTGTTAGTCCGATAAATAAGATTGAAATGTTACTAACTCAATTGCAGCATAATAGCGTAACAGACTGATATATTACTCATTAGAATATTCTTTAGCATGGAGTATGGATTCTAAAGTCATTAATATTATAATAGCAATCGAAACTTTTACAATTAATAACATACTTTTTATTCCGTTTAAATTATAGTCCTAGAAAACAAAAAAAATAAGAAAAGTCATCTTCTATGACTAAATATTTATACATAATATTCGTAACGCTGTTGAAATTACATCCAAATACGACCCTTAGAAGCATAAAATTATGTAATAAAAAACCTAGTTTAAAATAACATCCCACATATTAGGTAGACTTGTAGAAAAGTAAAATAAATACGAAAGAAATGTTTATATTGGGCAGAATACCATTCCAGGCAAGTTTTAAGGAGCATACCGTAGTGTATCGTGTATCAGACTCCTATCGACAAAAAACACGCCCGTATATTATATTTCTGATCACGACTTAATCGTAAATATGAAGGGTTGGGTACCGCACCTTCTGGAAGCTATTGCAAAAAGAGTGCGCACTCTCCATAAAATATATCTAGGGGGGTTTTGCACAAGGCCTTATTTCGAACGGGCGTGCTGAAGGCGTTTCGATATCGTTTCTGTTTCGCTTAGGAACGAAGGTGGCTTCTAATGAATAAGCAGCTTTAATCTATGTTAAGTGCAATAAATTTCTTAACTTACTTCACATATTATACAAAAATAAATAGCTTAACGACAAGCTGTAACAATTACTTTGTCCGAGTCAATTTATGTTGAAATATCTTCATGTAATTTACCTTTTGCCAAAGGAAAACAAGAAATGTGAATAAATGAGAAATCGATTAAAAAAAATAATTAAAATGAATTTAAAAATTTTGGGCCGCCTTTCTTCTAAAAAACTAAACTTTTAAGAACTAGTGAAACGTCCAGGATCAATATGATTAATGGATCTACAACAGGTTCGAAATCTTGCTTTAAGAATCAGCAAGGAACGCGGCGGTCAATTTGTTAAACATTTTTAATTTTACAATATTAAACCACAGTCCTGTATAAAGCTTAAAAGGATTTTCAAATCTAAGCATTTTTATCATCCAAATAATATTCATTTGCGTAATTTGCTTTAACTAAAACCATATACATTTTATACTTTTTATATTTATATTTTTATTTTTAGTTAAGTACCGCCGCTTTCTTTCTTTTTTATTTCATGTAATTTTTTAAAAATATAAATTTAAATATTTAGTTTTTGTTAAAATTGTTAGACACGTATAACCATAAGTAACCATGATGTACACCTGTAAGAAAGGATGTTCTTGTAGCAGAATACAATATTGTTTATGTTTAAGTGCATTCTTGTTGGTGTTCCAATAAAGAAAAATTAAATAATATATTTCTCACTCTTTATTTAAACCTATATCGACAACTCTACTGAGTCGCAGCTCTAACATAAATATAGTTGTATCGAATACGTAATAAGGACGTATGTATTAGTTATTTATATATGTGAAAGCCTGTTCTTCGCATATGTTTCTAGCTGTTTTATTCGCGTGAATAAAGTACGCTCGGGGAGATATATTTTTTCTTTTCCTCCGCGAATTTTTTTGCGGATTAATTAGATAGCTGCCATAAGCCTCAAGACAACTGTAGCTCTGAGATGAATGTGGTAGAGGGGGTGGTTGCTATTGTTAAAAATGCTAATAACCACGAAATTATTCTGTCGCGTTATATTACGTCTCATCTTTATTGTCAGAAGTGGTAATTTCTTTACTTTACTTTATTATTAGTAGTTATATAGTGGTATCCAGCTGAGTAGAGTAGACCACCCTCATGTCATACCGAGGTGTCGTAAAAGGTGAATAAGGTTAGTTGACCTGCCGTGTGGTATCCGGCTGAATAGAATAGACCACTCTTACTTCTTACCGAGGTGTCGTAAAAGGTGACTAAGGCAAATTAACCCGCCGTGTGGTATCCGGTTGAGTAGAATATACCACCCTCATTTTTTACCAAGGTGTCATAAAATACGACTAAGGAAAATCGACGTCAGGCAGGCGACCGGTTGTGAAATCCAAATCATGTGACAACATGTTTATAACATTCCCGACCCCAACATAGTGTCTCCATTCTATTCTATTTCTTATCATCTAATTCCTATGCTTATATAGAATAAGAATGAATAAACGTATATATAAATAAATAAATAAATAAATTAATAAACAAACAAACAAACAAACAAACAAACGAACGAACGACCGAAAGAACGAACGAACGAACGAACGAACAAACAAACAAACAAACAAACAAACAAATAAATAAATAAATAAATAAAATAACCACCAATGCGACGGACGGACCAAGTGAAGGCTGCCTTTGACGGTCCTCTTCATAAATGTACCAGGAAGGCAGCCGTCCGAGAAGAATGGCGTCGAATGGTCAAGCGCGCCACCAACCCTACACTGACGACCACGACCACTCTGCCAAGAGTGTAGCGACCAAGAAGAAGAAATAAAATAAATAAAAAATAAAATAAAGAAGCTTACTAAATTTCATAAAACTTATTTACCCGGATACCACACTAGTAAATATAAACACGGCTAGTAAATATAATTGTATCTGTGGACTTTTACAATCTCTGAACACTAAAAGCACCTAACACTAAAAGCGGACAATCACCCTCCAATTAAGGCTTGTTGTGAGGAAATAATCAGGGGCCTCGTCACAACGCGATAAATTCCCCGCCAGACACAATGGTGGCTTTCCTTAACTTTTCGCCAACGAGTAACGAGTTTTTAACTTTGTGGCAAAGCGAAAAATGTCTCTATCTCGGATACGCATCCGTTTAAGTCACAAGCGAGAGCGGGAATAAACAAAAGCATAATTCAAAACTACTATACTATGACTACTCTTCGACCTTGTATATAATAATGTCAATAAAAATTAACAATTTGCAACACCGTTACGACATAATTAACTAAAACTAATTATACATTTATACACACAACAGCGTACACAAAAACAAACAGATAATTCATATAGATCATTGTCCTGTTGTCGCCATTGACTTCCGCTTTGTATTTTATAGCAACACAGTCATGAAACAAGAGTATCGCGCCCTTTTTGATTAAAATGGTGGCAACACTGTGCCGTATTGTTTCCGGTGCAGTCTTCCTATTGATAAAACGTTTCAGTTACATTCAGTCTTTGTTCGTCATTCAAGAGAAGTGCATCTCGGAACGGGAATTGTGGTATTCCTATTATATCGTGTTATTGTATATAGTGTGCGCTAGCAGTCCTCCTGCCCTTGTCCCACTCCAAGTGGGGTCGGCACAACATGTTATAAACATGCTGTCACATGATTTGGCTGCGTTTTCCATGACCGGCCGCCTACCTGACGTCAACTTACCCCAGTCGTATTTTACGACACCTCGGAAAGAAAGAGGGTGGTCTATTCTACTAAACCGGATACCACACGGTGGATCAACTTACCTTAGTCGCCTCTTTCGACACCTCGGTAAGCAATGAGGGAGGTCTATTCTATTTAGCCGGATACCATACGGCTAAGATAATTCATATAGATATTTAAATATTATAATATGTGCAAATTAACCATAATTAAAACATGTAAGAAATTAAATAAATAAATAAAAATAAAATGTAACTGCTAAAAAGAATTCTTTTGAGTATATCAAGTATATTTTGAAACGAGCCTGTCTAGTTTCTAAGTTTCTTGCTAGCTCTTCTCGGTAGAGGTATTTTTCAAACTAAAGTAGAGTAAACGATTTAAAGCAATTATTTGTAAGTTTAAGTAAGTTTGTAAGTTTGAAGCTGTGATGGCCCAGCGGTGCGACCGTGTGAATCTCTAGCGACGATCACGGGTTCGAACCCGGGCAGACACCAATGAGTTTTTCTCTTAAAACTTATGTGTCTAATTAATAATTGCAATTTATCACACGCTTTTCGGTGAAGGAAAACATCGTGAGGAAACCTGCATATCTCTAGAGAATTCTGGAGGTATGTGTAAGCTACCAATCCGCATTGGAGCAGCGTGGTAGGTCTTAGCTCCAATCCTTCTCTCCCAAAACGGAGAGAAGAGGCCTATTCTCAGCAGTGGGATAGTAACAGGCCGTTACTTACTTTTTACTTCAATAATTTTGAATTTGAATATGTTTCGTTCATCAGTGTTTGTTTAATGATCGTTTGACTTTAACTTTTAGAACATGGAAGGAGCGTTGTTTATAGCGTATAAAAGAGAAACCTCGTCACTGGATTTCAAATTACAAATGAGATCCGAGGAAGAATTACAAACAAAATAAAAAAATTGTCATGTAAAATAAAAATACAGGAAAATCGATCAAAACAAACTCGTTCAAAAAGAACAAAGCGAAATTATCAGCTGACTGGCTATGGCAATCAAATCCCCCAACTATAATCGGTGCAATCGATGGTAGAAGGATGTGACGTCACGGCTGAAACTCATTGACTGGCTGACATCGCAGTAGTGCGATCTCATTGGCTAGCTGACATTGCAATAGTGCACTCTCATTGACGGGCTGGCATCGCAACAATGCCATATCGTAGCAGCTTCTTCTTCTTCTTCTTCTTCTTCAACCGATGGACGTCCACTGCTGGACAAAGGTCTCTTCATGGGATCTCCAGAACACACGATTTTGTGCCGCTTGTATCCAGCCGCTCCCCGCGACCCTTTTGAGGTCGTCTGTCCATCTAGTAGGGGGTCTTCCGACACTGCGCTTTCCGGTGCGGGGTCGCCATTCCAACACTTTGAGACCCCAACGTCCATCGGTTCTCCGCACTAGCAGCTTGATAGAATATATTATTCCAATATTTGAGAAAAAGCGTTAAAAAATATTCAAATGAAGAATGCTCTAATTTTACTTCTTCATTATTCTTATCATGCATATTTACAGTCAAGCGAAATTCCCTCTTGTATAAGACTTATTTGGATTAAGCTTTTGAATTGGACCATACCTGAAGGGTGGCCGGAGGAAATTACAGTAGGAAAACGGCCCTACTTTCAATAAAACTGTCGTCTTTATTTAACAGGCTGAAAGTTATCTCGCGAACCATTCTTCCTTAAGTCCGACTGCGAGTCGCGACTCCTGCATTGACCAGTATTTAAACACGGCTTTTGCCGTTTGAACGTTTATTTCTTAAACAAATCAATTTACAAATGTTTTGATGAAACTGTATTACGTATTCATTGTTACTATTGGAATAACAAAGTAAGAAAACTTTGTTATTAGAATAGTAACAATATTATATTGATATTGAGTAAAATAGACCACCCTCTTTCTTATCGAGATGTAAAAGGCAAGTAAGGTAAGGCTAACCACCGCGTGGTATCCGGTTGAGTAGAATAGATCACCATCTTTCTTATCGAGATGTCGTAAAAGGCAAGTAAGGTAAGGTTAACCATCGCGTGGTATCCGGTTGAGTAGAATAGATCACCCTCTTTCTTATCGAGATATCGTAATAGGCAAATAAGGTAAGGTTAACCATCGCGTGGAATACGGTTGAGTAGAATAGATCACCCTCTTTCTTATCGAGATGTCGTAAAAGGCAAGTAAGGTAAGGTTAACCATCGCGTGGTATCCGGTTGAGTAGAATAGATCACCATCTTTCTTATCGAGATGTCGTAAAAGGCAAGTAAGGTAAGGTTAACCATCGCGTGGTATCCAGTTGAGTAGAATAGATCACCCTCTTTCTTATCGAGATATCGTAATAGGCAAGTAAGGTAAGGTTAACCATCGCGTGGAATACGGTTGAGTAGAATAGATCACCCTCTTTCTTATCGAGATGTCGTAAAATGCAAGTAAGGTAAGGTTAACCATCGCGTGGTATCCGGTTGAGTAGAATAGATCACTCTCTTTCTTATCGAGATGTTGTAAAATACTACTAATAATAATACTTAAGTTGACGTCAGACGTCGGACGGTCGTAAAATACGTAGACGACCAAATCATGTGACGACATGTTTATAACTCGTTGTGACGACCCCACTTAGAGTGGGATAAGGGCAGGCGGATGATGGATCCGCGAATAGGAAAATTATTGCAGTGCTAAATGTAGAATATTCTATCCGTTTTTACGGGTGATATATACAGGATTAGTAAAACGCTTGCATTAGAAATAAACATTGTATTGCACACATTCACTACTACAATCTCAACAATCGTGTCGTCTCGTAACTAAGCATCATCTTTTTTTAAATAAAAAAAATATTTAAATATATAATAAAAAATAGCACTTTTTTAGCTTCGGAAAACAGGGATAGAGCGAAATTTTTTTTCTAACTCACTCTTACGAAACTTCAGCCCTAAATGCTGAATTTCATGAAAATCGTTGAAGCCCTTTCCGAAATTCAGAAAATATACATATGTATATACAAGATTAACTCATTTAAATATTAAAGATTATCTTCTAAAGTTACTTTAATTTATTTTTAAATAGTTTAACAATTTTCGCAACTGCTCTGTGGCTGGACGGTTGCTAAATAAAGGTGAGAAAGTTCGCAAAGTTTTTAATGTTAACAGTTTATCTTTACTGCTCTAGTCCAGATTGTTAACTTAAATTTTGTTATAATGACATTTAACTTTCCGTAAACATTTTCGTAAATTATCTTACGGTCCAAATCTCTTTATTAGTTCATATTGGCGTCTAGATTGCATATTTCAATGACGCAGCAATTATACAATGATTTGTCTTAACATGACATTTACTTCTAGTCAACTTTGTTCAATACACATGTCGTTTTTAAGTTACAGTACAGTAAACTATTTACTAAACTAAACTTAAGTGTTTTACAAAAACAAGCATTTAAACTAACTAAATAATAAATTTATTTATATATATATATATATATATATATATATATATATATATATATATATATATATATATATATATATATATATATCATCATTCTCCTGCCCTTATCCCACTCTAAGTGGGTCGTCACAACATGTTGTCACATGATTTGGCTACGTATTTTACGACCGGCCGCCTGCCTGACGTCAACTTATCTTAGTCGTATTTTACAACACCTCGATAAGAAAGAGGGTGGTCTATTCTACTTAACCGGATACCACACGGTGTGTTACTTACCTTAGTCACATTTTACGAGACCTCGGTAAGAAATGAAGGTAGTCTATTCTACTCAACCGGATATCGCACGGTGTGTTACTTTTCTTAGTCGCCTTTTACGACACCTCGGTAAGAAAAGAGGATGGTACTATTCTATTCAGCCGGATACCACACGGCGGATATATATATATATATATATATATATATATATATATATATATATATATATATATATATATATATATATATATATATATATATATATATATATATATATATATATATATATATATTTATATATATATTTATAAACTTTGTCTTAACAATAATACGTTGGCTTATTAATGTCACTATTTTAGCCTTGTATTTGCCAACTTAACCGTTTTTTATATTTACCGAACCCGCACTAGGGGGCGCTGAACAAGCGAATCCAGGTCAACGCGACACTTGCTTTCAAAATATCACACATCCACTCACATGAAGATAGAATTGCGGCTCTCACCTTAACATAAATATGAATTTTTTAATCGGCCAACATGATGAATTTTTGCTCTTTTATATAGCGTACTTGGTTGACCATGAGCCATGCTCCGTAATTTTTTACAAAATAAAAAATAAACTTTAAAAAAAAAGAAAAAAATATTGGGTAGGTGTGGCTCGATCCTAGGTATTTAGGTATTTACATTCCCCGAAACTGCAACTTCCCCGAATAAATTACGCTGACTTGACAGTTTATAGAAAAATAGTATTTTATATTCAATATAAATTTTAGCCAATTAATACCCAAAAGCAGGGATAAAACGATTTTTTTGTAAACAAAACTTAGCTAGATCGATATTTGTCCTCCAAAAACCCCCGTATGGTGAATTTCCGGAAATCGTTGGAGCCGTTTCCGTGATTCAGAATATATATATAGATATATACAAGATTAACTCATTTAAATATTAAAGTTAGAAAAACTCATTGGTGCCTGCCAAAGCTTTGAATTCGTGACCCCACAGGAAACATTCACACGTCTGATAGCTGGTCTATCACAGCTTAAAAAAGAGTAATAAGAAAAGTTTAAAAAACCTTAATGAATTTTGTAGTCAGTAAACTGTGTCATTGGGTTAAGTTACAGCCGGCTTTGCTTCTTGGGGAATAGTCCAGATATTGTTCAAGAGCACTATATTTAATTTTAGAGCAAAATAACTGGTACATTTTTAAAATTATACTTCTTTTTAGCGAGTTTGGTGAAAACTATGAGTTAAGTTTAACGCGCGCAATGCCATTTTAAATCTACATGACGAGTGGTATCCGGTGGAGTAGAATAGACCACCTTCATTTTTTACCGAAGTGTCGTAAAAAGTGACTAAGGTAAGTAACACACCGTGTGGTATCCGGTTGAGCAGAATAGACTACCTTCATTTTTTACCGAGATGTCGTAAAAGGTGACTAAGGTAAGTAACACACTATGTGGTATCCGGTTGCGTAGAATAGACTACCCTCATTTCTTACCGAGGTGTCGTAAAAGGTGACTAAGGTAAGTAACACACTATGTGGTATCCGGTTGCGTAGAATAGACTACCCTCATTTCTTACCGAAGTGTCGTAAAAAGTGACTAAGGTAAGTAACACACCGTGTGGTATCCGGTTGAGCAGAATAGACTACCTTCATTTTTTACCGAGGTGTCGTAAAAGGCGACTAAGGTAAGTAACACACCGTGTGGTATCCTGTTGAGTGGAATAAACCACCATCTTTCGTACCGAGATGTCCCAGAGGGTAATAATATACACTGACCCACTGTGTGTATGCGGTCGAGTAGAATATACAACTTTCTTTCTTACCGAGGTGTCGTAAAATATGACTAAGGTAAGTTGACGTCAGATCGTAAAATACCCAGCCAAATTATCTCACAACATGTTACAAACACGTTGTATATAGGTTTTATGAGGTATAGTTAAATGCAACTTTACAGCACGGAAGCTATTTTTAAAAATGTGTTTAAATAAAAATAACAACTACACACACATAAATATATCATCATCTTCCTGCCCTTATCCCACTCCAAGTGGGGTCGGCACAACATGTTATAAACATGCTGTCACATGATTTGGCTGCGTTTTTACGACCGGCCGCCTGCCTGACGTCAACTTACCTCTGTCGTATTTTACGACACCTCGGTAAGAAAGAGAGTGGTCTATTCTACTAAACCGGATACTACACGGTGGGTCAACTTACCTTAGTCGCCTTTTACGACACCTCGGTAAGAAATGAGGTTGGTCTATTCTACTCAGCCGGATACCACACGGCGGGTCGACTTACCTTAGTCGCCTTCTACGACACCTCGGTAAGAAATGAGGGTGGTACTATTCTATTCAGCCGGATACCACACGGCGTACACACATAAATATATAAATAAATATATAAATAAATAAAAAGATAATAAGATTTTAGTATTAGAATATAAGGGTTCTAAAATGATGCTTGCTGGCTAAAATACCTCTAATTTAAAAAACAAATATTAGCTTTAAAGCTAAATGCAGTGCACTTACGTTTGCCTGAGATTGCTAGACGACTTGAGAAGCTCTCACTTACCCTCATGACACGGTTTAAATACAAATATAACCTTAACCCTCGACACATTTCTTAATACTTTTATTTTTCAGAAATTACCTGAAGTATTACTTCAAAATTCACGACTGTTACAACCATTTCTAATGTAGGTGCAATATATCTTTCATATCTTTAATATTTAAATGAGTTAATCTTGTATGTATACATATATATTTTTGGAATCTCGGAAACGGCTCCAACGATTTTCCTGAAATTCAGCGTTTATTTAAAAAAAAATTATCCCTGTTTTTGGACATTAAAAAATATAAAAAATTATATGAAATATATAAAACACTATTTTTGCCGTTAATTGTAAAGTCAGCGTAGTGGTCATAAGGCCCAGTCCTGTTCGGCTGCTCCACACTGTGGGAGTTGCCAAAGAGCAGGATTGAAGGCTGACCATCGGGCGGGGGGCGGGCAATGTAAGGCACCGTCCGTCCTTGTGAGGAGGGTAAGGGGGGGTGATGGCCCAAGGGTCCCCTCGCCACCTACCGCCAACCTGGCACAAGCTACTACGAGCCGGGCAATGGAGGATTCTATGGAAGTCATCAATTAATGGCCTCTATAAGATTCCTTCAGGCGAACATCATGCGCTCTGGTAGGGCCCAGGACCTGATTTTCCAGACCCTAGCAGAGCGTATGGTGCATGTGGCCATGGTCTCTGAGCCCCTCTTCGTTCTGTCAAGCGAAGAGTGGGTCGGAGACTATGACGGGGCGGTAGCTATTGCATCCAGGGCTGCAGCTGGCTCCCCAGCCCTGGAGCGTGTGGAGAGGGGACGCGGGTACGTCTCCGCCAAGATTGGAGATGTATCCGTCATCGGGGCGTATTTCTCACCTAATAGACCCTTCTCCGACTTCGAGCTCTTCATGACTGAAGTCGGAGACTTGGTGAATAGATTACGCCCCGGCGAGGTGATACTGGCTGGAGACCTCAACGCGAAATCCGCCGCGTGGGGGTCTCCAGTCACGAACATCAGGGGAAGATTCCTGGAGGGTTGGTTGGCCTCGGCTGGGATGGTCGTCAAGAACCGGGGGGATGCTGACACATGCGTGCGATGGAATGGCGGCTCCAAAGTCGACGTTACCTTTGTCGACGCCGCCATGTCAACATGTGTCAGGAACTGGGAGGTAATGGTTGGTGTGGAGTCACTCTCGGACCATCGATATATATGGTTCGAGGTGTCCGCACGCCATACTCTCAATTCTCCTCGGTCAAGAAGAGCTGATGGTCCTCGGTGGTCAGACAGGAAAATGGATCCCAAGTTCCTTGTCGAGGCCGCAATCGTCCAGGCGTGGGCCGCTGGGCCTACGGGTGGGGAGGTTGCCGAGGAGGTCGAGGACCTCCAGCGGTGGATGTCGCTCGTCTGCGACGCCAGCATGCCGAGGGTGCGTGGCACAGGGCCGGCACGCAGGGTGTACTGGTGGTCGGAGGAGCTGGCGCGGCTGCGCGAACAGTGCGTGTCCGTGCGCCGCCAGTACACTCGGTACAGGCATCGTAGACGACGCGACGTCGAGGAGGAGAGGCACCGTTACGAGGCTTATCGGGCTGTCCGCACCTCCTTGCGGATGGCGATCGCCGAGGCCAAGGACAGGGCCCACAAGGAGATGGCCGAAGAGCTCAGTCGGAATCCATGGGGGAGGCCGTACATAGCGGCACGGAAGAAACTTCGTGCCCGCGCTCCCCCCCCTTACCGAGAGCCTTCGGCCGGATTTCGTTGAATCCATTGTGGAAGCCCTGTTCCCACAAGGAGCCGAGGTGGAGCCGCCTCGTATGGCGCCTCTCGAGGAGGAGGATGGCACTGGGTCGGGTGCGCCGGGGGTGTCGGAGTGGGAGTTAGCTGGGGTGGTGTTCGGCGCTCCCGTATGGGCGGGGCGGCTGACCGCGAGATCCTTGCCCCTGCTGCGCAGGGCGCAGAGGATCATGGCGGTCAGACTTGTGCGGGGCTACCGGACCATCTCCGGCGAGGCGGCCTGCGCCTTGGCCGGGTCCCCTCCATGGGACCTAGAGGCTGAGGTGCTAGCTCAGGTCTACCGCCGTAGATTTGAAGCCCGTTCACCAGGGGGAGAGCGGTAGAGGTGGATTGGCGGAGAGCAGCTCAGGAAGAGCTCCTCCGCCAATGGAGGCGGCGGCTTGAATCGCCCAGTGCAGGAGCCTGGACGATTTCAGCCATCCAGCCCATTCTCCAGGACTGGATCGCCAAGAGGCATGGGGTCCTCACCTTCCGCCTGACGCAAGGTGGCCCAGCGCGAGGCGACTGGTGAGTGCCACGAGTGTGGCGCCGACTTTGACACGGCGCTGCACGCGCTCGCAGACTGTCCAGTTTGGGCGGTTCAGCGGGCGGAACTCGTGGCACAGGTGGGGCACGATCTCTCACTGTGGTCCGCGCCATGGTGGACAGGGAGCAATCGTGGGCAGCGATGGCCTCCTTCTGTGAGGACGTTATCTCGCGGAAGGAGGCGGCGGGGCGGATCCGGGAAGTCGAGTCTTTGGGACCAATCCGCCGCAGGCGAGCCGGGCGCAGGCGACTCGCTCAAGACCGTCGCGTGCCGCCCTAACGGGGACCTTTCCGGGCGTTCGAACGGGGTTCAATCGGACGCCCTCCTTATAAGGTCCCCGAGGCGTTCGATACATCTGGTGCTTCCGATGCATCGTTCAGCGGAGGGAGGGGCCCCGACCCAGAGGTGGCGCACTCTGGGGTACAGAGTTGCTGCTGGCGGGGATGGGGGGCAATGTCTTCATGGGTACCCTATCCCCGCCACCAGCAGCGTAGTGAAGCACACAGGTTATTTTATAGTTATAAAAAAGCGTAGCTTATTCAGGGAACGGGTGGTGGCGAGAAATGAAAATACCTACAATCGAGCCCCGCCTTCTCAATTATTTATTTATTTATTTTTTAGTTTTTTTTTTATTTTATAAAAAGTTTTGGGCACTTTAAAAATGCCAAAAATGTAGAATATAATGCAAATGATATTTTAACTGTCATTTGTAAAGTTGGGATAGATTATTGGGGACGGGCGGAATAAAAAAGTTAAAACCGGAAATTGAGTCTCACATGTCATCGACCTTCTTTCTTCTTAATTTTTAATAAAAACTGTAGAAAAATCTGTTAAGTGGATTTGGAGATAATCTATCACATACAGACGGACAGCTTTTGGGGACTTGATTTTATAGATGTTTTTATGTATGTATAGATGTTTTTGTTGACTTTTTGAATGTCTTACAAAAAAAAATTAAAACCCTATCAATTTGAGAACGTTTGTTGCTTTAACCATATAACACCCGGGTATTATAAAGAATTAAAAATTCCCGTTTTTCGGGACCAGGGTAAAAGTAAAGGTACTTGTTAGCGTAAACTAAGTCGAATTGATCGCGCTTTTTGGGTGAAGCGTAGCATAGTGACGAAACATGAATATCTTAAAAAAAAATTGGAACATGTGCAAACTACTTCGATTATCTATATGTACCACTTTTTAATAGGTCAGCTATTTTGGTCAAATATTTTATAAAAATTGGTATAAATGGGTTATTCTTGGTCGTAAATCTCCCACTCCGGGGATTAAGCGTTACGTTTAGTTCGGCTCGTATATTCTGGGAGCAAACGATCCGAATAAATTCACTTTAGGACCCATTGCAGGATTGAATTTTAGTTACTAAAATAAATTTTTTTATTATATGTAAAAGTAATTAAATAAAAATCAGAGAAATACAGATTACAATTTTACTACTAGAACCTCGATAAGTAAAAATCCAAGGGAAACCTCAAAATTTTTTAAGTTAGTTATTTTTAATTGGTTAAGTTAATTATTACGATCAATCGCAGGCAGCGGTTCTGCTGGACTTGAAGTCTTCTCTTCTGGTACGCCGAAAATAGCACGTACCAGGCGTTAAATATGCCAAGCGCGAGCGGACGTAGGCACCGTAGACCCGCAGTTTGGTCTTAATAGGTAATGGGGATGTAAACAGCTTGTGGAGCTGGGACCTGGCGGCAGCAGCAGCTTGGACCACGGCACGATCGACCATGGGGACCATGCGCAGGCTGCGGTCCAACTCACACCCCAAAACCTCACTGTGGTTTTCCACTCTACGTCCTAGCCTCGTAGAGTCAGCTAACGTAGCGGCTGGTGAGCAGAGCGGCCGTCTTCCCGACGTTGACGGCCATCCTTCACTTATACAGCCGTTCCGGCAACAAGTCCAGCATACGCTGCATGCGGTTAGTGGCGACAATCTGGTGGTAGGACGACGCGAAAAACGCGCTGTCGTCAGCGAATAGCGACAACAGTACGTCCTCCTCCCCTTCTCGTAGATGGTGGTGCAGAGTGGAGATGTCATCCGTATACGCCGCGTATAAGCGCGACGATATACAACTGCGCTGGGGTACTCCGGCTTGGATGGTGCGTGGTTGCGTGGTTGGTTGGGTGGCTTGGATGGTGCGGGAAGAAATGACGCCAGCACTCGCGCATAAGCAGGAGGGGGTGCGATAGTAGCTACCTCCACGTGTGGGTCGAAGGTTGTCTTCCTTGTGGACTTCAAAACTCCTATTTGAGTGCAACCCTTAACCCCGGTGCATCCTGGAAACACAGTTAGTAACTTACTGGTGGCTTGCCTGCGGGTCTCTTGCTAGCTGTGGCTAAGAGCTGCTCGTCCTGTGCCACGATCAGTGGGCGCGTCGTGGTAATAGATATAGCGTCCACCTGTGTCTGCCGTGCACAGTAGAACGCCGTACCTCAGGAGAATGGAATCCTGGGGGGCTGAGCGAATAGTGGGCCGGGTCAGATGCCTGCTGGACGCAACACGCCTTCTTTGGTCCGGACTTCAGAGCCAAACGGTAGCCCAGAGGCTAACCATCTCTGTGGTATTCGGCGCTGGTGAGTGGGGTGGGACGATGGGGCTGACAGCCGGTGGAGCGCGGTACTCCTGGTGAGCCGGGGTGCTCTGTCCTCAGCAACCAAGTGATCACTGCGCACCATGTCGGGCTCGTCTGCAACGCGTTCTGGCCCGCTATACCTTCACGGTAATCCTGGTGACTCCGTGCAGTTTGTGCCGGAGCATCCCCAAATGTGCGGGCTCCGTGGCGGGTGGGAAACCGTGAGGGTGAATTAATACCAAGCTCTAAACATGGAAGAAAATATCAGAGCAACAAGCAACAAGAATCTCACTGCGGATATCGGGACGCAGCAGGGAACCAACAACACCGACACAATCAACGTCAGGGATCTGGCTGCGGCGATACCATCGGCGCCCATCCCGAAACCTAACATTTGGTCTTTACAACCGAGGCCACTAGAAAGTGACACCACTCTTGCGGGGGATCGAAAGAAAAAATCGAGACCTGGCAAGAAAGCAAGAAGGTCTATGGCTGCGCGATCACACGCTGCGCCTACTGCGCCCAACACAAACCTAAAACAGGGCATACCTCGCGACAATGGCGCGGTTCAAGGTATACCCGAGGGGTCTAGTGTTGGCAACTCACCACCTGCGGCACGACTGACTACGGATGTAGCGGAGTCTGGTCGTACTCGGAACCCGACGACGGGTGCCAATCGTGATATGCACGTGCGGCGTCCGAAGGGAGGGGAAGGGGCGGCCAATTCTTCAGCAACTGAAGTAGGCATGTCTGTTGCTAAAAACCTGCTGTCTGCTGCGCGACCGATTGCGGATGTGGCGGAGTCTGGTCGTACCCGGAACCCGACGACGGGTGCCAATCGTGATACGCACGTGCGGCGTCCGAAAGAAGGCAACGGTGCGATCAGTTCTTCAGCAACTGAAGCAGGCAAGTCTGCTGCGCGAGTAGGTACGGGTAAAACTACCCAACAAGGCCAACCTGCGGTAACGTTCAAGCGTCCTGGCACACAAATTGGTATCGGGAAATGTGATCAGAACCAGGGAAAAACCAAAAGAGGTGTTAGGGGTGGGAAAAAGACAAAACAGCTAGGCCCAGCCCCAACAACAAAATCACAAACCGGAGGGAAACCGCAGGGCGGCTTTAAAAGGGCTAGACCGAACGAGACGATATCCCCTAAGGGTGAGTCGAAACGGGCAAGAACTAACCCGGATGGGGCTGCCTCCAGCTACGCGAGGGCGATAGAGTCGCATCTTGCCGTGGCTGTGGTTACGCGCCCTCTACGTGAGCTCAACAGGGACGAGGCGGAGCAACTCCAATCGTCCATTGAGAACAAAATCTACGAGGCGGTTGAAAGTTGCTCTAACTTCATAGTACCCCTCCCAACCTTCAGGGGCAAGGCGTTTCTGCGTGACGGCGCACTGTTCATGTGGTGTGGTGATGAACAGTCCCTTGTCTGGCTGAAGGAAGTGATAAGAGGTATTAAGTCCCCAAAAGAAGGTACGTCTCTAGAGGTTATGCTTCAGAGGGATGTACCGAAAAAGGTGAAGGCTACGCTGTTCGTTCCTGGCAGCCAGAAGAGTGTTGGCACTATACAACGAATACTGGCTAGTCAGAACACCAAATACAGCGTGTCTGATTGGTCGTTGTACAGCTCGAGCGAGTCTACTACGACAGACGGGAAACAGGGTACATTTATGGTGCTTGGTATCCCAGAGTCGGACGCAGATAGATTGAGAGCTAGTGGCCGCGGACTATCGTACGTGCTGGGCACAATCTATGTCCGGCTGAACAGCAGTACAGGGGCCGTGACCCCCTCAAATACCATTCCTCCTGCAATGTCTTCTGCTGCGGGGGAGGAGACCTGTGGACCTGTCCCGCAAACATCCTCTGTCACCGTGGCAACGCCAAGGACCTCTTCACCTGTGCCCTCTACGTCTGGAATGCAGATTCTAGGGGTCGCCAAATCGCCACGTGTACCAAATCAAGAGTGGCCGATGGGAAGCAGGATGGATACATCAGACGAGGAAGGTTTGGAGAGAGAGGATGTCATCCTACGCTCTCCATAACAGTACACACCTCGTCCTCTTACAAACCAACCTCCAGCACAATCAAACGGCCGCTGCAACACTACGCAGGTGGCTGGAGGTAAACACCAAAACCATCGCCCTCATTCAAGAGCCGTGGATAAGAGGGGACAAGATATGCGGACTCAGCAACATACCAGGTAAGCTTTTGCTGAAAACCTCCGTTAATAAACCACGCACTTGTATTTACATGCCAAACTGCTACCAGGCAGTGCTCCTAACCGAATTCTGTTCCAGAGACCTGACTGTAGTCAGGCTTCGAACTCAGGGGGTGGAGACCTTGGAGACACTAGTCTTAGCATCGGTCTACATGCCTATCGAGGAGGACATACCTTCGAGGGAGCTTGCAGACCTGGTAGAATACTGTGCCACCAACGACCTCAGACTAATAATCTCAGCAGACACCAACGCGCATCATCCGTTATGGGGGTGCGAGAACCACAATAAAAGAGGTGAGGAATTAACGTCTTTTCTCTTTAGCCATAATCTCGACGTCGCCAACATTGGTAACGAACCTACCTTTGTATCAACCCGTTATCAAACCATAGTAGATGTGACTTTGACTTCTAACAATGCCTCGAATCTAGTTGCAGATTGGCATGTCTCGGACGAGGTAGCATGTTCAGACCACAGGCGCATTTGCTACAAAATCCAACTTGTTGCTCAGGAAAACGCGATAATTGCTAAACGTAACCCCCGCAAGACAAACGTAGAGCGATTTAAGAAATATCTCACAGAATCCCTGAGAGACATCTCCATGCAGGATATGGGCACAAGTAAGCACAACATAGACCATAACGTGGTCAATATAACCAACATCATGAAAACCAGCCAAGAAAAGGCGTGCCCTCTTTCAAAAGCAGAAGTCTTTAAATCTAAAAATTTCTGGTGGGGTCCAGAACTTGACAGATTAAGACAGAAGCTAAGAAAGCTTTTCAACAGAGCTAAAAATACCAGACTAGACATGGACTGGGAATCGTATAAAATGGTTCAGAGTCACTACAAAAAGAGAATACGAGCCCGTAAAAACGAGGCCTGGATTAAATTTTGTAGCAGTATCGAGTCTAACAACACGGCCGCGAGGGTGAATAAGATCCTGCAAAAAGGGCAGGAGCAATATATTGGGTCGCTCAAAAAGGCCGATAATACCTACACCAAGTCTAACAAAGAAACAAGTGATGTTCTGCTGGAGTCTCATTTCCCAGGCTGTTATATTATAACAGAGAGGGAATGGGAGGAAGAGCTACACTGTACACCAACAGCAGAAGATTGGCAGCTGGCTCATCAAATTGTCAATAATGTCAAAGTACATTGGGCCATAAACTGCTTCCGTCCATTCAAAGCGGCAGGCCTGGACAACATATTCCCGGCAATGTTGCAGTGGGGCGCAGATGAAGTAGCCCCCCTCCTTTCGGATATATTTAGGGCCTGCATAGCACACAGGTATATACCAAAGAATTGGAGGGAAGTAAAAGTCATCTTCTTGCCAAAACCAGGGAAAAGCGATTATACCGCAGCCAAATCATTCAGACCTATCAGCTTGAGCTTGATATAGCGCAGGCAAATCTACAGAGTCAGCTCTACACAGCGTAGTAGGTAAGATAGAGTCGGCTCTAGGAAACAAACAGTCATCACTAGGAGTCTTCATCGATATCGAAGGAGCCTTTGACAAAACAAAATTTAACAGCATAAGCCGAGCTCTGGCTAGGCACGGCATTCATGAAACCCTTTGCGGATGGATTGATAGCATGCTTAGATACAGAGCGGTACAAATTACTGTTAACAAGACAATAAGAGCGAAGGTAGCTATGGGATGGCCCCAAGGAGGCGTCCTTTCTCCATTGCTCTGGAATCTTGTGGTGGATGACCTGATTTGCAGGTTAAACAACAGTAGGTACTTTACTGTCGGCTATACGGACGACATAGTGATTCTTATAAATGGCACGAGTGAAAATCTTTTATGTCAAATCATGCGGAGTGCCCTGAGAATCATAAAAAACTGGTGCAATGAATACCACTTAGCTGTTAACCCAAGCAAGACAGAAATGGTATTATTCACAGCCAAGAGATCGCTAAACATTACCAAACCACCAAAACTCTTCGGCGCAGAACTAACCTTTTCAACAAATGTCAAATACCTGGGCGTAATACTAGACAATAAACTGAATTGGCAAAAACATATTGACGAAAAACTTAGGAAGGCTTGTCTATCGCTGGCGCAATGCAAGCGACTTCTTGGGAAGAAGTGGGGTCTGAAACCCAGTATAACCAGGTGGTTATATACTGCGGTTATAAGACCAATAATAACATACGGCTCAGTAGTATGGTGGCCCAGAACCACGCTGAGCTCAGTGCAGACAACTCTCAATAGCTTCCAGAGACTGGCGTGTTTAGCCATAACAGGGAGCATGAAATCGACACCAACAGCGGCACTTGAAGTGGCACTAGGTTTACCGCCTCTGCACCTTCTTATAAAGGAGGAGGCAGCTGCAGCAGCACTGAGGCTTAGAGCTCTGCACCTGTGGAAAGACAATATAACCATCAGACACTCAACAGTACTAAAGGATGTTATACTAAAGCATCCTCTTGTAATGGCTATGGGTGACCGAATACCTCGTGAATACATATTCTCAAAGCACTATAAAGTACAACTTCACGAAAATGCTAAAGAGTACTCCGGAACCTCCGAAGTACGAATATACACGGATGGATCCAAGATGCGATCAGGCACGGGTGCTGGTGTCTTTTCTCAGGATCTTAACATCAGAATATCGACTGCTCTAGGTCCCCTGAATTCTGTATATCAAGCAGAATGTATAGGCATAATTAGAGCAGCTCAAGCTGTAAAAAGTAGAGGAATAACAAACTGTCGCATCAGGATCCTCTCAGATAGTGCTGCTGTACTCCAGTCCCTAAAAAATATAAGGGTCACATCAGGACTGATAAAAGAGTGCCATGAGATCTTGGAGACTATCTCGACAAAAAACCAGGTGGTACTCCAATGGATCAAAAGTCATAGCGGTTCACTGGGTGCAGCAGACGAACTAGCCAGAAAAGGCTCAAATACCATGATTGTGGGACCCGAACCTATTGTGCCATTTCCCTTTAGCCTATTAAGATCTTGGCTAAGAGAGATGACTATTGAAACACACAATACAATCTGGACAAACCGGACTGACTGTAGGCAATCCAGGGAAGCAATGCCTTCCCTAAATCCCCGCTTGACCAGCAGTCTTCTCCGCATGAACAGACCCAATCTGCGAAGAATGATAAGCATTATCACCGGTCATTGTCTGCTAAACAAACACTTATTTTATATAGGTGCAACTGACAGCCCAATTTGCAGAGGATGCATGAGGGAACCGGAAACGCCATCTCACGCCATGCTACATTGCACGGAGGTGGCAGAACATCGGGCGAACATCCTCGACTCTCCGAGGACGTTGCAAGAAGCCTTGAGGGTCCCGAATAGGATACTCGGCTTCTGGAAGGAGCTTGGCTGGTTGGAGTAACCAGCCCCTTTCACCCTCACGCACAATGGTCGCCACAAAGCGACTAAGTGCGGAAAACAGCCCGCTATAAGAAGAAGAAGAAGAAGCAGGCGGCATGGTGGTGTCCAAGATCTTGACCAGATGCACGGCGTGTCACACACGATCGAAGGCCTCCTCGATGTCGAGAAAGACCCTCACGCTGTAGCGCCCGTTGTTCCGCATACTGGTCAGGTGGTTTATGACCCTCGCCAGCTGGAGTGTCGTCGAGTGGCCGCTGAGGAATCCCATCTGCTCACTTGTCACTTCCGGTCACATTTTGGCGGAACGAAAGCGATGTGCACACGTTACACGCATACACGTTGACACAAACGAAGTCATGGCAACACCTTGTGGTAAATGTTCACATCTCCCATCACCTTTTGACGATACACCATAAAACAGATAAGGCGAATGCACAACAATCCTTAAGGTGAGCACTCAGCGTTATCAGTAAACACGAAATATTATTCTTCATAAAGTTGCGTTATAAAAGCGGAGTAGATTTTTATAGGATTGTAATAAAAACTGGTGTATTGTTTCCAACGGAGATGTGGTAAAGATTCAGTTTAAATATAGCGATGTTCACGTTACTGGGTTATATTTATACGAATCTATGAGACCATATTAGTCTATGGAAACTTTTAAACTAAATGTAAGTAATATGCTACGTTAAGCGTATTATATAATTAAAGATTATAACTATATAAATGATAGAAATGCTTGGATTTTGAAATCCTTTCAGCTTCACACAGGACTTAGGTTTAACAATATAAAATTGGAAATATTTAAAAGATATACCGCCGAGTGTCTTGCTTGTTCTTTTCGGTAAAAGCAACATTCCGAACGAGATGTAGCTTCATAAATCATATTGATCCTTGACGATTCAAAAGTGCTTGAAAGAACTTATTTGATTTTGTTGGATTAGAGAAAATCTATGTATAAGTCATTGTAGTTCATTCCTTATAGAAGCGGGATGCATAAAATGTTTTCAATGTCTGGTAAAGACTCCGCGACAAAATTGATTTCATATTTTTATAAAAGAGGAACAACCATTAAATTATTTTGTTATAACACAAACGGTAGCGTTTTTTATTAATGTTATTGCAATATTATACAAGGTCCTTGCATAGTAGCTTTACAATTTTTTTACATTTTTCATCCAACTTACACAAAACCTAAACAAAAAATGCCTCATAAATCATTCTGTCTATTGAACATAACAACATCAAAATCCGTTCAGTGGTTTTTGTGTTTATCGTGAACAAACAGACGCACGGCAGCGGACATTACTTTATAATATTTAAGGATATGAAATATAAAATTTGAAATTGCTTATACTCGTAACAGCACTTGTTCGCAAGCAATAACTGCTTGTGAGCTGGCGTACATAAAATGAGGGGGGATAAAGCGATACCCCCCCACAATAACAACAATTTACGCCGATGTTTATATCGCTCTTCCGGCAGATAAGAGCCATTGAAATTCTGTGTGAATACAATCTCTTACAACGTTATACTCAAATCTTGTTATTTTTTATCAATAATTTTTTATCATTGAAAACGACTGTGCCATAAAACATACTCGATAATTGATTATTATTTTGTACTAAAGCATATATTTTTTAATAATATATTGCTTTTGTGCCGTGTAGTATCCGGCTGTGTAGAGTAGACTAACCTCATTTCATACCGAGGTATCGTAAGATTTATAAGATTTATATAGCCGTCTCGCAGGTTACCTCACGATTTTCCTGCACCGAAAATCTTGTGATAAATTGTAATCATCAATATTGACACAAATTTTAACAGAAAACTTTTTGGTACTTGCCCGGGGATTGAACCCGTGACCCCTCGAAATAGTCGCAGACTCACCACTAGGCTCAGCTCTAAGAAGAATATTACATTAATCAAATTGGCATAAAAAGTGTTGATCACGTTCTACAGGAAAAAAACTTTCATTTAAAAATCGTTAAGTAAAGTAAAGTAGAATTCTATGCAAATCACCAAAAATTTGGCTACGAATCTTCCGACACATGCCGACGAGGCATGAATAATTAAATTCGAGGGGAAAAATTGATAGCAATACGCGGCCAATCCCAATATTGAAGACGTGACTTGTTACCGGAAACCAGCATTTTATAACAGTTTTACTGAGACCTTTTAAAAAGATTATTAAAGGCTGGATGTGACTGCCACTCCCACTCGCAGGCTTGGTTATAAAACAAGTTATGGCAAGTCATGGCATTTACCTTTTCATTTACCCTGTCCTTGCCATCGGCAGCGTGGTGGAGCACACAGGTCGTTTTAGTCGGTGCGAGTCCGACATAACCGTCGCCTGTCCCCGTCGGGCGGCGGTACCCATAAAGGTTTTTTCCTGTATAAAAAAAGTCATGGCATTTACAATTTAAGCCTGCGTGATTCCCTGCGAGAGAAGTTTAAGGAAATAGGTATTCTTACATTTGCTTCACAGTACATTTAAAGTAATTTGATTTTTGTACATAAAAATATAAAGAGTTATATTTTTATGTACAAAGAACAGTAGATGATGTATGAAATAGACAAAGTAGGGACCGACATAAGCTTGCGGCTCCTGCTTTGCGCCTTGCAAAGGTACGAAAGTCATTTGTGAGTTTGGGTATAAGATTCTATAATAAAATTACGCAATCGATTTCAGCTTTGCCATTACAGTAGTTTCAAAACACTATTAATCAAAGGCTAATACAGAAATCCTACTATAACATTCAGGATTATTTAGATGATAAGAATACGTGGACATATCTACTCTTCGACCCTGTACAAGACAGCAATAGCTAAATGTAATTAGTAATAAGAATAATATTTTTCAAAGAGCAACCGCACTTGCACTATGTCTATATTGCCTCTTCAGGTGACAAGAGCGCTTGCTCCTTTTTCGCACAAAGAATCACCTTAGTTATTCAATGTGAAAACTCTGCCAGCATTTTTGAAACCATTTCACGCGGGCATGATTTCTTTTATGGAATAGGAGGGCAAACGAGCATGCGGTTCATCTCAAGTAAAGTCTGTGGTAAAGCGAGTGCGTTGTTGTCCTCCAAAAAGGTGGAAGAAGGTGGTTTTAAAAACACTTATGTGGTACCGATCCGTAAACACTGCCAAAGGGCAAAGACTGTTTCACAAAATGGTGGTGCGCGGAATGAAATTATTTGAAAACTACTGTAGTGGATCAAATCAAATCAAATCAAAACCCTTTTATTAACAACTGTCAATATTTACACTTATAAAATAGACAATATAAAATATGACCACGCATCCAGACAGTGAGGATGATATTTTAACCTGTGAAATACAGTGCGGTTATGGAATTTAGCAGCAGGCATCAGGTCATGTAGCTCAATGGAACACTCTCCGTGAAAGATGCGGTAGAGCAAAAGATTTGTATTGTCCTAGCGTGTAAGCACAATAAATTAGACATTTTTATTTTTTTTAATAAAAAATCACCTTGTTTTTATTTCTATAAAGTAAATATACTTGCATACCTCCTTCTATAAATAACATTAAATTATAAACAGACACGCTAAGCTGAGATCACGTAGTGTTCATACCCTGTGAAAGTTTTATTCGCTCATGCTACCCTCTGCACGATCAGTTGTGATTTATGTTTGGCTGACTGTGTACAATATTCAGTTATTCACTTCTTCATATGTATAATACATCCTTGTAAGCTGTTGTCAATGTAAGAATTTGCTTGGGGCGTTTAGAGATACAGATTAGCTTAAAAATTGTAATTTATAGAGGCGTAAATTTTTATATACCTAGTATCTTATAATATAATTCTAGTTTCAGATCTAAAGCTTAAAACCAGCAGATTAAGTATTGAAGAATTGCGTTCTGACAAATAGGACCACATAGTTCATTAAAATATAATTTATTAATGTTTTGATGAAGTATATAAGCATTAAGCGCCAAAACTTCCGAAAATCATTTTATCGGTCTCGGTACACGTTTTTAAAACAAAATTCCTCAACATCATCTAGACTTGCCTTCACACAAGTTTAGAAATAATATTAAAACGATGGTGCTACATAAAGCTTACTATACAATTGAGGATTATTTGAGGGATAGTAGTATATCTTAACTGCGGTCCGTAACGCATCAAACTTCAACTTTTACCTTAGTAACCATCAATCAAATTGTAATTTTTTTTGTTTAAAAGATTTTCCGCCGAGTTTCTTGCTCGTTCTTCTCAGTAGGAGCAACCATCCGAATCAGTGGTAGCTTCTTTAAAACATTTGACGATTCAAAAGTATTGTAAACAGTCCACTTGAATAAAGAATATTTTGAATTTGAATATGGCATTTATATCGGGCTAACTAACCTTACCTTAACCTTAACCAATACTGCTAAATTTTATTTTTTCTTTGAGAAGAGGTTTTTTTTTGCGAATTTCATTTTCTGGTAAGAACAACAGAATTGTTTTGATTCTGCATATTATACAATCACTATATATATGCTTATATTAATATTGATCTAGCGAAGAAGCAATGTGAGCGAAATACAGGAATATAATGCACACGAAATTGCAATAAGTTGTCATTATGTCATTACAGACATTTTAACGCACCGACATCTGTTAACGTTACTTAAAACTGTTCAGTATCAAGTATTTTCAAATAGGTCTAAATAAAATCCAGGCGTTATCTTGCGAGAAACCCGGGTAAGGAAGATCGCTTCAATGCCTGTACACCAATTTCCATCGGGCTTTGAGAAAACCCTTCGTTGTTTTAAAATAAGGTTTCATAAAAACACAACCCTTTAAAGAGAAGAAAAGTCTTAAAATTAGAGTTAGTTATATTTTTACATGAAAATAATGTTATTTTAATATTTACTTTCAAATCAACTTTTCACCACAGCGCTTTCTTTTAAAAATTGTTTGAAACTTATACGTGTGTAATAAGGTTCATGTGCAAAGCGTAGTCCTGGTTACAAGATAGAACCTCCGGGACAAAACAGTTTTAGAAATTATTACTAGATGGCGTTAAATGTTTATGAAAGAGTTAAACATTCAATATCAAAACTACATTACTAAAACTATTTTTTTCACTAAAATTTTACGGTTTATTCATAAAATAATAAAAAAATTATTAAAATAGAATAAATTTAATACGTATTCAACATAATATAAAAGTTCAATAGGTAATATGTTTACTCATCTCTGTCATTGTATATTACTAATTAGTATTATCCCCTCTATAAATTCGCAAGTCTGTCTGTCACGTTTTGAAGCGTAAATCACCGGAGCCATCATAATAAAGTTTAATGCGATTAAAGCCCATATTAGGGTAAATATATGATAATTTTTTAATGTATACATAATTTAACATTTGCTTTTACGCTGCAAAATTACGTCGACCAAATTCGCAAAGCAAGCAAATAGCTTTGCGATTTTGGTCGTGGAGCCTATCTCCTGATGATGCTTTGGTTGCGTGGCGAAACGATTATTGAGTTTGTGATAGTGAATGTATGTAGTGCTTGTGTATTGTGGTGGCGGTGGTGGAGGTTTGTGCATGTGTTTTCACGAATTCTGCATGTATCAGGTATGATAACCTATGGTATAATAATAAATATCTATTATTATTGTATAATAATAAATAATATATTGTATAAATAATAAATATTTTCTATTGTACTTCATCGCGGATTATAGCAAAATAATTTTATTATTATCTTTGTATTATGGATCTCTGCAAAGTAACGCCTTATTCTATAAATTATTTGAAGTTGCAAGGATTTTCAAATCATTTAAATAACTTTTAATTCGGTAATATGCATACATACAAACGTATTCCTTAATCAAAATCTTTTTGTAAACAACTTTATTATATGTAATGTTTGAAACTTGAGCATTCAGACCCGAAACGTTTTTTTAACGAAGCAATTAGGGAAAATATTTATGTGATGTCATAATTCCAAAAAGGGTTAAGGATTTCACTTGCAATTAAACATGTCACACGCATTGTGAAATACAAGGGATAAATGCTCTTCAGCGGTATAAGTGGTGACGGTACCACTCTTATTTACGGACGATTGTTTAAAAATGGCGTATAACAAATAGGGTTATACAAAAAATAATGAATTATTACGGAGTTCCATACTACAAAAAAAAATTATTTAGAAATATGTGTGGTATTCGGCTGAATTGAATAGACCACCTTAATTTCTTATCGAGGTGTCGTAAAAAGGCTATTAAGGTAAGTTAACCCGCCGTGTGGTATCTGGTTGAGTAGAATAGACCACGCTCATTTCTTATCGAGGTGTAGGTGTCGTAAAATGCGACTAAGGCAAGTTAACTCGCCATGTGGTATCCGGCTGAGTAGAATTGACTACCCTTATTCTTACCGAGTTGTCGTAAACTACAGCGAAGGTAACTTGACGTTAGACAGGTGTAAAATACGTAGCGAAAACATGTGACAGCATGATATAACATGTTACGGCGATCAAATCTACAAGGTAACGTCTAATTCTATAAAATATATGTTTTAACTTAAACAGTTATAGAACTTTTTGTGTAAGGTTGACTCATAATCAAAATTCACTTTTTGTGTAAGGTTGACTCATAATCAAAATTCACTTTTTGTGTAAGTTTGACTCATAATCAAAATTCACTTTTTGTGTAAGTTTGACTCATAATCAAAATTCACTTTTTGTGTAAGTTTGACTCATAATCAAAATTCACTTTTTGTGTAAGTTTGACTCATAATCAAAATTCACTTTTTGTGTAAGTTTGACTCATAATCCAAATTCACTTTTTGTGTAAGTTCGACTCATAATCAAAATTCACTTTTTGTGTAAGTTTGACTCATAATCAAAATTCACTTTTTGTGTAAGTTTGACTCATAATCAAAATTCACTTTTTGTGTAAGTTTGACTCATAATCAAAATTCACTTTTTGTGTAAGTTTGACTCATAATCAAAATTCACTTTTTGTGTAAGTTCGACTCATAATCAAAATTCACTTTTTGTGTAAGTTTGACTCATAATCAAAATTCACTTTTTGCAAGTAGCCTTCTACAATATCTTCAATCTCTTCTCTCCCTTTTTCGAGGGAAGGAGTGGAGCTAAGACCTACCACGATTGGTAGGTTACATATCCCCAGAATTCTATATACATATGCAGTTTTCCTAATGATGTTTACCTTCACTGAAAAGCGTGTGATAATTCGAAATTATTAATTAGATACATAAGTTTTATCAGAAAAACTCATTGGTGTCTGCCCGGGTTTGAACCCGTAACCTTCTCCAAAAAGTCGCACGATGTTACCACTGGGCTATCACAGCTCATTTTTCGTATGTCTTTAAAAAGCTTTTATCTCAAGCTTTTCAAAAAGCATTTCTTTTTTATACAAATTTCAAGTTTTTCAAAGGTTTTCAAAGGTTTAACTTGCAAGATTCCACTTGCAAGTTAAACTTGCAACTCTTCCCGGTGTCCGTTTGAGCTCCATAATTAAACAGACGGACTATTGTATTTATACTATGTATTATAGGATTAAAGGTACTAACAAAGTCATATAAACATAAAATCTAATAAAAATCAAAATGACAAATTATGATGAGAAAATTACATATCAATATGGATGAATATGTGACTAGAGGGAGGCCGAATAAAAGGATGGAGATGACAAATAATAGGGTAGAACCAAAGAATAAAACATGTTGTACCGACTCCATTTAATGTACTCGTATGACAAGGTTAGGAGAATGACTTGATATTTATAAAGTAAAAATAAAAGGTAAATAAATTGATAACATTATTTATTTCTTGCATATACAGAAAATGATTACTGTGCATTTATAAGTGTTTGTTTCTCTAAAGTTATATTACCAATTACTAAATCGCAATGCTACGTCATAACTAAAGTAGATAGCTATAAGAATTATGTTTTGAAAAGAGCAACTGCCGAATTTCACTAAAAAGCTTTCCGAACCTGAAGTAGAGTTGACGATTCAAAAGCACTTATTAACAAATTTACTTGAATAAAGAATATTTTGAATTTGAATTTGATGAACACCAATGTAGACGTGGCAGGTGTACACTTGTGTTTCCTATCATAATTATTATAACATTATTATATATAATTCCTAGAGCTATCAAAACAATTCATACTATCTAAGGATAAACACTGTCCCAACAATAATATAAAGACGAAAACTTGTGTGATTTCTCAGCTTTCGAGTTTAAGCGGTTTAGCAGATTTGTACGAAATGTTGCCTAAATCTCTTATAAGACATAGGCGTTGTGTGTGTGCGATTTTGTGTATACCAAGCGCGTATATGGGCTTTTGTGTGTACATTTGTACATTTGTAATGTACTAGAGAATTGTAAATTTACAAAAACACTATAAAAAATCCGAGACGGCATGTCTCTATCTCTTATGGTTAACTCACAATAATTAATAATTTATAATTTTATGAAGCAGGGTCGTCTCGCTGACTCCCCGGGTGGGGGGTAAGCGGGGTACGGGCCTCGAGGCGTACCTCATTGCCCGGGCAGTTCCTCGCGGGCACTTAAGCCCGGTTTGTGTTTCGGCCTTAGGCCGAGGTCACCTGGGTGACCTATGGGTGTCGGTGTTTGGGCCGTGGGCCCAGGTCACCTAGGTGACCTAAGGGATGTCTGGTTCGGTGGGGAGGTCTGGGAATATTAGCTCCCAGACCTCAAAGTCGTCGTCAGGTGGTGTCATATCAGGTGGTGTCATAATCCGTGGTGTCGCCCTCTCGCCCGTCGCGTCGTCCTCGTCATCGCCGTCGTCATCCGCATCGGGCCGCGGAGACGGTGACCGCAGGAGCTCGCGAGGCAGGGAACGTCCATCAGGTGGTCGCGCATGGATTGGCGCGATGCCGTGGAGGTGTACATGCGCGCTGTGGTCCGCACGCGCGAACATCCGGCGCGCAAGGCGACGGACATACTCCTCCACGGTCGGCGTTTTGGTATCCCGATGCACGACGTCGTTCCGCACATACCTCGGGGCTCCTACGATCAGTCGCAGGCAGCGGTTCTGCTGGACTTGCAGTCTTCGCTTCTGGTACGCCGAACATAGCGCGTACCAGGCGGGTGCCGCATACGTCAAGCGCGAGCGGACGTAGGCACCGTAGACCCGCAGTTTGGTGTTCATAGGTAGATGGGATGTGAATAGCGCGTGAAGCTTGGACCTGGCAGCGGCAGCTCGACCCACGACGTGATTCACCGTGGGGATCATGCACAGGCTGCGGTCCAACTCACACCCCAAAAACCTTACTGTGGTCTTCCACTCTACGTCCTGGCCTCGTAGAGTCAGCTGACGTAGCGGCTTGGAGCGGCTGGTGAGCAGAGCGGCCGTCTTCCCGACGTTGACGGCCATCCTCCACTTGTCCAGCCATTCCGGCAACAAGTCCAGCATACGCTGCATGCGGTTGGTGGCGACGATCTGATGGTAGGACGACGCGAAATACGCGCTGTCGTCGGCGAACAGCGACAACAGCACGTCCTCCTCCCCTTCCCGCAGATGGTGGCGCAGGGTGGGGATGTCATCCGTATACGCCGCGTATAAACGCGGCGATATACAACTGCCCTGGGGTACTCCGGCTTGGATAGTAAGTGGCTGGGATTCGGCACCATCCACTGCCACGTAAAAGCTACGGCCGTGTAGGAATGATGCCAGCACTCGCACATAAGCAGGCGGAATGGTGGTGTCCAGTATTTTGACCAGGAGCCCGGCGTGCCACACACGGTCGAAGGCCTTCTCGATGTCGAGAAAGACCCCCACGGTGTAGCGCCCGTTGTTCCGCTCACTGGTCAGGTGGTTTATGACCCTCGCCAGCTGGAGCGTCGTCGAGTGGCCGCTGCGGAATCCAAACTGCTCCTCGTGCAGGGGCAGATGGGGCGTGACTCGACGCAGCAGCAGACGCTCGAACAGCTTGGCTATGTGCGAGAGCAGGGTGATCGGCCGGTAGCTTCCAGGCAGGCGGCGGTCCTTCCCCGGCTTGGGAAGAACGATGATCTTCCCGGCCTTCCACGCCTCTGGGAAGTGGCCGGGGCGGAGTACTCCGTTGAACAGTCTCGTGAGCGCTACGAGACCTGTTCGGGGCAGCAGCATCAACGCGGCGTTGGTGATTCCGTCGGGGCCTGGCGCTTTTCGCTTATCAAGGCGAGCAGCGACCGACCGCAGCTCTGACAGGGAGATGAAGTCCTCTCCCCGGAGCGGCGGTGTAGGGGCCGACAGGAACCTTTCCAGCTTATCCTGGACAGCCGCGTGATGACGGATGACATGGAGGTTGGAGGTGTTGGGGGCGTTGGGCGTAAATGTCTGTTCCAGGTGTGCCGCCAGAATCTCAGCACGATCCTTGGCGGCATAGGTGCGTTTACCCGCGGCATCGAGCAGCGGGTAAACGGGGGTGTCTTGTCCGGTGAGTTTCTTGCAGAGGGAGTACAGCGCTGTGTCGTGTTCTGTCGCTCGATCGACGGTATCCTCCCATCGCCTCCGCGATGAACGCAGCAGCATCGTCGACTCCCGAAGGTGTAGTGATCTGGCCTGCTAGCTCAAGCCCGGCAAGCTCTGCGGTGTAGCGCTCCCAGTTCGTCCGCGTCCGCGGCGGGCGAGGCACTAAGAAGCCTCCCTGGGTGGCTAGGGTGACCAGAACCGGAAGGTGTTGCGTGTCGAGGTCGTAGAGTACCTCGACATCAAAGGGGTTGTCCAGTCCATGGTGCAGCACTATGTCTATGACGTCTGGCTGGGAGCGGCTGTCGGTGGGTATGTGGGTCGGCGCTCCCGGCCCCACCACACCGTACCCGCTCCTCACGCTATCTTCGTGCAGGTGTCTCCCGACCGCAGTGATGATTCGCGATCCCCACGCGTGATGTTTCGCGTTGAGATCGCCCACGATCACTGCAGGTCCCTGCTGCCCGAAGATTGCCTCGACATCAGTGCTGCAGAAAGTCAATCCGGTTGGTTTGTAGGCGGCATAGATGCGGAGCTCCTGGTTGCCCACGTTGACTCGCACCCCCTGTGTGCGTGTGCTAGTGAACGGGGTGTGCTCCAGCTCTTCGTGTATGATGTCCCTCCGCACCAGAGCGGCCGTACCTCTGTACGGGCGGCCCCGGGGAGAGACTTCATCGCGGCGATACACGAAGTAGTTGGGCACGCGGAGCTCGACGCTGTCTGTGAGTTTAGTTTCGCCCAGGAGGATGACGTGGATATCCTGCGCTTGGGCGAGTAGTGTTAACTCACGAACATGACCTCTAATGCCGCCCGGATTCCAATGCAGTATGCGTAGGGAGGTCATTGATACGACCTCCCAAACTGGGTGATTGCTGCCGTGATGGCGCCGACTACGTCCCTGGTGCTCAGATAATTTGTGAGCGCCGCCATGAGCGCCTCGATTAGGACCCGGACAATGTTATTGATGCCCGAGTCCTGCGCGGAGGTTGGCGGGGGGAACGCAGGGTATTGTTGCGGAGCTCGCGGCTCCGCCTCTTCTGTGGCCAGTCGGTGGCCGCGGCTTCTCGGCGCCTCGGCAATTTCAGGTAATGTCGCCAACAGTGTTGATGTTGGCGGCCTGGGGTGCGGTGTGGACGCGGCAGTGGGCTCAGCATCTGCTGGCCTCGGCTGCTTGCGCCTGCGCCGGTTTCTTTTTCTTCGCAGGGGCTCCCCCCTGCCTGTCGGGTCATTTGCCGGCGGTTGCAGGGTCGCCGGCTCCCGGTCTATGATAACCCCGCCCGCTTCCCCCGTCGAGTAGCTGGGGCGGTCGGGATATAGGCCGGCGGTTGTTTAGTCGCCGGCTCCTGGACTATGTCAGCCCCTCCCGAGTCCCCCCGTCGAGTAGCTCGAATGAACACGCCAGGCGTCGGCGGGGCGCTACTCAGTGCGGGTCGGGCGGGGGCGGCGCATACGGCCACTGCGGGGGGCGCCGCGGGGGCAGAGGCGGCGCATACAGCTACCGCGGGACGTACTGCGGGGATGGCAGGGGCTGTTGCGGCGGCTCGTTTGGCGGCGGCGGGTGTTGCGGTTGGGGGGGGGAACTTTCTCAACCCCCCTGCCCTCTTTTTCGTCTGCCCGTCCGGACGCGGTGGCGCGACCTCGATGCCGCGCTTTCGCGCCTCACGGCGAAAGACTGGGCATCTTCGGTCGCGCGCCACGTGCGCTTTACCACAATTCGCGCACTTGGGCGCGTCTTCCTGGGGCCTGTCGCAGTCCTGGGCCAGGTGCCCGCCTGCGCAGCGGACACATTTGGGCGGCCGGTGGCAGTTGGCCGATGAATGGCCAAACTGCTGGCACCTGTGACACTGGGGCGGACCACGTCCACCCTTCCAGGCCTCGATGGTGAGGCCCGGCATCGACAGAAGCTCGGTCTCTCTGTACAGGTGACCGAGCTCTTCGAAGGTCAGGTGCTCCAGCTGCACGTAGTATGTGCAGCCGTGCCGCCCTCTGACCGGTGGTATAGCCCTCGCCTGGGTCGCCGGATACCCGAGGGATCGCAGCGCGGCGATGACCTCCTCTGGTGGGGTGTCCTGTGGTAGCCCCCTAATGGCTACCTTGCTGGGCAGGCTCGACGCTGGGCTATAACAGAACCACGCGATGTTGGGGTCCTGTTTAGCGGCGTCGAGGAGGTACTTCTGCAGCACCCGAAATTCCTCCGCCGACTTTGGGAGGAATCTGACACCCTTCCCCATCGGGCGGGCATTAGGGGCGTGTCCGAGCTTCTCTCGGATCGCGGTGAAGTGCCTCGTCCAGTTGGGGAGGCACTCCACGGTGATGGGAGGGTATTCGGAGCGCGCTGTCTTCGCTCCGGTAGTGGCCTGCGGTTTTTGCTGGCGCTGCAGCTCTTCCTGGCGCTGCTGAAGCGCGCGGGGTGACGGCGGCGCGGCGGCGGCGGCGGCGTAGCCGGATGGCCCGGCCTGAGGGGTAGGGGGGCGGGACGTCGCCATTGGAGACGGTGACGAGGCGAATCCGGCGTAGCTCGTCGAGTCCCGAGGCCACGAGGCGGATCCTTGCGACGCGCTCTCTGGGAGCGGTCGCACGCCACCCTCGTCTCGAGGCGAGGAAGCCGGCAGTGGAGTGGCCCGAGTCCTTTGCTCGGCTGTTAGCTGAACGTCGAATGACGACGACGTTGTCAGCGAGGTGGTCGGCGACTGGTCCGTCTTCGGACGCTTGTCGTCTCCCTCGAGGGATTCAGGCGAAGAGTCAGCAGCCCGCGGACACTTCGGTGCTTCGCCGCCCGATGTAAGCCCAGCTACATCGGCGGAGAACAAAGGCGCGGAGTCTGGCGACTTTCGCTCGCCGGATGGAATCCGGAAGCGTGGTAGTGGTGCAGGCGCTGGCGGTGATGGTGGCGCTGCTGCGGGTGCGATCGGCGTAAACGGGACGGTGGTGTTGTCCCGCATGTCGCGCCGCACTACAGCGCGGGGGAACGCGGGGCGCTCCCCCCTAATACGTTGGTCCCTCGGGGGGGGCTCCCCCCGACCGGACATGGTCGCGCAGTTTTGCGACTGCGGGTAATGCTATTCGGATAGTAGCTACAGAGGTACCTTAGTGAGCCGCTCCTGTGCGAGTGCAGCTCCGCTCACCCTCGGCGCGTGCAACCCAGCCGGGTGAGACCCCTGGGGGAGGCCCAGCTAGGCGCCCGCGAGCGGGGGCAGAGACTACAAACACAATGGGATAATGAACGGTGGTTTCACTGAGGGCACGTCTGCATACGTCTTTGCAACGAAAGGCGGTGCAGATCGCTGCATCCGGGCAGCTTCGGCGGAGCAGGTGCACGCAATGCGCTGCCGACCGTTTCCTCGAGCCGCAACACGGGTCGCGGCGAGTACAACTGGCGCCGGTGGCAGGGGTGCAGGGGCGTTAACCGAAACTGACGAACTTTACGTCTCGCACGATACGCGCAGCGATAACGTTCAGCGATAACGCGTCCGTTCATCGCGCGCGTCCGCACGAGACTGATTATTTATATATATAATTTTATGTTAAAATTTTAATTCAGGATTAATTTTGTAACACACTGTCGGTAAAGGCGCTGGCACAGCTAGTATTACAAAACTATGTCCCAAAAATCTGTCTGTCTGTATGTGATCGATTTTCTCAAAATATAGCGAACGGATATTTGTGCATTTTTTCTAAAAAGGTTTTTCTTTTTTAAAAGGTAGTGCAATTCCTCCGGAAGGTTTAGGTCATTAGTACATTACAGTTAAAAAACTCGCCTGCTGGGATCTGTAGTCAGGTGGGCCGCGGAAACCAAGAGAGATACACTAAAGTAATGTACTAAACAATTGTAGATCTACAAAAAAACTACAAAAAAGTCTTCGACATCATGTCTCTATCTCTTATGGTTAACTCGCAATAAGTACTTTTATGTTCAAAAGGTGGGTGAAACCGTATTCACAGCTAGTATAAAATAAAAATGGTTGAAAATTTAATTCAAATAAGCGATATTGGTATGTTTTTCTCCGTTCACTCTCTTAGTCGATGTAATTTTGCTTTTAAGTTTTCCAGGAGACGTGGCATTATTTTTCGTCAAAGTGAAAACCGCTTTGTTTTTATTCCCTTTGTCTGGAACGACTTTTCTTTTAAGACGATAGATTGTTGTGAATAAAAGCTCTGCGGCGAACCAAATAAGCTCAATGATGCTTATAATCGAACCGCCGAGACACAAGCCGAATATCCCTCCGAGGTTTGCTGTGAAAACAAATAATGGGACTTTTATGACCAGTTTTATTAACTTTTGTAACACGAAGCCGTATGACAAGCTAGCTTATCTTAAGCTAAGCCAGTTAAGCCAGTTGATATCTGTCAGCCAGAGGCATGAAGCCTCAGACACTTCCGTACCGCCAAAATGAAACGAAAGTGACGTCAGCCGTGCCGCCATATTGTCCTTCCCTAACTTGTCCCGCCGTTTTGTATCCGGTTTAATAGAATCATCATCCTCCTGCCCTTATCCCACTTTAAATGAGGTGGGCACAACATGTTACAAACATGTTGTCATATGATTTGGCTACGTATTTTACGACCGGTCGGCTGCCTGACGTCAACTTACCTTAGTCGTATTTTACGACACCTCGGTAAGAAATGAGTGGTCTATTCTAATCCGGCATAGTAGAAGAAACCACTCTTATTTGTCACCGAGGTGTCGTAAAAGGCGACTAAGGTAATATGAAATCAGCGGTCATAAAATAACTAACTAACATGTAACATGTTGTACTGACATGTTAAGGGCAGGAAATTGATACATACATTTTACACTTTTTTAAAGTAACAATGCGTTGATGCATGAAAAGACGACCTAACTTACAAATGCGAATTTTTAATTAAAATGTAATTTTACATCACCAAGCAACACATATGTTCAGCACACTACCTAAGTGTGCATAATAACTAAATTCGTTGCAGGAAACTGTCTCTCTGACAACTTACACTGCTTTCTACTACAAACCACACCAGTTAGTTTCTGAAGTTACCGATATAAAAAATAAACTACATAATACAAAAGTAATAATAAAATTATTTTGCTATAATCCGCGAAGAAGTAAAATAGAAAATATATATAATGCTAAATGTAAGTGGGCAATCGGTTATCATACCTGATACATGCAGGATTCGTAAAAACACTTGCACAAACCTCCACCACCGCCACTACAATACACAAGCACTATATACGTTCACTATCACAAACTCAACAATCGTTTCGCCCCGCAACCGCAGCATCGTCAGGAGATAGACCCCACGACCAAAATCGCAAAGCGAAGCAATACCCAAATAAGTTTAGTTATATACTAATCGGTTCAACCCCGGTTTAAATTAACGTTTAGAAGTGTCTGCACACAGGCCAAATCTCTTCATATTAAAAGTAAAATAATTAATTCTAAAAATAAAATAAAAACAACCTGGAATGTTATTGGAGATGAAACAGGTAGACGTAAAATGCATAATTCTGCCATAGAGCTTAAAATTGGGAATGAACTTATTAATTCTGATACAGCAGTAGCTAGTGCATTTGAGCATTTCTTTCAAAATATACCCATTTCTACCACTAGCTCAATAAACTCATCCCCAATGGAAGCTTTTAATGTTTTAAAGGACAGCGTCACGGAGTGCAGTGTTAATTTTAAATTTCAACACATTTCCCCATACGATATCGTCAAAATTTTTAAAACATTAAGTATTAAAAAAACAACTGATCTATGGGGAATGTCCGTAAAATTAATTAATAATATTATTGATATTATCGCCCCGATTATGGCCAAGATCTTTAACAAATCTGTAGATACAGGAATATTTCCCAATTTAATGAAACATAGTAAATTGATCCCCCTTTTTAAGTCCGGCGATAAGAGCGACCCTCAGAACTATAGACCCATTTCGGTCTTGCCAACTCTAAGCAAGATTTTTGAGAAAATAATTCTAAAGCAGCTGCTCCAGCATTTTAATTTACTTCATCCTCAGCAGTATGGGTTTACTAAGGGTCGGTCAACAACGGATGCGGGTGTCAGGTTGTTGAAGCATGTCTTTGATGCGTGGGAGAACTCACAAAATGCCATAGGGGTATTTTGTGACTTATCCAAAGCATTTGATTGCGTTCAACACGAAATTTTATTGTTAAAGCTTGGCTATTATGGCATTAAAGACAATGCACTTCGTCTCGTTGCATCGTACCTTCACAGCCGGATTCAAAGAGTGTGCATTAATGATGTGCAGTCATCCGGAACGGCCTTAGTTATGGGTGTGCCTCAAGGATCAATCCTTGGTCCATTTCTGTTTTTAGTTTATATAAATGATTTACCATATTTTATTCATAATATTTGCGATATTGTACTGTTTGCGGATGACACATCATTAATTTTTAAAGTAAATAGAAATGACGATAATATTGACGAAGTAAACAGGGGTTTATCGCAAGTAGCTAATTGGTTCAGGCTAAATAATTTAGTACTGAACTCGAATAAAACTAAATGTATTGAATTTGCATTACATAATGCTGCAAAAACAGCAAATAGACTCTTTTTAAATAATGTACCACTAAAAACAGAAAATTCAACTGTATTTTTGGGAGTATCCCTGGATACAAAACTCCAATGGAGCACACACGTAACAACTCTTGCAGGGAAACTGAGTTCAGCGGCCTACGCTGTTCGAAAGATAAGACAATTCACAGACGTCGAAACAGCAAAACTTGTTTATTTTGCCTACTTCCATAACATTATGTCTTATGGAATATTGCTATGGGGTAAATGCGCGGATAGTGAAAAAATTTTTGTTTTACAAAAAAGAGCTATACGTGGCATTTATAATTTAAGACCGCGTGATTCCCTGCGAGAGAAGTTTAAGGAAACAGGTATTCTTACATTTGCTTCACAGTATATTTTAAGCAATCTTATTTATGTACATAAAAATATAAAGAATTATAAAACGATAGGTGATGTATACAATAGACAAAGCAGGAACCGACATAAGCTTGCGGCTCCTGCTTTGCGCCTTGCAAAAGTACGTAATTCGTTTGTGGGTTTTGGTATAAGATTCTATAATAAAATTCCGCAATCAATTTCAGCTTTGCCATTACATCAGTTTAAAAACACTGTTAAAAAGAGGCTGATACAGAAAGCCTACTATACTCTTGAAGATTATTTGGAAGACAAGAATGTGTGGATATAGCTCTCTTTGAACCTGTACAAGACAGTATCGACTTAATGTAAATAGTATTAAGAATTATATTTTTAAAAGAGCAACCGCCGAGTTTCTTGCTGGCTCTTCTCGGTAGGAACAGCTTTCTGAACCAGCAGTAGAGTTGACGATTCAAAAGCACTTGTTTACAAGTTTATTTGAATAAAGAATATTTTGAATTTGAATTTGAATTTGAAATAATTTTATTATTACTTTTGTATTATGGATCTCTACAAAGTAACGCCTAATTCAATAATTATTTTAAACTACGTAAATTTAAGTTTTAAAATTCACGATGTTTCTCTGTTTACTAACCCAGCATCTGATCCCAAGTATAAAGAACTTCCCGTCGATATTTTATACAAGTGTTTTCGGCAAAATGAATTGTCAATCTGCAATTTCCTTTCGCTTGACTTCTGTAAATTAATTGCGAGATGTGATTATAATTAATATTGATATTTCATCTCGGATATGTACTTACCGAGTAGATTGCAGCATCGGGATTTATATATATTCGAGATATAACAATTATGCTATTAATTAAAATATAAAATATTCTTTATTTAAAATAAACTATAAATAATAAAAAATAAATACCTGTGTTACAGACAACTGGTGAATATATACTTATATATTTTTAAATACATACTTAAATACAAATATACACCCAGGCTCAAAGACCAACAAATTCATTTGTAGAAAATGTTGGTCCTCGGCGGGAATAGAACCTGCAACCCGCGGAGCTGAAGGCAGTGTCACCACCCACTACGCCAACGGGCCAGTCTTATAAATTAGTAAGGATTGTTCTATCCCACAGCTGGGCAGAGGACTTCTCTCTCTGTTTTTGGAGAGAAGACCACCACCACGCTGTTCTATGCGGATCGGTAGGTTACATATATCTCTAGAATTCTCTAGAGATATGCAGATTTCCTCACGATGTTTTGTTTCGCCGAAAAGTCTGTGATAAATTGCAATTATCAATTAAATACATAAGCATGGAAACGTTTTTGCTTCCTACAATTAGCTTTATATAGCAAAATAATTTGATCACAGCTTTTGTGCTTTTTTGCGAAACGCCTATTTCTATAAACTACATAAGATTCAATTGTGCCAAACTACAGTTATAAATAGCGGATTGATCGTGAGAGCGTAACAGAAAGACTCACAAATTTATAACAGTAGTTACTTATAAATAGTAAAAATTCTGCCTTTTTTGTGAGAGTTTAAAGTGTTATTCATTCTATTCATTTTTATTTCTAATAAATACACAAAAGAACAGTAAGATTTCTGTGTATATATCGTTAAGTAGTTATTTTTAAATCTTTTTAGGGCAAAGTTAAAATTTAAAACTATATATAACTAATATTGTTATCAAATCATCGCATCAATTACTACCATTATACTTCAGTAATGACGTCACATCCTTAAGTCCGAGTTCAATTTATCTTGTTCAGCAAATCGTCTGTCACAAATTGAAATCGCTTATCGCCTTGAACAGGCCTGCCGTGATCGATTGCTCCTAGCCCAGTCAGACAAGTGGAACACAAGTATACCAAAAAAAACCAAATGTAATGATAATAACTATTTTATCATTCAAATTCGAATTATTCTTTATTCAAGTAAACTTGTAAATAAGTGCTTTTGAATCGTCATCTCTATTGCTGGTTCGGAAAGCTGTTCCTGCCGAGAAGAACCAGTAAGAAACTCGACGGTTGCACTTTTCATATAAATTCTTACATCTAGTTACGATAGTCTTGAAGAGTAGCTATATCCACGTATTGTTATCATAACTAATCCTCAACAATATAGTGAGTAGGCTTTTTGTATTAACAGCGTTTTTAACTGCTTAAATGGCAAAGCTAAAATTGATTGCGGAATTTTATTATAAAATCTTATACCCAAATCCACAAATGATTTACGTACTTGTCGGTTCCTACTTTGTCTATTACATCGGCCATTTTTTTTATAATTATGTATATATTCTTATGCACAAAAACTAAATTGATACAAATATACTGTGAAGCCAATGTACCTAATAGTACCTATTTACTTAAACTGCATATATTTTATTTTTTTACTATTTAGATAATCTATGTAATTCTATAATGGCGACTGCCTTATCCGTTCTCATACAAACAGGATTTGTTGATCGCCAAGAGTCTTTGTCCTGGAGTCTATTTCCTGATGATGCGGTTGCGGGGCGAAACGATTGTTGAGTTTGTAATAGTGAATGTGTGTAGTGTTTGTGTATTGTGGTGGCGGTGGTGACAGTGGTAAAGGTTGTGCGTGTTGTTACAAATCCTGCATGTATCAGGTATGAAATCGAATAGTCCACTCCACATTTAGCAATATATATATTTTCTATTTATCATAATTTATCGCGAACTATAGCAAAATAATTTTATTACATCAATATCAAATAAGTCGGTAGTTCTTTTTAATGTGCAAAATATTTATTTACTATACAAATCATGCCCACGTAGAATGGCCCCAAGAATGCTGGCAGCGTTTCCGCGCTGAATCGCTAAGCTGATTCTTTGTGCGAAAAAAGAGCCAGCCCTCTTGTCACCTGAAGAGTCAAGTCGGTAGTTAATACTTGATAATTGCAATTTATCACACGCTTTACGCGTTGCATAGCGTCGGCGATTCTAGCCACGTGCGTTTATTATAATACCTAATGCAGGAATAACTTGCAGTATGTACATTATGACGCTGTAATAGCCGAGCGATGTAACAATAAGAATCTTTTATGGCGGTCACAGCTTCAAATTCCGTGCTGGCACTAATGACTTTTTCTCGTTTGTGTGTAATTAATAATTGCAATTTATCACACGCTTTTCGGTGAAGGAAAACATCGTTAGGAAACCTCTAGAGAATTCTAGGGATATATGTAACCTACCAATCCGCATTGGAGCAACTTAGCAGGTCCTAACTCAAATCCTTCTCTTTAAAGATGAAGAGGGGAGGCCTAAGCCCAGCGGTGGGATAGTAACAGGCCGTTACTACTTTACAAAGTTAATTCTTACCCAATATTTCTACTAAACCTCACGTACTCTGCTTCAGTTCCGTACTGCACATAATCACACTTCTGATAACAGCCTGTTATTAAATCACGTACCTCCCGTTGGACTCGATCTGTGAATCGGCAGATTATGTTTACTTCAATCTCAGCTGTTATAGCCGGGCGATGAGACTATACGAATGTTTTAAGGGGTTATAGGTTCAAATCGCAAAAAATAATGAAACATTTTGTTAACTTATGTATCATCAGCTTCCTGCCCTTATTCTAGTCCAAGTCTGGCACATGTTTTAAACATGTTGTTAATTCATTTGGCTAGTAATTTTATCTCAACTTACCATATTCCCCTTTTACAACACCTCCCCAAGAAATAAGGGTGATCTATCCTACTCAGCAAAATACCACACGGCGTGTCAACTTACTTTAGTCATCTTTTAAGACACCTCGCACCTTTGCACCTTTATTTGTGTCCTCGGCTCAGCTGTGACTGATTGGGTCGCACAATTCAATCAATGGAATCCTTTCCGTTACATTTTTTCGTTAAATTAAATTTACGAGGTCAGCCCTTCAATCTTTTAATACTCACCAAGGGTTTGATATACGCATTGAAGCTTTTCCCAGTTGCAAATAGGATATTCTACTATGTCGAATTCTTGAACTGAAATTTTAAACAAATCATTAAATTTTAACTCTTATATTAAAAGTAAAGAATACTATGGCACTCATCCTTCTTTGTTCTTTGGAGAGTTTCAGTTGAGTTTAATATTGACCGAAAGTAATGTAAAACCAAAGTAATGCAAAATAAAGAATTAAAATTAATGTACAGAAAAAGGGAACAATCCTATGTCACTAGACAATCAATGATTTAATTTTAGTTTAGGCAGAATTATAAATTGTAGGGGTTAGATTATAGTGATATCATACTTACATACATAATTATAGCTTGAAGGGGTTAGATTATAGTAACATTATACTCACATACATAATTATAGCTTATAGGGGTTAGGTTATAGTATCATAATACTCACATAAATAATTAAATGGCAAACAACGGCACACAGCGACTACTTTTCTGATTATTGCTGTCGTCATACACATTTGATACGAACTTGATATTATTTTCGCATCCTGTAAATTGGATGTATATTTATATATCTTTACATATTGCACCTTTCAAATCATTCTGCTGTCCCTATCCAACTCTAAGTGGGGTAGGCACAACATCTTTCAACCTTTTTTTTTGCCATGTCAGGAATACCCATTATGGGTCGTCACCACCCATCGGTGGGTATGTCGGACTCTCACCGACTAAAAACCTGACGGTGCTCCACCAGTTGCTGGCGACAGGGTACCGTTGGATACATTGCCCCCATCTCACCAGCAGCAACTCTGAACCCCAGAGTGCGCCACCTCTGGGTCGGAGCCATTCTTACAGTGGCCCCTTCCTCCGCTAATCGATGCATCGGGAGCACCAGATGCATCGACCGCCTCTGGGACCTTTTCAGATGGGCGTCCGATAAACCCCGTTAGGAACGCTCGAACATCTTTAAACCATGCTGTGATGTGATTTGACTAGGTAATTTACGACCGGCCGCCTGCCTGACGTCAACTTATCTTAGTCGCCTCTTACGACACCTCGGTAAGAAATGACCTCGGTAAGAAATGAGGATGGTTTATTCAAGGTCAAAAAATCTTTCCAATTGTCATAAAAAAATGTTGAATGATAGCAATAGTTTCCTATAAAATAAAATAAAAATAGCCTTTATTTTGCAGTCACATCTAAATTCATTACCATAGTCATCATATTAATTATTAAGAAATGTCAGTTATTAATGTTATATAGATTTACAAGTCATTTAAAATTCTTCCGTCAAATATATATTTATTTTTTGTGTGACTGCTGTCTTTCGACAAAGGCCTCCTCCAACCCTTTCCAGGCATGTCTATCCTTCGCTATTCTCATCCATAGTGGTCCCGCTGTGAATCTAAAATCGTCTTCCTAACGCTTTGTCTTCCTTGCTTCCTTTTGCTGTTTCTGGGGTACCATTCCGTGATTTGTTTTGTTCAAGTGTCTTTTTGTTGTCTTAGCATGTGCCCAGTCCACCTCCATTTTTGTCGGCTTATTTTTTTCACTACATCTATTACTTTTGTTCTTTTCCTTATTTCTTTAGCTTTAACTTTGTCTATTACATTTAACAAAGTTAAAGTTTCCTATAACGAAGTAAGAAACAAAGATAGATAAATTCGACTTACAGATGATAGAAAGCACTTCCGGTTAATCAGAGATAACGATTTCACTTCATCCGATGAGTCTATCGCCCACGCTGAGATCGTCACGTCGAAGAAGGTGTCTGACGTCAGTGTAATTGGGCTGTCCAATAGCGACAGATTATTCTGTTTGTCGAACACATACAGCTGGAATACAAGAACTTTGTTTTAATAAATAGTAACTGGTTGACCGGTAATTTTTAAAAAAATAAAAAAAATAAAAAATAATTGGGTAAGTGGGGCCCGATCCTTGGTATGGTGGATCCGAATAAACTACGCTGACTTGACAGTTCTCGGCAAAAATAGTGTTTTATATATTAAATTTAAATTTTTGTATTTTTAATGTCCAAAAACAGGGATAAAACGATTTTGTTTAAATAAAACCTAGTTAGAACGATTTTTCCTCCCGCATGCTAAATTTGTGGGAACAATTTAGCATGCAGGATCATAGGACATCTTATATATATATATATATATATATATTATATATATATATATATATATTATATATATATATAAGATGAACTCATTTCATTATTAAAGATATATGACAACTAGTTACTAGTAACTAGACAAGTTAAGTTTTTAATGATTTCTAGGGAATCTATAGTGTACATTATAAAAAATATAAAATATTCTCCAAAAAATAAAAAAGCCATTAGGGGTGGACAACCCTTATCACTTAGAGGTAAGAAAAACAAATTGTAGCCGATTCTCAGACCTACTGTATATGGATATAAAAATTTCATAAAAATCGGTCAAGCCGTTTTGGTATAAGATAACTAACGTTGTGGCACGAGAATTTTGTATATAAAATTACACACATTTATCATCCTCCTGCCCCCACTCTAAGGGGGGCACAACATATTATAATCCTTTTGTGACATGATTTGGCTATGTATTTAACGACCGGCGTCCTGCCTGACGTCAACTTACATTAGTTGTTTTTAACGACACGTCGGTAAAAAAGCGGGCTGTCTATTATACTCAGCCGGATGCCACACGACAAGTTAACTTACCGTAGTCGCTTTTTACGACACCTCGTTAAGAAATGAGGGTGGTCTATTCTATTCAGCCGGATACCACATGGCTGTACACACACCAGAAACAGACTTTCATCGGATGAAGAGGTCAAGTAAACAGCTAATCATAGAATTGTAGTATAATAATGCAAGGGTCGATCAACCTCACTTAATTTGAATATTTGTATAGCAACTTTAAGTTAATTTATCTCGGAGTAAACACAAGAAATTCTTGTTTGGAGGTAAGGTTTGTCTATTGTTGAGCATAATTGCTTTAATTATACTATTATTCTCGTTTTGTAAAGTAAATGTCTGAAAGCGGTTATGGTTTATTCCTGGGTGTATATTTGTATTTAAGTATGTATTTAAAAAATATATATAAGTATATATTCACCAGTTGTCTGTCATAACACAAGTATTAAGTTACTTTGGGGACGGACGACCGTGTGTGTGAGTGTCCCATATATTTATTTATTATTTATTATTATTATTATTCCGGTACTAGACTATACTATATAATTAATAATACCTGGGTGGTTTTTTTACTGTTTTAATTTTTTTTTAATTAAAAAAAAAATTAAAACAGCAAAAAAAGGTTGTTAATAACGGGGACGTAATCCCAGGAATTTCCAATTCTTTATAATATAAATTCTATATAATATATTATTCTTTGCAAAAGTATGTAAATTGTTTGTGGGTCTGGGTATAAGATTCTATAATAAAATTCCGCAATCAATTTCAGATTTGCCATTACATCAGTTTCAAAACACTGTTAAAAACTAAACACTGTTAAAACACTGCTGATCCAGAAAGCCTACTATACTGTTGAGGATTACTTGGAAGATAAGATAGTGTGGATATAGCTCGCTTTGACCCTGTACAAGACAGTGATGACTGAATGTAACTAGTCATAAGAATTATATTTTTAAAAGAGCAGCCGCCGAGTTTCTTGCTGGCTCTTCTCGGTAGGAACAGCTTTCCGAACCAGCGGTAGAGTTGACGATTCAAAAACACTTGTTTACAAGTTTATTTGAATAAAGAATATTTTGAATTTGAGTTTGAATTTTAGTTCGCCCCTTACCCACTGAGCTATCAGAACTTTACAAATGACAGATAAGATATCATTTACATGCTAATATCCGGCTGAATAGAATAGTAACAACCTGATTTCCTACTGACGTGTAGTAAAAGGTGACTACGTAAGTGGACCCGCCGTGTGATAACCGGCTGAATAAAATATACCACCCTCATTTCTTACCGAGGTTGCGTAAAGGGCGACTAAGGTAAGTTGACCCGTCGTGTGGTATCCTGTTGAGTAGAATAGACCACCCTTATTTCTTATCGAAGTGTCGTAAAATACGACTTAGGTAAATTAACGTCAGGCAGGCGTAAAATAAGTAGCCAAATCATGTGACAAAATGTTTACAACATGTTGTGCCGACCCCACTTAGAGTGGGATAAGGGCAGGAAGATGAGGATGTTCTATTCAGCATTTTAGCATTTTTTCAGTGCCCGAAAACAGATACCCCTAAAAGCCCAACATGCTGATTTTCATGAGAATCGTTAGAGCCGTTTCCAATATAACATAAGATTAACTCATTTAAATAATAAAGATAAAAAAATGGATATATTACCCTATACTATAAGCATGTTGAATGTTTAAATAATTTTGATTCAAGGATGTGCCATAGAATAGATAATTTAAAAAGAGATAAGATCATTACGTCGGTCGCGGGGAGCATGGGTGGGTAAGGGGATCATGTGGTGTGGGGATACCATGAAGAGACCTATGTCCAGCAGTGGACGTCCATCAGTTGGAGAAGAAGAGGAAGAAGAATAATACTCACAAACACGTAACTGTAAATTGTGCTACCATTATACAAGATCTTCTCACTGTTCACTACCATTTCCAAAGCCTCAGACGTCTCTGTGCCGATAGCGAAATTGGTATTGGGCTCTGCTTGTGTCCTGCAATAAACGTGCAACAACATGTTTTAAATAATTAGGTCAATAATATACAAAAAAACATTGTTACATTCGTTTGCGCGTTATGCAATCATCATTCTCATGCCCTTATCCCGCTCTAAGTGGGGTCAGCACAACATATTGTCACGTGATTTGGCTACGTATTTTACGACCGGCTGTTTGCCCGGCGTCGACTTACCTCAGTCGTCCTTTATCGCACCTTAGTAAGAAAGAGGGTGGTCTATTCTACTTAGCCGTATACCACACGGCGGATCGACTTACCTTAGTCGCCTTTTACGACACCTTAATAAGAAATGAGGGCGGTCCATTCTATTCAGCCGGATACCACACGGCGGTAAAGTAAAGATTTGTATTCATGAAATAATACGTAATTTTATTTACTTGTAATTTAACAGAGCTCGGCTGCCGTTTCTTATTTATTTATATTTTTTTGTAATGGAAAACGATTTAGACAGCCTTACGTGAAACGCGATTTCCAAAAATGCTTATTCACCCCTTTTGAAAGCACCCAAGTAATAAATCATAGACTACACATATCCAGTTGGCTCTATATACAGAAAGTGATAAGGCAAACCGCCCTTTGTAATCGTATATCAATTTACAAGAGTCTCCTTCACTTCCGGAAAAGGTTTATCAAGGGATGTAATTTATAGAATTTTTTGTAAAGGTTACTAGCAATTTGGCTTAGCAATAGCTTATGTTAATATTTTTATATTAAGAGTAATTTAGTCATAATAATAGCTGTTGATTTTTACAAATAATTAAATATTAATAACACAGTAACTTAATTTATAGGGTTCTAGCAAATAAGCTGCGGTAGCCCAGCGGTTACACCGTGCGACTCTTTCGAGGAGGTCACGGGTTCAAACCCTGACTTTTTCAGTTAAAAACTTATGTGTCTAATTGATAATTGCAATTTATCACACGCTTTTCGATGAAGGAAACTTGTATATCTCTAGAGAATTCTAGAGATATGTGTAACCTACCAATCCGCATTGGAGCAGAGTGGTAGGTCTTAGCTCCAAACCTTCTCTCCAAAACGGAGAGAAGAGACCTATTCTCAGTAGTGGGATAGTAACAGGCCGGTACTTACTTCTTTATTATTTTACTTACTAGCAATTTGGGTTATAAATTATAAACTAACCCCTCCAGCTAAGCAAACGCTTGAGTAAGGATTGGGTTCCCGTTGGTGGTATAATGGCCGGAATTCAAACACACGACCTCTCGATCGCAAGTCCAATAACCTAACCATTCAGCTACCGCCATTTCGTAAGACATTTACTTGGACGCTACATTAAGATCCATTATACAAAAGTATTAAAAAAATTATTTTGCTAAAATCGATAAAGTAAAAAGAAAATGTATGTAATGCTAAATGTAGAGTGGACTATCCGTTTTCGTACCCAATACATACAGGCACGTAAAACACATGCACAAATCTCCATCACCGCCACCACAATACACAAGCACTACACACATTCACTATCACAAACTCAAATATCTGTTCATCCACGACGACGCCCCCAATGCTTCGGTTGTTGCTTGGTTATTCAAAATATTTACATAGCCCCCGTGAAGATATAAGAGTGAAGTAGTGTTCACACGATAGCGACTTTGATCGCCGACAACTTGCAACTTATAGCTTTTGTCAACATTAAAGCGATAGTTCATCGTCCATTTAGAAATAGATGTGAATGGACCTCTGGGACTTTTTGAAGAAATGTTCTAATTTGCTTAGTTATTTGTTATTTCGGTAAATTTCTGTTAAGTTCAATTCAAATATATTTTGGAAATAGCACCGCTGAGTTTCTTACTGGCTCTTCTCCGTAGCAGAAAATTTCCTAATCAGAACGCGTGCGGCAGCGTAAATGTAACTAGTGATAAGAATTATATTTTTACAAGAGCCACTGCCAAGTTTCTTGCTGGCTCTTCTCGGTAAGAACAGCTTTCAGAACCGGCAATAGAGTTGACCAACCAAGTCATTGTTTAAAAGATTACGTGAAAAATTTTGAATACGAATTTGAATTATTACCTGAAATATGAAATATCAAATTGACAGCAATAGCCTACGATGGTTAGCACTTCTCTGAACATTTTGTAACAATCAAAACCTTTTGATCGCCAAACGCACTCTTGTATCAAAACACTGCAAGGTTTTTTGAACTGCAAAAATAACCAAAAAACGTTGTCATATGTGACACAAAAGTAATAATTTAATTATTTTGCTATAATCCGCGATGAAGTAAAATAGAAAATATATATACTAAATGTAGAGTGGAGAATCCGTTTTCATACCTTATACATGCAGGATTCGTAAAAACACATGCACAAACCTCCACCTCCGCCACCACAATACACAAGCACTACATATGTTCGTTCGTATATATCAGTTTTTACGAATCCTGCATATGCAGGATTCGTAAAAACTGATATATATCACGGACTGATATATATCAGTTATGAAAACGGATTGTCCACTCTACATTTAGCATTATATATATTTTCTATTTTACTTCATCGCGGATTGTAGCAAAATAATTTTACAATTACTTTTGTCCTATACATATATTAACAACAATCGAAATAATTGATTCAGTGTACAATCAAATAGAATTGATAGTTGTTATGTACCAGTGGTTATTATACATAATTAGTAACACAAAAAGCTGTGCAAATAAATTCAACAAACAGTTAAAAATTCAGTGCAAGGCGGTTAGTTCAACAGACTTTAATAATGCTGGCTTCTAATTTATAGCGCATCTAAGTGAATCATAAAACGTTGACTCATAAAAGTTAACCTTATCTTGTTAAATTAAATATGATTTAAGATATTTAATAATGACCGTAGCGTCAACGAGATTTTAGTTGTGTATAGTAAACTCATTTACGTTTGACAATAAATAATATTAGGCATTATTTTTTATGTCCTTTGTTTACAAAAGTTCCGGCTGAGAAGAATAGACTAAACTCATTTCTTACCGAGGTTTCGTAAAAGGCGACTAAGGTAAGTTGACCCTCCGTGTGGTATCCGAATGAGTAGAATAAACTATCCTTATTTCTTACCGAGGTGTGGTAAAAGCGAACTTGATTTATATTACTAAAGATAATTGAACATGATGTTATATTAGGTTATTTTGGTGCTTTTTTAGATAAATTGCTAATATATTGGTAACTAATGAAACTTTATTCACAACTTTGCTTACATACCTTTTTACAAAAATATTGCAAACTTTAATATCGTATAATAAATTTTACATTTGTCTTTCTAATTTTCTTAAACTCTAGGATCTCATTTTTAATGTAAATTACCTTGTTCACAAGAATTTCATAAGTATATTCCAAATCTTCAAGGATTGAGTGCATTTTCTTTATATAATCTTCCACAATAAAATCGTCTACCTTGATTTTGGTAAAACTTTCGTAGTATTTATTTATTTCTTCGTCAGTGTATGCTCGGAGTTTTCTAAAATTTATAATAAATTGTTACGATGGACCAACTTTAAATAATAACTAGCAAAATTAATTGTTAAAGATTTAACCTAAGAAAAAATATGGTATAAGCTTTCCCGAACCCGAAGCATCATCAGGAGATATACTCCACGACACGACTCCACGACTCCTTCCGTTGCATAGCGAAACGATTGTTGAGTTTGTTATAGTGAACGTATGTAGGGATAGTATATTGTAATGGCGGTGATGGAGGTTTGTGCATGTATTTTTACGAATCCTGCATGTATCAGGTATGAAAAAGAATAATCCATTCTATATTTAGCGTTATATATTTTTTCTATTGTACTCTATCGCGGATTTTAGCAAAATAATTTTATTATCACTATTGCATTATGGATGTTCGCAAAGTAACGCCTAATTCTATAAATTATGAGTAAACCTCTCATCTCTTTATGGTAGAGAAGAGTTGGAGCTTAGAACCACCATGCTGCTCCAATGCGGATTGGTAGCTTGCACACATGCCAAGAATTCTCGAGATTTATCTTCAATATTGTCTATAAAAACATGTGAATTAATAGAAACGCTCATCGTTGTCTATCTGAGATTTGAACCAATGACCCCTGAAAAGAATAACACGGTTGGGCCATGAAAGAGCTATACGTGGCATTTATAATTTAAGACCGCGTGATTCCCTGCGAGAGAAGTTTAACGAAACAGGTATTCTTACATTTGCTTCACAGTATATTTTAAGCAATAATCTAATTTATGTACATAAAAATATGAAGAATTATAAAATGATATGTGATGTGTACAAAAGACAAAGCAGGAACCGACATAAGCTTGCGGTTCCTGCTTTGCGCCTTGCAAAAGTGCGTAACTCGTTTCTGGGTTTTGGTATAAAATTCTATAATAAAATTTCGCAATCAACACTGCCATTACAGCAGTTTAAAAACACTGTTAAAAAGAGGCTGATACAGAAAGCCTACTATACTCTTGAAGATTATTTAGAAGATAAGAATGTGTGGATATAGCTCTCTTTGAACCTGTACAAGACAGTAACGACTTTATGTAAATAGTATTAAGAATTATATTTTTAAAAGAGCAACCGCCGAGTTTCTTGCTGGCTCTTCTCGGTAGGAACAGCTTTCCGAACCAGCAGTAGAGTTGACGATTCAAAAGCACTTGTTTACAAGTTTATTTGAATAAAGAATATTTTGAATTTGAATTTGAATTTGAAAGCTTAATATACTATCAGAGAATATTATTTCCTCCAAAGGTATCTTTAATATTATTAATAATTATCCTTTGACTCGAATACAACATTGGCACTAAATTCCATAAATTTCATGCGAAATATTTGAAGTAACGAAAGACACCCATACTACTTTAGCTGTTATCAAAATAACGGGGCAATGTAATATTATCTACACTAATATTATAAAGGGTAAAAATTTGTATGTATGTTTGTAATGTTTTCACACAAAAACTACTGGACCGATTTCAAAAATTCTTTCACTGAAAAGCTGCATCTTTACAGAGCAACATAGGCTATATTACATTTTTATTAAATAGGGATCCTTTAGAAAAATGTAATAAGGTGTAAAAAGAAATTACGCGGCTGAAACTGCGGGATATTACTAGTCTATTACATAATTTAACGCATCTCAAATTCAAATTCAAATTCAAATTCAAAATATTCTTTATTCAAGTGGACTGTTTACAGTACTTTTGAATCGTCAAATGTTTTAAAGAAGCTACCACTGATTCGGAAGTTTGCTCCGAGAAGAATCAGCAAGAAACTCGGCGGCTAATCTTTTGATCTGAACAGTATATCATCCTCCTGCCCTGTCAACTTACCTTTGTCGTATTTTAAACCTCGGTAAGAAAGAGCGTGGTTTATACTCTCTACTCAACCGGACACCACACGGTGAGTCGAGTTACCATAGTCACCTTTTACGACACCTCGGTAAAAAATGAGCATCTTAATACTAAAGTTAATGTTGACTAATATTGGTTAAATTTAACCCAATTGAAACTTACACGGAGGGCTAATATTTAGGGTAAAAAAAAAAATATTCAGGACCAGAATAAATTACATGGTAAATAAATAAGGCTACTTTAACGCTTAATTTGAAGAACAAATTCGCTAAATCTAAATTATAAGTTTCATATTTAGATAATTTATGGATTATAGAGTACAAATGCTATGATACAATTATTTTGCTACAATCCGTGTTTGTTTAAAAAACCTATGTAAGTATATGAAACAAAAACCGTTCTCATACCTTATATATGCATGATTAGCTACCGCACGTATCACAAAACACCGCCACCAATAACAGACCACACAAACCCTACAAACATTCATTACGACAATCTCAACAATCGTTTCGCCCCGTAACCGAAGCTTCGTCATACTTAGGCTAATACTATTTCAAATTGCAATTTAATTCCAATTCCGATTGAAATTTAGATAGTGTTTTAGTTTTTATTTAGTAATATAGTCGTGATTGCACTTACAATATTTCCGTAATATTTCTTGTGTACGGAATGTAAACTATTTCCGGGTCGCATATTGCGACGGCCGGAAAGGAAATACGGTCTATAGGGTAATGCGTAGATTCCACCTGAAATAAAAATAAATCATAATATCGCCCGCTTAGTATATTAGTATATATCCTCCTGCCTTTATCCCACTCTATGTGGGGTCGGCACAACATGTTATAAACATGTTGTTACATGATTTGGCTGCGTTTTTATGACCGGCCGCCTGCCTGACTTCAACTTACCTTAGTCGTATTTTACGACACCTTGGTAAGGAGGGTGGTCTATTCTACTAAGCCGGATACCACACGGTGGGTTCACTTACCTTAATCCCCTTTTACGACACCTAAGTAAGAAATGAGGGTGGTCTATTCTACTCAGCTGGATACCACACGGCGGGTCGACTTACCTTAGTCGCCTCTAATGATGGTGCCTGAAATAAGGATGATTTTTAATCAAACTTATCTAGATCGATTTTTCTTCCCCGAAACCCCTACTACTACTAATTTCAGTATAATCGTTGGAGCCGTTTCCGAGATTCCGAGAATATATGTATATACATACAAGATTAACTCATTTAAATATTAAATATAAGAACTTACAACGGTGAAAGTAGGATTATCCACAAACTTCGCCCATATCATATGGCCAAGGTACACGCACAGCATGATGCTGGAGCCAATAATGAGGCACCAGATGCTGTGAATCCACCAGGAAGTGTTGCTGTAGAAGTAGTAGAAACCATGGAGGCTGCAATGCTTGCAGAACTGCTTAAACTTTACAGCTATGGCTCGGTATATTATTTTCAACATCTTGTAATACATTTTTGACTTAACGCACTGAGGTTAGTGTCTTAAGAAAAACACTAAAAAAAGAAAATATATGTAGAGTTTAAGAAGTGGATACTGTTCTACTCACTCTACTATATATCATCCTGTCCTTATCCCACTCTAAGTGGGGTCGGCACAACATGTTTTTCTCTTCAATTCTGTCCTATCTTTCGTCAACTCTGGCGCCACTCCTTTTATATGCATATCATACTTCACACAATCCAACCATCTCTTTTTAGGCCTCCCTCTAGGCACATATCCATCCACATTCAAATTTAACACACGTTTGGTCACATGATTTTCATCCCTCCTCATTACATGTCCACACCATCTCAATCTTGCACTTCTCGTCTTTTCTATAATGGGCGCAATTTTCAGACTTCCCCTTATATACTCGTTTCGTATTTTATCCAGTTTTGTCAAACCACACATCCACTTTAACATTACTCTTCTTTCATTCGTCTTTTTCATTGCCCAACATTCTACTATTTTTGGATTCAATTGAAGTGAAAATTTCTTTGGCAGAGTTGCGCACTTTTTGTAGTGAGTAAAAAAAGTTTAAAATCACGTCACGACACATGACTTGATCGAAAATTCGTAAGACAGAGAGAGAGAGTAGACCGCCGGCGTAGCATAGGAGTTTAGTTTAAAATTTATAACGCACTTTTCAGTAAAACATATCTCTGGAAAATTCCTGGTATATGTATAACCTATCAATCCGCATTGATCAGCGTGCAGCAGGTGTTTCTTATTTGCAAATCTCCTTTCTAAAAATAGCTGATAAAGTATCAAATCCTCCTGTCCTATTAAAGAGATAATATAAAGATGCTAATTACAATTTCCTTATTAAATAAATCTTTCTATACTAAAAACTGTAGATTCCATAAAGATATACCACCAAAGTAGTTTTATACTCGGGAACGTGAAAAGCTTTTTGAAAAATCTTAATTTAATTAATTATACCATCTGTGGAACATCATACGATGTTCTTTAGGTTGAACAACATCAGACCACCCATCAAGAAGCTGATGTTGCGTTTACCAAATCAATCAATTGTATCAAATCAAATAGATCAAAACTTATTTGAAAGCCATAAAGAGTAGATCAGTCGCCGATAGCGATATAATATTATGATTCAAGTTGTTTTAAAGAAACATATTCTTCCATTAGACTTAATTGCATTAATAATTTGACGAAGTTTTAACAAAATCCATTAACCGCCCCTTTGTTAATGTAAAACTGATTAGTTTTACATTGACGAAGATATGTATTTTTATGTCATTAATGTCACTTTCTAATGAATAAGTAGTAGTCCTCCTGCCCTTATCCCACTCTAAGTGGGGGTCGGTACAACATGTTACAAACATATTGTCACATGATTTGACTACGTATTTTACGACCGGCCGCCTACCTGACGTAAAATTACCTCAGTTGTAGTTTACGACACCTCGGTAAGAAAGAGGGTGGTCTATTTTACTCAACTGGATACCACACGGCGGGTCGACTTAACTTAGTCGCCTTTTACGACACCACGGTTAGAAATGAGGTTGGTACTACTCTATTCAGCCAGATACCACACGGCGTATAAGTTCAAATCTCGTATAATCGTAAAAATTTAACACACTTTTATTAAAATTCTATTAATTAACGTTTCTAATGAAAAAGATGAAAGGAAATTGTAAATTTAATCAGAAAGAAAATGGAACAATAAAAAAGAAATCTAATTACCTATTCTTTAAATTACACTAATATATAAAGCTGAAGAGTCTGTTTGTTTCATTGTTTAAAAAGCACTTATCTCAGAACCTACTGGACCGATTTGAACATCATCATCATATTTAACATCACGCTAAGATGAATAGGATCAGCAATCAAAAATATTGCGAAAACGGCAAAATTCAAAAATTTCCTGGCGTGCGCGAAGTTAACGGTGGAAGTTATTTAAAAAATCTCTTATTATTATTTTTATGTTATTTATACAATTAGGCGTTACTTTGCGGAGATCCATAATACAAAAGTAATAATAAAATTAATAATAATTTTATGTTCAAAATTTCAATTCGGGAAAAAATTGTGACAAAGATTTCCATGCAGGCGAAGCTCCTGGCACAGTTGGTATAAAATAAAGATTTCAGCAGCGTCTACTGAATTGTCTGTGAATTGTTCTATCTTTAAGTAAAAACCGTAGAAAAATCCGTTCAGTAGATTTGAGAAAATCGATCACATACAGACACCTTTTGGGGACTAGTTTGTTTTTTTTTTATTTTATTTATTTGATTAATTCTTTCTTTTTTTCTTTTGTTTTCTGTATTTGATTTAGTGAGCACAACGTTGTTTAGCTTTTTATATTTAATTATACATGCTAAGCTAGCCTTTAAGTGGCATATATAATAGAAAACTATAATTTAGAAATTTATATTAGTATTAAATAAACCATATTGTGATAAACAATATGGTTTGGCTTCCTACTAAATAAATAAACACATCATCATCTTCCTGCCCTTATCCCACTCTAAGTGGGGTCAGCACAACATGTTATAAACATGCTGTAACATGATTTGGCTGGGTTTTTACGACCGCCCGCCTGCCTGACGTCAACTTACCTCTGTCGTATTTCACGACACCTCGGTAAGAAAGAGGGTGGTCTATTCTACTAAACCGGATACCACACGGTGGGTCATCTTACCTTAGTCGCCTTTTACGACACCTCGGTAAGAAATGAGGTTGGTCTATTCTACTCAGCCGGATACCACACGGCGGTAAATAAATAAACACATAAAGCCTATTTAACAATGACAATGAAAATAATTTGTCTTCACTCTTTATACTTAAGAAATCTCAACAATGGAAGCCCTTAATTGATTCCGGCATTTAAATCCGCTTGTAACAAAGAAAAAGCCGAAAACAAAAGCAAAATTTTATTAAATATCAACATTTCTTACGTTTTGGTTGTTTCAGGGCTAAAATAAAATGTAATGAAATATAAAACCATTTAACTTTGCCATTACAGCAGTTTAAAAACACTATTAGGGAGAGGCTGATACAGAAAGCCTACTATACTGTTGAGGATTATTTAGACGATAAAAATGCGTGGATATAAATATTGTTCGACCCTGTACAAGATAGAAACATTAAATGTAACTAGCATTAAGAATTGTATTTTTTTAAAAAAGAGCAACCGCCGAGTTTCTTGCTGGCTCTTCTCGGTAGGAACAGCTTTCCGAACCAGCAGTAGAGTTGACGATTCAAAAGCACTTGTTTACAAGTTTATTTGAATAAAGAATATTTTGAATTTGAATTTGTTCCTTTCCCTGAAATAAGTAAGGAAGTAACGGAATTGCATACTTTAAACAAACATATATTATATATTAGATAGATTTATTTGCTCTGCCTCAAAATTAGCACTCTCAATATTTTAACTAAGAAAGAAGATAACAAACATTCTTCTTGAACAAGAAAACACAACTTGATAGCAGTGTTACCACTTTCAGGGAAGCGTGAAAAAGCTACGCTTCGGCTGCTTACAGACTATGTACAGGTTTGTATCAATTAACGATAAAAATATTGCTTGGTATTAAAATATGTAAAAATAAAATTATTATGCACCCTAAATTAAGAATTTTTGTTATTGTAGTGTATGCAGGTTGAGACGTGTGTATTGTACTTTGTACATTTATATACAAGACACTTATATGTAATACATACATGAACATAGTCACACTAACACACTAGTACAAAGGTACATTCACGATCTCAGGATGCACCACGACAGTAACACGAGAGCCCTTGGTGAGGGTGGTCACGACCACTCTGTGACATGGTGTCACTTGTTAGTGCGTGTTTAGGCCTGTGGTATATTCATACAACATTAGTTTATCAACAATTATTAACAAATCTATTATTTTGTTACGAAATAATCGATTTTTTAAAATCGATTTTTTTCTGACTTATGACTGATAATTAATTACAATAAAGGCTAATCAAAGTGGACTACCAAAAAATAATATCAGATGCTGTTTGTGAAATTGGATTAAAATGTTTAGTTTGGCTAAATTGGCTTTATCCAACAATGTATATCTAATCTTAAATAACAAGAAGAAGAGTAAAAAAGAGAAAGGGATACCTAAAATAATCGATTTTAAAAAAATCGATTTTTAATAAAATATAATCGATTATTTGAAAAAAATAATCGATTTTTAAGAAATCGATTTTTAATGAAAAAATAATCGATTATTTTAAGACTCGATTATTTTTCGAATCGCTAGCCGCGGGTCGCCCGACGAGTCAGTACGTCGCCGGTTTCAGCGCGCGTAGGTCGCGCCGAAGCTGACGACGTACTTTAGATACACCCCTGGCTCTACGCATGCGTAGAACTAAACGATGAAAAACATGTTTTCTTATTATTTATTTATGTAGCACGCTGGTTTCACTTTTCTCAGTGTAATTAAGAAGTTATTCTTATAACTTATGGAAGTAGGCGTTATTTTGCGGAATCCCATAATATAAAACGTATTTCACGTTGTCTACAGAAAGGATTAATTTAGTATATACGCAATTGATTTTACCTTTGCCGTTACAGCAATTTTAAAACACTTAATAAAAGGTTAATACAGAAAGTCTACTATACTATTGAGCATTACTTAAATTCGTAAATAGCAAAATCGTTCTTATGCCAAAGCAAAATCCCTTCCGAATTTTTTCGTGGAGCTTGTTTCGTGTCGATAATTCGGTTACACGTTGGAGGTTGCTAGTGTATGTGCTTTTTGGGAACCCGGCATGTATTAGATAGGAATGGATTATAGAAAAATAATTTTATTATTACGTTTGAAATACCTAATGAGTAACTAAGTAAAAAAAATGCCTAACTCAATTGCTCTGCGTTTTTATTTGAACTCTACTCTTAAACTAACTTATAAAAATAAAGGAACCACTTACGCTTTGAAAGGAAACGCTGTCGAAAATAAGTACAAATATACTTCAAAGATATTTTATTTGAATAATTCATGTATTTCCATACTGTTTTCAATGACAAGGATATAAGTAAATAAATTAACTCGAACACGGTTATTATCGACGCTCCGAAGCTCAGGGAGAAAACGCCCCCGTATGTAGCTGGAAATGATAAACATTTTGTTAAAAGATTCGTATTAAAATTATAAATGGATGATCCTGTCTATCTGTCTGTTAAGCATTAAAACTGATCCAATTAAATAATAAAAAAAGGCCAGTAAAATTGAAATATAATTTCAAATTTTATGGTTTGATATTTCAAACAAATACGAAGATAGAAAATGATATTTTTCTTATATCTTTATTTGATTGCAGGTTATGGATAAAATTAGTTTAACAAAGTAGTCAAGATGTTGATTGTCTAAAGGTGGTTAAAAAAGCATCTATTTATTTTCCGTGGTTTAAAAATTCGCATATTTTCCATAAATTCAAATTCAAAATATTCTTTATTCAAATAAACTTGTAAACAAGTGCTTTTGAATCGTCAACTCTACTGCTGGTTCGGAAAGCTGTTCCTACCGAGAAGAGCCAGCAAGAAACTCGGCGGTTGCTCTTTTAAAAATATAATTCTTAATACTATTTACATTATGTCGTTACTGACTTGTACAGGTTCAAAGAGAGCTATATCCACACATTCTTATCTTCTAAATAATCTGCAAGAGTATAGTAGGCTTTCTGTATCAGCCTCTTTTTAACAGTGTTTTTAAACTGCTGTAATGGCAGTGCTGAAATTGGTTGCGGGATTTTAATATAGAATCTTATACCAAAACCCACAAACGAATTACGCACTTTTGCAAGGCGCAAAGCAGGAAACGCAAGCTTATGTCGGTTCCTGCTTTGTCTATTGTATACATCACCTATCGTTTTATAATTCTTTATATTTTCATGTACATAAATTAAATTGCTTAAAATATACTGTGAAGCAAATGTAAGAATACCTATTTCCTTAAACTTCTCTCGCAGGGAATCACGCGGTCTTAAATTATAAATGCCACGTATAGCTCTTTTTTGTAAAACAAAAATATTTTCACTATCCACGCATTTACCCCATAGCAATATTCCATAAGACATAATGCATAGTTATAATATGTCAAAGTCTGTTCATAAAAAATATTAACATAACATTATGATCAAATTAATAAAGTGAATTTGTTTTTAAACTCTTTTCAGCTTGGTTCAGAACAAAAAAATTAATTTATAGAATTAGGAGCTACTTTGCAGAATATAATAATTCATAATGCAAAAGTAATAATCAAAGTTATTTTGCTGTAATCCGCGATATATTATTAACCGCGGATTATAGCAAAACATTTAATTATTACTTTTGTAAATTGTTAATGTTTATAAGATTGAATACCGAGTTTCTTACTAGTTCTCGGTATGAACGACATTCCGAACCAATGGTAGATTCATTAAATATAATTGATCCTTGACGATTCAAATCTGCTCGCGCGAGGGCGATCGCATTCAATAATAATTGCATTTAATATTAATTATTATCTTTTCTATAATGTGCGCAACTTTCAGAGGTCCCCTTATTTATGAAATAGGGAAGTCACATAACTCTATGTCAATTATTAATTTATAAATACATACGATTATAGTGTACTATAAATATGTCTTGTGTTAGCGCACACACTATATAATAACACGATATACTAGGAATACCACAATTCCCGCCCCTAGATACACTTCTCTTCAATAACGAACAAAGAATGAATGACACTGAAACGTTTTTTCAATAGGCAGACTTCACCGGAAACAACAACGGCACAGTGTTGCCACCATTTTAATCAAAAAGGGCGCGATAGTCTTGTTTAATGACTGTGTTGCTATAAAATACAAAGCGGAAGTCATTGGCGACAACACTTATATGAGCTATATAGTATGTACTTATAACTTACCGATGAAGTAGTTAAAGTCAATCAGAAGTATGCGGGTAAAGCAGTTACAACTAGGCTTTGCGAAATACACTTGTAATGAAGAGAGCTCGGTGATGTTGCAGCCTTTTCTGTAAAAAAAATACTATAAAAAGCATTATTATGTTAGCGCACTCTTTCAACAATAACACGATATAATAAAATGCTACAATTCCCGCTGCGAGATACACTTCTCTCGAATAACGTACACAGAATGAATGCCACTGAACACGTTTTAGCAATAAGAAGACTCCACCGGAAACAACATCGGCACAGTGTTGCCACCATTTTAATCAAAAAGGGCGCGATACTCTTGTGTCATGACTATGTTACTATAAAATATAAAGCGGAAGTCACTGGTGACAACAATTAAAAATTAATAATTCGAGCTTTATTAATTACATATATAAAAACTAGACAAAGATGTTACTGTAAGTAATAATTGCATATTTTATAGAATAAGGTGTTACTTTGCAGCTTTCCATAATCATTATTCCCCTGCCCTTATCCCACTCTAAGTGGGGTCGGCACAACATGTAATAAACATGTTGTCACATGACTAGGCTAGTTATTTTACGTCTGCCGGACGGCAACTTACCTTAGTCGTATTTTACGACACCTCGGTAAGAAAGAGGGTGACCTATTCAGCCGGATACTACATGCGGGTCAACTTACGTAGTCACCTGTTATTAAACCTCAGTAAGAAATGAGGGTGGTCTATTTTACTCAGCCAAATACCACACGGCTTAATATAAGAAATGTTTTAAATCTATTAGGAGTAGATTTTAAGTTATTTCAAACTGTAATTTAATAACCAATTAAGCTAATGGCTGAAGTAATTAGTCTTTCTTAACTACAGTATGGATTAATGTCATGAAATGAATGAATTTATTTATTCTAGCTACAAATATATCGTAGATCTCACTACAGACACCTAATGATTTAATTTAAATGAATTTGTTAGCCTTCGGAGTCTGGGTGTATTTAAGTATGTATTTAAAAAATATATAGGTATATATTCACCAGTTATCTGTCACCCATAGCACAAGTAATAAGTTACTTACTTTGACGACCGTGTGTGTAAGTGTCCATAAAAATAAATAAAAAATAAAAAATAATGGTAGAAGAAGGCTTGTAGAGTGAACTTTCTGTTACAGTATCCCATTTTACCTTCATGGACAGAAAAACGTATATATTTGGGCGTATTTTGACATTTCAACGAATAAAGTCGCGGGTATGAGTATTATTCCTATACTAGCTGTCTAGCCACGCGTTGCTATGGCTCAGGCTGCTACTTCCCAACGAACAAAAACTATCATTTAAAAAAAAAAACTCCAATCACCACCAAACTTCACAGGATTATCCGCTAGATCAATCTGAAGATTTTGTGAAAGTTTTATTCAAATTGGTCTAGCCTATAATAGTATAGAGTTATTAACGAGCAAATATACTTTATCATTTATACAAATATGTTAAATAACACAAGGTCGGCCGTCCCCAAAATAAGTAACTTTATACTCGTGTTATGGTAGACAGACAACTGGTAAATATATACTTATATAACTTTAAATACATATATACACCCAGGCTCGAAGAACCAACAAATTTTGGTTAGACAATGTTGGCCCTCGGCGAAAATAGAACCCGCGACCCGCGGAGCTGAAGGCAGGGTCACTACCCCCTGCGCCAACGAGCCAGTCAATTATATAGAAAGATCTCTCAAATTAAACAGTTAAATTTTATCACAGGAGCAAGTACAGTTTTATCATATGAAACAAATTTCTGTAGATCGTATAATCCTAAAACAAGCGTCACAAGATTATCCCTAAATCCTGTATGCCTGTAATAATGTTCAGAGCACAAAGGGAAGCTGTAAATCAGTGACATACTCACGAAACATCCCGCCATTATGTTTAAGGTCTGCTTTAAATCAAACAAATAGCTTCTTCAATATTCTACCTTAAGTAACTCAGTCAAATTAATTACCTGGATGCGTTCATCGACCTCCTGCCCTTATCCCATTCTAAATGGGGTTGGCACATGTCATAAACACGTTGTCACATGATTTTCGTCACATGATGTCAACTCACCTTAGTCGTATTTCTCATTCGGTAGGTAACACATTTAACATCTCGGTAAGAAATAAGGGCGGGTCAACTTACCTTTGTCGCCTTATACGATACCTCGGTAAGAAATGTGGGTAGTCTATTCTACTTAACCGGATACCACACGACGGGTCGACTTACCTTAGCCGTCTTTAACGACATGTCGGTAAGAAATGAGGGTGGTTTATTATTCTCAGCCGGATACCGCACGGAAAATTACCTGAAAGCGTTATTACGCATAAGTTTTGGCAGTGGTCTTGCCGTCAGCTCCGCGAGTCACGGGTTTGAATCTCGCCGAGGGAATATTTTCAAAAAACAATATTTCCAATATTTTGGAATACAAATTGTTTATTCTTCAAATCTGTCTGTTTTTAAGTTTGTAATTAAAATTATATATTTACCAGTTGTTTGGCCCATAACACAAGTATTATGTTACTTTGGGGACGGACGGCCGTATGTGTAAATGTCTCATGTAGTTATTTATCTCTTTACGAGTATGGTTAATAATCAGGTCCTAAGAAGGCTAAACATGATCAAATATAATATTTCAAGTCTGAATATGTAATTTTAACATGTAATATGTGAAAATATATATTTACGTCACATTTTGAGGGTAGAAATCGGCTAAGAGTTGCATCCCATCACTAGTTATAGAGTACATCTTGTCTCGACATTCTATGTAGCATTCTGGATCGCATGGTTTCTCTGCAGCTGTCCTGTGAGCTAATTAACAAAAGTTATATTCAGTAGGACTATTCGTATTTTACCATTTCATTCCTAGAAAGCGCTGTAGTGAAAGTGTAACAGACAAACGAACATATAGACAGACATTCAGACAGCATCATCATTTTCCTGCCCTTATCCCACTCTACTTACTATTAATCCCTTAAAAAACCAAAGTTATGGTTGTGGACCGGGCATCTAAGCTAGAACTCAGAGGGACTCATAACTTGGAAATAGTTAACAAGTTTATATACCTGGTCTCTGAAGTCAGTAATACCGGTTCATGCGAAAACGAAATCCGTAAGCGTATCGGAATGTCAAAGAGTGCCGTCACAGATGGAAAGAATATGGAAGGACCGCAACATCAGGCATAAGACGAAAGTTGCACTTGTGAATAGCCTAGTGTTCTCCATTCTCTTATACGGCGCAGAGACATGGACACTAAAACTGGCAGATCACAAACGTATTAATGCATTTGAGATGTGGTGCTGGAGGAAATTGTTACGTATCCCATGGACGGCGCATAGGACCAATCAGTCAGTGCTCGAAGAAGTCAAAATAGACAAGAAACCTAGGCTTTCCACCTTATGCCTACGGAGGATTTTTGAGTTCTTTGGGCACATCGCTCGCAAGCCGGGAGACGACCTCCAGAAACTTATTGTCACAGGCAAGGTCAATGGCAAGAGATCCAGAGGACGTAACCCTATGCGTTGGTCAGACCAGATCCGCACCACACTCAATACGACAGTCTCCGAGGCTATCCACGTGGCTGAACGCAGGAAAAGTTGGAAGACCATCGTTAATACGAAGATTTGAATGGTGGGGTCACGACCCCCATTATTGGGGAAACGATGCAAGGAGGATCCTACTCTAAGTGGGTAACATATAAAGTGTGGGACACTAGCTAGCGTTAGCTATGCCACTGTGTATTTATTATGTGTCCTGTATATTGATATATACAATGTAAAACGATATACTACAAATAATTGTTTAAACATTTGGTACATAAATTAAAATGTCAAGGTCATATTTACACAACGCAGAGGAAAGCTTCTCATAAGGAACAAATTATGAATTCAGACTTACCTCTTAAATTATTTAAACACTCCAAGTCTTCAAAATCGCAGAAACGTGACGACTTATCTGTAAGCGAAGTGAAATTGTAATTGGCTTAGCGACGTGAATAAACATTCGATTTTTTAAATAATCGATTTTGACTAATCGATTATTTTATCATCAAAAATCGATTGTTTTGATCATCCTCTTTTTCTTTTTTACTATTTTTCTCTTGTTTTTAAGATATGCATTGTTGGGTGAAAACGATCTAGCAAAACATTTTAACCTTTTAAAATGCTTGTTTCAAACATTTTAAACAAGCATTATTATCAAATTTCACAAATAGCGCATTCTCTCTGTTATTATTTCTTGGTAGTAGTTCACTTTAATTGGCCTTTATTGTGATTCATTATAAAAATTAAAAAAGGCGGCTTTTCAAATAGCCAGAAAAAAAACGATTTAGAAAAATCGATTTATTTTAAAGGGAAAGATATATAAAATAGATTATTTTTTAATCGATTCTTTCTACTTCATGTCACATCCCTAAATTGGCTACATAAAGTTTACCAATCAACGTTATTTTTATCTGTGACGACCCGACATAATTTTAACTCCAAAGGAAAAAGAGAAAAGGAAAGGAAAACTCGTTATATAACGAGTTTTCCTCGTTATATAACGAGTTTTCCTTTTCCGGCTATATAACAAGCAACATATACTAAGCACAATTTAGTAAAAACAGGCTACATATAGGCCTGCTTTTACATCGCTAATCTAATCTGACGAACGAATAATAAAATGGTGGTATGACCATTCTTATTAGGCTTTCTGGTATTCGGCTGAGTAGAATAAACCACCCTTATTTCTTACCGAGGTATCGTTAGGCAGAAAATACATAGCCAAACGTGACAATGTGTTTATAGCATGTTGTGCCAACCCCATTTAGAGTGAGATAAGAGCAAGAGGTCGATGAAGGGTATTCGGCTGAGTAGAATAGACCATTCTCATTTCTTACCAAGGAGTCGTAAAAGGCGACTAAGGTAAGGTCATGTGGTACCGTATGGTTTGTCGATTAACTTTCCTTTTTTTTAATATAAGAAAAAATTCCTTATGGGTACCGCCGCCCGGCGGGGACAGGTGGCGGTTATGTCGGACTCGCACCGCCTAAAACGACCTGTGTGCTCCACCACGCTGCCGATGGCAAGGACAGGGTATCATTGTACACATTGCCCCCATCCCCACCGACAGCTCTGATCCCAGAGAACACCTCCTCTGTGTAGGGACCCCTCGAAATAGAAGCCCCCCTCTGCTATCCGGTGCATCGGGAGCACCAGATGCACCGATCACCTCGGGGATCTGTAAGCAAGAAATCCGATATACCCCGTTCGGAACGTCCGAAGGTCCCATGACAGAGCAGCAAAAACGATGGGCTTTGGCTAGTCGCTACCACCTAGACTTACCAGCAGCAGATTGGATCCAGAACGAGAGTTCCCGGAACCGCTCCGCCGCCTCCCTCTGCAGAGCAGAGCATCGCGGGCAGCATGGCCCGCGATCGCTCTCTACCCACCGATGATTCATGATACGGACGACAACGAGGGACCCCAGCGCCTTGGTGGCCGTTTCCGCTCCCACCGGGTAATTTTTTTATAGAGGTTTTCTTCCTCGCAATCCGAAGGTCCCCACTTCCACCACTGCCCACGATCGCTCTCTGCCCATCGTGTCTGGTAACTTTCTAGATCACCTTCAACCTAAAGAGTTACCTTTCGGATATTTATATGGTATACATCCACAGTGATCAGCGTAGTTCTTCATCTTGCATTCAGTCATGCACGTCTCAGTGCTGTACCTATCTGTGTGTTTCAGAATTATCTCGTCAAGAAACGCGCAAGCCCTATTCTTTATAGGTATTCGACGGATGTCATCCTCACTTCGGAATATCCTCGGTTCGACCTTGATGTCCAGGGATTCTCCCGGCAACACGTATTTGTACAGTACTGTTATTTCTGGGTAGTCGTTTGGATCGGTAATGAAGATCTGAAAATGTTTAGCATATTGGAATTTGGAATTTGCAAATTTGGAGAACTTGTAATATTCAATTCTTGCGTTCTTCTTATCTTAGCTTGGTTTATAAATTTTATTTATACAAAATTACATCAATATCAGTCCAGCGATTAGCTCTGAAAGGGTAACAGACATACAGTCGAAAGACATACGGACAGATTAGTTGCTGAACTGAATTCGGTTTTATAAATACGCGACGACCAAAAAACTTTTGGCAGTTTTCATCGCCTACTCCAGTTCATTTATTCAGGTCATATATTTATACCAATATTTTAAATGCGAAGTCTGTCTGTCTATTAAGCTTTTAGGGCAAGAACAATTTAATGAGTCGCCGCATAATTATATTTCTTTTATTTTATTTTCATTGGAAGCAAGCTCGCGCCGTATCTGGCTGAGTAGAATAGACCACCCTAATTTTTAACACGAAGGCGGCCGGTCGTAAAATACCTAGCCAATTCATGTGAAAACATGCTTGTAACATGTTGTGCTGACCCCACTTAGAATGGTGGGTTAGATTACAACGAATATCGTTGTCTAGTGGACATAATCCTAAGTATATCTCAAAGTTAAGACTGTGGTTTACCTTGGCCCCGTAGAATGGTGTCAAGGACCAGCTTGGGTAATCACTGGGCTCTACATTGAAGACTACACTCAACCCTGATCCTCTGCAATATACAAGTGGATAAGTAGATGCAATCCCACCTTTTAAATATGTTATATGCTTTGAGAATTATCTCCTTTCTCATTATCAGTATGTATTGTTTTCGATCTTATATATTCAATCTTAACCTAATTATATACTTCATTGATTTTTGTTATGTATAGGAAATCTTATAACGCATTTCTTTTAACTTCTGAAGCTAATAGTCTTAAACGAACTGTTTTAACTATTTAAGTATCTAATAGAATTGTCTTAAATATCCGATTAACTAACATAAAAACATAAAAAAATTGCACAAATTAAAATGATTAATTGATATAAAAATTCCTATTCTTTAAGTTAGACAAAAATAATAATCTGTTATGTTCGCTGTCAAACGTAAAGTCATAGTGGTTCAATTGGGAAACGGGCTGTCTAGAGAGGTGAAAATACCTAGGATCGAGCCCCACCTTTAATATAGGCGTCCAAAAAGCGTCCCTGACGATCAAATAACGATCGCAAACACAGAAACACGTAATACACACACACAGCGTCTTCGCCGGCGAAGACGAGGTCCCAGATTTCTCACATCGGTTGGTCGTGGCTTCTTGCCACCCTTCCGTCGTCGTATTGACTAGTCAAAGTCATACCACCAGCCCTCCACTACACGTCGCCCTAAGCCGTGGTCCAGCCACACAGGAGGAACCCTTAGGACGACGTTCCCCCGACGCTAGTAGAGCTTCTGCGCTCTACTCTCCGCATTTCGCAATTTCGGCGATGCTTCTGCGCTCGCCCGTCCCGCCCTGTGACGCTGTAAAAGCCGTTAGGGCTAACAGCATATAGTCAAGAGCCCCACCTGCCCTATTATATTTTTAATTTTTCTATTCAATTTTTTTTTACATCATTTTAAAAATTACCGAGCAAGACACCCAGGTACTAAGGTATTAAGATTGATCTACTACTTTTTACATTACATAGTTCTTCTATAATCCTGGATTATGACAAAATAATTATTTTTTACTTAAATAGTAGAAACATCTTTGTTTACCTGCCCGATTCCGAGGTCACAATTATGCTACTTCGCTTTCGCTCGAACCCGCTGGGGTCCACGTAGTTCTCGAAATCGCCATCACCAGATATGTCACTGTTCCGTGGAGGTGAAAAATTGAATTTAAAATATTGTGCATTTGAACTAGTGGAAACATTTAGATCGTCAAGGTATAAGGTAAGTGCACTAGGACTCTTGAAGATTATTTAGAAGATAAGAATGTCTGGATATAGCTCTCTTTGAACCTGTACAAGACAGTAACGACTTAATGTAAATAGTATTAAGAATTATATTTTTAAAAGAGCATCCACCGAGTTTCTTGCTGGCTCTTCTCGGTAGGAACAGCTTTCCGAACCAGCAGTAGATTTAACGATTCAAAAGCACTCGTTTACAAGTTTATTTGAAAAAAGAATATTTTGAATTTAAATTTGAATTTGAACTAAATTGACCATGTACTAGTAGTTGACCGTTTTGTATGAAGTTTGTAATAATAAGCGTTTTGTTTGTTGTAGCTAAGCCGGTCACACGTGGGACTCGAAATGGGAACCTCGTATTTTTTTTTGTCCGGTCGTTACCATTAGGCTATCACAGCAGCAGAAACGACATTTTTTTAAAAAAAAACCTAGCTAGATCGATTTTTCCCCACTAAGACCCCCATATGCTGAATTTAATGAAAATCGATAAAGCCGATTTCGAAATTCTGAAATAAATATATTTATATACAAAATTAACTCATTTAAATATTACAAATGTTGTTACATAATTTGGCTAAGTATTTTACGATTTACCTTAGTCACCTTTTACGACACCTTGGTAAGGTATAATTGTAAAGTAATTTTAATTAATTTGAGAGTTATATATAAAGTCAATATTATTTATTTTCTGTGAGAATAATGATAGATATAAAAATGGCTTACTCAGTACTATCCTCGATAAGGGCAGCATAGTTAAACGCGCAGCAATGGCCGTCGGACGTTTTTATTAAAGTAAACATCTCTTTGCAGTTTTTCGTTTTTCGATTGAAAGTGCAATAGACTAACAGATCTTCACACTTTTGATGTATCTGCGATAGAAAAAGCACTTCGGCTTTCAAAAGTTTTAGAGTATAAGTAGTAAAATGGATATAAAAAAGTAAAAAAAGATTTTTATGTACTATTTTTGTAGATCTATTTAATACATTACTTTAGTGCATCTCTCTCTGTTGATTGGTTTTTGCGGCGCATTCGACTAAAGCTTCCAGCAAGCAAGTATTTTTTACATTTAAGTGATTTCTTAAACACAATATAAATAAAATCGTAATGTACTATTAACCTAAACCTTTCAAAAGAATTTCGCTTACTTTTAGTCAAAACCGTACAAAAATCTGATTAGTACATTTTACATCAGACAGACAGATCGGTGACTTTGTTTTATAATAAGTATAGCTATAAACTTTTACCTCTTCCATTATTGTCTCTACCGTGAAATAGTGTTCTTTTAAAATTCTCATAATCTGTGTGAAGTTGGCTAACTTGCCGAATGCTTTGCCAAAATGTGTTAACTGTGGAATGCTCTGGAAAAACTCTTCTATCTTACTCTGCGATTGGTTGTGATTTTTTCTTTAAAAAAAATTGAATACCACATTAATAAATATGATCACTAACCCACTCAGTGGGGTCGGCATAACGTGTTTTAAACATGTTGCTAAATGGCTAGTTTTACGAGCGGTCGCCTGCCTGACTTAAACTTACCTTAGTCGCTTTTTACGACACTTCAGTAAGAAAGAGGTCTAATCTACTCGGCCAGATACTACGGCGGATCAACTTACCTTAGTCAACTTTTACGACACCTCGTAAGATGGTCTGTTGCAACTCAATGTGTTGCAACACAACCTCGGTCACCCGGGTATTTCTTATTACCTAAGTAATTCTTAACAGTATAGTCAGCCTCTTTTAACAGTGTTTTTAAACTGCTGTAATGACGAAGCTTAAATTTTCTGTCGTCAATGACTTCTGCTTTGTATTTTATAGCAACACAGTCATGAAACAAGAGTATCACGCCCTTTTTGATTAAAATGGTGGCAACACTGTGCTGTTGTTGTTTCCAGTGGATTCTGCCTATTGATAAAATGTTTCAGTGACATTCAGTCTTTGTTCGTTATTCAAGAGAAGTGCATCTCGCAGCGAGAAAAGTGGTATACTATTATATCGTGTTATTGTTGAAAGAGTGCGCTAACAAATTACTTACGAAATTTTATTATAGAATCTTATACCCAAACCCACAAATGTATACGTACTTTTGCAAGGAGCCACAAGGTTACGTCGGTTCCCACTTTATCATATTTTGTAGGAAAACGAATAGTTTAATATGTATTACAAAAAACTTGATACTTACAATATTCTTGTAATAACTCTCGTCTGCTTCAGTGAAACCAAATTGAAGTTGCAAATGCTAATAGATGGGAAAGGTGCTTCATTTACTCTACAATTTGCATTTATCTGTAAAGATTGATTGTATAAAAGCCCGGGAGTGAATTTGGCAGGCGAATACAATATCCACCAATTAATCTATTTCATAGTACAATAAACCTGCCGTGCCTAATGAACTTTGCATAGAAACGTTATTAGATTAACGTAAACTATTCTGATTATGCTCTAGAGCGGTAATTTATAAAGCAAATTTAAAGAAGTAAAAAGATTTCTTTATATCAAATCAAAATAAAATTCTCCTGTCTTTATGCCACTCTAAGTGAGCTCGGAACGACATGTTATAAACATGTTGTCACATGATTTGGTTACGTATTGTACTACCTTATTTCTTACCAAGATGTCGTAAGAGGCGACTAAAGTAAGTTTACCCGCCATGTGGTATATGGCTGAATAGAATAGAACATCGTCTCTCTTACCGAGGTGTCATAAAATACGTCTAAGGTAAGTTGACGTCAGACAGGCAGCCGGTCGTAAAATACGTAGCCAAATTATGTGACAACATGTTCGTAATATGTTGTGCCGACCCCACTTAGAGTGGGATAAGTGCAGGAGGATAATGATGCAAACAAAAAACTGATCGAATATGATTATTAAAGTTTAATATATATCACAATAAAATTTCTAGAATAAAGTTTGTTTGCGGAGTTCTATATTAAAAATATCGAACTCCGCAAACCGCAGATCCTCGATAAATGGACTATCTTACACTGAAAGAATTTTTCAAATCGGTCCAGTAGTTCCTGAGATTCGCGCGTTCAAACAAACAAACAAGCTCATCTCATCCTCCTGCCCTTATCCCACTCTAAGTGGGGTCGGCACAACATGTTATAAACATGCTCTCACATGATTTGGCTTGTGTTGACACCTTGGTAAGAAAGAAGGTGGTCTATTCTACTAACCGGATACCACACTGTGGGTCAACTTACCTTAGTCGCCTTTTACGACACCTCGGTAAGAAATGAGGTTGGTCTATTCTACTCAGCCGGATACCGCACGGCGGGTCGACTTACCTTAGTCGCCTTTTACGACACCTCGGTAAGAAATGAGGGTGGTACTATTCTATTCTGCCGGATACCACACGGCGTAAACAAACAAACAAGCTCATCAGCTTTATATATGACTATAGATAACTTATCTATCTACTCACCCTGGTTATTATTTGATCGTTTCCATATCTAGAACTTATAGCGTATATATACGCTATAGTGACCAGAAAGTTTGCTACAATAAGCACCGACCAAAGAATCAAACTCCGACCACTCTTGTATTGGAACTGATTAGTACCGTGCACGGTAGTTACACTCTCGAATGTAGATTTTGGATTCAGTAGCATTGTTTCTTCTGGCTTGTGTTATTCTTCTTGTCGGAGGTTACTAAAGCAGTTTAAAAAAAATTAAAGAGAGGCTGATACAGAAAGCGTTCTATACTGTTGAGGATTATTTAGATGATAAGAATGTGTGGCTACAGCTACTGTCTGACCTGTGCAACATAGTAATGACTTAATCATCATCTTCCTGCCCTTATCCCACTCTAAGTGGGGGCGTCACAATATGTTACAATCATGTTGTCACATGATTTGGCCACGTATTTTACGACCAGCCGCCTGCCTGACGTCAACTTATCTTAGTCGCTTTTTACGACACCTCGGTAATAAATGAGGGTGTCTATTCTACTCAGCCGGATACCACACGGCGGGTCGACTTACCTTAGTCGCCTTTTATGACACCTCGGTAAGAAATGAGGGTGGTCTATTCTACTCAGCGGGATACCTCCCGGCGGGTCGACTAACCTTAGTCGCCTTTTATGACACCTCGGTAAGAAATGAGGGTGATCTATTCTACTCAGCGGGATACCTCCCGGCGGGTCGACTAACCTTAGTCGCCTTTTATGACACCTCGGTAAGAAATGAGGGTGGTCTATTCTACTCAGCCGGATACCACACGGCGGGTTGACTTAACTTAGTCGCTTTTTACGCCACCTCGGTAAGAAATGAGGACTGTACTATTCTATTCAGCCGGATACCACACGGCGGATAGTAATGACTTAACGTTACTAGTTATAAGTATTATGTTTAAAAGAGCAACCGCCGAGTTTCTTGCTGGCTCTTCTCAGTAGGAACAGCTTTCCGAGCCAGCAGTAGAGTTGACGATTCAAAAGTACTTGTTTACAAGTTTATTTGAATAAAGATTTTGAATTTGAGTTAATAACATTATTATAAGTATCTGGGTGACAGCGCCTTGCTCGGTAATTTTTTGTAAATATAAAAAAATACAATTCAAAAACAGAGAAATAAGGCTGGTGAAATTTAGGACTTTATCCCGGGTATTTTTAATTCTTTATTCCGTCCGTGAGTTGAGCTATTACAACTTTACAAATGACACCAAAATTAACGTTTGCATTCTATTTATATTTTAGCGGTTATATAATGTCTCAAACTCAGCTGAATCTATACTAATGATTATATTACCTTCTCCTTTGTTAATTAAACCTCTGATTAATTGAATCAAACCCTGGAGTCTTTAATGAAATGGCGATCAAAGAGAGCCTGGGATAATATTTGAATAATACTTCAAAAGCTGCGATTCCAACAAAGATATTTGCTAACTAATTGCGTAATTATTAAAAAATATTCAGATGTCATTCATTAAAAATTTAAAAAAAACCTTGAAATAACAACGGATCTGCTTAAATTTTGATTGAAACAGATTCTGATATAATGTGTCATGTATAATCAGCGATTACAAACGATTAAGGCCAAGTATTTTAAAGAACGTACCTATGTTGTCTTTCACCATCACAATATATTATGGTAATAAAAAGCACTGACGAAGTATTATTGGTGAAAAAAAAACTTAATTTTAAAGCTTCAAAATCGTTGTAAATTATACTCTATCCTAATGAACCTGTAGAGAATATAAAAGGTATGTCAAACAGATGGAGGTAAATTCATATTGATTATTTTTATATTGTATTTATTTTTGTAATTTTTTCTCTTATTGGAGGATACCTCATTTTAATAAAAATGTTAAAATAAAAATGATAAAATATCTAGTGCCAGTACGAGCCTTTTTTATGTCAAAACCCATTGTTGGTCGTCGCCGCCCCACGGGGACGTTCGCGGATATGTCGGACTCTCACCGACTAAAAACTGACTGACTGACAGTGCTACACCACGCTGCTGGTGGTGGGGACAGGGTACTTTTGTACACATTGCTCCCATCCCCACCAGCAATGGATCGGTATCCCGGAGAGCGCCACCTCCTCGTCGGGGGCTTCCTCACAGTGGCCCCTCCTTCCGCTAATCGATGCATCGGGAGCACCAGATGCATCGACCGCCTTGGGGACCTAACTCGAGCGTCCGATAAAACGCCGTTCCTACCGCTAGAGCGTCCCCGTTAGGGCGGCATACGAGCCTAGATTTAACAGAGATTAACTTCAATAGCGCAAAAGCACATAAGTAAAAATAACGGGTATTTTTACCGACTTGAAACATTACTTTCATTTAATTGAAATAACAATAAATCCGAATCTTATTAGAAATAGGATTTAATTTAATAACACGTGAATTACTTATGACCGCCATGTGGTATCCGGCTGAGTAGAATAGACCACCCTCATTTCTTGCCGAGTTGTAAAAGGCGACTGTAAGTTGACCCGCCGTGTGGTATCCTGCTGAGCAGAATAGACCCTTCATTTCCTAACGAGGTTTCGTAAAAGGCGAATAAGATAAATTGACCCGCCGCGCCGTGTGGTATCCGGCTGAGTAGAAACGACCCATTTCGTACGCAGGTATCGTAAAAGGTGACTAAGGTAAGAATAGGCAGGCGGCTCGTCGTAAAATATCTAACCAAATCATGTAAAAATATGTTTAAAACATTTGCCGACCCCGTTAGAATAGTTATGAATACACGTCGAATACGCTACGCGTGTGACGTGACGTACCTTTACCTGTCCATACTTAATTAACAATTCAGTGAAACGAAAGCTCTAATTACTGTTTTATTCGTTAATTGTTGTTTTGTTTTTTTATTCATACAGTTAAGTTAAACTTGTTTTGATTAGTGATGTTTATTAGTCATGTGTTTTCTGAGTGCTTTATGATTTGATTTGGCTGACTTTTAATTAGTTGTACTGAGTTTAACAGCTTTTTATGAACATATTTTATAGAAAAGTGTATTTTTTAGTATACTAAAACACGCCTCGTGGTTTTATCTGCGGCGAATATTTTTTTAATAAGTTTTAATAGTTGATAGGTATGTAGATTATGGATGAAAATTTAGTTTAAATTTTCTGATGTTCCTATAAACTTAAATAAATTAACAGTGAAAACTTCCTTACATCCGGTTGAGTAGAACAGACCATCCTCTTTTTTGCCGAGGTGTCGTAAAATACGACTAAGGTAAGTTGAGGACAGGCAGGCGGGCGGTCGTAAAATACATAGCTAAATCATGTGATATCATGTTTTGCCCACCCCATTTAGAATGGGATATGGGCAGATTGATGATGAAGTTTTAATAGTTCACTCGTTTCTGCGCGGTAAGAGAATCAGCGTCCATTAAATTAGACAAAACTATCAAAACATAAACGTTTTTATGGTCATATTTATTTGCAGTATGACTTGCCATTAAACCAAATAATGAAAGTCCGAATAAATATAGCCTTCCGACCCATTTCACAAACACGTGTTTACGCCGACTAACCATTAAAATAAATCATGTCTGGACGGTCACGAAAAGAGGTCCTAGGTCACAATACAGGAGGAGTTTCAAAAGGTTTTTATGGCATAAGTATAACAATTTATCTATGTAACATTCATTTTATAGAAACAGTTTTGTTATTGCTTCACACTATATTTTAAGCAATTTCATTTTCATACATAAAAATCTGTCGTAGAATTCCTCTACACTTAAGAATTAAGGTGTTTTAGCAATGTGTAATGCCCGTGCTCACCTATGGAACGGAAACCATGACGTTTACGCAAAAATCAGCATAAAGTTTAAGGTTGCGCAGAGGGAAATGGAAAGAGCAATTTGTATCACTCTGCGTGACTGGAAACGAAACACTTGGATAAGAAATAAGACCAAAGTTAGAGACGTCATGGCTGTGATTGCAATAAAAGGTGGACATGGGTGGGACACATTGGAAGAATGGATTCAACACTGTGGGCAAAAAGAGTAAAGACCCAGCCGATAGCAGAGGGCGTGGCAGACCACCACAGCGCTGGGTTAATGACATCATGCGACACGGAGGCCGTGACTGGATGAAACGGACACAAAACCGCCGGGAGTGGATAGAAAGGGAAGGGCCTACGTCCAGGAATGGACTGATAAAAAGCCGCCATGATGATTATGACATAAAAATATAAAGAATTATAAAACGATATGTGATCTATATATAATAGACAAAGTAGGAACCGACATAAGCTTGCGGATCCTGCTTTGCACCTTGCAAAAGTACGTAAATCATTTGTGGGTTTGGGTATAAGAGTTTAGAAAAAAATTCTGCAATAAATTTTAGCTATGCCTTTACAGCATACTGTTAAAAAGAGGCTGATTCAGAAAGCTTACTATACTGTTGAGGACTACTTAGAAGATAAGAATGTGTGGACATAGCTACTCTTCGACCCTGTACAAAACAGTAATGACGAATGTAGTTATAAGCATTATATTTTTAAATGAGTAACCGCCAAGTTTCTTGCTGGCTCTTCACGGTAGAAACAGCTTGCCGAACCAGCAGAAGAATTGACAATTCAAAAGCACTTAGTTTACAAGTTTATGTGAATAAAGAATATTTTGAATTACCGGACACCAATGAGTTTTTCTATTATATTAAAACTTGTTTCTAATTGATAATTGCAATTTACACGCTTTTTTGTGAAGGAAAACATCGTGAGGAAACCTACATATCTTTTTAATTCCATAATAGTTGGTCATATATTTCGTACTTACTCTGATTATAACTAAACATAAAACATTCAACAGATCACAGGTTTTTTAGCTACTCGTAATTCAAACAATTTCGCACTTTAAGTTCTCAACTGAGATAAAAGCAATAAATCGATGCTCATATAATTCCATCATTTTTAGCGGTGCCTAAATCCGGAAAAGCTTGAAATTCCATTTTCCCTGAGTGTACTTTAAATCAAATTATTCTTTACACAGACACGTTTGCAGTATTTCTATATAAAGGCCTATGAATTTTTAAGTTATGGAAATATAAGTTTTACCCGCAACTTCACGTTGACTGTTTTCGTGTGATAGGTCGATACTAGATGGCGCTTTTCAATATCATCCTATTCCTGTAGTAAAATAATTTTATTATTACTTTGGGCTTGTTTGCATAAAGATTATTTTGATTTCATTTGAGTCTGATGATGAAGCTGTGATAGCCAAGCGGCAGCACAACTCTTCCGAGGAGGTTACGGGTTCATCAAACCCGGGCAGACATCAATGAGTGTTTCTGTTAAAGCTTATTTGTCTAATTGATAACTGCAATTTATCATACGCTTTTCGGTGAAGGAAAACATCGTGATGAAACATCCATATCTCTAGAGAATTCTGGAGATACATGTAACCTACCAATCCGCATTGGAGCGGTGTGGTAGATCTCAGCTCCAATCCAAAAACTGAGAGAAAAGAACTATTCCCAGCAGTGGGAGAGTAACAGGCCTCTACTAACTTACTTTACTTACTAATGATGAAAGCTAGTCCCGTAAGTGAGAAAGACTATATTTTTCCCGGTAATCAGTCTAGACAGCTGAAGTCGTGTGCACAATGTAGTATGATTATAAAATGAAATTTATCGAGCATATTTTGTTTGAAAATTGAGTTTATTAAATAAACACGACATGAAAGCATTCTATCAAGGCTTTACTATAAAAGCTTGAATATAGTTTATTTTCTGTTTATATTGCCAATTATTTTGTTTATGGCTTATTCATATCAGTTGTTCGCTGTATTTTATTGTTGTTTTCAAAACAGTTGTTTCAGACTAATATTATTAGACTAGTGGCATTGGGAAGTTTTTTATTTTCCATATTTCTATATGAGGCAGCAACGTAGTAAAAGACAAAATTCACGTTTTCAGGTATGAAGATAAGAAAATGATATATAGAGATATGAAAAAAGAATTGTTTTTTATATTAAACGATTATTTATGCCGCGTGGTATCCGACTGAGTAGAATAGACCACCATCATTGTAACACGTTGATATATATATATATATATATATATATATATATATATATATATATATATATATCAATATATATATATATATATATATATATATATATATATATATATATATATATATATATATATATATATATATATATATATATATATATCAATATATATATATATATATATATATATATATATATATATATATATATATATTGATATATGCCATATATATATATATATATATATATATATATATATATATATATATATATATAAGGCATTCAAAACAGCCAGATATGATTTCACATTTATTAAAATAATATAGATAATATCCATGGCGAAGTTATCCCATAGACCCCGTAGTGTGACTAAAAGTGACTAAGGTAATTGAAGACGCTTTAAATTGACGTCAGGCAAGCAGCCGGTCAATTTCAAATTTTAATATTTATTTGACACCAAGTCGAATTATGTGACATGTTTAAAAAATGTTGTGCTGACCCCATCTAGAGTGGGAAAAAGACAAGAGGATGATGGTAATAAGTTTTAAATTAGTTATGTTGTACCATTATTATAGGAGATCACATCATTCATATAAAAGTTCTATGGATATTATCAATTTTAACGAAAACTATGGTCAGTTATCCATCCATATCCAAGTTTAAGGAAACAGGTATTTTTACATTTGCTTCACAGTATATTTTAAGCAATTTCATTTATGTACATAAAAATATAAAGAATTATAAAACGATAGGTGATGTGTACAATAGACAAAGCAGGAACCGACATAAGCTTGCGGCTCCTGCTTTGCGCCTTGCAAAAGTGCGTAACTCGTTTGTGGGTTTTGGTATAAGATTCTATAATAAAATTCCGCAATCAATTTCAGCACTGCCATTACAGCAGTTTAAAAACACTGTTAAAAAGAGGCTGATACAGAAAGCCTACTATACTCTTGAAGATTATTTAGAAGATAAGAATGTGTGGATATAGCTCTCTTTGAACCTGTACAAGACAGTAACGACTTAATGTAAATTAATATTAAGAATTATATTTTTAAAAGAGCAACCGCCGAGTTTCTTGCTGGCTCTTCTCGGTAGGAACAGCTTTCCGAACCAGCAGTAGAGTTGACGATTCAAAAGCACTTGTTTACAAGTTTATTTGAATAAAGAATATTTTGAATTTGAATTTGAATTGACCAACGTTACTTAGACTGGTCATCCGTCAGTCAGAGATGTTTAATTGTACAATAAATCCTTAAGGGAACGGGATAATTTATTCAACAATCGTATCTCGTTACCAAAACACGCACAAACATTACAGTCTCGTGAGATAGATCAGGGTTGTCTAAATAAGAACTTTAAACATCACTACATATTATAAAACAAAGTCCATATTTCCGTATGTACGCATAAAACTTTAAAACTACGCAACCGATTTTGATGCGGTTTTTTTTTAATAGATAGAGTGATTCCAGAGGAAGGTTTGTACGTATAATAACATTCAATACAAAGTAGAGAAATACTGTAATTTTTGAGGTTTCTGTAAATAATTACATTTTTTCCGCTTACATTGCAAACGCAGGCTAAACCCTACGAGATTTATCAAAATGATGTACTAAGTATTTGTACACCTTAAAAAGGTCTACAGAAAAGTCCGCGATGGTATATATCAATCTCTTATGGATAACCCACAATAGCAGTTTTTTTCATTTAATTTTTACGAAAAATGATGCCTTATGTTCAAAGCAATTTTTATACAATACAGCATTAATCCTTATCCAATTGAGTACCTTAAATAAATTGTTGATTTAATATAGATCAATATGGCCGTTTACAGCATGCAATTTAAGTGAACATTTTCGGAGATATTACAGATTTAAAATGCCGTGAGGACGCCGCGCTTCACCCTATAGCACTTCGAATCTTTTAGAGTTTGTTTAAAGACATTCTGTAATTAATTGTAAAAATAAAATACATAGGTAAAATGTAAAAGTAAATAAGTAAAAATGTACTATATGAGTTTAGATATTCCAAAGATAGCAGGAAATCGTCTTGGTATAGGGAGAGGAAATTGTTTTTCTCCAAATTTAACGCTTGCGGGCCACGGGCAGTAATGAATAAATCCAAACTACTGGATCGATTTTAATCATTTTTTTTTACACTGATTGACATGGGATATATATTTTATACCCGTGCGAAGCAAGGGCAGGCCGCTAGTTTATGAATGAATTAATGAATCCTTTAGTATATTAAACTGTAGTTACTGCGTGCCTTTGGTACATAAAGTGTGGTATCCGGCTGAGTAGACTGCCCTCTTTCTTACCGAGGTGTCAGAAAAGACGACTAAGGTAAGTTGACGTCAGGCAGCCGGTCGAAAAACACCTAGCCAAATCATGTTACATAATGTTTATAACAATATTTTTATGTTCCTCTACATAAACATCCAAAATCCTTCACCTGGCCCGTTGGCGCAGTGGGTAGTGACCCTGCCTTCAGCTCTGCGGGTCCCGGGTTCGATTCCCGCCGAGGGCCAACATTATCTATAAATCAATTTGTTGGTCTTCGAGTCTGGATGTATATTTGTATTTAAGTATGTATTTAAAAAATATATAAGTATATATTCACCAGTTGTCTGTCTACCATAACACAAGTATTAAGTTACTTACTTTGGGGACGGACAACCGTGTGTGTAAGTGTCCCAAAGTCAAATTCAAATTCAAATTTACAATTGTAATCACCAATTATGAAAAGGAACTACTATATTTTATCGCGGTGTGACCCGTATGATTAAATAATAATGAATATGAACCGAAAAGGATAAAATTTGAACAGAATTCGTTAGAATTTCTTACTAGTACTGTACAGGTGTTATATGAACATTGAATTTGACAACCCTGATTGTAATAATCCAACCTGGCATTTAACCTGGCTAAATTAAGGAGTATTTGTTAATGTCAACAAACTGACAAATTAGAGTCGCTCGTGCGGGCCGTAAAGTTTTTGTGTGTAACATTAAGCAAAAATAATGATATCAATATTTTGCTATAATCCGAAAAAAATTGGCACTATTAATAATAATCAAAGATAACAATGGCACCCTGATTAACAAACAGTTAAATGTTTCTAGTTCCAGCTTGCTACCTAATTTTGAAGGCAAAGTGCCAAAATGGTGGGGATTGAACCAATTACTATACGTTTGGCGATTTTGTCATGAAGTGTATCTCCTGATAATGCTTCAGTTACACGGCAAAACAGTTGATGAGTTTGTGATAGTGAATGTGTGTAGTGCTTGTGTATTGTGGTGGCGAAGGTTTTAAGTGACTGTTTTACGAATCTTAAATGTATCAAGTATGATAACGTCTAGTACACTCTACATTGAGCATTACATATATTTCCTATTTGCTTTATACCGAATTATTACGAAATAATGTTATTTATTTTATATTCTATATTGCTCCCTGTGGTATCGGCTGAGTAGAATAGACTACCCTCTTTCTTACCGAGGTATCGCAAAAGGTGAATAAGGTAAGTTGACGCCAGAAGGCGTCCGGTCGTAAAATACTATAACAATATGTTTATAACATGTTATGCGGACCCTACTTAGAGTGGGATAAGAGCAGCGGAATGATGATACTTATATTTTCATACTATTTATATTTTATATTGGTTTTGGCTAATCTATTAACTTGATAACACAAAAGGGAGTCTTATTAAATAAATCGATGTTATATACACATATTTTTATTATATAATATTTACATAATTTACAATAAAAAACCACATATTAAAAATTTCTTTTTATATTACATTTTACTAAAGTTCATATAAAATCAACTACTTCTTATAATATCTTACATTTAAAACCCGTTTTCCATTTAAAGTAAAAAAGATCTTAGTTCAAAGAAGAAAGAAAATGGAGTAAAAAATATTTTGCATTGCGTTAATAAAGCATATCATATAAGCCAGTCAGGCCGATTATTTGTCAAAATGTATTTTTTTTTCCTTGAACTCTATCGTAATTTTTTTTTAATAAAATTTTAGAAAAAAAAATCTGAGAAAAAGAAAATTTTGTCCAATTATAATGTTCAAATGTAAAATCTAATTCTAAAATTTACCATTTGAATATTAGTAACACTCGCGATATCTAAGGCGTCGGCTTTAGTTTTTGGAAATACTTTCAAATATTTACATTCTATATGCGAAATTTTATATTCTATATGTGAATTCGGCATATTTGCCTTGAAGGCGTATTAGGTTGTAAGACTTTCACATTCATATTAGTAGGTATATCAATTCATGTCTTAAATATCAATTAACATATTTGAAGTTCGAAAAATCTCTTTTTTCCCGTTCAAATTTCCTTCCTTTATTTATCCCTTTAACTGAATGAATGAAAAACGTTCATACAAATTACTTTCACATAAATAAAAGCCTAAACCAATTTCCATATTCATAACTTCATAAATTACGCTTTTTTATATTAACTTTCGTCATTTATTTATACGATTAATCGTTGGATAAATTCTTTTTGCTATAGAGAATTCCTTAGAAGAGAGTACATAGACTTTCTTGCTGGTTGTTCGCAGTAAGAGCACCATTATCCAGGTTTTTGACTGGTTAAATGGTGTCACCTGTGACTTTATAGTCACAGGTGAAACCATTTATTGAGTCACTATAAGTTTAGTCACTCGTAAAATCACTTATGGTCTCACGAGTGACTAAAAGTGAGCTAGTATTATACCGTAGCTCTAATTTGTATTTAATTTTCCATCAAAAGGGCTTTTGACCGAGATGAGAGGTTTCGTGAGTGACTAAAAGTGAGCTAGTATTGTGCAGTAGCTCTTGTTTGTAATGAAATTCTCTATCACAACGATTATTGACTGAGATAAGTGGTTTCACGAGTGACTAAAAGTGTGCTAGTATTATACTGTAGCTCTTGTTTGTAATTAAAGGCCCCATCACAACGGTATTTGACCGAAGTAAATGGTTTAACGAGTGACTAAAAGTGAGCTAGTATTATACTGTAGCTCTTGTTTGTAATTAAATGTCACATCAAAAGGTTTTTTAATCGAGTTAAGAGATCTCACCACAGACGACGATTGGGTCTATACTATGTCTACACATTAACTCTTTTTTATAATTTAAATGTATCATCACATAGTTTTTTACGGAGTTCATTTAGCCGATGTTATATAGTAGTTCTTGTTTGTAACCAAATGTCCAATTTAACCGGTTTAAGCAGTTTTACGAGTGATTACATGTACACAACTCTCCCAAACCTTAGGTCCCCAGAATTATACACTTTAATCACTTGTGACTTGTCACTTGATGCTTTGATCAGGAACAGTTTAAATATGTGTGGTTGATTAGCGCTAGTGGATTTTTTTTTTTCGAATATGACTAATGCTGTTAGCCCTATTGGCTTTGACAGCGTCACCGATAAGACGGGCGAGCGCGGAAGCATCGCCGAGAAGAAATGGTTAATACAAGCGGGTGCATTACAAGCACCCGCCCTACAGGGGGCGTCGCCTTAAGGGTGTCTCCTGCGAGACCGAACCTCGGCTTAAGGCGGCGCGTTTTTGGAGGGCTGCATCTAATAATTGACTTGGAAGAAGTCTGCATCACGGCGGCCGCGGCAGAGGGCTGCGGCCGCTTGACACAAGCAAGCGGGGACCTCGTCTTCGCCGACGAAGACGCTGTTTGTGTGTGTGTTGTGTGTATATCTTGTTGGATGCTGTTATAGCATCGTCGGGATCGTTAAGGACGCTCTTCGGGCGCCTGTACTTTTGTAGTATAGAATTCCGTAACGTATCTCCTACATCTATAAATTATTAACGACCAGTCATTAGGACGTATATTAAAATGCATTCAGAATGAGTGGATGAGACGATAATTATGGTAATGTCTGTGATAATTACCATACCTTCATTCTTAGGACAGTATTCTATCGTACTATTGTATACAATAGTATTCATTCCTGCGCGCCATATGAGTTGAAGTAACATTTTCAAAATGCTTTTGGTCCTGATATGATTTTCTGTGAAAAAATCATTATGATTTTGTTCGTCTCGTTCGTCTATCCTCCTGATGATGCTTTGTAATGCATTACGATTTCTTTCGCGGAGCCAATTCTTCTGATGATGCTTCGGTTTCGGGGCGAAACGATCGCTGAGGTTGTGGTAGTGTAGTGGACACACACTCACTACCATATATGTGTGTTATGTGGAGTTTTGCTTTTGGGGGCGTCTTGCGATACGTGTGGTGACTTGTCCTGCATATATAAAATATGTGATTGTTGTCTGCTTCATACACCGCTGCCATTCACTATAATTATATCAGCGGCAAGCTCACGTGCCCACATTGCGCACGGGAGTTTGCTGCAAAGATTGGCTACGTAAGCCATATCCGGGCGCATCAGCGCCTCTCCGACTAGGAGTCAAAGTGGTCGCCATGACCGAAATCGGTCGGAATATTCATTCACACTTAGCATGTGTATATACTATTAACAACGATAAGAATTCTGTTCTGAATCTTGTTGGGGTGCCTGAACACCTTATAGTTGGACGCGGCCACTATAAGGGGGTTTGGGTGGATGGACGCTTTCTCGAAGTAAGTCGTCGAGAATCGTCTGAAAAGATCGGCTATCGTAGGTAGGTTGAGATCTCTATGGAGGTTCACGTTGCGCACGAACCACGGACAGCCAGTGGCTGTACGCATGAATCGATTTTGAAGTGTCTGCAACGGACACAGTCGTGATTTCGGAACGTGCGCGAACGCGACGCTCGCATAGGTCATAATGGGTCTGATGCAAGTCTTGTAAAGTGTCACTTTGTTGCGAAGTGACAGTTTACTTGCCTTGCACAGTATCGGATGGAGGCGTCCCAAGGCGAACGCTGCCCGGTTACGGGCAACGCGGATGTGTCGGATAAAGGATAGGGTAGGTTGGAGGATGACACCTAAGTATTTGACTTCCTTTTGCCAATCTATGTATTTGTTGTAAATGGAGACTCTAGGGGGCGTCCGGATGAAGTCCATGGCTCTCCTAGATCTCGCAAAGAACATTGCTGCGCTTTTATCGGGATTTATTTCGATTCTCCACCGGCGGAACCAGCTTCCGAGCTGGTTGGTTGCTCTTTGGAGCCTATCATTAATAGTTATGGGATCTCTACAGGTAGTATAGATTGCGGTATCGTCCGCGAACATGGCTAAGTGGGTGACTGCACTAGTTTTAGTGGAGAATCGTGGGATGTCACTCGTATAGAGCGAGTAGAGGAACGGTGCGAGTACCGAACCTTGGGGGACTCCGGCGCGTAAGGTGCGTCTTGAGGAGAGCGCACCATCAATACGATATCTAAATGAGCGATTAGTAAGGTAATCGCGAATGATAAGAACGAGTCTATCGGGGATTCCTAGGTTCGCGAGTTTGTATATTAAACCCGCATGCCATACCTTATCGAAGGCTTTGGCGACATCGAAGCGCTAGTGGAAGTTATACATTTGATCATATTCTTTTACAAAGAACACTCTCCAGCGCGTTACAATGTACCACTAGCGCCATCTATCGTAATTAGAAAACATTACGAAATAATGTCTTACATTCGTTTAAACACTACACTTGGAGCTGGTGTTTGTAGTTAACGCTTGTAGTCAATATGGCCATGTCGCTGCAGCATCTCTATGGACAAAGCGTGCGCGGGTGCAGTGCGGCGCGATGATCTCGTCACATGGCTGAGTTGCGTCGTTGCACGGGCTTCGAACCCACGAGCGATCGGTGCATTCACGTGACCGTTGTGGCGCAGTGCGTTCATCTGCATATCAAAAGTTTTATATCAACATCTCTCTCATTATTTGCAATAACTTATAACTCTAATATCTCGAATAATAAGAACAAAGATAAAAAAAATCTTTATGTATAGTCTTTTGATAACCATAGAAAGGTTAAAGTGCGTTAACCTTAAAAGCTTGACATAAACTGTCGCGGACTTTTATTTAGAACGTTTTAGATGGGAGCAATTTTGTAGTACAGTTTAAATTATGCGTTTTAAAATAAATAAAGCTTTTAATGTTTTCTTACAATTTTTTATTGCTGCTCCTCTCCATTTTATCTTAGCGTAATTTAATATTACCTATATTAACCGTTTTATATAACATTCTACAATAAATGTACTATCCTGATCTGAAAAGAATTTTTATCGGTCCTGTAGTTCCTGAGATTAGCGCGTTCAAACAATCAAATAAAGAAACAAAAAACTCTTCTACTTTATATATTACTAAAGATAAATGAAAATTGCCATTTACAAGTTTCTTTAATAGTCGAATTGAAACAAAGCTACGACTGGTTCGGAAAGCTGCTCTTACCGAGAAGAACCAGCAAGAAACTCGGCAGTCACCCTTTCCAAATTAATATTGCAGTGCCATATAATTGTTTTTAAATCAAAAATATTATATAGTGCGTAGCTCTGTGTATGTATAAAAAATATTTGTGTGTGTGTATGCTTGCATGCTTATCTTTCTCTCTCTATCTCTCTCTCTCTCTCTCTCTATCTCCCTCTGTCTTTGTAACTGTGTGTAATCTGCAGTTGGTAATAATTATTTTTTACCGGATAACACAAAATTATGCTAACAAAAGCAAATAACAACACAACACATAAAGAAGAAAAAATAACACACACAAATACACAAAACAGAGATATAAACACACTTATATTCTCTAAGATAACACATAATAAGTTAAATATAATATTGCATAAGACGAATCTGACGAGACTGACTTGTAAATAACACCTTTTGTGGGGTTCATGATAAAGTTCATAATCGCTGGAAGATCCCTCGGGCTTCTGAGTACATCGCCACTGAAACAAAGTTTAAACCTATTATTATAGTCGAAGAGCACACGGCAACTTTGGCCTCAATGCTAGTACTTCGCAAAAAAAATAGCTTCATAATTATTAAATAATTTATTGAATTGAATTTTACTGTATAGTGATTAATAATACAAAATTAATGTAGAGAAATAATGTCATTTAGCAATAATTTACGATTTTTCCATTAAAATCCTATACAAAGAATCCGCCCTATCCAAAGAATTAAGTCATATGTCTCATGTATAAGCACAGAAAATGTGCCTTATACATAAGACATCTATCATGAGAATCTAATTATTATCAATCTCAACTCAAAATAAAGTTAAAGGTTTGTTTTAAACTATATATCGTAGCTATAATACATTACATTTTTTTATATAATTATATTCTGGATTAACCTCGGTTTTAGGTCATTGCCAATATAATTTATAGTTTTAAATAAATACATTTTTCACAAATCCAATCCTTTGGAAAACTTTGAAGGTTAGTTATAAGGTTTGTTTCAAGCTACATAATGTAAACACGATACTTTTTAATAAATTTATATAAGTTTACTGTATTACCGTCTCAGTTTTCACACCGCAAGGGGTTCATATATCCAAGTTTGTGAATCGCGAATGTTTAAGGCGATAAGTACTTGAGGATATTTTTGTATATGATTTAGCATGTTACAACACCTACTTTCAGGTATTTAAGTAATATTTTAGGTATAAAATAATATTGAAATAGCTGTGTGTAATGTAATTATAGACATAATTAAAATGTATAATTAAAATATCTACACTTTTAAGCAAAAAATTAATAACTGACAAAAATCAAGGATACATACGAACTGATGACCGTATTATTTTATACATCTTAAAATCGATAAATAAAATTAAATATATAATACAAAAATGTTTCTTAATAAAATTTATGCTCGCCGTCTCACAGACTATTACTGTAATTGGAAACTTAAAAATATTTTATTAACAAACTTTTTTTGTTTCACAAACTTTATTAATTTGCTTCATTAAAAATTTCAGTAAAAATATTTGCCTAACTACAAAGCTCTTGTAATATTATTTAGTTCATAGCCTTCGGTATAATTTTAGAATAAGATTTGTTTTTTAGATTTTACTAAAATAAAAATCATGATTAAAACAAATCGTCTTCATCTTTGAACATTAATAGAAACTATGATAGAATTGTTATATTAAGGAGAAACAATTAGCCCTGGTTTAAAAATGAATGCAACGTTAGCAAATTTAATAACTTACATAAATATTTGCTGTCTTACTCTCTTATTATATAATCTTCTTTATTTTTAGTGATTTTACTAACCCTGAGCATCTTTTTCATTAATTAAAACTCAGTTTTGAAAAATTTGGCAGTTAGCCCACTCTGACTCTCAAACAGGTCTTAATTCAAAATCGATTGATTTTATAAGATTTTTAATTCATTTCATTTTTATTGGCTATGTTACATTCTGAAGGCTATTCCAATATTGCTTTACGATTTTGTCTGATGATGCTTCGATTGCGGGGCGAAACGATTTTTGAGTGTGTGATAGAGAACGTGTTTAGTCCTTGTGTATTGTGGTGGCGGTGGTGGAGGTTTGTGCATGTTTTTATACGAATCCTGCATGTATCAGGTATGAAAATGGATTGTCGACGCTCTATTACGGATACATATCTATTCTAGGGATATGTGTAACCTACCAATCTGCATTGGAGCAGCGTGGTAGGTCTTAGCTCTAAACCTTCTCTCCAAAAATCGAGAGGTCTATGCCCAACAGTGGGATTATAACAGGCCGTTACTTTACTTTTTTGTTATCTACGAGTATCGCTGATGCGATTTCTATGGAAAAAGTCGGATATAATATTAAAGTGTATTCCATTCCCTATAATAGAAAATTTTAATGTATATTATAAATAAAAGTAATTTGTAAAATGATGTAAAATTAAACATTATAGAGCAGGTGGGACTCGATCCTCATTGACAGCGAAAAATTGTGATTATATTCTATGTAAATTTAAAAAAAAAATAGATCCCGAAAGCGATAAAACGACATTTTTTTTTAATAAAACTTATCTAGATCGAATTTTCTCCCCCAAAACCCCTACATGCTGAATTTCAGGAAAATCGTTGGAGCCGTTTCCGAGATTCAGAAAATATATATACACATACAAGATTAACTCATTTAAATATTAAAAATAATTTAAAATATATCAATACTACCGTGAATCTAGTCTGTTTACAGACAGCTCGACCACACAGCAGCTTGTGCACGGACCTCTGGAAGTTCCTCGTCATCAAGCAGTACACTATAGGGTTGATGGCCGAGTTTGCGTGACCTGTAAATATTGGGACTTTTAATTCACCATTTGCTCAGTAATATTATATTTAATCAAGAAACTTGTTAGAACCTAGACATATGGGGGAGGTGGCGTGGCGTTGATGGTCAAGAGACAGAGAGGTTGGTGAAAGTCATCATCTTCCTTCCCTTATCCCACTCTAAGTGGGGTTGGCACAACATGTTATACACATGCTGTCATATGATTTGGCTGCGTTTTACGACCGGCCGCCTGCCTGACGTCAACTTACCTCTGACGTATTTTACGACATCTCGGTAAGAAAGAGGGTGGTCTATTCTACTAAACTGGATACCACACGGTGGGTCAACTTACCTTAGTCGCCTCTTACGACACCTCGGTAAGAAATGAGGTAGTTCTATTCTACTCAGCCGGATACCACACGGCGGGTCGACTTACCTTAGTCGCGTTTTACGACACCTCGGTAAGAAATGAGGGTGGCACTATTCTATTCAGCTGGATATCACACAGCGTGACCTTCCCTATAACAAATATAACAAATACCCCGCTGGCTTCTTCTAATTCAAGGCTTCCTTTTTCAGCGGTCAAATTGTAGGTTGTCTACTGTGTCTAATTAAGTAAAATTGAGGTACTAGAGGATAAAGTAAAAGTAATTACGGCCCTTATCAGTTAACGTGACAAGGGTATCTCGTTACGTGAAATACAAAACTTATATCGGACTGTTTTGAAATACGTTCATACCAGACAGTATTTATTGCAAAAGTCATACTTGCTATTTAATCGTTTTTATAAGCGTCTGATATATTTAGAAAAAGGTGTGTGGTGTCCGGCTGAGTAGAATAGTCCACCCTCATTTCTTACGGAGGTGTCGTAAAAGGCGACTAAGGTATATCGACTTAGGTAAGTTGACGTCAGGCAGTTGGCCGGTCGTAAAATGCGTAACCAAATCGTGTTATAAACATGTTGTGTCATATCCCACTTAGAGTGGGATAAGGGCAGTAGGATGATTTAAAAAGAGAAGGTGTATAAAATAGACATAGTCCAAACTTTACCATAATAATTTATAGAAGTAGGCTTTATTATGCTAAATTCCACAGTACAGAAGTTATGATAGAATTATTTTGTTATAATCCGCGTTTGTTAACAAAATCTATGTTATGCTAAGTACAAGAAGCACAATCGGTTCTCATACCTTTTACATGGCTAGTTACCGCAGGTACCCCAAAACACCACTACCACCATTACATTACACACGCACTACACACATTCACTGTGACAACTTAACGATCATTTCGCCATATAACCGAAGTTAGTTGAAATACTCTCCAAGATAAAATCGCAAAGATAAATTTAAATTTGTAATAACCTAATAATTTATCAGTAATAACACATCAATTTCTATGAAAATAAGTCATCATCCTCCTGCCCTTATCCCACTCTAAGTGGGGTCGGCACAATATGTTATAAACATGCTGTCACATGATTTGGCTTCGTTTTCATGACCGGCCGTCTGCCAGACGTCAACTTACCTCTGTCGTATTTCACGACACCTCGGTAAGAAAGAGGGTGGTCTATTCTACTAAACCGGATACCACACGGCGGGTCAACTTACCTTAGTCGCATTTTACGACACCTCGGTAAGAAATGAGGGTGGTACTATTCTATTCAGCCGAATACAACACGGCGTTTCTATGAAAATAAGTGAAATATTCAAATGATTGAAATCATCAAATTTCCCTTAGTATTAAAAGAAATATTTCCTAAGGAAATTCTAAGGATTATATTTAATTAAAGACTGGAGTGTGGTAACCTAAATTAAATAATAAATTTAGGTCAAATGGCCCCTATAGTGGAGTAAAGAGGTTATGAAATCAGAAAGCCGAATATTTCTATTACATTGAACGATTATCGCTTCCACTCCTAGTACTTATTAAATTGGAGGGAAAAATATTATAGAAGCTCCAAGTAAATTTTGCAGTGCTCTTAAGTAAATAGAGAATATATTTCTTTATTATAAAGGGTATTTTATTATTATTTAGATATTTTATTTTATCATTATTTAGTTAATTATAATACTAACACTATTATATCTCCTTGTCCTTAGCTCAAGTGCTCAAGCATGTTTATAACATGTTGTGCCGACCCCACTTAGAGTGGGATAAGGGCAGGAAGACGATGACTTTATCAGTTACTTGTGAAACAGGCCCTAAGTTGTAGTAACAATAATAAATAACTAGATTACGTGTTATAGCATCTCAAGAGGCTCACGCTTAGTTTTTGGATCAAGGGCAGGATACAGAAGTGGTTCTTGAGGCCCACTTTGTATTCTTAACCACAGGCAGCTTGTCCTTTCTCGGCTCTCCGAGGATGACAGTTTTTTTTATACTTTTAAATACTTTCTTTTTAATATGTTTTAGTAAATATTTAAAAATGTGTAATACAAGCAGGGTCGTCTCGCTTACTCCCTGGGTGGGGAGTAGGCGGGGTACGGGCCTCGAGGCGTACCTCCTTGCCCGGGTAGTTCCTCGCGGGCACTTAAACCCGGTCTGTGTTTCGGCCGTAGGCCGAGGTCACCTAGGTGACCGAAGGGATGTCTGGTTCGGTGAGGAGGTCTGGGAATGGTAGCTCCCAGACCTCAAAGTCTTCTTCAGGTGGTCCTAAGTCAGGTGGTGTCATGATGTATGGTGTAACACAACATACTAGGAACACGTGAATTCGCACTCAAAACTAGATGGCGCCACGGGTCGTTTGCTCCGGGCTATAGAAGTGCTTAGGAATATAAGAAGTCCTCATACATGATGATATTAGATCGACATCGCTAACAGTTCCTAAGCTTCAACAGCGCATCCTCCTGGAACACTACATCTTAGCGCAACTGAATCGGTGCATCTTCCGGTACATCTATTCTATGTATCTTCTTATGTATTAGTGACGATTAAACACTTGTACCTGTCACCTGTACGTATTCTTTCCCCCCATCCGTCGGCTCGTCGTCTTATAAATGTTATTTAATTTGTAAATAAATGAATGAGTTGATAATAACCTGGAGTTAAATACTCACCAACAAAAAGGGCGTACGGTAGATATATGCTCAGATCCTTAGGATCGACGACATTTATGTCTAAAAGAAGCTGCATAATATTATACGGCATCCAACACAGAGCGAACAGCACGGCCAGCAGAAGGAGAATCCATGCTACCCGTTTCCTCTCCTTCATCAGTCTTAAACCCTGAAGCAAATCTCATATTAAGCTGTTGAGCAAAAAATCGATTTACAATATTAGGTATATAGTGACATAATCTTAAATATTTCAATGAGTTAAAATAAAATAAAAATAACTTTTTGGGAACGGCAAAATAAAATCGTGTTGCTCTGTAAACCAAAGAAATGACGGAAATGAAAAATGAAAGTTTTTATTTTACTTGCCGTTTCCCTTTATACATTAACTTATATATCAATCTTGTTAATATGTTAAAAATTAAAACTGTTTCTGTAAACATCATAAACAAGAAGAAAAGAGACTATTATCTAATATTAGTAAAACAAAAATTTTATGAAGTATTCCCTAATTGCGGGGGCGAAAAATCGATTTAGGTAGGTTTCATTTACGAAAAATTTCGTTTTATCCTATTTCTGGGCTCTAAAATAACTGCTAAAATAGAAATAGAAACAGAAGCTCAACTTTGCTGTGAATTGTAAAGTTGTGATAGCTCAATGGAGAACAGGCGTACTTCAAAAGTTAAAAAAACCGGGATCAAATCAACATGTCACCGGCCCTTTGATTCTATTTTTTATTGCATTTTTTTATATCTTTTAAAAAATTACTTTACACATAAATTACACAGGTACGTACGAGTATCAGTTAAATAATTTTAAATTCAAAAGGATAGTGATACGGACTTCAATATAAATAATAATTATAAATAATAACCAGCGAAGATTTTAAAAACAGGCTTGGAATTGAGCGTCGTAGAAGATTTGAACAATTTTAGGAAAAAATAACGAGAGGCTTTTTTATAAGAAGTTGACGTATATGTCAAAATTTTTGAATAATTAACCATGGACGTAGTATACACTGGACGGCGCCAAAAGACGTTGCCGATCTTGCGTCTGTGTGTAAGCGATTTATCGTTTGTCTCTGTTCTTATCGCGAACTATACATTAGAGTGAAAGAGATTGTGATGAAGTTCGGCAACGTCGCTAAAAATGTGTCCAGTTGGTGACACCAAATGAGGCCATAACATTGAGTTTGTTGAAGATTATTTCTTGAAATCTAAAGCAAATACGAGTGTTACTGATATATTTTTTCAAAAAAGATGGAATATTTCGTGTGCTGCCTTAACGTGTCCATCAAAAACAACGAAAGGAGGAGTTATAAACACGGAATTACCATTTCATAAGTAAATCTTTGACTCTCATTTGCGTGCTAAATTAAAGCGTTTTATTCAGTTAAAGCGTTTCAGATTATAATGTATCAGTACAGTTTGATATTCTCTAGCCGGCACGAGTGTGGGATACTGATAAAACATAGAAATTAATCATTAAATATTCGATTGAATTGTGTTACCTACGTAGTGATGTACACACTAACGAATTATTATGTATCGATAAATATCAGTCAAAGTTATATTTACTAGCCAAGTTAAAGCGAATTCTCCAATTTTAGATTATTTTCTTAGGTTTCCTAAATGCCCACATATAAGAGAACAGTAGATAAAAGCTGTCACCGGTCTCATGGATATGTAAATGTTGGGAATAATGTGGATCATGATATTGTTCAATTAGCCACTGAAGCACTAACATTTATGTTAACATTTCATCTATACATAAAGCACCGAGTATGGGCTGCACCTTCGACTTTATGTTTAACGCTTCAAAGGATTCTTTGGTAAATCTAGGCTCACAGTCAATTGACTGATACCATTTTTGAGAACCACCCATCACAGTAAGATATGCAGTAAAGATGTGCATCGGATAATTCATGACATTATACTGCAGACTGTACACTCAGGAAATTATGTCAATCTATTCAAATATTTAAATCTATTCTGAACAGTAAACCAACTAGGTTGGTTACAACTGTATATTAACTTTACAGTACCTGAGCTAGGCTTCGATAATTATCGACGCCTAGTTTAGCTTATCGATAAGCTAAGTACTTCCCTAATCACGCACACTAATGCAGTTCTAAAAGTTCACACAAACATAAAACGGACACACATAAATAGCTAAGGCGGCATCCAGTGTATTCTTTATCCAAGTAATTAACCGTTCTGCGAACGACGCACGTTCCTTTTAACCATCAATTTATTTCAAATATCAATATACATATAATTATCTCCTTATTAATACGTTAATATTAATTGCGTCTCTAACAGATAGTATATAAATACAATAGAATCGAATGAATCTAATATAGACCGACTATTAGCTACGAAGAGCTGAAAAAAATGCATTTTATTTTCTAGAACTTAAGTCCTCGTGCGCTTTTAAAGAAAATCATTTCGCAATCTTAATGTTTGCACCGATGAGATTGCTGTTAAAACGCTTTGTGAAAAGAGGTTTCCATTTTATTTGTCTGCCCGCTAGTATTTTTATTGTTTAGTAGACGTTTGCAGTGGGAATAAAACACTAATGCTTTCTTAACAATCACTTCTTAACAATTTGATACTAGCGTTCTTTCAGTTCTGAGATAAGGTATTAAATAAATAAATAAATATATGGGACACTTACACACACGGTCGTCCGTCCCCAAAGTAACTAACTTAATACTTGTGTTATAGTAGACAGACAACTGGTGAATATATACTTATATAATTTTTAAATACATACTTAAATACAAATATACACCCAGGCTCAACGACCAACAAATTCATTTATAGAAAATGTTGGCCTGCGGCGGCAATCGAACCCGCGACCCGCGGTGCTGAAGGCAGGGTCACTAGCCACTGCTCCAGCGGGTCACTACTTTCTTTTTTTTTTAATTTGCAACACCAATAAAATTCTAGCTACAATGCTAGCGAAACGTCCGTATATGACATTCATCATTTTCCTGCGCTAATCCCACTTAAGAGTGGGATGCGAAAAAAATTTATTTTTCTTTTTTTTAAATTTTTTTTTTTTGTCTTTAGTTGATTTTTTAATAATCGATTATTTTTTCATCAAAAATAGATTTTTTAAATCGATTATTTTAGGTATCCTTTTTTTACTCTTTTTCTTGTTTTGCTTAGATATGCACTGCTGGGTGAAACAAATGTAGCCAAACTACACAATCTATTGGAATTCGAATTTCACAAACAGCGCATCTGTTATTATTTACTGGTAGCTGTGCACTTTAATTAGCCTTTATTGTAATAAATTCATCATCTTCCTGCCCTTATCCCACTCTAAGTGGGGTCGGCACAACATGTTATAAACATGCTGTCACATGATTTGGCTGCGTTTTTACGACCGGCCGCCTGCCTGACGTCAACTTACCTCTGTCGTATTTTACGACACCTCGGTAAGAAGAGGGTGGTCTATTCTACTAAACCGGATACCACACGGTGGGTCAACTTACCTTAGTTGCCTCTTACGACACCTCGGTAAGAAATGAGGGTGGTCTATTCTACTCAGCCGGATACCACACGGCGGGTCGACTTACCTTAGTCGCCTTTTACGACACCTCGGTAAGAAATGAGGGTGGTACTATTCTTTTCGAATTCGAATTCCACAAACAGCGCATCTGTTATTATTTACTGGTAGCTGTGCACTTTAATTAGCCTTTATTGTAATAAATTATTAATATTAAAAAAGGAAACTTTTCAAATAGTCAGGATTAAGTTATTTTAAAGGGAAAAAATCTTTTTTTTTTATGAATAGATTTTTTCTACTCCATGTCACATCCCTACTCTAAATGGGCTCGGCACAACAGGCTCTAAACATGTTTTTTGATGATTTGCCTAGTTATTTTATGACTGGGCGCCTTTTGTCAGGAAAAGCCATTAGAAATGAGGGTGGTCTATTCTACTCAACTTGCCTTCAACGGGTCAACTTCCCTTAGTTGCCTTTTACGACGCCTAGGTAAAGAATGGGGGCTGTCTATTCTACTCAGCCGGATACCACACGCTGGATCCGCATGTATTATAATATTTTTTTGTAATAAATTTGGAATAAAGTTCAGTATCGGAAGTGTCTAAATAATGTAGTTTCCTGATTTTAATTATGATATTGATATTGAAATGAGTTAACATTGTATGTGTATATATATATTCCGAATCTCGGAAACGACTCCAATGATTTTCATAAAATTCAGGATGCAGGGGTTTTGGGGGAAAAGATTCGATTTAGCTCGATTTCATTTAAAAAAAATGTCTTTTTAACCCTGTTTTCGAGATAAATACTAAAATTTACGTTGAATTCAAAAGACAATTTCCGGCGTCAAATGTAAAGTCATGATAACTCATTTGGGGAATGTCTATTCTATGTCTAGAAAGACAGTCTATGTCTAGGAGCCCCACCTGCGCAACAATTTTTTTTTTCAATTTTAATTTTTTTGATTTTTTAATATTAAAAAAAAATTACTGACAAGACTCGATCACCCAGGTAAGACTTATTACTCTCTGAGCTGCACAGGTATCTGACAGATTTGCAATTATCGACGACACAAAACCGCAAATTAATGCATCACTAATTCTGTTCGACGTGAAGTCGAATATTGGATTTCGATAGTGCTTCGGTCGTGCGAAACGATTATTGAAATCGTCTTAGTGAATACCAACTTAGAATCACACAGCCTAGATAGAATAGATTGTAAGCTTATTTATTTGAGAACAGCAAATGAATGTAACGTTTTAGTTGTTATGGAACGCATCTATAGTGAGTAGATGTGGGAGCAATTGACAGCAAAATTGAGCTTCTGTTTCTATTTCTATTTTAGCAGTTATTTTAGTGCCCAGAAACAGGGGTAAACGACATTTTTCATAAATGAAACTATAGCTAGATCGATGTTTCGCCCCCTGAAACCCTTTACATACTAAGTTTCATGAAATTATTGGAGCCGTTTCCGGATTCATAATATTAAAGATAATAACATAGTACCTGGGTGACCGAGCCTTGTTCGGTAATTTTTAAAATGACAAAATTTTTTTTTTTTAAAAATGAAAACATAATAGGGCACACATTTAACGGCAACAATAGAGTTTTATATATTAAATGTATTTTTAAAAATACCCATAAACGGGATAAAATGTGTTCGCACCCACACTTGAGCCGATATGGGAAATGATACCACAATCGTATGGAATATGGATGCAAATCTTGACTTACTTTACGCCTCACTGCCCTCCTACCTATGTCTGAGAGAAAGAATCTCCTTAGCGCGATTCTAATTTACTATTGCACCGTGCAGCGCCATCTATCGTTAAGTAGATTAATTAATTATATTATATATAAAATGTTATTTAGCGTTTAACAAAATGATTTGAAAAAAAAACCTATCTGGATCGGTTTTTCCCCTCAAAACCTGAAATTCATTCAGAAAAATGGTTGGAGCCGTTTCCGAGATCCCGAAAATATATTTATATAAATACAAGATTAAGTCATTTCAATATTAAAGATGTAAGAAAGTAGTGTTAGATTATTGATAGAAGATCGCCATAGCTATGACAAATCACTCACCTGCTGCATGCCCACGTTCCCCTCGTCTATGTCGAAGGGTGGCCGCACCGAGCACAGCGTCCTCCCCATGCACGCGTACGACATTATTGTAATTGAACCTAGATGGACAGAGCTTCGTTAATAAACGACACCTTATATCACCTGGCAGGAGATAAATTGGATCGTTTGCTTTCTCAGTTAAAGATGATTGGATTTTCAATAAAAACGAATATATAAACATTATAACAGCAGTCCGGCCAGCTCTAATGTACAGTTCTAAATATTGGCCTTTTAAAAAGACCCATACCACAAAAGTCAGCACAGCGGAGCAAAGAATGCTTCGATGGGCAGGTGTAACCTCAAGGACAGAGTGAGAAACCAGTACATACGGGGAAGCTTTAAGAGCCGCCCAATCGAAGAAAAACTCGCCGAAACACGACTTAGGTGGTATGGTCATGTCATGAGAAGACCTGAACAAGATATGACTCGAAAAATTTTACCAGTCCGAGAAGAGAAGAAGAGAAGAGAATTCTAATTCCGAGTTATTGTTATTGGACAACGAACTGCATGGTGATTGTAGGTACAAATTTTGTAATGAAAAATAAAGTTTTTTTAACGAGTAACGTATAACGTATTTTTTGGCCACGAACGCGAGCCCTGTACTTAACAATATAAATCTTAGCTCATGTATAAAAACCGGCTTTACTCACGTCTTATTCTACCGGGTTGCCCGACTGGTTTCGGACACATCCGAGGCACTTATTCATGAGCTCTTTACGTTATGGTGGCGGGAACCGTTCCCGTCGCGATAACGCGCTAAGACGTCATAAGCCGTGATTAAAGCCGGTTTCTATACATTAACTATAAATACTACTGACGATAGTTTAAATTTAAAAATTAAAATCTTATTTTATTATCGTACTTACCAGGTATAGCGTAAACTAAAGTAAAACTAAACGTCCCAAATTGCTTTCGAGTCGCCGGACTCGGCCACTCCTCAGTGCAAAAGTGTACATCTTGGGTTTCTATCTAAAAACAGAACAAATGATCAAAACGTAATTGGATACAATCGTTAAGGATCGGGTAGAGCTATTTTTCGGCGGGAAAAGAACAGGAATTCCGTGCGAAATAAGAAACTTTCTTGTCGGTAATCTAACACTACTTTGTTAGATAATTTCGGGATTATATCCAATTCTTCAAGAACTTCTAAGGTATACATCCAATTTCCATATATAATTATAAAAGGGAATATCTTTTAAAATAAAAAAATGTAATTTATTATCAATGAACCTCGATTATATTTAGGTATATGATTTATAGAAGCTCAACTTACCTTAGTCGCCTTTTACGACACCTCGGTAAGATATGAGGGTGGTCTATTCTACTCAGCCAGATACCTCACGGCGGGTCGACTTACCTTAGTCGCCTTTTACGACACCTCGGTAAGAAAAGAGGTTGGTACTATTCTATTCAGCCGGATACCACACGACGTACCTCTGTATAGTATAGTGCAATAGGAATAAATAAGAAAAATAATAACTTACCGAAATATTACTATACGTTTTAGAGATAATTGGCACAGACTCCTTAATAACAGATGCGACCATGAGTAATGGGATGAAAATCAATAAAGCCGCAATCCAAAGCACAAGGAGCAAGAGCAACGCCTGTCGACGTCCTGGAGGTCGGAGACGGGGCTCTGGCGATATGGACAGCCAGCGGTCCACTGACATCGTTGTGAGTGTGAACACGCTGGCTGCAACCGCTACACCTGTAGACAAACATATATGTAGCCTTATTGACAGTAAAGTATTGCGGCGTATGTGTTGTAAGCGCGAACTTTGGACCATCATCAAAAAGAAGAAAGTTGCATACCTGGGACATGTGCTTAGACACGAACAGTATGGGCTTCTGCAACTTATTATGATGGGCAAAGTTGCAGGTAAGAGATGCATCGGCCGCAAGAGAAAGTCATGGTTGCGCAACATACGAGAATGGACTGGAGTCGCGAGTGCTGCCCAGCTTTTTATACCTCGCGAGAAATAGAAAGGAGTATCAAGCACTGACGGCTAACCTTCGCTAGTCGGAGAGGCACAAGAAGAAGAAGATTGACAGTAAATCATTATCTTCCTGCCCTTACCCCACTCTAAGTGGGGTCGGCAAAACATGTGTTGTGCCGACATGCTGTCACATGTCTGCGTGCCGCCTGCCTGACGTCAACTTATCTTAGTCGTATTTTACGACACCTCGGTAAGAAAGAGGGTGGTCTATTCTATTCAGCCGGATATCACACGGCGGGTCGATTTACCTTGGTTGCCTTTTACGACACCTCGTACCAGTACATTATAAATTCGAAAAAGAGCCGTACGTGGCATTTACAATTTAAGTCCGCGTGATTCCTTGCGAGAGAAGTTTAAAGAAATAGCTATTCTTTCATTTGCTTCACAGTATATTTAAAAAAAAAAAAAAAAAATTGTATATAAAAATATAAAAAACTATAAAACAATAGGTGATGTATATAATACACAAAGCAGGAACCGACATAAGCTTGCGGCCCCTGCTTTGCGCCTTGCAAAAGTACGTAAGTCGTTTGTGGGTTTGGGTATAAGATTCTATAATAAAATTCCGCAATCAATTTTAGCTTGGCCATTACAGCAGTTTAAAAACACTATTAAAGAGAGGCTGATACAGAAAGCCTACTATACTGTTGAGGATTATGTAAAAGATAAGAATGCGTGGATATAGACATTCTTCGACCCTGTACAAGATAGAAAAGATGAAATGTAACTAGTATTAAGAATTGTATTATTAAAAGAGCAACCACCGAGTTTCTTGCTGGTTGTTCTCGGTAGGAACAGCTTTCCAAACCAGCAGTAGAGTTGACTATTCAAAAGCACTTGTGTACAAGTTTATTTGAATAAAGAATATTTTGAATTTGAATTTGAATTAATTAAATGAATCCACTGATCCCTTAAACGTATAAGATAATTTTGGAATAATTCAATCTTCTTTAAAGTTACAGTTAAGAGAATCACTTAGCATTGCATGGATTATACATGCAGGACAAGTCACAACACGTATCACAAAACGCTGTCAACACCAACACTCTACACAAGCACTAAACACATACACTACCACAAATTCTATTGTTTCGCACCGAAACTGAAGCAACATCAGGAGGATAGGCTCCGCGACAAAATCGTAATGTTTCTCTTAACAGCGGATTACAGCAAAATAATTCTATTGTAATTTCTGTACTATGAAATTCCTCAAAGTAACGCCTGCTTCTACAAATCATGCAAAAGATATAGGTAGTTCATACTTTATACTTATATAATATTGTACACTTATAATTTTAAACACTTAAAAAAATAAATGCAAAGTTTTTCAAACTACAAAACATGTGAAATGAAATAACACTTATTAAGGCGTCACAATATTGTAAACGTTTGTTAATAAACGACATCAAGAATAGAATAGGCTTTATTTGAATTATCACGCGCTATTTGATCAACGTAAATACAACGGAATTGTGGTTTCTGTGTGTACCAAGTTCACGCAGCGAACAAATATTGTGTCTAACAAAGCTGAACACAAAACAAGAAACAACTGAAATCTAAAGCTGTGATAGCCCAGCGATGAGTCCATATGACTCTTTGAGAGGGTCACGGGTTCAATATTTTTTTTAATTTTCTGTTGAACCTTATGTCTAATTGATTGCAATTTATCACACGCTATTCGGTGAAGTAAACCTTCATATTGCCAGATAATTTTAAGGGCCAACGAACCAATCAGCGTGGTGAGTCATAGCTCCAGAAACGGAGAGAGGAGGCCTATATAACGCCCTGTTAGTATCCCACTACCAGTAGTGGGACACTAACGAAGCCGTTTCTTTTACGTGTTTACCTTTGAATTATTTTACATCTCCTCCTTATTTAAAATCAGTATTAACTAGATAATGTTTATGTTCGATCCACCCACCTAATTTCCTTTTTCCCAAAAATCTCATACCCCTTGGGCAAAAGTGGGTCAACCACTTACATTCACAGGATCAGGACTCTATTCTGGACAAATGGTTTTGTCTTGATAAATAATTTTAGTCACAAAACACGGATCTTTTTGGAAAATTGCTGTTTCTGCGCGTATGTTGTGTTTCGCGAATTGCAAGTTATATGAAGGGGTAGGAGGGGGTAGAGGTGATAGTGGGCGGTGGTTGCCATTAACCAATCAAATCTGATCCTATACATCAAGATCCTTTACTTTGACATTTTTGATTCTTTGACTTAACAGCCCTCCTTATCAAAAATTTCAATCATCCCCCGTTTATACGATATCGCCCCTATTTTTCTATTTTCTCACTATTTAAGAAAAAGACATGTCATGTCATGTCAAGTCTTTCATTATGGCTATACTTACGTGTGTACAACACTCAAAATATCAAGCAAAGATTGAGCTTTTCAATTACGCTGGCTAAATTAACTGAGCTTCCGAAGTCGATCGAGAACAGTTTTGCTTTTAACGAAATTTAAGAGGTATTTTGCTGGCGCGAAAGCTATTTTACCGTTATTGTGTTAATCAAGTCATAAACAGATGTTGCAATGCGGACTTATTAAGTTTTACGTTTGTGTCCTTTAATAATGTGTAAGCCGTAAGGAACACTGGGGATATCTGTATCCTACCCACTGGCATTGCAGTAGCTTGATGCCCCATCCCTTATCCCATTGCTAGGTGTAGGCCTCTTCTCTCTGTTTCTGGAGAGAAGGGTTGGAGCTAAGACCTACCACACTGCTCCAATGCGGATTGCTAGTTTACACACATCCCCAGAATTCTCTAAAGATATGCAGGTTTCCTAATAATGTTTTCCTTCACCGAAAACGTGTTATAAATACAAAACTGAAGAAAAAAATATTAAATAATTATTAATATAGCAAAATAATATTTTCATTAGTTTCGTATTATGGACCTCTGCAAAGTAACGCATAATTCTATAAACGTGTTATAAATTTCAAGTATCAATTAGACACATAAGTTTTGATAGCAAAATTCATTGGTGCCTGACCGGGGTTTGAACTCGTAACTCCCTCGAAAGATTTACGCGGTCTTACCGCAGAGACGAACAGCTTAGCTTAGTAACAGGCCGCCAAAATATATACTTGATATTTGCAATTCATCATGCTCTCTATGATAAAAGAAAATATCGTGTGAATATTTGCAATTTCTCTTTTCATTGTTATCTGTTGGCAAACGTGTTCAAACAATTTTTATATGTAACGCCTCGTAATATGCCACGTCAGCCAGAACATAGCCAAAGCAGAGTCACGAAACAAAACTCTCAGCCTGTTAAGATTAAGTGTTAGTGTACATTTTGCATTTCGTTTCTTTTAAAATTGAAATGTTGTTAAAAAAACATTAAACCGATTATAATATAACTAAGCTTATTTGGGTATTGCTTCGCTTTGCGATTTTGTCATGGAGTCTATCTCCTGATGATGATTCGATGGCGGGGCGAAACGATTGTTGAGTTTGTGTTAGTGAACATATGTAATTCTTGTGTATTGTGGTGGAAGTTTGTGCATGTGTTTTTACGAATCCTGCATGTATCAGGATGAAAACGGATTGTCCACACTACATTTAGCATTATATATATTTTCTATTTTATTTTATCGCGGATTATAGCAAAATTATTTTATTTTTGTCTTTTTAAAATGCTAAAAACAGAAATGGATTTAAGATTAATCTTTAAAACACATTCATACGTAAGTTGAAATTGTTTTTTAATTATTGTTGTTTAATGGAGGAAATGGGGATTCGGTTTCGTTGCGTACGATACATCAGAACAACTCAATAGCAAATCACCTTGTATATAATTGACGATCTTGCATACCGTCTCCCCATAGAACCACACCAGCGTGATGGCCTTGCTGAGCTGTATCGGCATACATATTCCAGTCACCAACAGGTCTGCTGCAGCCAAGTTCACCAGGAAAATGTTCGTGACACTGTAAACAATGTACCATTAATCATTCTGTCTTTAAATGTATGGGAATTACAGAGGAGCAAAAAGGGAAAACTTGTACCATGTTAGAGGGAATCTCATAAACCCTGATAGGGCCCTGTTTGAACGAATATAAGACATTATTTTGTAATGTTCGCTTATGTCGATAGATGGCTCTAGTGGTATATTGTAATAGAGTGTTCTTTGTAAAAGTATATAGTCGAACGTATTTTCCACTAGCGTCATTCAACCGCACATAGTCATATTGTCCCCGAATAAAATTATTAGTGAAAAGTGAAGTGATTAATTCAGAGAACCAGCCTAAGAACCAGAGAAACTAGCCTAATCGCACACATTCTTAAAAAATGTAAAGTAACGGCCTACCATGCTGCTCCAATGCGGATTGGCAGCTTACATGTAGGTTTCCTCATGATGTTATCCTTTGCTGAAAAACGTGTGATAAATTGCAATTATCAAGTAGACACGTAGGTTATTATTAACATTACAATAAGAATATCACAGCAGAATATTATATATATTCTATCATATCACAAAGCTTTGCAATATATAGCTGAGGCGTCTCGAAACACTTCGGTTACCGGATAAACTCTTTTTTGCCATTGTCTTAGTGAATTTATGCAATCAGTGTGACGTTTTACGTATCCTGCATTAATAATAGTTTAAAACCGGAAACTATATTCTAAATCAAACATAAGGTTCATAATTTTTTTTACTTGAGTATTAAATACGTTGAAAATTGGCTTTCTTTATAATATTTTAGCTGAACCTTATTCTAATCAAGCTAAAATATCATACATTCCGAACCCGTGACCCCGTGAAAGAATCACACGGTCTTAACGCTGGGCTATCACAGCTTATGGAAATGTAGTACGGTACAATAAATACATGAAAAACCATATGCGCCCCTCAGTTTTAAGTTGCGATGTGTATTCAAGAAAATAACGCCTCCTTCTATGAATAATTTAACGCTAAAATACCAAACTTTTTCTGTTTGAGCTGCGTTCATAACAATGTTCTTATTTTTGTAAATAAATGTTTATTATTCTAGTCCCTATAGACCTCCAGAAATGGAAAAATATGAATCAATCCACATGCCAACTGGATGTTTAAGCGTTAATGGACAAACGAACAAAGGAACCGTAAGCAAATGGGCGGGAAAAAATTGTTTAACACATTTTTCTCTATTCTGAACAGTACTATATAAATCATTTTTGATAAAACTCATTGAGAAATTCAATATTTTTCGAAACTTAACTCATCAATAAAAGTTGAATCACATTCTACGTCTAAAAGCTTTGAGGAATTAGAAATCAATAAGAGTAGAAGCTTAAGCGTCTCAAGCTTTTAGAAATAAGACAAAGTTTGTAAAAATGTAAAAACATTCACAACTAAGTTCTAGTTGAGATTTTTGTCCATAATTCCTCCAATAACACGTAAATCCTCGTAATAATTTACGAAGAGATAGCTTATTTGCCGAATAGGTGATTTATAAGTCTTACTTAGGTAAATCTACCAATTTGTCACACATCTTGTAGTAAAATCGAGATCGAAAATTTGACAGAGATTGCTTTACTACTTTGTAAAAATCCGCGCTGAAAGAAAATCTATGTTATGCTGAATATAATATAGTAAAGTAAAGAAACGTAACGGCTCGCCCACTATCCCACTGCTGGGCATAAGCCTCCTCTCTCACACAGAAGGATTGGAGCTAAGACCTACCACGCTGCTCCAATACGAATTGGTACACATATCTCCAGAATTCTCTCGAGATATGCAGGATTTCTCACGCAGTTTTCCTTATATATTAGACCTTATATATTATATATTAGACATATAAGTTTTAACGGAAAAACTCATTGGTGCCTGCCTGGGTTTGAACCCGTGACCTCCTCGAAAGAGTCACACAACACTGGACTACCACATGTAATTATGTGCCTCATTAATCCGACGAATCGTCCTTATCTTCCCAACGTCTATTTCGTAATCTTTGATAGTGGGAAGGCAAATTTTAGGGTCTTCAATTTAGACAGGTTATTAATTATTCCCTTTGAAGTTACTCCTGACGGTAACAAGGACATTGATCTAAAGAGTATTAATTAAACTTATCTAGTTATATAATTATCGCCGTGCGGTATCCGGCTGAGTAGAATAGACCACCCTTATTTTTGTAACGAGGTGTCGTAAAAAGTGACTAAGCTAAGTTTATCGACGTGTAGTATCCAGCTAAGTGGAATAGACCACCCTTATTTCTTACCGAGGTGTTAAAGGGTGACTAAGTTAAGTTGACGAACCGTGTGGTATCCGGATAAGTAGGACAAATATGCGTTGGAGCCAATCCGCATTGGAGCAGCGTGGTAGGTCCTACCTCCAATCCTTTTCTCCAAAAACGAAGAGAAGAGGCCTATTCTCAGCAGTGGGATAGTAACAGGCCGCTACTTACTACTTACTTTATGTGTGAAGTGAATATACCGTGTGTGTGTGTGCGTGAGTGTGTGCGTGTAAATGTATGGCATAACCCTTTACCATATTAAAAGGTTGTGCCATACATTACATTTCAAAAGTGAACTTATTCGTTTTTGTAGGCACGATTAACAATTTCATCATTTGATGGTATTATTTGATGGATTTGTGATTTAGCCATGACGTATCTTCTGATGCTTCGGTTAATAGGCGAGACGATGGTTGAGATTATTGTAGTGAATAGAATTTATTCAGTGCGTGGAGTTGGTTTTTAATGCAGGCGTTTAACAAAATCTGCGTGCATGGTGTGAAATAATATAGTAAACTGTACTTTTAGAATTTATATAGATTTTGTATAATCGCGGATTATAGGAAAATAATCCTTTTTTTTGTGGTAATTTATCATTACTTTCTAATAAAGGTGAGAAAAAATAATCGATTATATTTTACACAATCGATTATTTTTTCATCAAAAATCGTTTTTTTTATTTTTTATTCTTTTTCTTGTTTTTTTAAGATTAGATATGCATTGTTGGATGAAACTAATGTAGCTAAGCTACACATTTTAAACGAATTTCACAAACAGTGCATGTGTTATTATGTGTTGGTAGTTGTAATCTTTAATTAGCCTTCATTGTAATCAATTATTAATATTAAAGAAAAAAATCGATTATCAAAACAATAATTATTTCGTAACAAAATAATCGTTTTTTAAAAATCGATTATTTAATAATCGTTTTTTAAAAATCGATTATTTAATAATCGTTTTTATTACTCCAAGTCACATACCTCGTCTTCTACAAATGTGTAGGGACGGAGGATCAAAAACTATTGATATATATATCTTGGCTTTTTATTTTAATACTAATTTCACAGCATTAGCTAATATACATCGAAGGTTGACACTCGATAGCGCGGCCTAATATCGAACAGCGCCATCTAGGTTGTGATTGTTAAACTAAGTTATGCGTAGGACAATTAGGTTTTTTATCCATTTCTTTGTTTAATCTTAATTATTATAAATATATGACAATTAAAAATAAATTTTGGGAAAGGCAAATAAAATTGTGTTGCTCTGAAAACAAAGCTTTATTTTAAAATTTTATACGAAGTTAGACTATTTGTTTACATAAACTAACTCACATGAAATTAAAGAAACGATAATCAAAGATTTTATTTTAGCATGCCGATTCCCTTTTTACTTTATTTTCATAACAGTAACAATATGTTTTTGGGTTTTCTATAAATTTTTACAATTTTCCCTTTGACAACCACTTTTTTCTTTATTTAAACTATGGATCATAGAGATATTTATCAAATTCAAATTAAAAATATTATCTATCCAAGTAAGCCTGCAAACAATTGCTTTTACATCTGTATTTCTGTATTAGCCTTTTTAATAGTGTTTTTAAACAGCTGTAATGGCAAAGCTAAAATTGATCGTGGAATTTTATTATAGAATCTTATACCCAAACACACAGACGTCTTACGTTCTTATTCAGGGTACAAAGAGCCGCAAGCTTATTCCGGGTCACACTTCGCCTATTATAAAAAGTTATATACAAAAAGTTTTCTATAAATCCAAACCCAATGAAATCTTAAGTTTTAATTGCAGTTTCTATTTGAAACAATGGTTTAATATTTTATTTGTATGTGGATCTGTTTGTTTGTGTAGTCGTGTATCAAACTCAAAACTGAACTCAAAATACGTACCTCAGCAAGGCGCAAAGCAGGAACCGCAAGCTTATCTCGGTTCGTACTTTGTCTATTATATACATCACCTATCGTTCTATAACTCTTTATATTTTTATGTACAAAAATTAAATTACTTAAAATGTACTGTGAAGCAAATGTAACAATACTTATTTAAAAAAGGTCCAAGGATTGACCCCTGTGACTAGGGTTGCCACCCGTACTATATTATATAGTATCGTACTATATTTTAGTCAATTGTACTATATAATATAGAAAAATAATATAGGACAAAAATACTATATTTTTATCGCTAATTCAATTGTCGCGCTTTTTAATCAACTGTGAATGGAGCGCACCCGCAGCACTGCATAGGGAATGTTTGAACGAAACTCATTCATGTATTTACGGGGCTTAGTTAGTAACTCTAACTCCTTTGTCATTATCCAGCGAAAAGTAATAATAAATAATCATGGAAAAATAAATAATGATTGAAAATAGATGTGGACTATTTTTTTTCATGAATTTCCTAAAAGTACTATATTTTTTTTGATTAAAAAGGAAAAATACTATTTTTCCTACCTGTGACACCCATAACGTTAAACGATCCAGATGACCGAGCATCATTAATGCATATCTTTTGTAACCTATTGCTAAGATAAGAAAAAATAAGACCAAACGAGTTGACCATCTGGTCATGACCATCTGGTAAGCGTTTTATGTCTCAACTCAATGTCGACTGACAGCTATTTGATGCAAAAAGAATAAAGTGCTAATAATATATACGTTTTTTCCCAACGATCATAACAAGCTTCAGTTTAGTACATGTTTATCTTCGCACTACAGATAAATTCTTCCCGCGTCATCTCAACTGATAAATTTTGGCTCGCGCTCAGCTTTAAGTCATTCACATCTGGGTGTGACTGTCTGTTTATATCGTAACGTAAACGGAATTACTTGTTTCCGACGGTATTTATAAATATTTGGGAGAGCTCTTTAAAAGTAATCTCATTAAAGCTTACTCATTCATTCCTGTGCAGTGGGGCAAGGGGGGGGGGGGATTCTTGGTTCAGTTTTGCTACTTCAATGCCAATCTCTAAATAAACTCTGTACAAATATGCTAAAACGTATATCATATATATTATTATCCGACTCAAAGTTGATTCGGCACAACGTGTTATAAACATGGTGTCACATGATTTAGCTCGTTATTTATGCCTGACGTCGAATTACCTTAGTCGTCTTATGCGACTACTTGGAAGAGGAAAGAGGGTGGTCTATTCTACTGAGCCGGATATCATATGGCGGATCATCTTTTCTTAGTCATGTTTGACCCCTCGGTAAGGAATGTGGGTGGTCTATTCTACTCAGCCGAATATCACACGGCAGGTCAACTTACCTTAGTTACCTTTTACAACACCTCGGTAAGAAATGAGGGTGTCTATTCTACTCAGCCGGATACCACACGGTGGGTCAAGTTACCTTAGTCGCCTCTTACGACACTAGGGTAAGAGATGACTACATTCTATTCTACTCAGCTGGATACCACACGCCATAATTCTTTATACTATAAAAATTTTAGGTCGATAAACATTTAATTTATTAATAATGTAGTGATAATTACTTCATGTAATAACCAATATCCACGTAAACAAAACCAAAGTTAATAACCAAAACCTTTCCAAAAATTTCATACTTATCCAGACATTGATTATAACACAAACAGATTTACGTATTCTGTAGGTAAACGTTTATATAAATCACCTTCGCCTATAAATCCATTTCATTTCACAGTCTAAACGTAAAATTGCGCATCTCCTATGCCTTTTATTGTCTAGATGCTTTTAAAACAAGATTGAATGGGTAATATACTGGAATGTGCTATATCTTGTGTACGATATAAAATCACGGATTGTGCTGCATTGATGGAATAGAAATCAAACTAGAAGTGGTAAATGACTCATCAACTTTTCAACCGATGGACGTCCATTGCTGGACATACGTCTCTTCATGGGATATCTTTAACATGTAATTTTGCACTTCTTGTATCCAACGGCTCCTCGCGACTCCAGCTTAGCCACACGCTGAGCTATATCGGTGACTCTGGATCGGAGCTCCTCATTTCTGATTTTATCAAGTAGTATTTTATCAACTAACTATGAGCCTTCTTGTGAGACCCATAGTCAGCGACCACGTTTCGGATCCGTATGTTATCACTGGCAAATGTTCGAAGACTTTGGTCTTCATGCAATGAGATATTTTGGACTTAAAGATCTCGCGTAGCTTCCCAAACGATGTCCATCTGAGTTGGATTCGGCGACTGAATTCTTTCTCGAAATTGGACCTACCTAGCCGGACCGTGACTCTGGACGTGAATGACTCATCTAATAATAGTTTACACGCCGAGTGGTATCGGACTGAGTAAAATAGACCACCCTCTTTCTTACCAAGGTTTCGTGAAATACGACTTAGGGAAGTTAACGTTTGGCAGGCGGCCGGTGGTAAAATACGAAGCCAAATCGTGTAGCAACATGTAATCCCGACCCCACTTAGAGTGGGATAAGGGTCGGAGGATGATGAGTAACAAAAATACATACGTCATCCAATTACAGCTCGGAATGCCTTTTGAACTAGTCACGTTTCTCGATCGATGTTTGCATTGTAAAACATATTATGTCCGAGGCAATTGAATGAAATATCATTTCAATTTTATAAGAATTCGCCTATATTTATTCGGTCCCATTTTATAAAGGGTTTCAATTCTATATCACATTTCTAAGGTCGTCATTTATGTATAGATGGGAGGGTACATTTTGTATGTGACTCGATTTAAAGCACCATTCTTAGTATTAAAAATGCGAAAGTATTCATCTTTTTGTATTTAGGTCACACTTTCATTACTTATCCCTGAGGAAAGTATATATCTTTATTGCCACTTCTGCCGTGTGATATCCGGCTGAGTAGAATAGATCACCCTTATTTCTTACCGAGGTGTCGTAAAAAGCGACTAAGGTAAATCAACCCGCCGTGTGATATCCGGCTGAGTAGAATAGTACCACCCTCATTTCTTACCAAGGTGTAGTAAAAGGCGACTAAGGTAAGTTGACCCACCGTGTGGTATCCGGCTGAGTAAAATAGACCACCCTCATTTCTTACCGAGGTGTCGTAAAAGGCGACTAAGGTAAGTCGACCCGCCGTGTGGTATCCGGCTGAGTAGAATAGTACCACCCCCATTTCTTACCGAGGTGTCGTAAAAGGCGACTAAGGTAAGTCGACCCGCCGTGTGGTATCCGGCTGAGTAGAATAGTACCACCCTCATTTCTTACCGAGGTGTCGTAAAAGGCGACTAAGGTAAGTCGACCCGCCGTGTGGTATCCGGCTGAGTAGAATAGTACCACCCTCATTTCTTACCGAGGTGTCGTAAAAGGCGACTAACGTAAGTCGACCCGCCGTGTGGTATCCGGCTGAGTAGAATAGTACCACCCTCATTTCTTACCGAGGTGTCGTAAAAGGCGACTAAGGTAAGTCGACCCGCCGTGTGGTATCCGGCTGAGTAGAATAGTACCACCCTCATTTCTTACCGAGGTGTCGTAAAAGGCGACTAAGGTAAGTCGACCCGCCGTGTGGTATCCGGCTGAGTAGAATAGTACCACCCTCATTTCTTACCGAGGTGCCGTAAAAAGCGACTAAGGTAAGTTGACCCACCGTGTGGTATCCGGCTGAGTAAAATAGACCACCCTCATTTCTTACCGAGGTTTCGTGAAGGGTTACTAAGGTAAGTTGACCCGTGTATGGTATCAGGCTAGGTAGAATAGATCATCCTCATTACTTACCGAGGTGTCGTAAAAGACGTCTAAGGTAAGTTGACCCGTGTACGGTATTCGGCTAAGTAGAATAGACCACCCTCATTTCTTACCGAAGTTTCGTAAAAGACGACTAAGGTAAGTTGACGTCAAGCAGGCGGCCCGTCGTAAGATCTAGCCAAAGCACGAAACAACGTGTTTAAAACATGTTGTGCCGATCCACTTATAGTGGGATAAGGGCAGAAAGATGTTGATATCTTAATTGCCACTTGCAAATCATTCTATACTTTCTCATTGTCACATTTCAATAGAGTTGAATCGAATGGAAAACAAAATATCCGTACCAGTCGTGAATAACTTAACAAGTCCAAAACGCACACTTTCAAGGACATAAATAGGTTTACGTTTAGTAAACGTTAAAGCGAGTTATTTAAAAATTGACAAGTTTGTATGTGCGATATAAGATTTTTCTTTTTTTTAATTTTTATTGCAGAATAGGCGAGAGCTTGACTGCAATCATGCCTGATGGTAAGCGATGATGCAGTCTAAGATGGAACGCGCTTGCCTAGAAGATGCCTATTCACACTTGCTTTAAAGAGACCCATATCAAAAGAACTCGGAAATATCGATGCCGGGAGAGAATTCCACTCCCTTGCTGTGCGCAATTAAAACGAGGACGCAAAGCGCTCCGTGCGCCTTCGTGGGAGGTCAATGATGTAAGGGTGAAAATTCTCCCGGTGTCTAGCAGTGCGATAATAGAACGGCGATGGAGGAACAAGGTTATGTAGAGCCTCTGTATCGACTTCACTGCAATATTCAACAATAAGCCATTCTAATGTATATTATGAACATATACAAAGACGTAAGTCGACTTATCAACATATTTGCAGATATAATTTCGCAATGCGCACATAGATCATGTTGTCCCATTCCCTTATGCTTCCTCTCCTCGACTATGCTGACGTGTGCTACGTAGATGCTACTGTGGAGCTACTCAACAAACTCGAACGTCTTCAAAATTTGTGTATCCGCTTCATATACGGACTACGCAAATTTGATCATGTTTCTCAATTTCGTTGCAAATTAAAATGGCTCCCTATCCGCCTTCGCCGGAATATTCACATCCTCACCACTCTTTTCAAAATTCTTAACACTTCTTCACCTCTTTATCTTCGTGAGCGTTTTCTTCTGGCTCCTCCTCGTAAAAGACCTGCACGTTCTTGCGTTGCAGTTAAGCTATTGGCGGTGCCCTCTTATAAAACAATCTTTTACTCTAAGTCTTTTACAGTTATTGCATCCCGTCTTTGGAACTCTCTACCAAAAAGCATTTTTAAAGACTCTCCTTCCTTGCGCACCTTCAAACACAGGTTAAAGCATTACTATCTTTCCTCGCTGTCATAACTTATATCTAAGTTTATTACACTTTGTATCAGTATTAGTATATTATCTTGTATTATATATATTTATTTTATTTTATGATTATTAGAATGTAAGTTTATTTATATATTTATCAATATATAATTTATTGTTTTGTTTTATAGTTATTTGTTGTTGTTATTTATTAATTTTAATGTACCTATACTACGTTTCTTTTAGTTTTCCAACCACCAAGGGTCGCTGGCAGAGATCTCTTATAGAGATAAGTTATCCTTTGTACTTGTTTTTCATTTAACTGTATTTTTGTATGTTTTCTTTAATGGTACATAAATAAATAAATAAATAAATAGATTATAAGCCTATTTTAAAAATTATAATTTGATTATGTAAATATATTCCAAGCATAGCTATATACACTATATATTATGATGATATCCTATATAGTGTATATAGCTATGGATGAATGACTGAGCTTTTTAAGTAATTTTTTTTCTTATGGGACCCATATGTCATATGCAAACTCATAGTCTAGTTATTTACTGGCCCTTTGGCGCAATAAGTAGTGATCCTGCCTTCAGCTCCACGGGTCGCGGGTTTGATTTCCGCCGAGGGCCAACATTTTCTGTAAATAAATTTGTTGATCATCGAATCTGGGTGTATATTTGTATTTAAGTATGTACAAATTAAATATGTATATATTCATCAGTTATTTGTCACACAAGTATTAAGTTACTTTGGGGACGGAAGACCGTGTGTGTAAGTGTCCCATATATTTATTTATTATTGTTTCGAGACAAGTTGTCTACGTCCATGTTAAGAAGAATTTTAGAGTATTCTTGTCGGAAACATACGTCAGAAATCAGTTTACGATAAGAATTCTCCAATATAATTCGTCAACACTTTTAAAATATGCAGAAAACGCGAATAGTATGCAAATTATTTATGTGATTCATTCCAAACCTCCAAGCGGTTTCTCCATCTTATAAAGTTTATCATCTTCCTGCCCTTATTCCACTCTAAGTGGAGTGGGCACAACATGTTATAAACATGCTGTCACATGATTTGGCTGCGTTTTTACAACCAGCCTGACGTCAACTTACCTCTATCGTATTTTACACACCTCGGTAAGAAAGAGGGTGGTCTTTTCTACTAAACCGGATACCACACGGCGGGTCGACTTTCCTCAGTCGCCTTTTACGACACCTCGGTAAGAAATGAGGGTGGTACTATTCTATTCAGCCGGATACCACACGGCGTTTCTCCATCATGTAAAGTTGAAATTTAAAATCTAGTCACCTTGGCTTTAAGAAGGTTTATTTCATACTTTATAATTACATGACCCAAAAATGTTTTTACTATTAATTAGTCTCTCGTACAAAAAGATGTGAAAAAACTTCCAAACAGCGAAAAGAGATATTTTCTTTGTTTCATTTGCATTTCCACTGGCAGATCTAGGCCGTGTTATATATGCACCGCTAGACATTTTGCATCAGCGAAAATGAAAAGTGGGTTGCTTAAGACTTACGGGGTCTAGGCTAGTGTACTAATTAACTTGAACTTATCTTACTTTTGTTTTTAATGCGAATATTCTACATTGTTTGACCTACTAAACCTTTGACCTTAAAACACCTGCCTGTCAAAGGTCTATGGTGCGAAGTATGTTTTTAAGATTGATAGATAAATAAAAAGCTGAAGAAATAAGGAAGAACATCATCCTCTTGCTCTTATCCCACTCTAAGTGGGGTTGGAACAACATGTTATAAACATGTTGTCACATGGTTTGGTTATGTATTTTACGACTGGCCGCCTCCCTAACGACAACTTACCTTCGTCATATTTTGGTTGGTCTATTCTACTCAACCGGTTACCACACAGTGGATCAACTTACCTTAGTCGCATTTTACGACATCTCGGAAAAAAATGAGGGTGGTCTTTTCTACTCAGCCGGATACGACATTGCATTTTTGGCAGTGTTTTTAAATGTCTGCAAAATAAAGCCTATATTTTAATTTAGTTTTATCATATTTTTTTTTATCGGTAAGAGCATCTTTCCGAACCAGTGGTAGCTTTTTTGTTGACGATTTGAAAGTGCTTGTAAAAGCCTACTCGAATAAAAAAATAATTTGTATTTTAACATAAAAGCTAAAATTATACCTAAAAGTATACCCGTAATACCGGCTATCAGGCCACACGTTGTAGCTGAATCGAGTTCCGAATTCCTTTAGGAACAGAGATCAACTGTTAAAAAAATGCTCTAATCTCCACTAAACTTTACATGAGTATCCGCTGGGTAAGTTTAAAGATTATCTGAAAATTTCATTGAAATCGGTTTAGCCGTTTATAATATAGACGACATTTATATATATTTATATATATATACACGTATTCTATACGAAGACCTATAATATATGTTTATTCTATCATATTTTAAACATTTCAGTGAACAGTGTTTTGTGTTTGTCAGTGTTTTGAACACAAAAAAATGTTCTTTAATCCAGACATGCTCGCTGACACGTGTTTTATTTCTAGTTAATAAAAAGATAACATTGTTTGATGTATGTTATTTTACGACAACGTAAGATCGGCACGTTATAGTCCTATTCTAAATATAGAATTTAAATTAGAATTCAGTATGAAAGTAGTTCACATTACTTTAAACTTATTGTATATATTATTAAGTTAATAAATCATCATCATCCTCCTGCCCTTATCCCACTCTAAGTGGGGTCGGCACAACATGTTATAAACATGCTGTCACATGATTTGGCTGCGTTTTTAAGACCGGCCGCCCGCCTGACGTCAACTTACCTCTGTCGTATTTTACGACACCTCGGTAAGAAAGAGGGTGGTCTATTCTACTAAACCGGATACCACACGGTGGGTCAACTTACCTTAGTCGCCTTTTACGACACCTCGGTAAGAAATGAGGTTGGTCTATTCTACTCAGCCGGATACCACACGGCGGTTAGTTAATAAATCTGTATTAAAATTATAAATCCGAAAGTCTATCTTTCTGAATACTTGAACTCATGCAATGGACAAAATTTGATGAAATTTGGCATACCTTAAGTTTTCCAGGTCAAAAAAAATCTGTTTCTCTTTCGGGAACAGCAATAATCGATGCTATTTTAACTCTTAAGTTAGCTGGAACGAGTTCGCATGTACAAAGAAAATAAACAAAGCGATGCAATTAGGTATAAATGAACTTTAGAATATGCAAAATACCTCGCAGACTTTTTAATAAACATCGTGTATTATAGAGAGTTCCTGGTTGACCTTGCTCGGTAATTTTTTACAAAATTAAAAAAAAAGAAAAAATAATACCATAGGTGGGGCTCGATCCTATTTCATTATATTTTCATTTCTCGCGACCACCCGTTCCCCAAATAAGCTACTCTGACTTGACATTTACGACAAAAAATTAATTTAATATAAATTAAATAAATTTTAGTATTTTTTTATGCCATAAACAGGGATAAAACTATTTTTTTTTTAAATAAAACCTACATAGATTTTTCTTCCCCAAATCCTCTACATGCTATAATAAATATTATAGTATATGAATATATATATGCATTTTGAACATACCTTAAACTACACTGAAAATGGGACATTATAAATGTTAATGGAACAATAAAAAATTTTGTAAATGCGTATATGTAAAATGCCGTGGGGAACGCAGCTAAGTACAATAGACCACTCTCAAATCTTACCGAGGTGTCGTAAAAGGCGACTCAGGTAAGTCGACCTGCTATGTGGTATCCGGTTGAGTAGAATAGACCAACCTCATTTCTTACAGAGGTGTCGTAAAATAACTACTAAGGTATGTTGGAGGGTATGTTTAGTTAATAAGACGAAGGTATGTTGAAGTCAGGTATGCAGCCGGTCATAATATACAAAGCCAAATCACGTGACAACATGTTTAAAAATTGTTGCGCTGACCCCACTTAGAGTGGGATAAGGGCAGGAAGATAATAAATAATAAATAAATATATGGGACACTTACACACACGGTCGTCCTTCCCCAAGGTAAGTAACTTAATACTTGTGTTATGGGTGACAGACAACTGGTGAATATATACTTATATATTTTCAAATACAGACTTAAATACAAATATACACCAAGGCTCAAAGACCAACAAATTCATTTTTTTTTTATAGAAAATGTTGGCCCTCGGCGGGAATCGAACCTGCGACCCGCGGAGCTGAAGGCAGGATCACTACCCACTGCGCCAACGGGCCAGTCAATAATGATAATGCTTATATGTAAAATTACTAGCCCATTAGGCACTGACCTTCTCGGTTCTGATTAGAGAAGGTTTATGTTCACACCCACCACGCGTCCAAAGAATTCTCCGTATATACGAAAGAATTTTAAATCTAAAGCTAAAAGTTTTTATTACAAAATGCTTGAACCTTCTCCATTTTGCCATCAACGCTCTTTTTCAGCAATCATTGTGTGCTGTTTCCTTTCATGTCTTTTAGTGGTACTGAGTGGGAAGGGCGAGCGTAGAAGCATCGTTAATAGTGCAAAAAATTAAAAGTAGGTTATAAAATCTTTAAAATGTCGTCCTGGCCTTGCCGCATTCTCAGGGCTCATCCACTACCCACCACCAATAATACGCAATCACTGCACACGTTCATTGCCAAATCTCAACAATCGTTTTGCCTCGTAATAAAGGCCTCGTCAGAACATAGAGAAAATCGCAAAGTGACGCCCAAACAAGCAGAGTTATATAGTAATAAGTATAACCCCCACCATTTATTTTGCTTTCGAACACGTGCAGCAAATTGCAAACTTGTAATTATTATTTTCAGTACTTTTGTATTATGGACCGCCGCAAAGGAATGCCTAATTCTATAAACCAGTTCTATAAAGTAATGGTAATACTCACTTTTTCGTGTAATGACATTTCACAGCAACCACTATAAGCAGTATATTTGTCACTAACGACACTAAAATCACTGGCACGTAAAGTGCAATCAGCACATTCTCGGGTTGAAACAATATGTCAAAATCGCCGTACTGAGCGACGCTTAAGTTCGCATTGAAATTAAATTCACTTAAACTTTGTAAATCAAGAATCTCTTCAGATGTCATTTTTAGTGTTCAGAACCATTTATTATAAACACAGATCTATCTCTAGCAGTTTATTAATAATCATTCTCACATATTCTTAAAATAACAATAATAAATCAGTTTACATCACTTTATTTTTCGTATATTATTTAAAAGTTTTTTAATTGAAAGCTTTCATTTTTATTTTTAAATTAATATATTTAAATTATATCCGATACATTGACGTAAATTTTCCGAGTGATTTTCGTGGAAAATTGCGACGCGTCCTTTGTATGAGAGATTCCGAATTTAACTGAATGGACGCTTTTCCTGTAAGAGTGACAGCGACAGTCGCTGAAAAGGAATGGGATAGATGCATTTTCTTTTAGAGCTTTCCCGCTCCTTATAAAAAAGTTTTGATCATTTGAATAAAGCCTTCATACATCTGAACTTGACGCAGTTCTTTGTACTTTTAACAGATTACGTTGAACACATGTTTTCATTACAAATTGGTGTTTGACGAGAAAAGCTCTTTGAAGTACAGTTTAAAGAAATATTTGAATATAAGAGGTTCTTTGTAACATGCAGTAAAAGTCAAATTACTATAAAATATCTTTGAAAATATAATTGCTTTCATATTAAATTTTAAAGTTACTAGATTTTTTTTCTTACATTGAGTGATATATTTATGTTTAAGTAGCGACCTGTTACTATCCCACTGCTGAGAATAGGCCTCTTCTCTCCGTGTTTGGAGAGAAGGATTGGAGCTAATACCTACGACGCGGCTCCAATGCGGATTGGTAGGTTACACATATCTCCAGAATTCTCAAGAGATATGCAGGTTTCCTCACGATGTTTTCCTTCACCAAAAAGCGTGTGATACATTGCAATTATCAATTGGACACATAAGTTTTATCAGAAAAACTCATTGGTGTCTGCCCGGGTTTGAACGCGTGCCCTCTTCAAAAGAGTCGCACGGTGTTACCGCTGGGCTACCACAGCTTATGTTTACGTATATTTGTGTTTACATATTAGTAATGATGGCTTATTAGGCTCATATAATATTTGTTTTCAACACTTCTGTCGAACATAATGTAAATATATACCTACATATAAAGCTGAAGATTTTTTTTGATTGTTTGAACGCGCTAATTTAGGAACTACTGGACCAATTTGAAAATTCTCTCGGCGTAAGATAGTCCACTTATCGAAGACGGCTATAGGCTATATAACATCTCGCTAAGTTGAATAGGAGAGGAGCAGCAATAAACGGCAAAATTAGCATTCCTTGCGTGCGCTGAATAATCGGTTATAGTTATTAAAAAATAATGTACTACGAAAATTTTCCCCTCTAAAAGTTCTAAATAAAAGTCCACAACAGCATAGGTCTCGCTTTTATGGTTAACCCACGTTAGCCATTTTTATGGTTATCAAAATACTATATTACGGTTTTAATCTTTCCACGCGGGTGGAGCCGCTAGGGATTGCTAGTATAATATATCTATGTTGTACTATGTGTTCATGACCGATTGAACATTTAATTAATTAATGTTGTACTCGTCGACAGATAGATGGCGCTGTACATTTATAGCCCACGCTATTGAGTGTGCAATGTAATTAGCATAAGTCCGGAGAGCAATTTTGTTAAACGAGATCAGGTCAAATCAGTTCAAGTACCAATAAATACCACCATATAGTACAGTTATCCCAGGTCTTTTATTTAAAGCCTAGTGATATCACCCGGTCTTACAAACCGGGAGCGGTCAGTATTTTCCACTATGCTTTGCTTCGCCCATACTTTAAATGCGAGTTATCAGTCTGTCTGTAACGCTTTCACGACTAGTCTTATAAATTTATATTATCAAAATTTAGTACAATTGTATCTTATATAACGGCATAATATCTATCTATACCTATTAAAAAAGAAAGTCCCCAAAAGTAATAATAAAATTATTTTGCTATAATCCGCGAAGAAGTAAAATAGAAAATATATATAATGCTAAATGTAAGTGGACAATCGGTTATCATACCTGATACATGCAGGATTCGTAAAAACACATGCACAAACCTCCACCACCGCCACCACAATACACAAGCACTATATACGTTCACTATCACAAACTCAACAATCGTTTCGCCCCGCAACTGAAGCATCGTCAGGAGATAGACTCCACGACCAAAATCGCAAAGCTTTGCGATTTTGGTCATCCTGCATGTATCATGTATGATAACCGATTGTCCACTTACATTTAGCATTATATATATTTTCTATTTTACTTCTTCGCGGATTATAGTAAAATAATTTTATCATTACTTTCGTATTATGGATCTCCGCAAAGTTACGCCTAATTCTATAAATTATTTAAAGTCCACAAAAGTTGGCTGCTTGTATGTAATCGATTTTCTCAAAGTCTACTGAACAGATTCTTGTATTGTTTTTACTAAAAGGTAGTGTATTTCTTCCGGAAGGTTTAGATTAATTGTACATTACAGTTTTATGTAAATTGTGTTGATGACGTCGCACAGATTCAAAAACCTCGCTTACTGGAAGCTTTAGTCGCGTGCTGCCCGTAAACCAGCAGAGATACACTAAAGTTATGTCCTAAAGTATTGTAGATCTACAAAAGTGCTAAAAAAAAGTCTGAGATAGCATGTGTCTGTCTATATGGTTAACTCATGATAACTACTTTTAGGCTCAAAATTTCCAATAAATACACTAATTTCTACGCGGACGAAGCAGCAAGCACAACTAGTATATTTTAAATCAAAACATTCATTGAATTAATTTAATTAGATTGTAAGAAGTAAGAGCAAAGTAACGGGTTTTTTACTATAAAAAGCCGCGACAGCATATATATCTATCTCTTATGATTAATTAGCAATAACAACTTTTTTATTTAAATTTTCAATGATAGAATAAAATTGGGAGATGAAAAACTTTGTGACACGCAGATTTCCACGCGGGCGAAGCTGCAAGCACGCCTAGTGTGATTATAAAATAAACTATTATTCTGTATAGTACTCACACCTTTCCTATAGAGGTAACTAAAAGCCTTGAACTAATTACCGTTAAATTAGTCCACTTAGTAACACTTAGAGAGATCGTTAAGTAACCCGATAACCTCCTAATAGATGGCATATATTATTGTACGGGTAGACCTTATAGTCACAGAGCCCGCACTGAGATCTCTCCATCGGAAAGTATATCCGATAAGTTTATTGCTGATTTTCTATATATAAGTAAGCTTCTGAATGGGTAGTAGCTTATTTAATAACATTTTACCGTTCAAATCTTTTTTATAGACTAACATATTTATTTTAAAATTTTGTGTATAAGAATATACATTATGTAAAAAATTGGCTCTAAAATATAACATACAAAGTAAGAACCGACATAATCTTGCGGTTCTTGCTTAGCCCTTGCGAAAATACGTAAGTCGTTTGTGGGTTTGGGTATAAGATTCTATAATAAAATTGCGCAATCGATTTAATTGATAAAGGATTACTTAGATGATAAGAATGCGTGGATTTAGCTACTCTTCGACCCTGTTCAAAAGAGTAATGAATAAATATAACTAGTTATAAGATGTTTTAAAGAGCAACCGCCGAATTTTTTTCTGGCTCATCTCAGTAACAGCTTTCCAAACCAGCAGTATAGTTGAAGGTTAAAAAAACATTTACTTACAAGTTTACTTGAATAAAGCATAATTTTAATTTTAAAGTGAATTATTTAACCACTGTGTTACTAATAAAAAGATAATGAATCGACTGAAACTCTTCAATTATTATAATACTACGAGATCTGACCCACTTTTTTCTTTAGTTTTGATCTGATCCTGCCAGTGGTATACAGGACTAGTAATGGTAGTGTGTTATTTCCCTGTTCGCGGAAGAAAACCGGGATTTATTTTGCCATTATGTTGTCCTGTTTATAACTTTATTATTGGCATGTTAAATTATGAACAGATTAGCTGTAAAAGCGTTTTCGTTAAATCATTAGTGACTCGATTACGTTGCCGACATTAGTAACTTCTTGACCAACCCAGCTAAGCAAACTAGTTAAACCCAGTTCATATTTCTATGTACATAGCGTCGTGTCATTAGTGCTTTTTGTGTATTAAAGATTTCATTGTTTTGTGTGAAGTATTTATAAAATGATTTATCATACAGTCGACGTTATATTATAACGACGTTTATGTTATAAATATTAAGATATTGTAAATGTGAAAGTCTGTCTGTCTTTTTTACCATTTAAGAGGGCAGATAATGGGGTTGATTCTTATAATTTATAAGTGATTTTGCCGCTACCTGCGTCGTACGTATATATCGCGTAATACTGACTTGGAAATTATTTGAGAGTGATTATCAATCGAACGTAAAAGGCGCGGTAGGGAGCTAATGTCACGTAGGGAAGCGCTCATTAATTCGGCTATAATACTAAGTATCCCGATGACCCAGCTTTGCTTTGGGTATTACTTTTAGAAGATATACGTAGATATGAATAAAGTCGGCTGATAAATGGCTCTCAATAGCATTTTTTTAATAAAATTCGGACCGGAGGCATCTGGACTCGAACCGGGGTTTTTGGTTTAGGGTCCACCCGGTTTTCTAAATAAGATCAATCTTCAGAGTCTAATAATATTGAGTATTAAATAGTATATTGAAGAAAAACGGGTAGAACGACGTTCTAAAGATGAAACCTAATAAAACATATTTAATACCTACTTTATGACCAACGAATTTAGTGATTAATTTACGGAATACAAGGTGGTATTGACTGTCTGTATGTTTATCGGTAGCAATATTAATGGAAAAAACGGAATAAATAGAAAACATTTTTTCTTCGGGAAAAAAAACACTTTCTTCACGATAAAACCAAAGTTGTACGAGTTCGCGCGGAGTTACGCGGGTACGCTCTTTCACTTTTTTTATAATTTTTATGATTTATTATGTGAGCCAAATCGTGTTGTGCCGGCCACACTTAGAGTTGGATAAGGGCAGAAGGGTGATGATGTATGTAATGACTTATTTTTTTACTATAGTGTTTAGAATAAATAAATAAATAAATATAAATATATGGGACACTTACACACACGGTCGTCCGTCCCCAAAGTAAGTAACTTCATACTTGTGTTATGGGTGACTGACAACTGGTGCATATATACTTATATAATTTTAAATACATACTTAAATACAAATATACACCCAGGCTCAAAGACCAACAATAGAAAATGTTGGCCCTCGGCGGGAATCGAACCCGCGACCCGCGGAACTGAAGGCAGGGTCACTACCCACTGCGCCAACATATGCATATAATATTTAAGGAATTCCCTAAATTCCATCACCAGATTTGTATTTGATCAACATTCAATCTATAAAAATATATATCCAATACCAAAAGAATGTTCCAAATCGATTCAAAAATAAAACAAATCTTATCTAATCTTTTATAGAAGCAGGCCTTACTTTGCGGAATTCCATAGTACAGAAGTTAAAATAAAATTACTTTGCTGTAATCCGCGTTTGGCAAATATATGTAGCAGGCAACTTTCACATACCCCATACATGATGCATTACGATTTTGTTCGTGGAGCCTATCCTGATGATGCTTCGGTTTTGAGGCGAAACGATCGTAGAGGTTGTGGTAGTGAGTGTGTGTAGTGCTTGTGTGGCTTGTTGGTGTTGGCGGCGTTTTGTGATACGTGTGGTGATTTGTGCTGCATGTATGTGATTGTTGCTTCCTTAATACACTTAGCATTACATATATTCTATTAACAAGCAGATTACAGCAAAATAATTTAATTGTAACTTCTGTGTCATATCGAGTCCTCAAACTATGTTGGCGTCGTTAAAAAATTGCTATTTTTTCTCTCTCCGACACAGAATACGTTACAACCAAATAAAATAATACAGTAAATCTGTCTGTTATAGACATTTAATTATTAAGATCTCATTATTGCGTGTTATGACATAATTGCTATTTTTGTACAATACTCAGTGTGTGACGTGACACGGTCCAGTTTTATTGTCCGTATAATTTCGGTGTTGACCTACATTGGCAGACCAGACTTATTTGTTTGTAACATTATTTTTCCATACACTAAATTAATCCGTGATTGGTTTTTCGGACGCAACTCAATCTAAAATTCACTTTAGTGAAATAGACTTAATAATAAAGCTATATTGAATGTCGGTTTTACTGAGGTGAGTCAGAAAATTAATCAGCTATTATTCTTTTTAAAATAAATTTGTAGCAATCAGATACATTTCGTCAAAATTCAGATCGTCCTTTTTTATTTTAATAATAACACGTTGAGGCGGTCGGTGCATCTGGTGCTCCCGATTCACCGGATAGCGGAGGGAGACTTCTCCTATGAGAGGGGTTCTTACTCGGAGGAGGTGTTCTCTGGGATCAGAGGTGTCGGCGGGGATGGGGGCAATATGTACAATGATACCCTGTCCTTGCCATCGGCAACGTGGTGGAGCACACAGGTCGTTTTAGTCGGTACAAGTCCGACATTACCCATAAGGAGTTTTTTCCTGTCTAAAAAAAATGGCTTGGATAGTAGAGAGGGATTTTTAAAAGATATTTTAAAAATAAATAAACTGATGAGACAAATTTACATTTTTTGGGTCACAAATTTTGTTGAATGAACGGTGTTCATTAAATTTTCATTTCATTTCTTTAAATGCATATTATTTACACGAAAAACATATTGCTGTAAATAAGCTAATTTTTTTTAAACCACCAAAAATCTTTAATTATAAATAAGTTAAATATAATAAAAGCTTTTAAAAAATATAATATAAGTTTTCAATAAAATTAATGACCCTCCTATTAACCGTTGAGGAGTTTGTCTGAAACCAATCCTGGCAGCAGAATTAGGCCGTGCTTATCATAAACTCTTTTATCAGGACTGAACCAGTATGCATAATTTCAGTTCATTCGGACAACGGTAAGTGGATTAAATTTAACTTGCAAGATTAACCTTCACTTACATACAAGGCAAGTTAAATTAAAGCTTTTAATGACTCAAAATCCAACTTACTAATTCCATAACAAGGATTCATACAATTCCAAACAATAACTTCTACATCAATAACTTGACAAACTTAATTAATAAGCTAAGTATTAAGATGAAGCAAACGATCGCGAATTATAATGATCTCGAGAAAGTTCCAAGATTTTTTCTGTATACCAACGGAAGTTCAAGGCGAAGCGCTCGTTGAAATAATTATTCTCGATATCACTCGAACATTCACTGCATTTTAATTAATTCGAGGGGACCACTTTAGAATTTGCCATTGATGCTATTTCTAATAGTAATAGCAATTTACATAATTAGTACTTAGATTGATTAAATCTTAATTAAAACTTTAAAATTTAAAATATTTATTGTTCAAGTTGGCTTTCCCAAGTTCTATTAGGAATATAAGTAATAATAAAATGATTTTGCTATAATCCGTGATGAAGTAAAAAATTGAAAATATATATTTTCAATTTTTAATAATAATTGAAAATATATATTTTCAATTTTTAATAATAATGCTTAATGTAGAGTGGACAATCCGTTTTCATAGCTAATACATGCAGGATTCTTAAAAACTTTTCGAACAAAGATTTGTAAAAGCTTTGCGATTTTGTCGTGGAGTCTATCTTCTGATGATGCTTCGGTTGCGGGGCGAAACGATTGTTGAGTTTGTGATACTGAACGATTGTGGTGGTGGAGGTTTGTATCAGGATGTGAAAACGGATTGCTCACTCTACATATAGCATTACATATATTTTCTATTTTACTTCATCGCGGTTTATAGCAAAATAATTTTATTATTACTTTTATATAAGATTGACATTGTTGGATGGTTTCATGGTTCCATTGTAGCCAAACTAAAAATTTTAATCGAATTTGAGAAACAGTGCATCTACTATTATTCATTGGTAGTTGTCCACATTATTCTAATCAATTATTAATATTACAAAAGGCACCTTTCAAATAGGCAGAAAAAAAACGATTATTATTAATCGATTATTTTGGTTCGAATTATTCGATATTTTTAAAAACGATTTAGTAAAGAGGAAAAAATAAAATTATTTAATTATCAATTTTTTCTACTCTAAGTCACCACTCAGCCGGATAGCACCCGGCGGGTCGACTTACCTTAGTCTATATACTTTAGTAACCTTACCTCGGTAAGAAATGAGGGTGGTCTATTCTACTCAGCCGGATACCACACGGCGGGTCAACTTATCTGAGTCGTTTTTGACGAGACCTTATTAAGAAATGAGGTTGGTCTATTTTGTTTAGCCGGATACCACACAGCACAATAAAATATAAAACATCAGTGAAAAAAGTTCGGAAACTTTCCCTAATGTCATTTCCATTAAATATACTTGCTAATTACGTAATAGCTTTTCACTGCATGTTAACTTTCAAGCTGTCATAACAGTGTTTTGAATTAACTTTGCTAAGCTGGATATAAATTGAAATTATGAGAACAAACAGTTATCGCATGAAGTTAGGGGCTGGAAAAGGCATTGAGTGATATACAGGGGTTGCATTGTTATTATGAAAATTATGAAATATTTATGATTATTATTTTTCTGACGTTTGGTATCCGGCTGAGTAGAATAGACCATTTTCTTTCCGCGGTAAATTGTGACTAAGGTAAGTTGATGTCAGGCAGGGGGCCGGTCGTAAAATAATTAGCCAAACAACATGTTTATAACATGTGTATATGTATATATGCCGATCTCACTTACAAGTGAGATAAGGGTAGGAGAATGTTGATTAATTATTATTATCTTTAAAAAGAGTAAACCCTCAGTATTTCTAGCTGGTTTTACTCGGCAAGATTATATTTTCACACTAGTATTCAAATAATTAGTAAAGATTTTCAAAATATTAATTGTTAAACACTTTATTACTCTTAATTAGAATTATTTTTCGTCAGAACAGAATGCCGCCAAAATGAATTCCTCCTCTATTTTTAAATATCCTCTTAAGTTAAGATTACAATATTGAGACTAATGCTAATATTTATACTTTCTAATACACTAAACTTAACCTTAACTTCTATGTTAAGGTGTTCGACATACCCGCAACGTACGATAAAAATTATTAAGTGGTAACATAATAGAACGAATTCCACGATACAAGCAAGCTTAGTGTGGAATTCATAGTTTAAGATACATTCTGTAAAATTTATGAGTTTAAGAATAAAGTATTATTATTTTTATTATTAAGTACAATAAGTAAGTAAGTAACGGCCTGTTACTATCCCACTTCTGGGCATAGGCCTCCTCTCACCATTTTTGGAGAGAAGGTTTGGAGCTAAAACCTACCACGCTGCTCCGATGCGGATTGGTAGGTTACACATATCCCAAGAATTTTCTAGAGATATGCAGGTTTCCTCACAATGTTTTCCGTCACCGAAAAAGCGTGTGATAAATTGCAATTATCAATTAGACACATAAGTTTTAAAAGAAAAACTCATTGGTGTCTGCCCGGGTTTGAACCTATGATCGTCTCTAGAGATTCACACGGTCGCACCGCTAGGCCATCACAGCTTTATTCAGTACAATAATTATTATCTTATTATGCAAATGTTAAAATTGCTAACACTAGGTTATTATAATTTGACGTATCGAAACCGGATGTAAATTCATTGGAATAAAGAATAATTTGAATTTGATGTGGTGTTTTATAACAGTAATGCAAACTAACAGTATGAATACCTCGGCAATGCTATGGTCAACTTTACTTTCTCAATCGGTGGCGCTATTACACCACCTTTACACCGAACAATCTATACTAATATATACAGCTGAAGAGTTTGTTTGTTTGAACGCGCTAATCTCAAGAATTACTGGACTGATTTGAAAAATTCAGTGAGTGATAGTCCGTTTATCGAGGAAGGCTATAGACTATATAACATCACGATAAGATGAATAGGAGAGGAGCAGCAATAAAAAATATTGTGAAAATTGAAAAATTTAAAACTTGCGTGCGCTAAGTAAACGGTGAAAGTTATTCAAAAATCTCTTATAGTTAACTCACGATAACTGCTTTTACGTATGAAAATTTCAATTAGCGAAGCTGCTGGCACAGCTAGTATATTACAAGATGAAGAACGATGAGATAAGAATAACCTGGAATCCTCGTAATAAGGTTTGTCAATTTATTTGGGACTTAACAGTTCACACTAATATCTCTAGATGGCGCTGGATTAAAATACAAGCTTTATTGTATTTGGGTTTTAGCACAATAAATATTTCTTAATATTACAGTCGTTTAAAATGCCCACTTGGAATTTTCATAAATTTATGCCAAAAATTTTTCGAAGAAATTATCTTAAAAATAAATTTCGGCTAATATATAAATAAGTAGCTAAACGCCGTGTGGTATCCGGCTGAATAGAATAGTACCACCCTCATTTCTTACCGAGGTGTCGTAAAAGGCGACTAAGGTAAGTCGACCCGCCGTGTGGTATCCGGCTGAGTAGAATAGACCAACCTCATTTCTTACCGAGGTGTCGTAAAAGGCGACTAAGGTAAGTTGACCCACCGTGTGGTATCCGGTTTAGTAGAATAGACCACCCTTTTTCTTACCGAGGTGTCGTAAAGTACGACAGAGGTAAGTTGACGTCAGGCAGGCGGCCGGTCGTAAAAACACAGCCAAATCATATGACAGCATGTTTTTAACATGTTGTGCCGACCCCACTTAGAGTGGGATAAGGGCAGGAAGATGATGATGATGATATAAATAAGTAGCTAATCCAGCAAACATTGTTTTGCCATATAAATTATTTCTATAGAATTTCACGAGTACTTTATGTACTGTATAAGCATATTTTTTTTTTTTCCAATAAATAAAAAAAATGTAAAGGATTGGACAACTCTTATCACATAGGGATATAAATGACAGTAGCCTATTCTCAGACCTGTAGAATATGCATATAAAATTTCATTCAAATTGGTCCATCTTTTTCGGAGGAGTTATGGTAAATAACATTGTGAGACAAGAATTTTATAGATAGTATATATATATATATATATAATAATCTAAATAAAAAAATAAAAAAAGCAGTTTTCTTTATATTTCGTATATTTAATACTTGTGTTCCATAACATTGACTAGAATCGAGAAAGGTTTAAATATAATTTATATATAATATACAACGAGTACATATAGTAGGCCTTATTGTAACTTACTATGTTGTTGAAGTAAACATGCTACGGGTAAAGCCATAAAAATGAGTTTGTTTTTATTCTCCTTAAATTCATCTACATTATAGGTACTAATTTTTTTTTCAGGCTATTTCTCTCCGTTTCTGGAGAGAAAGGTTGGAGCTTAGACCTCCCACACTGCTCCAATGCGGATTGTTAGGTTACACATATCTGTAGAATTCTCTAGATATATGCAGGTTTTTATAGCATGTTTACCTCACGGAAAACGGGTAATAAATTGCAATTATCTATTAGACACATAAGTTTTAACAGAAAAACTTATTAGTGTCTGCCCGAGGTTTAAACCCGCGACTCCCTCAAAATAACGATGCGCACTCACAGCTTTTTAAAACCTTAATGATATTAAATTTCAAATATAGGGTGTGAGATATAGAAAAGAAGAGGTAGCCGCTACTGCGTTTACGTCAAGATAAGTTTTAGAATACCCTCAATTATGTACAATTTTTTTTCCTATTCTCTAAGGAAAAGTGGGCATTTTTATTACATTCTTTAGTCCGCACGTGATGATACTATTCTCGACAGTGCAGCCCAGTAATGCTATACGTTAAAATTAGTAATAAAATAATAATTAATCATAATATCCACTCAAAAAAAATACGATTTTTATGTCTAATCAAGCCTAGTACAGCTATAAATGTTTAACGTATGTATATCACACACACAGTGACCGCAGATTTAAATCTAACTTAATCTTCGTCTTTATCATCTGAATCACCAGTAATAGAATAATAAAAAAATAGAATGTTCCCTTAACAGTTTAAATTCGTCCGGGAAAAAAACCTCCTCCATCCTTCTAGCATTACCCATAACAAACTTACTTCGCAATACATAAAAAATCTACCTTTTTACATATTCCCATAAAATTGCATCAACATCGCTTCACTTAGTTATATAGTACAAATATTTACTTTTTCTCCCAAGTTTCTGATATTTCACCATATGACGTAAATAATACCGCGTCTTCAAATCTGAAGTTCCCATAAAGTTTATAGGTTCTTGTAACTATTTTGGACAATAACCTTAATAGTAAATTGTAATTTCTACGGTGCAAAATTTTAAATTCCTTAAAATAGCTTTTTGAAAATTTGTAATAAACTCTTGTTTTGACTTATTACATCTGTACAGTTAAAAATATATTTAATAACTGCGAACTTCGTGCCACCGTGAATCAGTGGTCATATACTCCACAATCTAAGCTTTCTTCCTTGTTTAATATTTAATTTCCAAACACCCCTAGTTTGACAGGCATGAACGGTTTGTATGGGAAAATAATATAGTTGATTTTACAATTTTTCTCACATCTTCATATTGTTTAGCCTTTCAAACCTTCTTTAGAGTTTTACAAATATTTCAAAACTAAACGGAATAACAAACGTCATATCAGTTTTTATGCCGAAGTTATCTATTACGTATAAATGATCATGATTAATTTAATGTCATATCGCACCACTCTGTATATATATTAGATGCGCTTGAGCTAATTTATGACTAGACCAGTCCACGATCTTGTACGAGAAAGGTAAAAATGCTTTGCGGCGATCACATACTATTGTGCTAAGATTAAAGTCGTGCTTTTTACAAGATACAAAGAGATTTCTGATGCTGGTTACCATAAAATTTGTTACAGTGCGTCCAACTTGACTTCTTTTGATACCTCTTTTAAAGTAACCTTTCCAAACGACTGATTTTCATCTTGAGCTTATTTGGCTCAACGTAATTGTCCAAATTCGAATGTATAAAAACTGAATATTTGATACCAGCTACATAATCGAGCGTAACAATAGGTGTCCCTGTCACATTATAGAAATTGAACTTTGTTTCTATCTTTTAAACTGGTGTCTCCCCTATTGACTCGACCGTACTGGATGCTGGGCGTGCTAGACTGCCTCTGGGTGCTGCTGCTCCTGAAGGTGACTGTTGTGCAGGTCCTAGAGCTAGACGTGTTGGATTTTTGACGAATCCCTTGCATCTAGAATGATGGAAACATGAGTATTAAAAAACAGAAACATTCTTAAAGGTACGTATAAACATCCACACAACGCGTGGCGTGCGTTGTGTAGACGTGTGTGCTGACAGTGAGCATTCGCGTCATACGATCGTTGCGAACGCTGCTTCAGTGCGAGCCGTGCGCTCCATGTATTAACTATGTCAGGAATCGCACTTACGTATTTAGCGATCTCACATAGAAAAAGCTACCAAATAATACATCAACAACAGATAAAAGGCCCAACAAGTATAAACAGGTTAATCTAATGATAATTTGGAATAGTTATGCCAGGATGATTCTACCACCAGTTCGGAACGCTGTTATCCACTGAGAAGAACTGGCAAGAAACTCAGCGGTTGCTCTTATCACGAATGTGAACTATTTGAGGTTAGATTTAGAAATATTTTTTTTACTCATCGATAATTCTAGTAAAATTTAATACTTTCTTGTCTGTGCTGTTAAAAGAGTTAGTACTATCCAATTATGAATAATCATATTGAATCCTGTCCTAATGGTATATTAATACATTGTATGCGGGACACGTACTAGCACGGCTTCTGACGATTGATACTTGAACGCGGGAAAGGTACGAGTATGTTTTCTGACTATTGATAATTCAGTGCAGGACACGTATTAATACGTTTTCTGACGATTGATACTCTGGCGCGGGACACATACTAGTATGTTTTCTGACGATTGATACTTGAGCACAGGACACGTACTAGTACGTTTTCCGACTATTAATACTTGAGCACTGGACACGTACTAGTACGTTTTCTGACAATTGATACTTGAGTGCGGGACACGTTTTAGTACGGGTTAGTGTTACAACATGGTTTTTTTTAGTACAAAAAAAGTGATGAAGATAACTAAATAACTTAATTTATGCGCAAAAGACCAGCTGCGCTGCAAAATATAGCAGCAAACAATATTCCAATTCAAAATATTCTTTATTTAAGTGGACTGTTTACAGAACTTTTGAATCGTCAAATGCTTTAAAGACTGATTCGGAAGTTTTCTCCTACCGAGAACGAGGAAGAAACTCGGCGGATAAGCCTTTCAATAAAAAAATAATTAGAATTTGATGGTTACAAGTTAAAATGGTTATGGATTTTGGTTGATAAACGTTTTAGTGCATCGTGCATCTATTCTACGTTATTTATCAGACCCGTGTATAAACTTACATGAAAATGAGTACTAGAGTGTATGTTACCGGGGTCTTGGCAGAGCAACTTCCGGAGTGATCTGCGGAAATTGCGCGTCATCAGACAATACACGATTGGGTTGATAGCGGAGTTTGTGTGACCTGGAATGTGGAAAGGACATTTTTAGTAGGAAAATACTCGAGCTTGATTATCTTGCCAAATGCGATTTATGCATCTTCATGTGTACTGCGTTTTGCGAAATAATGCTTTTTCTTTTTATCTAATACTAGCAATTGCCAGCGGCTCCGCCCGAATTGAAAGATTAAAACCGTATAGTATATAGATTTAATATGATCTTAAAAATCCTCCTTCCTTGAAAATGGACTTTTATATTATACTAGTAATCGCCAGCGGCTCCGCCCGCGTGAAAAGATTAAAACCGTAATATTCTAGTCTTGTGATAACTATAAAAATGGTTAAAGTAGGGTAACCTTAAAAGCCAGACGAATGCTGTCGCGGACTTTTATTTAGAACTTTTAGAGGGGAACAATTTTGTAATACATGTTTTGAAAAACTTTCACCGTTTACTTCACGCAAGGGAAACTTTATATTTTACCGTTTTCATACTATTTTTTTTACTACTTCTCTCTTATTCATCTTAGCGTAATATTACGTAACCTATAGCCTTCCTCAATAAATAGACTATCTTACACTAAAAGAATTTTTCAAATCGGTCTTGTAGTTCCTGAAATTAGCAAACAAAAGTGTTCAAACAATCAAACACAAATTAGTTTAGCGGTCGGTGAAACGCATATAAATGCATGAAAATCTGCAAATTAATTTCGTTAAATAAAGAATTTTGTTATAAATAGCATAGTTTTTTCGGGAACAAGGAGTCTCGAGAAATGTAAATACCTAGGATCGATCCCCAACTACCTAATATTTTTTTCTTTTTTTAAGTTATTTTTTTTCTTTTGAAAAAAAAATTACCGAACAACGCTCAACTAGATATAAAATGTTATGTATGTATTACCTAAAAGCAGTGTGTATGGCAACACCAACGCCACGTGGTCTTCTCTAACAGCGTCCACGTCCAGGAGCAGCTGCAAGATATTGTATGGAAGCCAGCACAGTGCGAACAGCACTGCCAGCAACAGCAGTATCCAAGCCACGCGTTTCCTTTCTCTCACTAACCGAAGACGCTGGAATGAGATAAATATATGCCTATTTGAAAGGTGCCTTATATATATATATATATATATATATATATATATTTTTTTTTTTTTTTTTTTTTTTTTTTCGGGAACTCTGAAAGGGCTCCAACGATTTTACTTAAATTCAGCATGTAGAGGTGTTGGGGAAGATAAATTGATCTAGATAAGTTTTCATCCTCATCATCCTCCTGCCCTTATCCCACTCTAAGTGGAGTCGGCACAACATGTTATAAACATGTTGTTACATGATTTGGCTGTGTTTTTACGACCGGCCGCCTGCCTGACGTCAACTTACCTTAGTCGTATCTTACGACACCTCGGTAAGAAAGAGGGTGGTCTATTCTACTAAACCGGATACCACACGGTGGGTTAACTTACCTTAGTCGCCTTTTACGACACCTCGGTAAGAAATGAGGGTGGTACCATTCTATTCCGCCGGATACCACACGGCGAGATCTAGATAAGTTTTATTTTTAAAAAAAGATTTCGGATTCAAAATTTTTTCGCATTTATTTTCTCTAAATTTCATCTCAATTTTTCGCTGTCAAACGTAAAGTCATGGTGGTTCATTTGGGAAACGGGCGGTCTAGAGAGGTGAAAGCACCTAGGATCGAGCCCCACCTGCCCTATTATTTTTTAATTATTTTTTTTACATCATTTTTAAAATTACCCAGCAAAGCTGGATCACCTAGGTACTTGTTATTATTTTCGCATTATTGAACTCCGCACGGTGAAACCAACTTTAATAAAAAATGTTGTCAATTTAAAAGAATAATAGTGTACTCCCCAAGATTTATCTCAGGGTTTGATCCATTTAGGTACTCCTTTGAGCGTTACCACAGACGTATTATGGCAATTTATAAGACCCATGAATATTTATTCGCGACGCTTTCGGGCTAAAGGGACACACGTAATTCTGAAATTGCCTTGAATTTGTACGTAAGAATACCTTAAGCTTAAAGTTTTGTAAACAACAATGGTGGCTATTTCGTTATAAAATATTAATTATCGTACATTATGCCATGTAGTATCCGGCTAAGTAGAATAGACCACCTTCATTTCTTACCGAGGTTTCATGAATGGCGACTAAGGTAAGTTGACCCGTGTATGGTATCAGGCTCAATAAAATAGACAACACCCGTTTCTTACCGAGGTGTCGTAAAAGACGACTAAGGTAAGTTTACCCGCCGTACGTTATCTGGCTAAGTAGAATAGACAACCCTCATTTCTTACCGAGGTTTCGTAAAAGATGACTTAGGTAAGTTGACCCGTGTATAGTATCAGGCTGAGTAGAATAGACCACCCTAATTTCTTAGCGAGGTTTTGTAAAAAACAACGAAGGTGACGTCAGACATGCGGCCGGTAGGAAAAACACGTAACAACGTGTTTAAAACATGTTGTGCCGACCCCATTTAGAGTGAGATAAGGTGAGGAGAAGAGACACGGTAGGTCAACTAACCTTAGTCGCCTTTTACGACACCAAGGTAAGAAATGAGGGTGGTCTATTTTACTCAGTCGAAAACCACACGGCTACAAAATCTATGATGTACCTACTAAGAGATAAACGCGGTTTCTAACAAAATAATTAATTACTTTTCCAAAAAAATATTACCTGCTGGCTGTTTACGCTGCCTTCCGTTTGGTCAAACGGTGGCAGCACGGAGCACAACCTCCGACCCATCAAGGAATAGGAAACTACTACTATGCACCCTGAAAAGTAAGAAAAGATTGTAAATTGTCAAATTATATGCCTAACCTTAAGTTTAAGGAAATCGGTATTCTTACATTTGCTTCACAGTATATTTTTAGTAATTTAATTTTTGTGTACAAGATACATCATCTATACTAATATATAAAGCTGTGATGGCCTAGCGGTGCGACCGTGTGAATCTCTAGAGACGATCATGGGTTCAAACCCGGGCATACACCAATGAGTTTTTCTAGTAAAACTTATGTGTCTAATTGATAATTGCAATTTATCACACGCTTTTCGGTGAAGGAAAACATGGTGAGGAAACCTGCATTAATCTAGAGAATCCTAGGGATATGTGTAACCTACCAATCCGCATTGGAGCAGCGTGGTAGGTCTTAGCTCCAACCCTTCTCTCCAAAAACGGAGAGAGGAGGCCTATGCCCAGCAGTGGGATAGTAACAGGCCGGTACTACATATAAAGCTGAAGAGTTTCATTTGTTAGTTTCAGTGTTTCATTGATTGAACGCGCTAATCTTAGGAACTACTGGACCGATTTAAAAATTTCTTCCAGTGTAAGATAGTTCATTTATCGAGGAAGGCTTTAGACTATAACACACGCTAAGATGTATAGAAACGGAGCAGCAATAAAAAATATTGCGAAAACGGCATAATTTAAATCTTCCCTTGCGTGCGCTGAGATAACGGTGATAGTTATTAAAAAATCATGTATTACAAAATGTTTCTCCTCTAAAAGTCCGCGACAGCATATGTGTAGCCTTTAAGGTTAACCCTCTTTAACCATTTTTACGGGTATCTATAGACTATATTATAGTTTCAATATTTCCACTCGGGCGGAACCGCTGGCGATTGCTAGTAATGAATAAATTTGACGATGTATATAATATACAAAGTAGGAACCAACATAAGCTTGCGACACCTGCTTTGCGTCTTACAAAGGTATGTAAGTCGTTTGTAGGTTTGGATAGACGATAACACACAAAAACAATAACCTTTTTCTCAGTCTAAACACGGTGTCTCTAGAATTTACAACTTAAAGTTTCGAAGCAAAGATTATTTATAGACGATTCTCAAGAAATATGTTATTTCACATGCACTCTCTATTTTATATTTCTCGCTAAGTTAACTTAACCTTCATTGGAGTGACCACCCTCTTAAATGAAATCGGGTTTTTTACAAAATACTTATAAAATCATATATGTTTTATACTATACTTGACCGTGACTTGAAATTTTCAATTTGGTTTAATATTAAAGGGGCTTTAGCATAAAGCAATAAATTCTAAACGAGTTTGTGACCCTACATGTCAAGGATCTATAAAATAAATGTTGATGCGGTATTATATTTTTAGCAATACACTTTTTGTAAAAACATACAGAATTTTGAAAAGAATTGCCGATATATATATTATGGACAAAGTATGAAATGATATAAGCCTGCTTTGTGCGTAAATCGTTTGTGGGTTTTGTTATAAGGTTGTAGAATAAAATTCCAAAATCAATTTAAGGTTAGCTATTACAGCAGTTTGAAAAACTATTAAAAGTAGGCCTACTTTATATATATAATTGAACACAAGTTCATTGTATATTCTTGGATATTATTAATATTATTTCATAATATATCACTTGAAATTATTACGAAAAAGAATGACCACTGGGTTGCTTGTTTGTTTCGGTCTGAGGGTAAGGAGGCAGATTATTTTTGAAGTTACAGATGTTTTAAAGTTATCGAGGTCGTACTGTATTCACTATTAATAATAAAATAAATATTTCCAAATACAATACAAATTTCACAGTTATAGTACAGACTTCTTCGATACCGCACAATAACGTCCAACGTTATTGTCCAATAATAACGTCAATAAAGTCCCAACATCAGGCAATAATATCCACATAAGAGGATAATAATTTTTCATACTTATTCGTACGTTTATGACATGAGTGCTGATTCCAGTAGGAAGGATTGTAGTCTTGCCTTAAATTGCTTATTTTAATTTCGGGGATTTTTAAAACTATTAATATGTCACTTATGTTAATTCTGCCTACATTGACACTATGAAAACTAACATAAGAGTTTATTATACCAGAGTAGTGATATATATTTTGTCAAAATAGTTTTGGTTAGGTTGTGCTACTATTTCAATATGTTTTTTATAATTTGCTTTAATACATACATACATATGCTGCTACTTATTTAAGTTCAACTTATGAGTTGTATACAATACATACATTAATGATCGGTGGTAATTTATTTGATTTGTGAATTTAACTATACTTTGAGTTTTTATTTGATCATTTACTATTTTTTTTTAATGTTAAAATAGTATTAAATAAAAGGATATATTAAAAAAAATCTTACAACAGACCAATGTCTAACGGATGCCGATCAATACAACATTTCCAAGTTCAAATTTAAAATATTTTTTATTCAAGTTAACTTGTAACCAAGTGCTTTTGAATCGTCAACTCTGCTGCACATCAACAACTGCTGGTTCGGTAAGCTGTTCCTACCGAGAAGAGTCAGGGAGAAATTTGGTGGTTACTTTTTCGAAATATAATTCTTAATACTTAGTTACATTTAGTCTTTACTGTCTTGTACAGGGTCGAAGAGCTTTCTTATCATCTAAGTAATCCTCAGTAGTATAGTAAGTAGGCTGTCAGTTTTTAATAGTGTCAAACACGCACATCCATTTTGTTTAGCACATCCTAGATCGCGGTCAAATAAATACCCTCCTACCTTCGTGGGAGGTAGCCCAAAAGGCTATGTTCAATAAGTGTTATAAAACATTCCACGGCGCTGTTTTGAAAGCGTTCAAAATTTGATATTCGATATCAAATTTTGAATCTGATGTACTATGTGCTGAAATATTATTAAACAATTATTATTTTAATGACCTTGGATTGAACCTCGTTTGTAGGTTAAGGCGAAAAACCATACGTGGGATTTACAATTTAACTCCGTGTAATTTAATTTCTGCGCAAAAGAATATACATAATTATAAAAAGATTGGCGATGTGTTTAATAGACAAAGTAGGAACCGACATAAGCTTGCGACTCCTGCTTAGCGCCTTGCAAAACCACGTAAGTTGTTTGTAGGTTTGGGTATAAGATTCTATAATAAAATTCTACAATCAATTTTAGCTTTGCCATTGCAGCTGTTTAAAACACTTTTTAAACAAACTAATACAGAAAGCCTACTATACTATTAAGAAATACTTAGATGATAAGAATGCGTGGCTATAGCTACTCTTTGACTGTACAGTAATAATGTCTAAATGTAACTAGTAATAAGAATTATATTTCGAAAAGATGAACCACTAATATTCTTACTAGCACTTTTCGTTAGGAACAACTTTCCCAACCAAAAGTAGAGTTAACCATTCAAAAGCTTGTTTACAATTTTAATTGAATAAACATGATATGATTTCGGTAAGCCTGACTGTAAATTTAATTATAAATCAATTCAATAGTACCTACGTCATCGTAAAAGTATCTTAAGCCTAAAGCTTCTTACAAAGAATAAACGATTTCTATATCTGTTTAATTTTTTTAATAAAATGCTGTTGGATTAGCTAATGAATAAAGGAAAAAGTTTCATGAAACAAATACCCCATTATAGTATAGCGTTACCATTAAAATCTATAATTTCTCAATAAAATTCTATCACAATCGCTCCCGATCTCGTCTGGGCATCCGACGTATTAAATGTCTTAGAGGATTTATTCCGTTAATTAAAACTTTCCCTAAAGTTATCTGAAATATTTTAGATATTAAAATTTATTAAGGCGCGTATATTAACCCTACCCATTTAATTAAAGATATATTTATTGGAATAGAATTTTACACGTTATACTTGTGTAATAAATGTAATGTACTGACTGACTCGTTGACTGGCTCGTTGGAGCAGCGGGTAGTGACCCTGCATTCGCCTGCCTGCGGATTCGATTCCTGCCGAGGGCCAACATTTTCTATAAATGAATTTGTTGGTCTTTGAGCCTGGGTGTATATTTGTATTTATGTATGTATTTAATTTAGCAATTATATATGTATATATTCACCAGTTGTCTGACACCCATAACACAAGTATAAAGTTACTTACTTTGGGGACGGACGACCGTGTGTGTAAGTGTCCCATATATTTATTTATTTATTTATTAATGTAGTAATTAATGTAAATTAGAATAAGTACCTGGGTGCCCGAGCCTTGCTCGGTAATTTTTTTTAAAGATATAAAAAATGAAATAATATAAAAAAAATTGGGCATGTGGGGCTCGATCCTTGGTAATTTCACCTCTCTAAACCGCCCGTTCCCCAAATGAGTTACCATGACTTTACATTTGACAGCGAAAAATTGTGTTTGTAGTCAACGTAAATTTCAAAAAAAAATTTAGTGCCCGAAAACAAGGATAGATTTTTTTTAAATAAAACCTAGCTAGATCTATTTTTCACCCTCAATACCCCTACACGCTGAATTACAGGAAAATCGTTGATGCTGTTTCCGAGAATCAGAAAATATATTTATATAATTATATCCATACAAGATATCCATACTCATTTAAATATTAATTACATTGAACATACAATTAAAAATCATTTAATATTATTCTAATAAATTTTATACATTAATAATATTTATAATTTATAACATTAATATTAAAAAGATTAAACCTAAAATTAACTATAAATTTATTTTAACCAGTCAAAAGGCTTGCCGCCCATCACTACATATTATAAAACAAAGTCCCTATATCCCTATGTACGCATAAAACTTTAAAACTACGCAAAAGATTTTGATGCGGTTTTTTTTAATAGATAGAGTGATTCCAGAGGAAGGTTTGTACGTATAATAACATTCAATACGGAGTAGAGAAATACTGTAATTTTTGAGGTTTCTGTAAATAATTACATTTTTTTCCGCTTACATTGCAAACGAAGGCTAAACCCTACGAGATTTATCAAAATAATGTAGTAAGTATTTGTACATCTTGAAAAGGTCTACAGAAAAGTCCGCGATGGTATATGTCTATCTCTTATGGATAACCCACTGTAGCATTTTTTGTCATTTACTTTTTAAGAAAAATTATGCCATATTTTTGAAGCAATTTTTATACAATACAGCCTTAATCCTTATCCAATTAAGTACCTTAAATAAATAGTTGATTTAATATAGATCAATATGGCCGTTTACAGCATGTAATTTAAGTGAACATTTTCAGAGATATTACAGATTTAGAATGCCGTGAGGATGCCGCGCTTCGCCCTATAACACTTTGACTTTAGCAGCTATGTCTGTAATTAATTGTAAAAATAAAATACATAGGGAAAATGTAAAAGTAAATAAGTAAAAATGTACTATACGAATTTAGATATTCCAAAGATAGCAGGAAATCTTCTTGGTATAGGGAAAGGAAATTGTTTTTCGCCAAATTTAACGCTTGCAGGCCCCGGACAGTAATGAATAAATCAAAACTACTCGATCGATTTTAATCATTTTTTTTACACTGACTGACATGGGATATTTTATACCTGTGCGAAGCAGGGGCAGGCCGCTAGTATATTATATAATACTTCAACTTACCCGGTACTGCGTAAACGAGTATAAAACTGAACGCGCCAAATAACTCTTTTCTTATAGTGTCAGGCCATTTTTCTGTACAAAATTCGATGCTGTTTTCAGCATATACCTGAAAAGAAACAATACAACGTATACATTTTGAAGTACTTGTACTGGTAATGACCTTCACGCAAACGAAATTAAATTGATAATAAAATTTCAAATTCTTTTACTACTCTAAATATAGTCATCACTCCGCTACCCTTATCCCATTCTAAGTGGGGTCGGCACAACATATTATAAACATATTGTCACATGATTTGGTTTTTGGACGACCGGCGGCGTGCCTGACGTCAATTTACTTTATTTTATTTTACGACAGACGGTTAGAAAAAGGGTGGCACCACACGGCGGTTCGACTAACCTTTGTCGCCTTTTACGGCACCTCGGTAAAAATGAGGTTGATCTATTCTACTCAGCCGGATATCACACGGCGCGTCGACTTACCTTAGTCGCCTTATACGACACCTCTGTAAGAAATTTGGGAGTCCATTCTACTTAGGCTGATACCACACGGCGGGTCGAATTACCCAAATTGCCTTTTACGACACCTCAATAAGAAATGAGGTTCGTCCATTTTATTCATCCGGATACCACACGCAGGTCGACTTACCTTAGTCGTCTTATACAACACCTCTGTAAGAAATGAGGGTTTCATCTTTTTTATATCTTTTATAATATTACCAAGCAGGTCAATCAGGGTGAGCTGTGATAGTCAAGCAGTGTGACCTTACGACTCTTTTGAGAAGGTCACGAGTTCAAACCCCGGCAGGCACCAATGAGTTTTTCTATTAAAAGTTATGTGTCTAATTGATAATTGCAGTTTATCACACGCTTTTCGGTGGAGGAAAACATCGTGAGGAAACCTGCATATCTCTAGAGAAATCTGGGGATATGTCTAACCCACCAATCCGCATTGGAGCAGCGTAGGTAGGTAGGTCTGGTAGGTCTTAGCTCCAACCCCTCTCTCCAGGAACGGAGAGAGGAGGCCTTTGCCCAACCAGGTACTATAATTAAAAGTAGCCTTCAATATAAAATGTCGCAGTGCGTCCATGAATTATAAACTTAATTAAAATTACCTAATTAACTATACAATTTGTACGCACTCTACAAACACAAAGTTAAATAACTCTCAAATTACTTTATGAGAATATGATATTGTTTTGTTTGCGATGGGTAACATAAATCAAATTGATTAACTCACAGTTAATAAAGTAATTTTGGCTTTAGTAATTGAGTTTGCGTCAGAGATGATTTCAATTAATTCAATATGTATTATAAACATGTAGACGCGTTGTGTATTATGCGTTATGTAGGGAATAATTCGGCGTTAAGATGTGCCGTTTGGTATCCAGCTGAATAGAATAGACCACACTCCTTCTTACATAGGTGTCGTAAAAGGCAACTAAGGTTAATATTTAAATGAGTTAATCATATATGAATATATATATATATATATATGTTCCGAATCTCGGAAATGGCTCCATCGACTAAAAAAAAAATGGCGTTTCGCCATTTGGTTTCGGGTGCTACAATTTTTGGAAATTTACGTTGAATACAATCACAATTTTTCGCTGTCAAATGTAAAGTCATGGTAGTTCATTTGGGGAATGGGCGGTCTAGAGAGGTGAAAATACCTAGGATCGAGCCCCACCTGCCCTTTTATTTTATCATTTTCATTCCAATTTTTTTTTAATTTTAATTTTTTTTATATCATTTTCATTGTCAACCAGGTACTACATAATTAGATACAAACAGGCTCAAAGACCAACAAATTCATTTAAAATGAACCTTACCTTACATTTCGGAGTATCGCCTCAGTATGAAAACAGACGCTCATTAACATCTTAACTGTACTAATAGAATTAATTTTTAGAGCTCTAATTAATACGACGAGCTAAAATAATATTGTCCGTCTGGATATTTTTTAGTAATACTAGAGGCGAAATTAAATTAACATCCATTGGAGAGAATATTTTAATAATATATCGTTTTATCAAATTCGCCGTGTGGTATCCGGCTGAATAGAATAGCACCACTGTCATTTCTTACCGAGGTGTCGTAAGAGGCGACTAAGGTAAGTTGAACCACCGTTTGGTATCTGGTTAAGTAAAATGGACCACCCTCTTTCTTACCGAGATATCGTCAAATACGGTTGAGATAAGTTAGGATTCGGCTAGGTATATTACAACTGGCTGCCTAACGTCAACCTTAGTTGCCTTTTGCGATATCTCGGTAAGAAAGAGGGTGGTCTATTCTACTCAATCGGACACCACACGGTGGTTCAACTTATCTTAGTTGCCTTTTACGATACCTTAGGAACAAATGAGAGTGGGTCTATTCTACTCAGCCGGATACCATTCGGCATATCATATGTTTATCCTACTAATATTATAAATGCGAAAGTTTGTGAGTATGGATGTATGTTTGTTACTCTTTCACGGCCAATCCACTGAATCAATATAGATGAAATTCGGCACAATTGTTCCTAATACACAGTAATAACGTATAGGCTATAGAAATCCTGTTAATTCTGCAGGTACAGGATGACATTGAAAAGCATCTATCTAATTTCGGGGACGCCTGTCGGTGCAGGGCGGGTGGTCAGCTCATTGAAAAGCATTATCCATTATCGATCTATCACACGACAACAGTTTACGCGAACGAAGTTGCGGGTAAACCTTGTCAAGTATACGACTATACCTACATCAGTAAATAACTATGTCTCGTAAATTAAATCAGTTTTCTTCACAACATGCGATGTAAACTATACAATATTCCAGATTCTATTCTTGTTTTTTCTTGAAAATTCTAAAGAAAAATTGTGTCTGCAATGATGTCGCCCAAAAGCAATATTTATATTTAGCCTCGAAGAAAAATATATCTCACAGCATCTTGACGTCAAAGCGCAGACGTGCATTCATTATAAGATATTGAAGAGAATGAAATAACTGTGTCCTCATTTTTTTCTCTTAACAAAATTTCATAATTCGTGCGGTGCATACAAGTAATCATCTTCCTGCCCTTATCCCACTCTACAACATTTTATAAACATGTTGTCACATGATTTAGACGCCGTGTGGTATCCGGCTGAATAGAATAGTACCACCCTCATTTCTTACCGAGGTGTCGTAAAAGGCGACTAAGGTAAGTCGACCCGCGAAAGATGTAGCTTTTCTATGGTGAAAGAATTTTTGAAATCAGGCCAGTAGTTTTTGTGTGAAAACATTACAAACATACATACAAATTTTCCTCTTTATAATATTAGTATAGATTCTGGATATAGTTGCCAGTTTAAAGGGTTATTCTATTCGGATACCACAATACAAGAGGATAATCTTTAAAGTTATATACATAATATTATTTTAAGAAATACTAAAATGATTAACTAATTTATAAAACTTTGATTCTTAATAAAAAGGCACTGAATATCATAAATACAGATAACCATAGATACGCTTTACGTGATGAGATCAAAACTCCGAACTAGCAGCGAAAAAAATGGCGATATTTATAGTCCAAATTCAAGCAGCGTGAAAATCTTCAAACTATGGTAATTTATAAAATACCCCGGATTAATATTCACAAACTTTCTAAACGTGGGCAATAAGCAATTTTGGCTCCATCATTATAATAATTTCGAAATTTATCATCCCTACTGAGTCTTTGTATAAAACTTTACGTATAATATTACATTTATGATATTCTTCTGAATTTTCTACGCTTAATTATTCGCATAGACATGTTTTATTGGTTTATGATGAATTTTTCATATAAACATCTCTGTCATAAAATCTAAGATGAAGGCCATGAAGGTATTGAATGAAATAAGTTCAAATTCAAAACAATTAATATTCATATTATAAGATATAGTTTGTTTGTTTGATTGTTTGAATGCGCTTATCTCAGGAACTACTGGATCGATTTGAAAAATTCTTTCAGTGTAAGATAGTCCATTTATCAAGGAAGGCTATTTCATCACGTTAATATGAATAGGAGAAGAGCAGCAATAAAAATAATTGCGAAAACGGCAAAATTTAAAACTTTCCTTGCATGCGCTAAGTAAACGGTGATAGTTATTAAAAAATCATTTACTACAAAATTGTTCCCCTCTAAAAGTTCTACATAAAAGTCCGCGACAGCATATGTCTAGCTTTAAAGGTTAACCCACTTTAACCATTTTTATGGTTATCAAAAGACTATATTATGGTTTAAATCTTTTCACGCGGGCGATTGCTAGTATAAAATATTTTTTGAATTTTGCGAACACAAACATACGAATAGCTAAATTTTGTATAAAGTTATATAAATACATACCGATCCATTCTTAGTTCTTGACAGTGATGGCACCATCTCCTTTTCGACTGACGCGACAGCAAGTAAGGGTGCAAATATAGCAAAGGAGACAAGCCACAGAGCAGCGAGGAGGCCGCAAGCTCCTCGTCTAGACGGCATCCAAGGCTGGCGCAGAGATTGCGTGATAGCTAAATACCGGTCCACCGACATCGCAGTTATAGTGAACACGCTTGATGACACCGCCACACCTGAAAAAATATGTATTCAATATGGTTTCCAAGCTGTGGTACCCCAGCGGTAACACCTTGCGACTCTTTCGAGGAGGTCACGGGACCAGTGGGAGAGTAACAGTAATGGTAACTTACTTTATATTTTTAGCTGTCAGACGCAATGCTGTGACCGAATTGTGAATAACAGGTACTAATTATTGGATGATTGGAAACCGTAAGTAGAAACGGGCTGTTACTATCCCACTGCTGGGCATAGGCCTCCTCTCTCCGCTTTTTAGAGAGAAGGGTTGGAGCCAAGACCTACCATGCTGCTCCATTACGGATTGGTAGGTTACACATATCTCCTGGTTTCTCCGGAGATACGCAGGTTTCCTCACAATGTTTACCTTCACTGAAAAGCGTGTGATAAATTGGAATTATCAATTAGACACTTAAGTTTTAACAGAAAAACTCATAGATGTCTGCCCGGGTTTGAACCCGTGACCTCCTCGAAAGAGTCACACCGTATTACCGATGGACTATCACAGCTTGATCTAATTTGTAATTTGAATTCAACGATTCAGCGCGGAAACGCTGTCAGCATTCTTGGGACCATTCCACGTGGACATGATTTGTATAGTCCTAGCGTGTAAGTAATTTAAGTAAGTTGTTATAAATTTCTTTCTTTTTATTCTGTAATTAAAGGGCTTTTACACTACATGTGTATGTTAGCACTTTTTTACCCTAAAACTTAATTAATCAAACTATTCTAAGGAGCTTTTCAAGAAGAGTTTGAAGAAATTGCATGCTTCCTCCGAATCAGGTTTTCACAGAATACTATGGAAGACACCAACTTGCAATTTGTTCAAGCTCACTGAATTTAACATAGAATTCCCTGCCGAGTCAAATCGGGAACACTCTATCGTCAATGATGAATGTCATCGATTAGATGACATACATCGCACATGGGAGAAGTAGTTTTTCCCATCAAAAACTTGAATTTGTTGCTCGGAATGTGTCCCGACCTAACACGAGATATAACTTGTACATTTTTGTTGTAAATAAAATTTAAAAAAAAATTACAATAAATTGATTAAAATTAAAAAAAATATCGATATAGCTCATCGTTTCACGAAGCTTTATTTGTGATGGGCGGGGCACATAGTGCAAAGAAACGATGGACGTTGGGGTCTTAAGGTGTTGGAATCGCAACCCCGCACTGGAAACCACAGTAGACCTTTTTTTTGGAGGGTAGGAGTGTAACTGATAGGCTGTCATAATTTTCACTGTGCATAATAATTTAAAAATAACTATTAAAACTGAGTTAATTATTCAATAAATGTACCTGTGATTTATCTAAACCTGTCAGACAACTCCACAAGCATTTGTACACAGAAATAACTGTAAGTCATCTCACTACTTAATTCACATCAAAATGGAGTCAATTAAAAACACACTGAATGAATTGACAGAACATTTTAATAGTAAAATGATGGATTTTCATAATGAGCTAAGAACAGCAATCCCTGCCACAAGTCCTATGTCCAATATAAATGCTCAATTTAATTCCTTCCGGTCATTTGTTTTGACTGCGCTTGAAAATCTCCAACTTCAAGTTGAGCTTCTCTCAAGGCAGCAGGATGAGCTTGAGATGCGAACAAGGAGAAAGATTATATTGATCCATGGAGTAGCTGAAGACAAGAAAGAAGATACCAGTTTGAGTGTGGCCAAGGTTCTATCAGACAAGTTGAAAATAAATATAACATTAGATAACATAAGTCGCTCTCACCGAATGGGTCGGCCTGGTACTGAGAAACCTAGAGCTATTCTTGTTAAGTTTAAGGATGTCTCATTGCGGGATAAAGTCTGGTTTTCGAAGACATCTTTGAAGGGAACTGGGATCACAATCTCTGAGTTCTTGACTAAGCGGCGTCATGAAACATTCCTCGCTGCCCGTGAATGTTTTGGTGTGACAAGGTGCTGGTCTAGAGACGGTATTATAGTTGTTATAGGCCCAGATGGTACTCGGCACCGAATAACTACCTTAACAGAATTGAAAGCCATTTCTACACCTCGAGCCGATGTCCCTTCGACCTCCGCTGTTCCAGCTGTAGCGGAGGCTGTTAAAGCAGCTAAGTCCACGAAAGACTCTCATCAAAGGTCAAAAAGAACGGCCTTTAGAAGATGAACAATGATGTCGGTTAATTGTTATGTTGATTAATTATGTGTTTTTGGTGCCATTATCTTATTTTCATTTGTTTTCTTATAGCTAATTGAACTTTGCCTTAATTATCTTTTTCTAAATTAATAAGCTGTAAAGTACCTACTATTAGTATAAATCTAATTCATAATATTGATATATATCACTTTGCTATAATTGTTAAATTGACAAATGACACTAGTACTCAACATTATCTTTATTTAATTGTACGTAGATTCTAGCCCTTTCGGACCTACGAGTGTCAAATTAAGTTAGCTTAGAATCTTATCCTTTCGTGTAATTTAACAATTATTGACGTAACATTTCGGCGCAATTTTACCACCAGACATATATTATATGGTGATGACTTTACTTTGCTTATGTACGATATACTGTGTACATTAATTTCTACACATTGATTCTTCCACTGCTGGCGGGTTTAGAGAGTTTAACTTCTTAAGAACTTTTTTGTCTTATATTATTTAAACACCTTTTCTTTTATATATATACTTTATTATTATTATTTCATACTTTAAGTAGATAATATTAATATATTTAATGCTTCTTAATGATAGTATAGATAGTGAAACTCTTTTAAGTTTATCCTCAAGTCATGAATCGTCGTCTACATGCAGTGACCACAGTACAACATTCCTCCCGCTTAATGATACCCTTAGTTCTTGCTTCTCTGACTGTGTGAAAAATTTCAATGTTATCCACATAAATGCGCAAAGTATCCCGGCTCACTATCCCGATTTGCTTGCATCGTTTGAGTCACGCAATATTCATGCAATTTTAGTGTCTGAATCGTGGCTCAAGCCCTGTTTACCTTCCACGTCTTATGCATTGCCCGGTTTTCACCTTATTCGCAATGATCGTGTTGGTAGGGGAGGCGGCGGTGTGGCGATCTACTTACGGTCGTGTATTCCTTATTCTATAATATGCTCGTCCACTCAGCCATCGCCTGCTGATGCGGCTGAACATCTATGTATTGAAGTTACCCTATCCCATACAAAAATCTTGCTTGGCGTGTTCTACTCTCCATCTTTACTAATCAACTTCTTTGCTTCGTTTGAGAGCTTGTTAGAAAGTTTGATTCCACTTTATCAACACTCAATAATAATGGGAGATTTTAACACGTGCTTGCTTAAAGGTGATACCCGGAGCAATGCACTTTTATCACTAGTTGATTCTTGTGATCTTCATGTTCTGCCACTATCTGCAACTCACTATTATCCTAACTCTGTCCCAACGCTTCTTGACCTTATTATGGTTTCCTCCCCTGAATTTGTTTCCAAACATGGTCAGTTTACGGCTGATGCCTTTTCTTACCATGATCTCATTTATCTATCATATAAAATACGTCCTCCTAAACTAAAATCCAGAACATTTCTGCAGCGTAATTTTGGAGGAATGGATGTTAGTCGTCTTCGTGAAGATGCATTGGTAATTGATTGGACTGCTGTGACCAATGCAAGCACTATAGATACAAAAGTCTGCACGTTTAACTCGCTCATAACAAAATTATATGACATCCATGCGCCCATAAAACTCTTTAAGGTGAGGCATTTACCAGCGCCTTGGTTGACAAAAGAGTTGAAGGTTCTTATAGAGAAGAAAAACAAAGCTAAATGTAAATATAAAACTGATAGCTCGGAGAAAAATCGATTAAAATATATTAAAATAAGGAATCACTGCAATACATCGTGTAGGGATGCACAACGACGACATATCCACAAATCTGTCGAGAACGGCGACCCAGCTAAAGTCTGGAAATTTCTTCAATCACTTGGAGTTGGTAAATCGTGTCGCAATTCATCTCCTTGTACCTCTGTTGATATGGAGCACTTAAATAAACATTTTTCTGATTCTGAAGCTATGAGTGACGTAGAAAGACTGCGTACTATGAATTATCTTTCATCATTAGCAACTCCAGATTATCCACCGTTTGTTTTTAGCCAATTCACTGAATGCGATGTTGAAAGGTGCGTATTGTCCATCCAATCGAATGCCATCGGTTCTGACTGCATTAGCCGTAATATGATTATTCCTATCCTAGATATAATTTGTCCTGTCTTAACATATATCCTTAATGAGTCTATATCCTGTGGTGAAGTCCCTGAACTATGGAAAAAAGCCCAAGTTACTCCAATTCCCAAAAAACCTAACGCCAAGATCTTGAGTGATTTCCGTCCTATATCTATCTTGCCTTTCTTATCCAAAATTCTCGAAAAACTTATCCATCAACAGCTCCTTGTATTCCTGAACAAGTTTAATATTCTCAATCCTCTACAATCTGGCTTCCGTCCTGGTCATAGCACGGTTACATCGCTAATTAAAGTAACTGATGACATTCGGCGGGCAATGGATAACAGGCAGCTCACAGTGCTGACATTGCTAGATTTTAGTAATGCGTTCAATACTGTGAATCCTGACATACTGTTGTGTGTGTTGCGTTCTATTAACATTTCTCCATTCGTAGTTGGTTGGTTTCAAAGCTACCTTCGAGGTCGCCAGCAGCGTATTCGCGTTGACGATAAGTTCTCGTCATGGTGTGATGTCCGAGCTGGTGTACCTCAAGGTGGCGTGTTGTCACCTCTCTTGTTTGCTCTCTTCATCAATTCGATTACTCCAAAACTTACTTCTCTCTACCACATGTATGCAGATGATATCCAAATTTATAACCAGTCGACTCTTGAAGATATTGCTTCAGCTGTTGCTGCCAGTAATAATGATCTGATTGCGGTCCGCGATTGGTGTAAGTCTTTTGGACTTAAAATTAATCCTGGTAAGTCACAGGCTATTATTATTGGCAGTAGGAGTTTGATTTCGAGGCTTGACTTCATTAATGTACCACCGATTAAATTTGATGGAATAACAATTCCATACAGCTTAACGGTTAAAAGCCTTGGCATACACATTGATAGAACTCTGTCTTGGTCGCAGCAGGTGAAAGAAATTGGGAGGAAAACATTTGGAGCAATCGGTTCTCTTAGGCGATTGGGTGCTTTCCTTCCCATTCCTACCAAAATTATGCTAGCACAATCATTACTATTACCAATTCTTGACTACGCAAGCGCAAGCTATCCTGATTTGACCGAGGACCAGTTAAACAAACTTGAGCGTTTACAAAATCTCGCTATTCGGTTTATATTTGGATTACGCAAATATGACCATGTTTCTGAATTTCGTGCCAAGCTCAAGTGGTTGCCCATCCGCTTTCGCCGGGACTTGCAAACACTTTCTCTTCTGTACTGTGTGTTATTCCACCCAACTGCACCTCCCTACTTAAAATATAAGTTCGAGTTTTTAAGACCTCGAGTCAATGCAATAAGATCCACTCGGAGGCTAAACCTCGTATTGCCTTCCCACAAGACATCCTTTTTTGGACGCTCCTTCAATGTTAGAGCGGTTCAACTCTGGAATTCTTTACCACTAGCTATACGGGAAGCTAAATCTTTATGCAGTTTTAAAAGAATGCTTAAAAACTACTATCTGTCACTATCTGCTTAGGACGACCTTGCTTAATCCTGATGCATATATGTATTTATGTATATGTATTTGATATATATTTGTATTTATTACGGTATATGTGTAATGTTTTATATATGAATATATATAATTTTATATTTGTATATATATATATTTTTAAATAAGTAATATTTTTTCGTATATATAATTCTTGCACCACCCTACCTTCTTTCCTTGAGTTGTGAAGTTCTCTAGCCCAAGGGTTGCCTGGAAGAGATCGCTTGTTAGCGATAAGGCCGCCTCACTGTATTCCGCAGATTATATTGTGATTTTGTTACTTAGTACTATTGTAAATGTTGTGGTGTGCAATAAAGAGTATTCTATTCTATTCTATTCTATAGACCCCTTACAAGATGGACTGACGATCTCAAGAGGATCATGGAGAGCCGCTGGATACAAGCGGCACAAAATCGTGTGTTTTGAAGATCCTATGAAGAGACCTTTGTGCTGTTGCACATAGGTCCATCCATAGGTGGACTTCCAGTTGAAGATGAAGAAGATATAATATTTGTTAGATTTCTACAAAATTAGACGAAAGCATAATAAAGATAACGGCCTGATACTATCCCCATAGGCTTCCTCTCTCCGTTTTTGGAGAGAAGGATGTAAGCTAAGACCTACCACACTGCTCCATTGCGAATTGGTAGATTACACATATCCCCAGATTTCCCAAGAGTTATGGAAGTTTCCTCACGATGTTTTGCTACGCCAAAAGCGGCCCCACTTATAGTGGTATAAGGGCAGGAGAATAATGATAAACTTATCCTGAAGTTTTCAAAAAATTATTATATGATAAATTCAGTTATTTAATACATAATTCATTATACATTCACCAAAAACAAAAGCGATAGTTCAACAAATTATATAAGGTGAAATAGAACTACTATCTCCATTAATTGCGAGCTTTACCTAAATAATACTATTATTTTTCGCCTATCCCGCACTTTCCAAAATTAAGCTATATAAATTGCTACTTAAATAAATCTGTATTTAATAGAAGAAATTAGAAGTTATAATAAAACTAGCTTTTACCCGCAACTTCGTTCGCGTGGACTGTTGTCGCATATTAGGTTGATAATAGATATCGCTTTTCAATGTCATCCTATTCCTGTAGAATGAACAGGATTTTTTATGTTACACCGGTGTATAAGGAATAATTGGGCCAAATTCTATTGATAGTAGAGTTGACAATTCAAAAGCACTTGTTAACATGTTTATTTCAATAAAGAATAATTTGAATTTGAATTGGCACAGCGGATTCGCGGCGAGTAACAAACATATATCTCTATACTTACCAAATTTCGCATTAGTAGAATAGGATTATAGGTATCAAAAACAAATTTGAATATAGCTCGATTTCGATTAAAAGTTAGCCGAGTACTGTTCAATTACAAAATTAATTTAGAATTCAATATTAAAAGCTAACCTTTCAACAGTGTTTTTAAAGTCTTCTCTAGAAATTGGCTTTAGTTAGTGCAAATTAATCGGCATAATTGGTCAAAGTTTGGCAAATGAAAAGGTACTTATAACTTGTCCATTGTAGAGAAGCGATTTTACAAATTATATGATTGAAATAATCCCTGATATTTTTTTTACAATTACTTGAAAATACTCGTTCCTCAATCCAAACTAGACCAGTCTACAAAAAAGTTTAAAATAAGTTTATAAGATATGCTTATACGCAAAGCATATTACAAAATTGAAGCTTATTTGGATGATAAAAATGCCTTGATTTCAAAATTCTTTCAGCTACAAGACAGCGCTTTAATAATATCCGCAACTTCTATAATAAGTTTTTACCAAATAAAATCAAAAATTTAAAAATCACAAATAACATTAAAAATTAAAATTAATAAAAATTATTAAATGTTAAAATGTCGAGAATTACATAGATGATAAGAATACGTGGCTATAAGCTAATGGTCAACCCTGTACAAGAAAGTGATGACTAAATAAAACTAGTTATAAAAATTTTGAAATAAGCAACCGCTGAGTTTATGAATGGCTTTTCTTGGTTTTCAGAACCAGCTTTCAGAACCAGCAGTAGAGTTGATGATTCAAAAGCACTCGTTTACAAGTTTATTTGAAACTGGTCAATTATATGTACTACTGTTAACCTTTGAGCGGTTCCCTCTGGAGCCACTCCTGGCAGCAGCATCAGGTCATGCTTATCATAAACATGCATTGTAATCGGGACTGGACCAATATATAAAATTTCAGCTCATTCCGACCCCGGGAAGTGGGTCAAATTTAACTTGCAGGATTCCATCTTCACATACATACATCGCAAGTTGAATAAAAGCTTTTAAGAAGAATAGTCTGAATTGGAATTTGAATACGTTTGATAATTTCAATGTCTTTTTACGATATCACCAAATTAAGTATTTGTATCGTTAATAATTTTGAATATTTTTTACTTGTAAATTCATTTTAATTTGATTGAACTGTGTAAAAGAACGGAGCATTTCAAAGTACGATATCTTTGTTTAACGATTTGTACAAAAATAGATTGACCTTCAAAGGATCTAGTATCTCAAAGAGATCTTTGAAAGATATGAATAAATTTAAAATAAATAATTCTCGATAAAATAACGTAATTTTTTTGAAAATAAGCTCACAAAACTAATGGAAAATATTATTTTGCTATAATCCGCGAAAATTTATGTAATGTTAAATTTTTATTTTTTAGCTTGAATTTCATTATTCTATATGATATCCGGGTATATAAGAGTCAATTGTATAAAAAAATTAACTTTTTTTACAAATCACTTATTCACCGCAGCATCCAAGTTTGTTCAAATCATCGTGGCCTGAATCCAAAATTAATTCTTGCTAATTTACCTTCCAACTTTAGTATTTGGCGGTTTGTTTTTTATGTTCGAAGCTCGGTGGGAAAGTTTTATTTGTTTTCTCTCAATCAACGTATCCTTTTACCTTAAACATGTGTAACTCAAAGCAAACCGACTTTATCTAACTAGTTACTACTAGCTTAGGATAAACCTGGAAACAAAAATTGTAACAAAAATTTTCGGATAGTGCGTATAACCAGATATCATTCATAATGATATCTGGCATTCTCCTGGCCTTATCCCACTCTAACTGGGGTCGGCACAACATGATTTAAAAATGTTGTTATATATTTTGGCTAGTTATTTTACGAACTGTCGCCTACCTGACGTCAACTTACCTCTTAACGACATCTCGGTAAGAAATTGTGGTCTATTCTACTAACGGATATCACACGGTGGGTCAACTTACCTTAATCGCCTTTTACGACACCTAGGTAAGAAATGAAGGTGGTCTATTTTATTAAGCCTGGAACCACACAGTAGCTTAAGATACTCTGATGTTAGAACTAAAATTAATGGTGAATCAAAATTCTTAAGGAATCTTTCTGCTCAAAATGTCATCTTTTACCAGTTGAAGAAACTTATAAGTTATGATGTTGCAATGTAAGATGTAAGTCAATGTGTTGGAATGGCAGCCCCGCACCAAAAAACGCAGTGTCGGCAGAACTTTTTTTTAGAAAGGAAAACACTCCTTATGGGTACCGCCGCCCGACGGGGACAGGCGGCGGTTATGTCGGACTCGCACCGACTTAAGCAACCTGTGTGCTCCACCACGCTGCTGATGGCGGGGATAGGTGTACCTATGAAGACATTGCCCCCATACCCGCCAGCAGCAACTCTGTACCCCAGAGTGCGCCACCTCTGGGTCGGGGCCTCTCTTAAAGTGGCCCCTCTCTCCATTGGACGATTGGGAGCACAAAATGTATCGCCCGCCTCGGGGACCTTATAGGGCGGGCGTCCGATTAAAATCGGCAGACCCCCCCACGAGATGGATTGTCGACCTCAAAAGGGTTGCGGGGAACCGGATCCAAGCGGCACATAATCGTGTGTTGTGGTGATTGAAGAGACCTATGTCCAACAGTGGATCCAGTCCATCGTTTGACAAAGAAGAAGATAAGATATGGCATCCAATGATATTTACCTTGCAAAAAGTTGACAGTCTTGCACATCACCTCCCCGAAGTACCAAAGAACAGTCACCGACTTGGCGATCTGTACTGGCATGCAGAACAGCGTCACCAGAAGATCAGCAACTGATAGGTTCACCAGGAATATGTTTGTGACGCTGTAACAATTTTTTGATAATTATAATACAAAAGTAAAGGTATTATTATCCCACTATTGGCCATAAGCCTCCTCTTTCAATTTTAAGAGAGAATTCAGGATTGGAGAGATCAAGAGGAGAGTTTTTAGAATTGAAGCTAAGATCTACCACGCTGCTCTAATGCGGATTGATAGGTTACTCATAACCCCAGAATTCTCTATAGATTTGTAGCAGCCTTTGAGGAATAATTAGGGTAACGGACTTGCGATCGAGATGTCGTGTGTTTGAATACGGACCAGTATACTACCCACATGAATCCACTCCTAACAGGCATTTAGCTTAGCTGGAATTACTAGTAATTTATAATGCAAATAAAAGAAAGTCATTTAAATATTCACAATTTTGTATGAATAATATAAAATACTTATCGATTACGCTAAAATATTCACAGTATAAATTAGGCTATCCTAATTTCCATTATGATTAAACATATAAAATAATAAGTCGACTTATCAACATATTCGCACCTGGTACGGATATAGAAACTTTACTCAAAATCTTCTTTTAAAAAATACGAAAAGACTTTCCAAAATAGCCCTATATAATTTTTTTTTGGAACGCAAGTATACTTACTTCAAATTAAGTAATAAATACGAACTAAACAACATAATTATTTAGTATAACGAATCATCAACATTGAATTACAATAAAAGCTTTTTCAAAGAAGCTGAAAGCCTTAATTAGGTACCATAATGAAAGGTTCCGGCTAAAAGTCCTGGGATAATTACACTGAAGGAACAAATTACGTAATAATATACTGCCTTCCCGCACGTGCTGGAGGGTAGATTGGAAGTAGGTATATATCTAGAGAAAACAGAAAATTATATGTATGTAGGTACTGACTGAATTCTAAATACTAAAATTCTGAATCCGCAATATTGGATCTTAGCTCAAATTCGTTACTCCAAATGAACTAATAAAAGTAAGTAGCGGCTTCCTACTCCCACTGCTGGGAATAGGCCTCTTCTCTCCGTTTTTAGAGAGAACAATTGGAGCTAGGACCTACCACGCTGCTCCAATGCGAATTGGTAGGTTACATATATCTCCAGAATTCTCTAGAGATAAGCAGGTTTTAACCCGATGTTTTCCTTTACCGAAATGCGTGTGATAAATTGTAAGTAACCATTTACTCACAGTCCATACCGTAGACAATGAAATATATCAGTCATTTACTATTCATTTGTTTTACGCGTCAATTGCTGCTAACTTCAATTACTGTCAGTGAACTAGAAGCAGTCCCGTGTAAGTAATCTATTAATCAAAGTCTAGTTTTTCTCGTCTTTAGTCACATTAAGAATCGCGAAAATACTTGTTTTAGTACTTCTAGTTTCTACACGATTTTGTTGCTTACTATATCAAGCTTAGTTGTTCGTTGGACGGTGCGAAAGCTACGTCTCTGCGTGATAAAAATCATAATGTGGTTATCCGTAAAAGGACTAAAATGTATATAGTTCAACGGATCCATTAAATGATTATCTATTTACTTTATCGCAGATTATAGGAAAGTAATTTATTATTACTTTGTAAATTACACGTCATTGTTTCGAGTATTTTAAGTGTTATTCCAAATATGTTATCGATAGTCGATAAAAAAACTAAAGCCCATCACTAAACTTCACTTTGTACTCAGTTTACGAATCATTTGCTCTCGAGTTGACCAATTGAAAAGCTCCTAATGACGAAACCATCCAATTAAGTCTAGTATAATTAAGCGACGCTCGTTTACAGAGGATATCTGAGATTTTTGACCCTTTAATTAAGCGCAGCTATTTCATTTCCCTCAGATATATAATTAGGTGCTAAGGTTTATAATTAACTAGAAGACCCAGCCATGCGTTGTCGTTTCTGTTTCGCATACAACGCTATTTAGAATTTCGTCGCATCCGTTACAATAATGAGATGTAGACTTTTTATGTCAGGAAAACCCATTATGGGTCATCACCGCCTTACAGGAACAAGCGGCGGGTATGTCGGACTCTCACCGACTAAAAACCTGACGGTGCTCCACCACGCTGCTGGTGGCGGAGACAGAGTACCGTTGTACACATTGCCCCCATCCCAGCCAGCAGTAATTCTGAACCCCAGAGTGCGCCACCTCTGGGTCGGGGCCTCTCTAAAAGTGGCCCCTACCTCCGCTAGACGATGGCATAGGGAGCACTAGATGCATCGAACGCGTCGGGGACCTTCTAAGGTAGGCATCCGATAAACCCCGTTCGGAACGCCCAGAAGGCCCTCGTTAGGGCGGCAAGCGATGGTCTCTAGCGAGTTGCCTGTGGCCCGCTCGCCTGCAGCGAATCGGATCCAAGGACTCGACTTCCCGAATTAACGGCCAGCCGCCTGCGTCAACTTACCTTAGTCGTATTTTACGACACCTCGGTAAGAAAAAAGGTATCTATTCTACACAACCGAATGCCACACGGCCGATTAACTTACCTTACCCGCCTTTGACGATTTAAATACAAATATACACCCAGATCCGAAGAGCCAACAAATTGCTTACAGAAAATATTGGCTCTCGGCGGGAATCAAATCCGCGACCCGGGCAGTTGAAGGCAGGGTCACTAGCCACTGTGCCAACAGGCCACTCTGATAATAATTGTAGCCTTGCTTTGAAATAAAAAAAATTCAAACATTTTTGTTATTTTACTGAAATGTTACAAATACTATGTCTGTGCCAAACGTACAATTTAAATAAAATATTATGTTTCAATTACTTTAAATATAAGTTATAAAATATCACTTGGATCGCTTGTTAAAGAACCTGTTCATAACACTCCGTTAGATTCCATCATACCTAACTGAGCGTTATGTAAGTGCCCAATCAAGAAACGAGATTTCCAAATCAACGGTCAAAGAAAAATAATTCGGAAAATTTAAATTTAATGGCGCTAAATAAAATTTAAGTGACGGATGAAACGGAGAATATACTCCTGGCAACAAGCTTACATAATATGTATGGACATCATCATTTATCATCCTGCCCTTATCCCACTCTAAGTGGGGTCGGCAACATGTTATAAACATGCTGTCACATGATTTGAATACATATTTTACGACGTTTTGACAACTTACCTTAGTCATAATTTACGACACCTCGGTAAGAAAGAAGTCGGATAAAATAATTTTGCTATAATCCGCGATAAAGTAAATAGAAAAAATTTATAAATATATATAATGCTAAATGTGAAGTGAAATGCCCGTTTTCGTACCTGATAAATGCGAAATTTGTAAGAACACATGTGGTTCACTACAAGTATAAGTAAGAATATAACATGCCACATTTATTATTTATATAGGCTTATATAATTGAAGCCGTATAGTATCCGGAGTAGAATAGACAACCCCTCATTTCTTACCGAGTTGTCGTAAAAGGCAACTAAGGTTAGGCGATTCGTCGTGTGATATTCGGCTGAGGAGAATAGACCATCCAGTTTCTTACCGAGGTGTAAAAGGCTAAGGTAAGTTGAGTTGGTATTTGTTTAAGTAGAATAGACCATCCCCTTTCTTACCGATGTGTCGTAAAATACGACCAAGGTAAGTCGACGTCAGGCATGCGGCTGGTCATAAAATATGTACCCAAATCATGTGACGACATATATATGTTTTGCCGACCCCACTTAGAATGGGATAAGGGCAGGAGGATGATGATAAGAACTTGTAATCGCGGATTATAGCAATATAATTTTATTATTACTGTCGTAAAAAGTATTCGTTATTTACTTTGACTACCCAACAAAGCTTTCCAGTGGTTTCCTCAATTCCTTTTCCCTTTATTAGCAAAAAATAAATCTGTAAGAGAATGAAATTAAAACTGAGTCAATGCGAATTTCGTCTTACAAATGGTGGAATTAATCAAGTAAATAATTTCAATTCCTCGTTCAAGATCTTGTGATTACCTTTTGCTCATTATTACCAAGTTCCGTTATTTGATCCATTTAACAATGAATATCTGGGTGACGGAGCCTTACTCAGTAATTTTTCAACAAAAAAAAATTTAGTTTGGGATCGAACCTATTCATATTTTCATTTCTCGAGGCCGCCCGTTCCGCGAATAAGCTACGTTGACTTGAAAGTTAATGGCGAAAATTCAATTTAATATAAATTTTAGTGTTCTTAATGCCAAAAAACAGGGATAAAACAATTTTTTTTACATAAAACCTATGTAGGTCGAATCTTCTCCTCCAAAACCCCCTACATGCTGAATTTCAGGAAAATCGTTGAAGCCGTTTACGAGATTCAGAAAATATATATACATATATACATACAAGATTAACTCATTTAAATATTAAAGATATTATTACAATTTATTTAAGAGAAACATCCTGTATCAAAGAAACCCTTCATCTGGAAACCTTAGATTTAATAAGTAAAAAGTAACGGCTGGTTTCAATCCCACTACTGGGCATAGGCCACCTCTCTCCGTTCCTGCAGAGACCTACTACGCTGCTCTAATGCGGATTGGTAGGTTGCATATATCCCCACATTTTTCTAGAGATACGCAGGTTTACTCAGGATGTTTTTCTTCACCGAAAAGCGTGTGATAAATTGCAATTATCTATTAGACACATAAGTTTTAACAGAAAAACTCATTGGTGTCTGCCCGGGTTCGAACCCGTGACCTCCTCGAAAGAGTCGTACGGTGTTAGCGCTGGGCTACCACAGCTCTCATGCCGTGGTAACCTATAATTATGACTACATTTCATTGCATAGTTTGTAGAGTATTTTATCCCAGTAAATAAAAATAAAATAAATATTTAATCAATATTAGAACAAATGTAGTAAAGAAGTCTTCAACCGAGATATATTTGCTCGACCGTCTGATGACATTTGCAAATTCACTGATTAGGCAAACTCCAATGAGTGGAAGGTTTAATCTTTTTTTACTTCATATTTATTTTTCGAGGATGAACCGTTTGCCAACTTTGTTTAATTGGCTACGTTTAAAGTAAAGTAAATATTCGTTACTTATAGCGGTATATATTAATTGTGATACATATTGGTACATATTAAGTGTGATTGGGAGATCCATACATTTTATAAAATGTCCTCTTTTTTTTATCTGTTTGAGTCTAAGAAATATGTGCGGATTTTAATTATAATTTTCACGAATCTGTGAAATTAAGCCGTGGTAGCCCAGCGGTATCACCGTGCGCCTCTTTCGAGGAGGTCTAGGGTTCAAACCCCGGGCAGGCACCAATGAGTTTTCTAGTAAAAACTTATGTGTCTAATTGATAATTGAAATTTATCACACGCTTTTCGGTGAAGGAAAACATCGTGAGGAAACCTGCATAGAGAATTCTGGGGATATGTGTAACCCAAAAATCAGCATTGGAGCAGCGTGGTAGGTCTTAGCTCCAATCCTTCTCTCCAAAAAAAAAAACGGAGAGAAGAGGTCTATGCCCAGCAGTGGGATAGTAACAGGCCGCTACTTACTTTACTTTTTTTTTCACGAATCAAGATCGTTTCACCTTTATCCCACTGAGTAGGATTGGCACATGTTATAAACATCTTAGTTGTTTGAACCCACTAATCTCAGGAACTACTGAACCGATTTGAAAAGTTCTTTAAGTATTACATAGTCCATATATCGAGGAATGCTGTAGGCTATATAACATTACGCTAAGATGAACAGGAGAGGAGAAGCAATAAAAAATATTCCGGAAACGGCAAAATGTAAAGCTTTCCTTGCATGCGCTAAGTAAACGGTTAAAGTTATCCAAAAATTATGTATTACAAATTCGTTCCCCTCAAAAATTTCTAAATAAAAATCCGCAATAGCATAGGTCTAGCTTTCAAGTTTAGCCCACTTTAACCATTTTTATGGTTATCAAAATACTATATTTAGGTTTTAATCTTTCGACGCGGGCGGAGCCGCTGGCGATTGCTAGTAATATGTAACCTGTGTTACACTTGAATAATTTTAATTATCTGTGAAACACAATAAGTGAGATTACAAACTATTAATTGAATATAGTAAAACATCAATGAAACTCCCAACAAGGAGCTTTTGTGTTAAAGCGTCCGGAAAATTATTTATGCCTTACTTCCGGTCACCGAGTCCGATACCCCTTGTTTCACGCTCATTGAGCAAGGATCAGGAAGTGCGTCCCAACGTTTTAATATTGCCGTGTAGTGGAGTATAAGCTATTTGGGTCCATATATCGTAAATGAAAGTTTTGTATAGTAAATAGCAAAGGGTGGATATTTTCAATGATAGTTTAAGCGTTTTAATGAAAGCTACTTTACTTCGGGCTATAAGTAATAAGTGCTAATTTGAAATCTCAGATTTTTTTATTACAAGTTGTATTAATTTTTTTTTTTATTAATTCTTTCCTTTCTTTTAATTTACGATGCGCGATTTAAATGCGCGGATAGTGAAAAAATTTTTGTTTTACAAAAGAGAGCCGCCATACGTGGCATTTATAATTTAAGACCGCATGATTCCCTGCGAGAGAAGTTTAAGGAAACAGGTATTTTTACATTTGCTTCGCAGTATATTTTAAGCAATTTAATTTATGTTCATAAAAATATAAAGAATTATAAAACGATAGGTGATGTGTACAATAGACAAAGCAGGAACCGACATAAGCTTGCGGTTCCTGCTTTGCGCCTTGCAAAAGTGCGTAACTCGTTTTGGTATAAGATTTTATAATAAAATTCCGCAATCAATTTCATCACTGCCATTACAGCAGTTTAAAAACACTGTTAAAAAGAGGCTGATACAGAAAGCCTACTATACTCTTGAAGATTTTTTAGAAGATAAGAATGTGTGGATATAGCTCTCTTTGAACCTGTACAAGACAGTAACGATATAATGTAAATAGTTTTAAGAATTATATTTTTAAAAGAGCAACCGCCGAGTTTCTTGCTGGCTCTTCTCGGTAGGAACAGCTTTCCGAACCAGCAGTAAAGTTGACGATTCAGAAGCACTTGTTTACAAGTTTATTTGAATAAAGAATATTTTGAATTTGAATTTGATGACAAAATTACTATACTTAAATTATATCTCTCAGTTGACGTAACTTAATTTGAAAGTTGTTTTTACATTTTATTAAAATACTATTTATTTTAATTTGTTCAATGTATAATTTTAATGTGAAGTGTGTATTTTGTTGGTGATATAAATTCAAATTCAAAATATTCTTTATTCAAATAAACTTGTAAACAAGTGCTTTTGAATCGTCAACTCTACTGCTGGAAAGCTGTTTCTACCGAGAAGAGCCAGCAAGAAACTCGGCAAAATAAATAAATAAATAAATATATATCTTGTAGTAAATCGCAATCGGAAATATTCAAGTCATGTTTCTCAGTTGATTTATAACGAAAATGCTTCGCAACTACGTAAGAAGTTATAATTAGGCGAAGGGTGGTTAAGTACGGGCCTCGAGGCATGCCTCTTTGCCCGGGCAGGTCTTCGTAGGAACAACTGTCTGGACTATGCTCAGTCCGTTATACCTTAGCCTAGGGGGTCTGGGGGTGGTAGCTCCCAGACAACTGTCTTGATCGGGGGTGTCTCGTGCGGTGGTGCCTTGGTCAGGTGGTATGGTTGTATGTTATGGTATGGTAACCATCGTCGTCCGCGTTGGGTCGCGGTGACGGTGATCGCAGGAGCCTGCGAGGCGAAGACCGTCCTTCGGGTGGTCGTGCGTGGAGTGGCGCCAATGCCAATTCTGTTATGATAAAGTGCTCAAGACATATTATTTATTTCTTTTTATAAATATATTTAGAAAAGAGAAAGAAAAAGTAAAAAAACACATGTATAAAGGCGGAGCTATCCCTAAAAGGGATATCTTCCAGTCAACCTTTGAGTAACAGAAGGAAAAGGACAAGAAGAGCGAGCTTTACCTAAATAGTACTGTTATTTTTGCCTACCCCGCACTTTCAACAATTATGCCGTATAAATCTGTATTCAACAGAAGAAAATTGAAGTTATGACAAAAAACTAGCTTTTACCCGCAACTTCGTTCGCGTGGACTGTTGTCGCGTGATAGGTTGATAATAGATGGCGCTTTTCAATGTCATCCCATTCCTGTAGAATTAACAGGATTTTTTTTATATTATACCGGTTTATAAGGAATAATTGTGCTAAATTTCATCGGTATTGGTTCAGCGCACTCACAAACTTTCGCATTTATAATATTAGTTTGATAGGATAGGATTTTGTTTGTCTCATTATATTCAGCATCTAACAAACGAGTATTTGATAAGATGTAATTTTTAAAAATTGACCTTTCATCTATACTAATATTATAAACAGGAAAAATGTGTATGTATGTTTTCACACAAAAACTACTGGACCGATTTCAAAAATTCTATCACCATTTGAAAGCTGCAACTTTACTAAGTAACATAGGCTATGCTATTACATTAAAAAATAGGAATCCGTAATAAAAATGTAATAAGGTGTAAAGAATTACTCATAAAATCTTTCATCGCATGCGCTGCGGAAACTATTTACGATATATTTAACAGAAATAAATCAATAGACTGATTTAGTAGACTTTCCACTGCTTTGAGTTCGTATGTACGCGGGCGAAACCGCGGGATATTACTAGTTATATAAGTGACTGCATTTCTATGTTTGTTCGTATAAATCACACGATATTTTATTATTCATCGCCAGGCGCCGTATTTCAATCAACTTTTACGAGCGATGCAATCATTCTGTCGATAAATCAATATTGCCTTGTATTATATGTACCTTATTAAAACTATGATTACTTGCTATCACCACTGACAATAGCGCACATTACGAAAGTTTCGTATGAGTAAAAATATATAATTTTTATTACGATAAATTATCTAATTTAATAATTTTTTTAATGTTAATAAATTTAATGTTTTAATAAATTTAATGTTAATTATTAAATCAATTAATAATTCAATTAATAATTAATAATTCAATTAATAATTAATAATTCAATTAATAATTAAAATTCAATTAATAATTAATAATTCAATTAATACTTAATAATTCAATTAATAATTAATAATTCAATTAATAATTAATAATTCAATTAATAATTGAATTAATATTAACAATAATTTATACAAGTAACTTCACAGAAATCTATAGGCGGCATATATTGTTACGCGATTTGAGAAGGTAGTAGGTTTACAACCGATCGCTTGCCCGACGTCAACTTACCCTAGTCGCCTTTTACGACACTTGGTAAGAAATGAGGGTGGTCTATTCCACTCAGCCGGATAACTTACTACGGGTCGACTTACGTGAGTCGCCTTTTACACCTCGGTAAGAAATGAGGGTGGTTTATTCCACTCAGCCGGATAACATACGGCGGGTTGACTTACCTTAGTCGTCTTTTAAGACACCTCGGTAAGAATTGAGGGTGGTCTATTCCACTCAGGCGGATAACATACGGCGGGTTGACTTACCTTAGTCGTCTTTTATGACACCTCGGTAAGAATTGAGGGTGGTCTATTATACTCAGCTGGATACCACACGTCGTACGAAATGTTTATATCTATGTAGGAAACATTTTCTCTTAACCTAAATGTAGCGAATAAGTGTACAAGCAAAAGCTTTTAAAATTTGATAGAGTGCTACGTCTTATAGTAGCTGAAAATTTTATAAGGTCGAAACAATTTACAGTTTTAAGAACATAAATTTTATAAAAGATAAATTTCGTATCGGTTGCTTAGTAACAAATCACCCTTTTACCATAAAACCGCAAAGTGAGGCGAAGGTTTTAACCTTTTCATAATTGTACCGTTAAAAGGCACGTTTTTCGCTTCCTCGGTCCCTATTCGTACTGTTAACGTACAAAATTACATCCTTACATCGGTGTTCCTCTTTTCAATTTTTATTTTTTCAATCCAAGTCTTTGTACTTGACTTCCTTTGTCTAGACTTTTTTTTGTTATACAGGAAAAAACCCCTTATGGGTACCGCCGCCCGACGGGGACAGGCGGCGGTTATGTCGGACTCGCACCGACTAAAACGACCTGTGTGCTCCACCAAGCTGCCGATGGCAAGGACGAAGTATCATTGTACATATTGCCCCCATCCCACCGACAGCTCTGATCCCAGAGAACAAACACCTCCGGGTAGGGGCCCCTCGAAAGAGAAGCTCCCCTCCGCTAACCGGTGCATCGGGAGCACCAGATGCATCGACCGCCTCGGGGACCTGTAAGCCAGCGTCCGATATACCCCGTTCAGAATACCCGAAGGTCCCCAGTTAGGGCGGCAGACGATGGGCTTGGGCGAGTCACTAACACCTGGACTCACCAGCAGCAGATTGGATCCAGAACAACAGTTCGTGGAACCGCTCCGCCGCCTCCCTTTGCTCTGCAGAAGGGGGCTTCTGCAGAGCAAAGGGAGGCCATCGCTGCCCACGATCGCTCCCTGCCCACCGTGATCACGGTCGACAGGGAGAGATCGCGCCCCAAGTAGGGGCCCCAACGCCTTGGTGGGCATTTCCGCCCCCACCGGGTAATTTTTTATAGAGGTTTTCTTCCTCGCAACCCGAAGGTCCCCGTTCCCATTGCTGGGCTTCCGGGTTTCGCCGACGGTGGCCGTAACCATGTCCAGTCAGACTTAGAGTAAGCCCAACTGGACCCCTCGCTAACTAGATTGGCCACCCCACAGTGGTCCGTTCGCCAAGACTAAGCTTGCCCAGGGTGCGCCACGAGGAGGCCGACCATTTTGGCACCCCACCTTTGTCTAGACTTGACTTGAGAAAAAGGGCGCGTGGAGATGACAAAATCGTAAAGCTTTACGATTTGATTTGATCTAAAAGTACAGAATACAGTCTATTTTAATAAAAGGATATTTTAAATTTGATGAGCATAAAATCACAGACAAAGCTAGTATCCAATTAATACAGTCTTAAATTGAATACACAACTGCTATAGTGAATTTATTAAAGCCATACCCAAGCCATCTTTATAGTCTGTAAATCTAACTTAGATTGTCTCGTCACACGACTTACAGCGTTTAACAAATGCCGCGACCTTTTAGTTAATACTGTAAAGCAGGGATTGCCAACTTTTGCTCCTTGCTCTTAGGATGTGGTTACAGGTCATTATTTTGTACATTTATTAAATATTATTTCTTAAATTCGTTTATTCTAAATCGAATATAAAAATCAATTTAAAATATGATTAATTCAAATAAATTTGTATACAAGTGCTTTTCAATCATTAACTCTACATCTTTCTGTAAGTGTAATATCTTTAATATTTAAATGAGTTAATCTTGTATATATATATTTCTGAATTTTGGAAACGGCTCAAACGATTTTCATGAAATTCATGTAGGGAATTTTTGGGGGAGAGAAATCGAGGTAGGTTTCATTAAAAAAATATTGTTGTATATCTGTTTTCGGGCATTGCAAAAACTGCTAAAATTGAAACAGTTTTAAAGCTAAGCTTTACAAACTAATTTGCTAAAATTCGTGATGTTGTAATAGCGAAATGGTAAACGGAAATGGTAAAAGAGTTGTTAGTAGAAACTTATTATAAAATAGTTGACCCGCCGTGTGGTATCCGGCTGAGTAGAATAGACCACTCTCATTTCCAAGGTGTCGTAAATGACGACTAAGATAAGTTGACGTCAGGCAGGCGACCAGTTGTAAAATAACAAGCCAAGCCATGCAAAAACATGTTTAAAACATGTGCCAACTTTATTTAGAGAGGGATAAGGGCAGGAGAATGATGAGTAACTTTGCCGTACTTTGTTCCATTATTATAGCATTATACCAATATTATAAGATTTACGCGATACTTTATAATATGCATTTTTTTAAATTGTTACTCACGCCTCTTGAGTTTTCAAATGTTTCCAACACCTGCTATAACATGATTACTTAGTGACAGAGTTCATAAACCTTGAACGACATCCAATACAAGGTTTGCCTTTGTTAATCTTTGTTCAAATAACTATTCAACTAATTTTATATATGAATATTAAACGTATTTATAAAGTATAAAGAAAGCCTTGTATTATATACTAAAATCCTAATAATATTATAAATGCGAAAGTTTGTGAGTATGGATGTATTTTATTTACTCTTTTATCCTAAATCCGTTGAACCAATATTGATCAAATTAGGCACAATTATTCCTTATACACCGGGTTAATATATAGACTAAGAAATCCTGTTTATTCAACAGGAATAGGATAGCTTTGAAAAGCGCCATCTATTATCCACCAATCTCACGACAACAGTCCCTGCGAACGAAGATGTGTAAAAGGTTTATTTTTATTATAACTTCAAATTTATTTTTAATATGCAATTTATCACACGCTTTTTGGTGTAGGAAAACATCACAAACCTGTTTATCTCTAAAGAATTCTGGAGATATGTGTAAACTACCAATCCGCATTAGAGCAGCGTTGTGGGTCCCTCCTTTTCAAAGAAAAGGCCTTTGTCTAACAGTGGTATTAGAACAGGCCGTTTCTTTTACGAATAGATAGACAGAAGCTGATAAATTCTAATGCTTCATTAATAGAATTCAAATATATTAAGAGATACGAGAGATCACAAAAAGTTTGTGATACCTGTGTCGCGACTCAGCAGAGTTAGCATCTCATTCAATGATCTCGGTATTCGCTTCTTCAATAAAATTCTGCAATCCATACTTGACCAGTCTACAGAAAGGTTTAAATTAAGTGTAAGAGATATGGTTATACGTAAAGTATAGTATAAAATTGATGATTATTTGGATGTTAAACATGTCTGTATTTGAAAATCCTTTCAGCTTCATACAAGACGGTTTAATAATGTAAAATTGAAAATGTTTAAAAGATTGACCGCCCAGTTTCTTTCTGGTTATTCTCGGTAAGAGAATAAGAGCAACATTCACCACTTGTAGCTTCATTAATCATATTGATTCTTGACGATTCAAAAGTCTTTGAAAGGGCTTATTTGAATAAAGATTATTTTGATTTGAAGCTCCAAGTCATAGATCCCTTAAGAATATTAACGACTCAGGTATCGTTAATGTCTTCATTACGTCATATTTTAAGACTATTCAACTTTATGGACTATTACTTTCATGCCTCTATATAACGGTCCTGTCGTTTTCACAAATCCCATACTCTTTAGGTCGGTTTAATTAAATATTGCTACTGTGAAGCTTGTACCTTTACTTGTACATAACCTCAAGCTACCGTTGTTTTTTTTAAAATCCCCCATAGAAATAAAAATAATAATTGATACTAACACTAAAATTATAACTGTAACGTCTGGGCTCAAACGTGTATGAAATTCTGGTAGTCTTTAGCCGTGAGGTCATATCCTTGCACGATATACAACAGGAGGATAAGAGAATAATGACGAACCACTGTGTCATAAACGTCTTAAGTATTGAATAAATAAAAATATTTTCCATCCATTCAAATAAAAATATTTTTCGTCCATAACACACTCAAAGATGCGTAGGATGGAAAATCTAAATATTTCTTTACTTATTCAAAGGTATTTTTGAATACATATTATTTTCCTCGCCGTGACATGCGAGATGAATGGTACATTACTTACGGACCATTTCACTCAGATATGATTACTTTCTTTATAAAACGAAAAAAGCGGTCAAATCACATATATAAGAAGCATAATACCTCATAACATAACTCATCATGTGTCGTTCCTTCTCCCATTTTTAATCGGTTCGCCTGTTCGCCAGGGCTTGCGATTTTGGGTCGTCTTTGGATCTATAGCCTCCCTATTTAGGTCATCGTAGGTCGAGAAGGGTTGGAGCTAAAACTTACCACGACGCTCCATACGGACTGGCAGGTTCCATGTCATCATCCTCCTGACTAAGGTATGTTGACGTCTGGTAAGCGGCAGGTCGTAAAATACCTATCCAAAGCATGTGATATGTTTAAACATGTCATGATTGGAGTTGTTTGATGTTTAGGAGATGGATTCTTTACATAGATCTTTTACATAGATTTTCTATAGTCGCGGATTGTAGTAAAATAAATGTAATCTTTTGTACATAAGTTGTTACAAAAAATTAATAGGTGCATGTCTGGGACTAGAACCCGTAACCCCTGTCAACAAATAAGCGGTCCGTGGAGCTGTAAAATCTGATTGATTCCAACTAAATTACGTGTTAACACAATCTCAGAATCAGCAGTACATTAATCATATTGAAATGAAAGTTATTTTTGACTGATGTAGCAATCGCTAATGGAAGTTCGATGAAGTTTGCGCACAAACACCGCAATAAACATATCTCCGTAATGGAAACATAAATATTTTTAACTCTCTAATTTGAACTAAATTTATAAAATACTCAAATACTCTTTTTCTCACGGAAAACACACTTTTTTAGTTGTTAAAAACATATTTGTCCAAGAAAGACAAAAATCGACACTAGTCATGACCTAAGCGATAGAGAATCTAATAAACTATCGAGTCACCGTTCAGAACAGGTCAGATGCTTATAATCTCCGTTATTGAAACAACTATAATTGAATTATTGAAATGTTTAATCTAAGATTAGTGCATTTTCATTTACAGCAAAAATGTACAAGTTAAATCTATCTTAAATTACTTGCACGCTAGGACTATACAAATCATGCCCACGTGGAATGGTCCCAACAATGCTGGCAGCGTTTCCGCGCTGAATCGCTAAGCTGATTCTTTGTGCGAAAAAGGAGCCAGCCCTCTTGTCGCCTGATCAATCAACCGAGGTGATAACTATAATTTAGTTAGAATATCTTATTTACTTCCGTTAAACAACTTAAGCAACAAATCAAATGAACATAATATTTTTCGATAGATTTTTCGAATCATGATGGAACCGCAAACGCCTAATTTTATAAATTATATATCATCCTGCCCTTATACCACTCTAAGTGGGGTCGGCACAACATGTTATAAACATACTGCCACATGATTTGGCTGCGTTTTTACGACCGGCCGCCTGCCTGACGTTAACTTACCTCAGTCGTATTTTACGACACCTCGGTAAGCAAGAGGGTGGTCTATTCTACTAAAACGGATACCACACGGTGGGTCAACTTACCTTAGTCGCCTTTTACGACACCTCGGTAAGAAAAGAGGGTGGTACTATTTATTCTATTCAGCCGGATACCACACGGCGTAATTTTATAAATTATTTATTCAAATAAACTTTTGCAAGCACATGAGTCGCCAAGGATCAATCAAATTTAATAAAGCTACCTGAAGCTAATGAAGCTGAAGATTTTAGTTGTAGTTGCATTAATCATATTCACCATTGGCGAATCAAAGTGCAAAAATGCTTATTTGAATAAAGGTTATTCTGATTTGATACCACTGGTTCGGAATGTTGAACCGAAAAGAACCAACAAGAAACTCGGCGGTAAATGTTTTGAATATTTATTTATAAACATATTTATATATCAGTTTACGTAATTGAACTGCAGTCTTGTATGAAGTCTTGTACACATTTCAAATTGCAGGTGAACAACGTTTATGATTTCGTGATGATACATAATCAGTTTAGAAGCAAACTTCAATCCAATTTATTATTATTATTGGATATTGATGGGATATTGCAGTTGAAGTAATATTGGAGTTTGCAATAGAATTTTTAAATACTAGTATAATGCAATTTACAAAGTATAAAACTGACATAAGCTTGTGATTCCTACTTTGCGCAATACAAAAGTAAATCATTCGTAAATATACCATTGTATAATTATCATTGCCATTACAGCAGTTTGTAATAACTATCAAAAGACGGCTGATACAGAGAGCCTGCTTTGAACCTATGGGTGATGATAAGAGTAATAAAATTTCCAAATTGTAGTTTTTCTTCCATTTTCCACAAGATTACATTAAGCAGGCAATTTCAAAATATGAAGTAAATAAATAAATAAATAAATAAATAAATAAAATTTGTTTATTTCTTTTACTTAATTCTAAAAGTTACATTATATCTGCCGGGGACCACCTTTTAAGTAATGGATATTACTTGTGCTAGGGATCCCCGCCCTTCCACATGCATCACAAAAAGTTGTAGAACAACAGCATATGAACATTACTAGAGTAAACCATTTTTTTTTTCTTTACTAAATTTTGTGTGTGTGTGTGTGTGTGTGTTTGTTTATGGGTGTGTGTGAGTATGTGTAAGTGTATGAATCTGAGTGTTATGTATGGACGTGCATGGATTTTAGGAAACGCAAATCTTTATTTTATTATCTCCAAAAGACATTCTGTCTCATCGTAATGTAGTGACTTTAACCACTCACTTAATATTTTTCTACAGTCATAAGTATTTCTATTATAGAAATTTAGTTTTCTGTTAATTTTCTTGTAAATATAAATGGATTGTCTACCAAATTGCTTTATTGCGAAATTAGATTTAGGGCATTCTATATTAGTAAATGGCATCCTTAGGACAATTCTTCTATTATTAAGCCAATTATTTTGATCATATCCTATAGTTTTGTGTACCCTTATTATCGAAAGTAGAATATATAATTTTCTAACAGAAAGAAGATTAGCAAACTTGTATAGTTCTAACGTGGGATATCGATAGGATTTAAAATACATGACTTTTAAAAGGGATCTCTGAGCTCTCTCTACTTCCAAGAATCTGGTTTTAGAGGTCCCCCCCCAAACTGGAATACAGTAGACTAAAACAGATTCAACTAACGCGGTGTATACTTTATTGATTAACTCCTTTGTGGCAACATGACGAAGGTTCTTGAAAATCCATATAAGTTTTCGCATTCTAGTCGAGACCAAACTTACATGACCATACCAAGACAGATTCTGATCAACTATAACACCAAGGTATTTAGTTTTATCTATTTTAGTAAGATAGGGACACTTACAGGAGGTTGAGATTGGATTGTCACAGTTATGAATCCTTAACCTAAAGCTATCATCTGGTTGCGTTGAGTTACGGATGGAAAAGCATATATAATTAGTCTTGTCTATATTTAATGTTAACAGATTAGTATTTAGCCATTCCGCGACTCGCATCATACCGGAAGTTGCATATCTGTACACATCTTCCCACGAATTCCCTGTAAATGTTATTGCCGTATCATCTGCATAACAAACTAAATTTCCCGCCTGAATATTGAGGTTGCAAAGATCGTTAATATATACAGTAAATAGAGTAGGCCCTAGAAGTTAAAATGATATGAAGTTATTGTCTTGAATTTCAAGTATATTTATCATTTATATAATCATAATTATCATTCTTTCGCCCTTATTCCGCTGTAAGTGGGTTTGGCACAACAAGATTTAGGCATATTTTTCATCGTTTTGACAAGTTGTTTTGCGACCGGCCGCCTGACGTCAACTTGCCTAAGTCGTCTCTAACATACCTTAGTAAAAAATGAGGGTAGTCTATTCTACTCAGCCGGATATCACACAGCGGGTCAACCTCGTCGCCTTTACCGCACCTTGGTAAGGATTGAATGTGGTCCTTTCTACTTAGCCGGATACTACATGGCAGCATTTATATAATCTTTAATATATCAAAAACTAGCTGTGCCAGCAGCTTCACCCGCGTGGCAATCAGTGTCTCACAATTTTTTCTGACATGCAATTTAGAACATAAAGTACTTATCGTTATCTTCTTCCTACCCTTATCCCACTCTAAGTGGGGTAGTCACAACATGTTATAAACATTTTGCCTCATGATTTGGCTACATATTTTACGACCGGCCGCCTGCCTGACGTCAACTTACCTTAGTCGTATTTTACGACTCCTCGGTAAGAAAGTGTGTGCTCTATTCTACTTAATCGGATACCACACGATGGGTCAACTTCCCTTAGTCGCCTTTTACGACACCTTGGTAAGAAATGAGGGTGGTCTATTCTACTCAGCCGGACACCACACGGCGGGTTGACTTACCTTAGTTGCCTTATACGACACCTGAGTAAACAATGAGGGTGGTACTATTCTATTCCGCCGGATTCCACATAAAGTACTTATCGTTATATGAAAAAAAATCGTAATTACAAAAGATTTTTGAATTACTTTCGCCGTTCACTTAGCACACGCAAGGAAAGCTTTAAATTTTTTCCGTTTGCGTAATATTTTTTTATTACTGCTCCTATCTTATTCATCTTAACGTGATGTTATATAGTCTAAAACTTTCTTCGATAAATAGATTATCTTACACTCAAAGAATTTTCAAATCGGTCCAGTAGTTTCTGAGATTAGCGCGTTCAAACAAACAAACTTCTGTTTTATACGTTTTTATTTGTTAGTATAGATATGATGTACCCGTTTTAATTCTACGCATATATTTTAAACGTAACGCCGTGTGGTATCCGGCTGAATAGAATAGTACCACCCTCATTTCTTACCGAGGTGTCGTAAAAGGCGACTAAGGTAAGTCGACCCGCCGTATGGTATCCGGCTGAGTAGAATAGACCACCCTCATTTCTTACCGAGGTGTCGTAAAAGGCGACTAAGGTAAGTCGACCCGCCGTATGGTATCCGGTTGAGTAAAATAGACCACCCTCTTTCTTACCGAGGAGTCGTAAAATACGACTAAGGTATGTTGACGTCAGGCAGGTCGTAAAATACGTAGCCAAATCATATGACAATATGTTTGTAACATATTGTGCCGACCCCACTTAGAGTGGGATAAGGGCAGGAGGATGATGAGGATAATGATATTTTAAACGTAAAAAATATATTCATCAAGGTATTATTCCGTTCCCCAAATCGTTATTTCCGTTGAGCACCAATCTTGTTATATTTATGCTCCGTGAATCATTATTGAACTCGTTTTAGAAATTAAATACATCTTAGACAATAGAGTAAGGCTTGCGGCAATTAATGGCTCTTTGTTTGTCCCCTCGGTGCCAATCTCCCAATTCCCCTCCCAATAACTGATTTAAGAGCATTGTTAATTGCCAAATTTGTGTTAAACGAAAGTCCCTATCAGAATTTTTAAGAGGTTCTCTAAGTCTGGGAATTAGAAAATTAAAAACTTTATACATATTTTTATTAAAATTTGATACATAAAAGATTTTAAACTTTCGCGATTCATACTAATTAAAATATAAACAACCGCGTCACATCGCGATAATCCCGTTACCTTTGTATAAGGTTCTACGTTTCGGCAGAGTTGCATCCACCGTGGTCACGAACTGACTGGAGCGCCGCGGCGTCTTCGTTCCCGAGTACTACAGTCATTATTTTCTTCATTTACCCTCACTTGAACCGCACAATATACACACCACACTGATATATTATATCAGTGTGGTGTGCAAGAGACCTTATGTGGATTGTGCGGTCATATAAATCTTTAATATTTAAATGACTTTATATATTTTTTACTGAACCTCGGACGGCTTCGACGATTTTCATGAAATTCAGTATGTAGAAAGTTGGGGGGTGGGGATTGAGGTTTCATTTTTTAGGACATCGGTTTCATTTTAAAAAAATGTCTTTTTATCTCTGTTTTCGGGCACCGAAAAAATGCTAAAATGTAGAATGGAATGTATATGATATTTGAAGCTGTTAAATATAAATTTGTCATAACTCATCGGATAACGGGCGGACTACAGAAGCGAAAATACCTGCCCAATTATTTTTTAATTTTTTTTTTTATTTTAAAGTGTAAGTGCTATGTCACCTTTCTTACTTATGTTTATTTAATAATTTAACAGCTTTTTTTGTGTAAGAATAAAGAGTATACATAATAAATGAGTAAAGTATTTAGTTCAATCTGTATATATATCCTCCTGCCCTTATCCCACTCTAAGTGGGGTCGGCACAACATGATGTAAACATTTTGTAACGTTTTTACGACCGGCCGCCTGCCTGATGTCAACTTACCCTAGTCGTATTTTACGATACCTCGGTAAGAAGGAGGGTGGTCTATTCTACTAAACCGGATACCACACGGTGGGTCAACTTACCTTAGTCGCCTTTTACGACACCTCGGTAAGACATGAGGGTGGTCTATTCTACTGAGCCGGATACCACACGGCGGTATTTAGTTCAATCTGCATAATCTGTATTAGTATCAATCTGCCAAATTATATTTTCAAATTGGGCTCTACATATGTAGAGGTGCTACGAGAATCGCTACGTAGCTACGGAAATAATGACGAAAATATCAACTTTTTGGCTTGTAGAGGTCAAAAAACCCCTGAGTATTTTAGTAGAATTTTACATTAAGTAATATTGAATTTTAATAAAAGCGTTCTAATTTTTTACGACCCAGCGGTGCGACCGTGTGAATCTCTAGAGACGATCACGGGTTCGAACCCGGGCAGACACCAATGAGTTTTTCTCTTAAAACTTATGTGTCTAATTGATAATTGCAATTTATCACACGCTTTTCGGTGAAGGAAAACATCGTGAGGAAACCTGCATATCTCTAGAGAATTCTGGAGGTATGTGTAACCTACCAATCCGCATTGGAGTAGCGTGGTAGGTCTTAGCTCCAATCCTTCTCTCCCAAAACGGAGAGAAGAGGCCTATTCTCAGCAGTGGGATAGTAACAGGCCGTCACTTACCTTTTTTTTTTTACATTTTTGTTCGTACCTACACCCATATAAGTTTAATGAAACAACAAAGTAGATTGAAGTATTTACAAATCACATAAGTGAAAATAGCATTTCTTTATAAACACAAAAAAATATTTTAGTAATAGAAAAAACTTGTTTCTTGGGGCGTTATTTTTTATTATTCTTATATATTTTACATTACAAAATAAAATTTTATTGTCACTAGTAATAATAGACTTTATGTTAGACTTTCATATTTTTATCAGCCAAACTACAATATGCTAATATTTAATCCCTTAGATGTATCCAAAGCTTCGTTCAATCAACTTAAGCGTTAAAATTCTCTAAATTATGTATTTTATATTTTTTGTTTCCCAATGAAAAACGAGGATTATTTATCCTGTTGTTCAGCCAGATAAATAAGGTTCAATTGTAACCGAGCTTCAACAATATTGGTCCAGCGGATTAAATGTGATAGAATTTTTTCTTACAAGTAAAACTTATATAGGATTAAAATTTATATTTTTCCTTCTAATATTTAAATGAGTTAATCTTGTATATATATATATATATATATATATATATATATATATATATAACACCTTTTCGGTAGCAATTTCCTAAATCAGAGGTAATTTTTAATATTACTTGATGAATTTTTTTTTCAAGTTTGTCGGGAAAGTGTTTTGTTAATCTACAGTGGCCTTACGTTTGATGTCATTTTTATTTTCGTTCATTAGCAAAATTGAGGCTTTCATCCACACCCATAGACAAAATACATAAAGCGCCTAATTACATCCTGGATGACGCACAATAAACCTGTCTTTTGAATGACGTAAACGCTAATTATTCATCGAGACATGAAATCCGCCATTTTGTTTCATATCATGCGTTATAAGCTTTGAATACCCACAATGTAATTTTCAGCTGAGTAGGATAGACAAACCACATTTTTTACCGAGGTGTGAAAGGCGACTAAGATAAGTTGACACACCGTGTGGTATCCGGTTGAGTAGAATAGACCAACCTCTTGCTTACCAAGGTGTCTTTAAAGGCGACTAAGGTAAGTTGACCCACTGTGTGGTATCCGGTGAGTAGAAAAGACCAGCCTCTTTCTGACCAAGGTGTCGTAAAATACGACTGAGGTAAGTTGACGTCAGGCAGGCGGCGGTAAAATACGAAGCCAAATCATGTGACAACATATTTATAACATGTTGTGGGATAAGAGTGGGAGGATAATGATGATCACACGTTCATCATCATCTTCCTGCCCTTATCCCACTCTAAGTGGGGTCGGCACAACATGTTATAAACATGCTGTAACATGATTTGGCTGCGTTTTACGACCGGCCGCCTGCCTGACGTCAACTTACCTCTGTCGTATTTCACGACACCTCGGTAAGAAAGAGGGTGGTCTATTCTACTAAACCGGATACCACACGGTGGGTCATCTTACCTTAGTCGCCTTTTACGACACCTCGGTAAGAAATGAGGTTGGTCTATTCTACTCAGCCGGATACCACACGGCGGGTCGACTTACCTTAGTCGCCTTTTACGACACCTCGGTAAGAAAAGAGGGTGGTACTATTCTACTCAGTCGGATACCACACGGCTAAATGATGATCACACGTTATAAGGTGTAATTCCGAGCATATAACCTCTCTCCATTGTTAGAGAGAGAGGTTTGAAGCTAAGACCTACCACGCTGCTCTAATGCGGATCGTTAGGTTACATATATCCCCGAATTCTCTAGAGATCTGCAGGTTTCCTCACGATGTTTTTCTTCACCGAAAAACGTATGATAAATTGCAAATATCAATTAATCACAAAAATTTTAACAGAAAAATCATTTGTGCCTACCCGGGGTTTGAACGCGTGACAAATTCAAATTCAAATTCAAAATATTCCATATTCAAATAAACTTGTAAACAAGTGCTTTTGAATCGTCAACTCTACTGCTGGTTCGGAAAGCTGTTCCTACCGAGGAGAGCCAGCAAGAAACTCGGAGGTTGCTCTTTTTAAAAAACACAATTCTTAATGCTAGTTTACATTTAATGTTTCTATCTTGTACAGGGTTGAACAATATTTATATCCACGCATTTTATCGTCTAAATAATCCTCAACAGTATAGTAGGCTTTCTGTATCAGCCTCTCCTTAATAGTGTTTTTAAACTGCTGTAATGGCAAAGTTAAAATTGATTGTGGAATTTTATTATAGAATCTTATACCCTCGAAACATTCACACGGTCTAACCACTTGGCTACAGCTCCACATTACACAATAAGTCGGGCGATAAATAACAAAAAATGTTCAAAAGCTTGTGTAAATTACAAGTCGTCTAAATATGTCCGAAGGTTCAGCCTCCCTCAAGGGTAAAGAGAGAAAATCCCAAAGTAGGACAGCTGTCAATTGAGAAACTGTATTTCAACCGTAAATACTAATCTCAAAGAACCCAAATCATATTAGTATTTGGCTTGTTGCATCTTTACATTGAAAATCTAATCTTTTCCGGTTCCTTTACACTGTCTAACATCGACAAGTGTATCAATTCTTCTACCCTTATCCCACTCTAAGTGGGGAATTGGCTACGTATTTCTCGACCAGACGCCTGCCTCAAAACTTAACTGGTTAACTTAACTTATTCGTTTTTTATGACACCTCAGTAAGAAATGAGGATGGTTTTTCTACTCAGCCGGACACCACACGATGGGTCGACTTACCTTAGTCGCTTTTTACGACACCTCGGTAAGGAATGAGGGTGGTCTATTCTACTGAGCCGTATACCACACGGCAGCATCAACAAGTGTATCAATTATCTATAAAAACTTCCGCGCTTCATATTTATAACTGGAATAAAAACGTTATGATAAAACCTGCAAGTTCTTCTCTACAATAAATTCAAATCATTCTTCAATCAAGTTAAATTTCAAAAGCGCGCTGAATCGTCAAATCACAATGAAGTTACAATTGATTCGAAAAGGTGATTTTACCGAGAAGAACCAGCAATAAATGCACCGATCACTTTTTTTAAAATAATATAGAACTGTTTGACAACTGAAACATTACAATATAACGTAATGCGCTGCAACTTCGGTTCAAGCGTTATTATTATATTCATAGTCTTTAATAGTATAAACTTTATGAATAAGCGTCTTTTTAATTGCTTTTTAAAACTCGTGTAAAGGCAAGTTCAAAACAGATTGTAGAATTTTATCATTAAAACTTATACTGCAGCACGTAAACGAATGATAATTTCTGGAATAAGGCTTTATTTAAAATTAATATAAAATCAATAAATTTGTTAGATTACATTTTAACCAATAAATTGGAATAAAAGAAATTTGACTCAATCACATATGAACATACGAATATCAATACGAATTAGCGAGTGAAATCACAAAGGAAAGTAAACAATTATAAATCTAGAAAGTATTTAAAAAAATAAGTAAGCTTTGAGCTTAACTTACATTTTTCAGTCTCAAAGGAACGCTTTATAATATTTACTTTTTCTTTGCACACAAAGAGAATATATATTTAAGTTTCTTTTTTAATGTTTTAAGATTTTTTTATTCCACCATATGTTATACGGGTCTGTAGAATAGAGCACCATCATTTTTACCGAGGTCTCGTAAAAGGCGACTACGGTAAGTTGGCTCGACGTGTTGTATCCGAATAAGCAGAACATTAGATAAAACATTAGATAGAATAGATCATAAGTTAACGTTACGCAGGTGGCCGGTCGTAAAATACCTAGCCAAATCATGTGACAACATGTTTAAAACATGCTATACCGATCCCACTTAAAGTGGGATAATGGGAGGAGAAACTAAGTAAAATAATCTGCATAAGACTAGGTCCAATTCTAAAAATTATTTGCCTTAAATTATGTGCCTTATCAAATAGGAACCAAGAATCTGGTTTTTTATATAAACAGTTTTTCGCTTATTTCGTCCAAAAGAACATCGCTCAGAAGTTCGCTACTTTAGGGACAACATATAATACAATAGAACAAGTTTTCAATTTCATCTCCAACCAAGTTGGATAGCTGTCGACTTGACAAAATTTCCGGTTAAACTGCCTTGTCATTTCGTAAGTTTATTCTTTGAGATAGGCAGTTTCCCAATCATAGACCTTCGCAAACTTTTACCATGCGGTTAAGTAAAATAAAGTAACGGCCTATTTCTATCCCACTGCTGGGCATAGGCCTTCTCTGCCCGTTTTTGAAGAGCATATTTGGAGTTAAGACCTACGACACTGCTTCAATGCAGATTGGGTAGGTTACACATATTCCTATATATGTATGTCCCATACCCCTGTATGATGATGATGATGATGATGACCCCTGAATGATGCAATTGCCAGCGGCTCCGCCTGCATGGAAAGATTTAAACCGTAATATTGTATTTTAATAACTATAAAAATGGTTAAAGTGGGTTAATTAAAAGCTAGACATATGCTGTCGTTGATTTTTATTTAGAACTTTTAGATGGAAACAATTTTGTAATACATGATATTTGAATAACTTTGACCGTTTATTTAGCGCACGCAAGGAAAGCTTTAAATTTTACCGTTTTCGTAACATTTTTTATTGCTGCTCCTCTCCTATTCATCTTAGCGTGATGTTATATAACCTATATACTTCCCGTATAAATGGACTATCTTATACTCAAAGAATGTTTCAAATCGGTCTAGTAGTTCCTGGGATTAGCGCATCAAACAAACTCTTCAGCTTTATATACTAAAGATAAAGTTTTTTCTCACGACGTTTTCCTTCACTGAAAAGCTGATTGCAATTATCAATTAGACACATAAGTTTTATCAAATAAACATTTTTAGCACTTGTCCGAGGTTTGATAAACTCTCCTTCCCGTACACTTTCGTTCTGTCTATCCTTAGGGAATCCTGATAATTACGGCATACTAATCCTCTTGTTCAAGATGACCCACTTCTGAACTTGTATGAGGCTTTGGTTATCGAAGTTCAATATTGAACTTCCTGACTAAAACTAAACTTGTAAATGTTGTGGTTAACTCCATTATATGCAACGGTTTAATATAAATATATACAGCTAAAGTAAATCTATATTAACGCTATACAAGATTTATAGCCGATTCGGAGGACATGTAACCCCAGGATAGTCACGGGTTCAAACCCGGAGTAGGTACCAATGAGTTTTTCTATTACGACTTACGTGTCTAATAATTTACGGTAAGGAAACCCACCATATTTCATTTCATAGAGAAATTATGGAATATGTGTAACCTGCCAATCCGTACTTTCAATGGTGGGGGAAACGTGCTGTATTTCAAAAGCATATTTGAGTTTTTAATTCCACCCCGTAACAGTAACATCATTAGGAAATAAACTCAAAAAAAAATATCTCAGCTCTTTATAACATCATCCTACTGCCCTTATTTCACTCTAAGTGGGGTCGGCACAAAATGCTATAAATATTTTGTCACATGATTTGGCTACGGCCAACTGCCTGACGTCAACTTACTTTAATCGAATTTTACGATACCTCGGTAAGAAAGGGGGTCTATTTTACTCAACCGGATACCACACGGCGGGTCAACTTACCTTAGTCACCTTTAACGACACATCTGTGCAATGACTCCCGGAAGAATTACACTATCTTTTAGTAAAAACCGTACAAAAATTCGTTGATTCGATTTTGGGATAATCAATTAGATACAGACAGACAGCTCTTTATTTTACTTTATAATAAGTATAGATATAGGGTATAACAGCTCAGGGAAACAGCCTCAAGACCTGGAGCTGCGACGGAAATGGCCGGAAAAATCTGGAAAACGGCGGAAGTATGAATCTGTCATCGAGAGTTATATATTTGTGCCGTTTGCAGTTGAGACCCTAGGCACAAGGAGTCAAAATGCAAAAAAAAATATCCATTTTAATACCACGGTGAATTGGTTAGCCATTCAACGCGGAAACGCTGCCAGCATTCTTGTTACCATTCCACGTGGACAGGATTAATTAGTAATTACCTACACACTAGTGTGAAAGTTACATAAAAAAAAAGTAATGAGAATATTATTTTGCTATAATCCACGATAAAAGAAAATATGTCTAATGCTAAATGTAGAGTGTGACGCCGTGTGGTATCCGGCTGAATAGAATAGTACCACCCTCTTTTCTTACCGAGGTGTCGTAAAAGGCGACTAAGGTAAGTCGACCCGCTGTGTGGTATCCGGCTGAGTAGAATAGACCAACCTCATTCCTTACCGAGGTGTCGTAAAAGGCGACTAAGGTAAGTTGACCCACCGTGTGGTATCCGGCTGAGTAGAATAGACCAACCTCATTCCTTACCGAGGTGTCGTAAAAGGCGACTAAGGTAAGTTGACCCACCGTGTGGTATCCGGTTTAGTAGAATAGACCACCCTCTTTTTTACCGAGGTGTCGTAAAATACGACTATGGTAAGTTGATGTCAGACAGGCGGCCGGTCGTAAAAACGCAGCCAAATCATGTGACAGCATGTTTATAACATGTTGTGCCGACCCCACTTAGTGTGGGATAAGGGCAGGAGGACGATGCTAAATGTAGAGTGTACTGTACTGTATGATGTACTGTAAAACTTACGATTTTGTCGTGGAGTCGTGTCTTTACGATTTTGTCGTGGAGTCTATCTCTTGACAATGCTTCGGTTACGGGGCGAAACAATTGTTGAGATTGTGGTGGTGAATGTGTGCAGTGCTTGTGTATTGTTGTGCCATCAGTGTCGGGTAGTGCATGACTTCTTACAAATTCTGCATGTAACAGGTATGAGAACGAATAGTACACTCTACATTTAGCATTACACATATTTTCTTTTATCGCGGATTATAGTAAAATAATACTCTCATTACTTTTGTATTATGGACCTCCGCAAAGTAACGCCTAATTCTATAAATTAATTTAAAATAGATATAACTCGTACATTTTTACTGTAAATAAAAAAAGCTCGTGCTTTTATAATATTTGTTATATACAGTTATGCCAATTATAATTCGAGGATTTGGAAATTAACTTGTACCCTTAATATAAATAAATAAATAAATATGTGGGACACTTACACACACGGTCGTCTGTCCCCAAAGTAAGTAACTTAATACTTGTGTTATGGTAGACAGACAACTGGTGAATATATATACTTATATATTTTTAAATACATACTTAAATACAAATATACACCCAGGCTCAAAGACCAACAAATTCATTTATTGAAAATGTTGGCCCTCGGCGGGAATCGAACCCGCGACCCGTGGTGCCGAAGGCAGGGTCACTACCCACTGCGCCAACGAGCCATAAAAAACCCCAGATATAGGTTTATTTACGCCTAACTCTTATAAGTTCTTTCTTTGCGGTAAGGTACGCTTTCGTTACGCTAAATAAAGACTTTTATTTCGTTTAGAGCCGAGACAATTAGAAAGTGTCTATTTGTCTAGACTTTCGTGATAGGTTTTACAAATGTCTAGACACGGCCTGGCCTTCATATTATATCTAAACGTTTCGAGGACTTTTCACGCCATAAACACAAACGATAATAAACGTTATTAATTGCGTAACGATATTTTCATTTGAAAATATTAATACAGAGTGACGGGTGTATTTATCTGAAATTATTTAATCACACCTAGGTCTTTATAGAACTTCGAAGAATATTTGAATGCTTCTGTAAACTTTTCCATAGCCAAATCAATTATGAATTTGGTTTCTTTGCTTGTATACCGAGAAATTATCTTATTATAAAAAAGTCTCCAAAAGCTGTCTGTCTGTATGTGCGGTTTTTTTATGTTTATTAAAAAGTAGTTAAATTCTTCCGAAAGATTTAGGTTAATAGTGTTTTACGGTTTTATGAAAATTGTGTTGAAGGGATCGCGTAGTTGTAAAAAAAACTTTTCTGGGAGATTAAATCGCGTGCGACCTGTAAACCAACAGAAATACCTTAAAGTAATGTAATAGATAATTGTAGATCTATTAAAATACTACAAAAAAGGTCCGAGATAGCAAGTCTCTATCTTTTATGGCTAACTCACAATAACTATATGCCATATAACATTACGCAAAGATGAATAAGAGAGGAGCAGCAATAAAAAATAGTACGAAAACGGTAAAATTCAAAGATTTCCTTGCGTGCGTTGAGTAAACGGTAATAGTTATTCAAAAATCATGTATTACAAAATTGTTCCTCTCTATCTGTTCTAAATAAAAGTCAGCGACAGCATATGTCCAGCTTTTGTGGTTAACCCACTATAACTATTTTTATGGTTTTCAAAAGACTATATTACGGCTTTAATCTTTCCACGCGGGCGGAACCGCTGGCGATTGCTAGTTCTTAATATTTTTCTTTATATATAAGGTAGGAAGCTATTAATAAGATTAAGGGAAAGGCAAATCTTACGGCTGTCATGTATTAGAAGATATGAATGAAAACACGGATTCGGGATTTCATCCCAACGGAAATTGAAAACAACTTTACTAAGCGAAGGAAATTGGTTTTCAATCTGCTGATCTTTCGTCGAGAGCACGATATGTTTGATTGTCTTTTTTAGTATCGAAATTGGATTGTATTTTGGGTACGTACGGTACGGCAGGTTCGTTTATATGCCTATCAATTAGTATCAATATGCTTAGTGTGGATTTTAATAACCAATAGCGACATCTATTGACCCCTGTTTCAGCAGCATACAAATTAACGAGCAGGTTGGAAAAACTCGTACTACAGCATTAATAACAAAAACTTGTATATGGCGCGTTGGAATTTCCGAATACGAATTTTTAAACAAATGTTAACACAAACACAACACACAAGTTAAATGTTTCTTCGGGAAAAAAAATATTACTGAAATTAAAAAACAAAATATATATTACTTATATTTTATCGCGAAGTATCGAGGTCTACTGGCATGCTTTACAACCATTCAAACTCAATTGCATCACTCAATCACAATCACCACACTCAATCATTCTATTACAAACATCACACTCTATTACTCTATTACAAACATCACACTCAATCACTCTATTACAAACATTACACTCAATCACTTTATTACAAACACCACACTCTATCACCCTATTACAAACATCACACTTTATCACTCTATGACAAACATCACACTCAATCACTAAATCACAATCACCACACTCAATCATTCTATTACAAACATCACACTCTATTACTCTATTACAAACATTACACTCAATCACTCATTACAAACATCACACTCAATCACTTTATTACAAACACCACACTCTATCACTCTATTACAAACATCACTCTATGACAAACATCACACTCAACCACTCTACTACAAAAATCACACTCAATCACTCTATTACAAAAATTCACTCAATCACTCTATTACAAACATCACACTCAATCACTCTATTACAAACATCACACTCAATTACTCTGTTACAAACATAACACTTAATCAGTCTATTACAAACATCACACTCAATTACTCTGTTACAAACATCACACTCAATCACTCTATTACAAACATCACACTCAATCACTCTATTACAAACATCACACTTATCATCAATCGTTCAAGCTTCATCAAAATGTCGGAAAGAAACTTTTGGGAAAAAATTATTCAATGCAATATGAGGGACTAAGATGTCAAAAGACACGGAAAAATCTTCCCGTATTTACTATTTATCCCGATATTGTATGGTAGAAACGACCTCGTACGACAACTTTTACTAATAAAAATGTATTTTTATGTAGCTCTCTGCTGCCTTATCCACGGACTATAAATCCCATATAGCTAAAAGTGAATGCCAATCTTTTAGACGAATTGAAATGTATGGATTGACTTCAGCTTGTACGTTGCTTGACGTTATCTTTGAAGTTTTAGGATAAGCTAATGTAATTTATTAAAATCTATGTTGTTTCAAATTTCTATACCGTTTTGTATCCGGCTGAGTAGAAAGAGGGAGGTCCGTCTTTCTAACAGAGGTGTCGTAAAAAACGACTAATCTCAGTTGACGTCAGGCAGTCGGCCGATGGTAAAATACCTAGTCAAATCGTATGACAGCATGTTTATAACATGTTGTGCCGATCCCACAAAGAGTGTGATAAGGGAAGAAGGATGATCTTAGTATTACTTGACTTCTCAAATGCATTCAATACCGTAGATTTTGACATTTTATTAGCCATCCTGCAATCGATAAACATCTCCAATGGTGTTGTCGAGTGGTTCCGTTCATACCTTTTCGATAGACATCAATGTGTTCGGATCAAACAAAGGTACTCCTCTTGCTGTAGTCTCGGGGCTGGTGTCCCTCAGGGCGGTGTTCTCTCTCCTCTTCTTTTTTCTCTTTTCATAAATAACCTCACTAATCTCCTATCCCTTTCTTACCATCTCTATGCAGATGATTTTCAATTGTATGCTTCTGCTCCGAGTGAAGATATCACTGATGTTGTACAGATGCTGAATTCTGACCTCAAGATCATTTCAGATTGGAGCAAATCTTTTGCTTTATCTGTGAATCCCAACAAATCCCAAGTAATTATTTTGGGTGGATCGCGACAAATTGCAAAATTAAATAATCACCAATTGCCTCCAGTCATACTCGACAACTCTATACTAGAATACAGTAATACCGTTAAGAACCTGGGAATTCTGATGGACAACACACTCTCATGGAGACCTCAAATTTCAGAAGTTAGTCGTCGGATGTTCGCAGCCTATGGTAAATTAAAACGGTGGAGAAATCTATTACCAGTCAAGACTAAGATAGTTTTGGCAACTACGCTTCTTCTTCCTATTTTAGATTACGCCGACATCTGTTACATGGATTTGACGGAGGAACTCCTAAATAAATTAGAACGCTTACAAAATTTATGTATTAGATTTATATATTGTTTAAAAAAGTTTGATCATGTCTCGGAGTATCGCCTTAGGTTAAAATGGCTTCCAATACGTTGTCGACGCAATCTTCATGTCCTCTCTGTCCTGTACGCTACTCTTTTCCTACCTCATGCGCCACTTTATCTTAAAGATCGGTTCACTCTCCTTTCCTCATCACCATTCTCTCCGTTCACAACAAACTTAAATGGCCCCATTGTAACACCAATTTGTACAGCGAGTCCTTCACTGTCACAGCTTTTAGGTTGTGGAATGCACTTCCATCAGAAATTCGGCAGTCGAAATCCTTACAAATATTCAAAAGGCGTGTAAAAAATCACTATTTATCTATGTAATTTTTCTTCACTATTAGTATACCTATATATGTATTTATAAATATATTTTTATGTATGTATGTATGTATGTATTTATTCTTGTATGTATGTATGTATGTATTTATTCTTGTATGTGTTGTATATATGTAGAATTATGAATATGTATTGAAGTATTTATATTTTCTTTATATATTTTATTTCATATTTCGTATATGTATTAGTATTTACATCTGGTATTAGTTGCACTTATCCATATCAATTTTATTTTATTTTTTTGTTTTAAGGTCCTTAATGTTATGGTTGCCTGGAAGAGATCACTTTAAGTGATAAGGCCGCCCTTTGTTTTTACTTAGTTTTAACAAAACATTATGTAATTTAGCACTGTCAACAATAAAGTTTTCATAAATAAATAAATAAAATGATGATAACCGTTAATGTTACCTACATTACAACCGGCTATACTCACGTCTTATTCTATCTGGTCAGCCCGACAAGTTTTAAGCACATTCGGGGATCTTATTCGGGGAATTAAACATTATTGTATTAAAAAAGAGCCATACGTAGCATTTACAATTTAATTCCGCGTGATTCCCTGCCAGAGAAGTTTAAGGAAATAGGTATTCTTACATTTGCTTCTCAGTATATTTTAAGTAATTTAATTTTTGTACATTAACGTATAACGAATTATAAAAAAATAGGTGATATATTAGTCAAAGTAGAATCTGATTTAATCTTGAGGCTCCTGCTTTCTGCCTTGCAAAAGTACGTAAATCGTTTGTGGGTTTGGGTGTAAGATTCTATAATAAAATTCCGGGATCTTAGCTTTGCCATTACAGCAGTTTAAAAAATCTATTAAAGGGAGGCTGATACAGAAAGCCTACAGTACTGTTGCGAATTATTTAGATGATAAGAAAGCGTGGATATAGCTACTGTCCGACACTTTACACGATAATAATGACTAAATGTAACTAGTAATAAGGATTATATTTTAAAAACAGCAACCACCGAGTTTCTAGCTATCTTTTCCCGGTAGAAAAAGCTTTCCGAACCTGCAGTAGAGTTGACAATCCAAAAGCACCTGTTTACAAGTTTACTTGAAAAAAGAAAATTTTGAATTTAAATCAAGTTAAGATTTCGGAATTCAAATGGGAAAAGGAAATTTCAAACTAACCCCTCCGAAAATATGAGTTGACATTTTATTTTTAAATAAATTAGTATGCAATATTTTTAATGGGCATCTAACTTCAAAAATACTTTAGGATTTTCATAAGTTCCCTTGAATCGAAAGCTGCAACGCTCGTGTCGTAATTGCTCCTAACTAGAAGAGCTTTCAAGAAATCAGGCGGTTGTTTTTCAAAATTTAATTTTTTAAATGTACATCCTTATTAATTTTTTCGGTTAAATTTAATCTCAAGGCTGGCAAAGGTCTTCTTACTCTTTTTAATAGAGAAATGTTGCAATTTTGACTCATGAATTCTTTTATTTATAACTGGCCTGTTTGTACAGTTGGCAGTGCAATTTATAGCTGCGCGGGTCACGGGTTCGAGTCACACCGAGGGTCATTTTCTACAAACAATTTGTTGGTTCTTTCTGAGTGTATATTTGTATTTGAGTATGCATTTAAAATTATATATGTATATATTGACCAGTCGTCTGTCACCTATAACAGTAGTATTAAATTACTTTAGGGACTTTATTTATTTCTTCTGGTTCACGAAGTTTACTTCAACAAAAAGCGCGCGATAAATTTTATATATAAATCAAGGAAATTTTATTTTATTATTAAGTTATTATAATATAGTACCTGGTTGACCGAGTCTTGCTCGATTAATTTTTTAGAAAAAAAAATATATTGGGTAGGTGGCGCTCGATCCTAGGTATTTTCATTTCTCGAGACCGCCCGTTCCCCGAATAAGCTACGCTGACTTGACAATTTACGGCCAAAATAGTGTTTTATATTAAATTTGAATGTAAATATATTTTAAGTGCCCAACAGCAGCGATAAAATATTTTTTTTATAAAACCTAGCTAGATCGATTTTCTCCTCCAAAACCCCCTACATGATGAATTTCAGAAAAATCGTTGGAGCCGTTGCCGAGATTCCGAAAACATATATACATACAAGATTAACTCATTTAAATATTAAAGATTAATGGAAATATTAAAGATTAATGGAAATTGATTGAAAAACTTGATACTAAATATATTTAAGAACTGACGCATTTAGGTCGGCCCGTGTCATGGCTGAACGCAATAAATGGCGCAAATTATTTTGTAAGCCCCATATTCCGCTAAGGCCGTTCGCCTTGAAACCTGGATAAACTGCGGATCACCGTGTCTATTGTTCAATGCATTGACATCTAATAAACATAGTGTTCGAGATACAGCCTGTCAATTCGCTCTACCAGATAATTTATCTTCTCTTACTGGTTAGAATACCAAGCTTAAACTCTGAAGCAGTGCGTATAACTGCGTGTATATTTCCTAGTTACTCAGCAATGGAAAAAAAAGCTCGCAATTCGCACCTTATAAAAGAACGTAAATCATGTACTATTAATAATCCTATCTTACTAATATTATAAATGCGAAAGTTTGTGAGTATGGATGTATGTTTGTTACTCTTTTACGGCCAATCCGCTGAACCAATATCAATGAAATTTGGCACAATTATTCTTTATACATTGGAGTAACATATAGGCTATAGAAATTTTATTAATTCCACAGGAATAGGATGACATAGAAAAGCGCCATCTATTATCAACCTATCTAAAGATAACAGACCATAAGCAGACAGTAGATAAAGATAGCAAGGCTCGATCGGCCAGGCACTGATGATAATATGATTGAAATGCAGACTCATCTTATCAGATTGAAATGCAGAATCTTATCTCTTATCCCACTTTAAGTGGGGTCGGCACAACATGTTAGAAATATGCTGTCACATGATTTCGCTGTGTTTTTACGACCGGCCGCCTGCCTGACGTCAACTTACTTCAGACGTATTTTACGACACCTCTGTAAGAAAGAGGGTGGTCTATTGTACTACACCGGATACCACACGGTGGGTCAACATACCTTAGTCGCCTTCTACGACACCTCGGTAAGAATTGAGGTTGGTCTATTCTACTCCGCCGAATACCACACGGCGGGAATATGATTGAACTGCAGACTATATCTTAACAATTGTATCATTATTTTGTAACATTATTTTGCACGACATACTCGTTATAAGGCCCGCTGAACAGTATTTTATTGCTTGGGCATGATGACAGTCGCATTATTTTTATCTGTGGCCGGTAATAGAATCTCAATTTAATGAACGAAACCGAATCCACGTCATAAACAGGGATAATGAGCGCAAAACGCGTAATTTGTTCGAGCTCTGTAAATAATATTTGTTTGCGTTTGACACGAAATTATCAACAGACATTCGTTTCATAATATTGAAATAACATAAAGCGAGCAATTTCGTATTTCATTTTTTGAGCCCCAGATCGAGAAAATAGAACGGAGGCTGTCTAACGAATAAAGGACTCAAAGAATTTATAGAATTAGGCGTTACTTTGCGGAGATCCATAATCGCAAAGCTTTGCGATTTTGGTCGTGGAGTCTATCTCCTGACGATGCTTCGGTTGCGGGGCGAAACGATTGTTGAATTTGTGATAGTGAACGTATATAGTGCTTGTGTATCATGGTGGCGGTGGTGGAGGTTTGTGCATGTGTTTTTTACGACTCCTGCATGTATCAGGTATGATAACCGATTGTCCACTGTACATTTAGCATTATATATATTTTCTATTTTACTTCATCGCGGATTATAGCAAAATAATTTTAATATTACTGTTTAGTATATATTGTCAATTCTGTCAACCTATAAAACAGTCGCAATTAAACATCTGAGCTGTGTACACGTTTGTTTCAATCGAAGGAAACCCTGCAGTAGAATTTGAATCTTAACTACATCAACATATGGTCCTTCGAGCCGGATCTTACAAGCGGCAAACGAACCGTCGCTCGCGCAGCGAGAATAATAAGCCTGCATTCAAGAGATAAGAACGCGTCGTTTGAAGCAATTAGTTATTCGAAGTTTTATAACTTTGTTTACGTGAATATTATTGAAGAATATTTGCTCGTAAATTGTTTTTTTCGGGAAAAATGGCTGCTTCACAAGAACAAACACAATTATTAGCAGTTTTGGAAGACACAGCGACAGTATTACAAAAGACCCAAGTCAACTTAAAGAAATGTTCAAAGTCACGGATAACAAAAGGATACATAGAAGCGAGAATAAAAATAATTCAGGATTATTGGAATACGTTTAAGAAGGCACATATTGAACTTGTAAGAATAACACCTAAAGAATTGAAAGGAACTTTGCCATATTTTCTTAATGAAGAATTTTTTATTTACGAAGATTTGTATAATGTATTGTACGGGGATTTAAGTGACATGCTTCTGGCGATAACAGGACCTTCTACCAGCCAGCCGAGGTCAACGAATTCATCGTTTGATATTGGAAATACCCAAAGCAATATATCACAACTGCCAAAAATACAATTGCCTACATTCAGCGGAAGCTATGAGGCTTGGCCCGCATTCCATGACCTTTTCGTTTCTTTAGTGCATAGTAATACATATTTAACCGAGATTCAAAAATTACACTATCTCAAGTCAAGCGTTACAGCAGAAGCAGAGAATCTTTTAAGGCACATAACAATAACGGCGAGCAACTATAACCATGCTTGGGAAGTTTTGAAGGCGAGATATGGAAACAAAAAGGTAATTTTAAATGCTACTATGAAGAGATTATTTAACCAAAAAAAATTGAATTCTCAGTCGTCTGTTCATATCAAAAATTTATTGGACACAACAACCGAATGTTTGAACACTCTAGAAAACCTTGAGGTTGCTACGAGCTCATGGGATCCAATAATAATATATCTTGTGGTGCAGAAAATGGACCCTGAAACACATAAGGACTGGGAAGAACAAGCTTACAAGGAAGAATCAGAAGCATTACCTACCTGGAATGAATTGAAGAAATTTTTGGAGTCTAAATTCCGCACTTTGGAATTAATCAATACGCCTTCAAGAGAAACTACCAATCGCATTAAAGAACGCACTTATCATGTTACCGCGCTGAAAGAAAAAGAGTGCATTATGTGTCAAGATAATCACACCTTATGCCATTGCAAGAAATTTACGAGTATGGAACCTGCAAATAGAAACGAGTTTGTTAGAAACAAACAATTATGTTACAACTGTCTTGTACCAGGGCATCCGGTATCAAAGTGTAAACTACCAATGTCCTGTAGAATATGTAGAAGGCGTCATCATTCACTGCTTCATGTTAATACGAGTACAGACACTGCGGCTTCATCGAGCACTTCACAACCGCAGGTGTCAACACATGTAGTAGAAGAGGAAGAAATTCAAGTCAACACAATGATTTCGTCACAATCCAGTACTAGTCAGCGAATAGCACTACTAGCGACAGCGATAGTGGAAGCAACAAACGAATACGGACACACCATTCCACTACGAGCGCTAATAGACCAGGGTTCTCAAGCAACATTCATTAGTGAGAAGGCGACTCAATCACTAAAGCTCAAACGAAAACCTGTTAAAGGATCTGTCACAGGTGTAGGATCTACGAGAGCGAAGATTACACATGTGGTGTCATTACAAATAAGATCACATTGGGACCAATCAAGCAACTTTAGTTTACCCATACAAGCCTATGTGATGTCGAAACAGTTGACTGCAAAGATACCTACAAATACACTGGCCACACAAACCTGGCCTCACATCAAAGGACTCAAGCTAGCAGATCCATCCTATCTCAAATCAGGATCTATAGATCTCCTGCTAGGAGTAAAAGAGTATACACAAATTTTAGAAAACGGGTTTATCAGAGGTCCACCAGGGGGACCAAGCGCCCAAAAGACTACTCTTGGTTGGATTCTGTTCGGCGAAATTTATTCAAAACCTGAAACTAACAATTTATTAGTAATGCATCATCAAATTGATATGGAAGATATGTTAAAATCAATATGGGAAATAGACGTTGATAACAAAAGACATTTTACTATAGAAGAACAACTTTGTGAGAACATATATAAAACAACTACTAGAAATAAGGAAGGAAGATACATAGTCAAGTTACCATTTAAAACTGACAGTCCACAATCACCGAATGGAAATTTGAAAGATATAGCTACACAGAGATTTTTACAACTAAAAAGAAAATTGAAGAGAACACCAGATCTGAAAATAGAATACACTAAAGTTATTAACGGCTATTTAGAAGAAGGACATCTGGAGAAAGTACCTGAAACAGAAAGAGAAGGAAAATCAGTTTACTTACCTCACCACGCAGTAATTCGCAACGATAAGGAGTCCACTCGAACACGCGTCGTATTTGATGCTTCCTGTAAAGGATCAAATAACGTTTCATTAAATGATGAATTACTTGTCGGCCCCCAGCTACAGGATGATTTGAGAAATCTGTTGATAAGATGGAGAATGAAACATATCTGTTTTGTTGCTGATATACAACAAATGTATCGGCAAATATTGGTTACTAAAGATGACGCAGACTATCAACGCATTCTATGGAGATCAAACGAGTCCGAGAACCTGGAAGAATATCGTCTTCTTAGAGTTACCTTTGGGACAGCCCCTGCACCATACTTGGCTGTGAAGACATTGCACCAAGTAGCCCATGATGAAGGTTATGATCATAGTCGCGCTGTACAAACTATAAAAGAAGACTTTTATATGGATGATTTACTTTCTGGAGGAGACTCAGTAGAAGATGCTATAAAATTATCTAGAGAAATCTCAGACATACTAAAGAAAGGTGGATGTCAACTTACAAAATGGTCATCTAACAATATCGAATTCATGAAGTCAATTGATGAAAACAATAAATCTGCTAATGCTCTGCTAGATTTGAATCTTGATGGAACTGTAAAAACTTTAGGAATAGTTTGGAATTTAAAAACAGATAAGTTTCAATACAATATAGGTTTACCAGCTAAAAATAAATCTATCACAAAACGTGGCATCTTATCTGATCTACAAAAACTATTTGACCCGCTTGGATGGATAGCTCCGAGTACTGTTATGGCTAAAATGCTTATACAAAAACTGTGGGTTGAAAAAGTAGACTGGGATGAAAGAGTAAGTGAAACACTGGAGGAAGAATGGAAAAGGATCAGATCAGATTTGATTCATATTAATGATATACACATAGAAAGATGGTTTGGCACATTTAGTGAGAACAAAGAAGTTTTACAAATCCATGGGTTTTGCGATGCTTCTATGTGTGCATATGGAACAGTTGTTTATATCAGAACTGAAACGGCAAATAAAGTTGAAACACACCTAATTGCTGCTAGAACTAGAGTAGCACCACTGAAAACAATATCCCTACCACGCTTATAACTCTGCGGTGCGCTGCTACTATCTAAGTTAATGAAACAAGTAGGCGAAGCAATGAGAATACCCACATCGCAAATGTATGCATGGACAGATTCTTCAATTGTTATTGCATGGCTTTGTGGCGAACCCAACAGATGGAAACCCTTTGTTGCAAACAGAGTGGTTGAAATTGTCAAAAATCTGAACAACAAGCACTGATATCATATTCAATCACCTGAAAATCCTGCTGATTTGGCCTCCCGTGGAATGTTACTATCAGAACTGAAGAACTGTAGACTGTGGTGGAAAGGACCGCGACGTCTATCTGAAAAAGAAATAAATATTAGTAAACAAGAAATAGTACAAACAGATTTAGAAAAAAGGACAACTAAAATTAATACTTACCTTAATACCATTACGTCGGAGAATGAAGAAGAGTCTTTAATTTCACAATTTGAAGATTTTGATAATTTAACGCAACTACTAAAAACGATAATTTATTGTAGAAGATTTTTAAACAGTAAAAAAGAACTGATGGATATTAGCAAAGATATAACAACAAATGAATTAGAAGAATCCCTAAACATCTGTATAATAAAGGTACAAGAACAAGAGTATAAAGAAGAAATAGAAAGAATAGAAGTAAAAAAACAAGTAAAAAGAAAAGGTCAATTGCGATCCCTAAACCCTTATTTAGATGAGAATAATATACTCAGGGTGGGCGGTCGCCTTCGACATAGAGATTCACCTGAAATAAAAAATATTAAAATACTTACTTTATCACGCTGGCAGCATACTCAAAAACTGTCCAGATTACAGCAAAGACCTAAATGGCGGAAAAGAGAAAAGAAGTTTAAAATAGGAGATATTGTAATAATTAAAACAGACTTACCTCCAGGTAAATGTGCGTTAGGACGGGTGGTAGATAAACATCCAGGCGCAGATGGATTCACTAGGGTTTATAGTGTTAAAAGTAGTGGCTCTGTCATTAAACGATCTATAACGAAACTATATGCATTGCCCATTGATTATAACTAATGTTTAGTAAACTTATTCTCTTTTGATATCCATTGTTATGTAATGTAACTTTTGTATTTAAAAAAGGCCTTTACAGCCCTTTTGGTGGGCGGTATGTTTAGTATATATTGTCAATTCTGTCAACCTATAAAACAGTCGCAATTAAACATCTGAGCTGTGTACACGTTTGTTTCAATCGAAGGAAACCCTGCAGTAGAATTTGAATCTTAACTACATCAACAATTACTTTTGTAAAGGACTTAAAAGTAAATTAAAATACTACTATTATCACAATGCTGGGCATAGGCCTTCTCTATCCGTCTTTGGATAAGAAATAAGACCTACCACGTTGCCCCAATATGGATTTGTATATAACACATATACCCAAAATTCTCTAAAGATATGCATATTTCTTAACGATGTTTTCCTCCATCGAAAAACGTGTTATAAATTTCAATTATCAATTAGACACATCTTTTAATAGAAAAACTCATTAGTCCCTACCCGGGTTTGAACCTGTGACTCCCTCAAAAAACTTGCATGTTCCCACCGCGTCAGCATAGATAGAATAAAGCATTTTCATATATATTTATATTTAGTGGGCTTATTTTATGCAATTATCACTACGATTATCTAATATTTATTTAATCATTGTGACTACTGCTCTGTCATCGTCCTCATCATCCACCTGCCCTTATCCCACTCTAAGTGGGGTCGGCGCAATATGCTATAAACATGCTGTCACATGATTTGGCTGCATTTCTACAATTGGCCGTCTGCCTGACGTCAACTTACCTTAGTCGTATTTTACAACGCCTCGGTAAGAAAGAGGGTGGTCTATTTTACTAAACCGTATACCACACGGTGGGTCAACTCACCTTAGTCACCTTTTACGACACCTCGGTAAGAATTGAGGGTGGTATTATTCTATTCAGCCGAATACCACACGGCGTTGTGACTACTATTCTGTTTTATTTAATAAATTAATCCAATGTAATTTAATATATATATATAATTTTAAGTAAATAAATAATTATCAATTTAATATTACAGGTATTCTTCAGTGTGTACATGGTAAGTGCTTTCAGAATATTTGCAAATTAATATAAATTGTCGTTTCAAAAGTTTGACTATTATCATTATTTACGACACTGGCATTTGCGGATAATCTAAATTTTTGCGAAAAACTCCCGAGAGCTGACATAATTTATCACTTTGCTTAATTTTCGAAGCTTAGCTTTAAAAAGAGCGTAGTATTTTTATTCAGGTTGAAGTGACCCAAAAAATACCAGAACTAAACAAAAATGTATTTGAACGAAACTCTTCTTTAAACGCCGTTTATGTATGTGAAGATGGAATCTTGCAAGTTAAACTTGACCCACTTCCCGGGTTTAATTGAGCTGAAATTTTACATACTGGTCAAGTATAAAATAAATAAATAAATATATGGGACACTTACACACACGGTCGTCCGTCCCCAAAGTAAGTAACTTAATACATGTGTTATGGGTGACAGACAACTGGTGAATATATACTTATATATTTTTTAAATATACACTTAAATGCAAATATACACCCAGGCTCAAAGACCACCAAATGCATTTATAAAAATGTTGGCCCTCTGCGGGAATCGAACCCGGACCCGCGGAGCTGAAGGCAGGGTCACTACCCACTGCGCCAACGGGCCAGTCAATACAGGTCAAGTATAGATGACAATACAGGTTTATTATTAGCATGACGTAATGATGCTGCCAGTATTGGCTCCAGACGAAGAAACCCCTTAACACTTAATAGTAGGAACAAGAAATTATGTTAAAAGCATTTTTAACTTGACTCGTTATAAAATCACACCGAGATAAGCGATTATGTTTTCTGGCTTAAACATTGTTTGCATCAAACCAGTTTATACTTTAATGGTTTTTATACCTTGGCACCATAAAACTGCAACACTCCACTTTATCGAAAATCATAGAAATTTCGTATAGCGAGGGCTATACGAATAGTAATTAGAAGTCAATTCTAAAATTCAAATTCAAATAAACTTAAAAAGAGGTACTTTTATTAAAGAGGTATCTATTGCTAGTTCGGAATATTGGTTTTACCGAGAAGAGCCAGAAAGCAACACTGTCGTGGATCTTCTCGAAATTATGATGCAAAAGAGGCGTGATAGTAAAAATGATAACTTATTAGCTATCAACGTTCACTTTAATCGCTAGGAAAAGAATGAATGAATGGCTGGCTAGAGATGGGTAGTTCGCGAGCAAAGACAAGAAAGATATATATATCTTTCCAAAAGTTATAATCACTCTCTAGCTCGCATGTGTTTCAATTTATCTCATATATATCCTTACCTACTATTAAGTGTCAATTTTAGTGACGATTTACGGCTCGTTCAGAGTGAGAGAGAAAGAAATGGGCTTATATAGCAATTTATACGTAAGAGACAGAGACATATAGCTATTGCATGTATTTAAAGAGCCGAATATAAAGAATTATAGAACTAATTTATAAAATAAGGCGTTAATGTGCGGAGATCCATAATACAAAAGTAATAATAAAATTATTTTGCTATAATCCGCGATGAAGTAAAATAGAAAATATATATACACAAGCTTGTGTATTGTGGTGGCGGTGGTGGAGGTTTGTGCATGTGTTTTTTACGAATCCTGCATGTATCAGGTATGATAACCGATTGTCCACTCTACATTTAACATTATATATATTTTCTATTTTACTTCATCGCGGATTATAGCAAAATAATTTTATTATTACTTTTGAATTATATAACGATAATAAAAGGTATAAATCACTCTTTTCTAGTCATGAATACATTTTGTCCATCTTGTCGATGGATTCACGTCGGTAGCATAATGGATGGGATTCAAACCCACGACCTCTCGATCGCAAGTCCGTTACCCTAACCATTCCGCTATATACCCTTAGTGTTTATAACAAAAGGAGGTGATCTTTATCAACTGTTTGGGAGTTCAAACTCAGACAGTGGCATATTAATTTACTTTTTTTACTACATTTAGTAGTCCTTCACTGAATTAATTCTGTCGATTTATACAACATACTACGCTTAAACTTATATGAAAATTTTTAATTTTAAAAAGTCTTTTTATAAAAAAGTTAGACAGCAAGATGGTGCCAAACACGCTATTGCTGAAGTTCAAAAGATTCCGTTCTGTTTAACAACAAAATTGAAACTTTCAAATTACATTTTCTACTTTACACATTTCTTACAAACTTTTTTGCTATTCCTTGTTTTTATATAATAAGAAACTGTTCTGCGGGCTCACTTGTTACTAAGTAATTTTTAATACTTTGAATGAAAAAGTTCTAGTTAATTAATATAGGAAAAAATAATAAGCTTTTAAAATTTTCATGTCCCTACTGTTAACCGTTGAGGAGTTCTCTCGTCTGGAGCCAATCCTGGCAGCATCAGGTGATGCTGATGTTTATGATAATAAACATGCTTTATCATTGTTCTTGGACCAGTATGTAAAATTTCAACTCCATCGGACACCGGGAAGTGGGTCAAATTTAACTTACAAGATTCCATCTTCAAATACAAATATATGATACATACAAGAAAAGAAAAATAAAAGTCTTTAAAAATGCGCGTTATTCGTTTTTCATGATTCAAATTCAAAATATTCTTTATTTAAGTAAACTTGTAAACAAGTGTTTTTGAAACGTCAACTCTACAGCTGGTTCGGAAAGCTGTTCCTTGAGTGAAGAGCTAGCAAGAAACTCGGCGGTTGTTCTTATTAAAATATAATTATTATTAGTAGTTACATTTAGTCTTTACAGTCTTTTATAAGATCGAAGAGTAATTATTTTCTTTAAAGATTACTATCAATTGAGGTTAAAATTATAGTATACTTGTTAACGCCTCCAGTTAAGTTAAATGCGTGTGTAGGAGTGGGTTCACGTGGGTAGTAAAATGGCCGGGATTCGAACCCACGACCTATCGATCGCAAGACCGTTATTCTAATCATTTCGCTACCACCGCTTTAATTTTTGAATTAAGCTATAACGTTTAACTAAATACGAATCTTTACACACGATAATACGAATTACATGTGGGTCATCAACCTTTATCATATACCGTTTGTCTGTACGTTAATCGCTAACAACCATGAATTTACGTAATAGGGTTGGCGAACAAATCCTAATGTTTAAGGAAAACATTAAAGGATACGTTAGTAAGGAAAATAAATAAAACTTTCCCACAAAGCCCCGAACACAAAAATAATATTTCAGATTAAATATAATTTTTTTATACAATTTATACAGCTACTGTATGCACATGTTCATATAGTTGTTTGAAAACAAAAAATATACATAAGTAAGTAAGTAACGGCCTGTTACTATCCCACTGCTGAGAATAGGCCTCTTCTCCCCGTTTTGGGAGAGAAGGATTGGAGCAAGACCTACCACGCTGCTCCAATGCGGATTGGTAGGTTAGACATACCTCCAGAATTCTCTAGAGATATGCAGGTTTCCTCACGATGTTTTCCTTCACCGAAAAGCGTGTGATAAATTGCAATTATCAATTAGACACATAAGTTTTAAGAGAAAAACTCATTCATCAAAACCCGTGATCGTCTCTAGAGATTCACACGGTCGCACCGCTGGGCCATCACAGCTTTTTATAATATACATAAGTACTTATAGAAAAAAGTTGAAATTCATTACATTTTACCAAAAAATCGGGCAAAGTTGTGATGTTTTACGGTATATATATTTAGTACTAACTTATATAATAATATTTAGTATACTACATATAAAGACTTTTCACACAAAAAACAACTGTGACATTATGTTAAACAGCTAATTTTAAGATTAAATCTTGTCGTTTCACAAAAAATTCGGTGGGAGAAAATTTTATCAGATTACACCAAGGGCACGTAGGCAACATTGACTTAGATAAACCGTACTGCGTTATCCTAGAATAACATTAACCTAAACTTAATTTATGCATTGTCCAAGACCATTTTTGCGTTTCGTTTCACATTTTTTCGACAATCTATTCGGGTCAATGAACTCATCCAAAAATCGTTTTAAGAGTCTAAGGGATAAAACGTTTGATATACTAAGTATTATAGTTTGTACAAAAGTAATAATAATATTATTTTGCTATAATCCGCGAAGAATTAAAATAGAAAATATATATAATGCTAAATGTAAGTGGACAATCGGTTATCATACCTGATACATGCAGGATTCGTAAAAACACATGCACAAACCTCCACCACCGCCACCACAATACACAAGCACTATATACGTTCACTATCACAAACTCAACAATCGTTTCGCCCCGCAACCGTCCACTTACATTTAGCATTATATATATTTTCTATTTTAATTCTTCGCGGATTATAGCAAAATAATTTTATTATTACTTTTGTATTATGGATCTCCGCAAAGTAACGCCTAATTCTGTAAATTATTTATTATAGTTTGTACTACCATAATAATCATGCAAATTTCGTGATTTATGTTTTTTTTTCTAAAAACAATTTGTTGGCTTTAGATTCTTTTTGAATATCATTCTCCTGCTCTTATCACACTAAGTGGGGTGGCACAACATGTTTTAACCATGTTGTGGTGTGATTTGGCTAGGTATTTTACGAGCGGCCGCTTGCCGTCACAACTTGCCTTAGTCGCCTTTTAGGATACCTCGATAAGAAAGAGAGTGGTCTATTCTCCCCAGCCAGATACCACACAGGGAGTCAACTTATCTAGTCTTATCTTAGTCGCTTTTTACGACACTTCGGTAAGAAACAGGGTGGTGTATTCTACTTAGCAGGATACCACACAGCGAGTCAACTTACCTTAGTCGCCTTTTGCGACACCTCGTTAAGAAATGAGGGAGGTCTATTCTACTCAACCGGATACCACATAGCGAGTCAACTTACCTTAGTCGCCTTTTACGACACCTCGTTAAGAAATGAGGTTGGTCTATACTATTCAGCCGGATACTAGACGGCTAATTTAGAATTTAAAAGAAAAAAAACATTTTTTCATTCGGAGAAAGGAAAAACTACGTTTAACGTGTTCTGAAATTGAAGTTATGTAAATATTTCGAAATTATCCTTTTGCCTTTTTTACACATTGTTCTCAAAGTTATGTTAAACAGTTTGCAACTTATTTCGAAAATATTCAGTCTTACTCTCAATCCCTTTTGTTAACTTTTCGGGATAATTTCGTTTGAATCCGTCACTAGTTTTAAAAATTTGTTCATAATATGAACAAATTTTTCGCCCCATCATGACCTGCAGTTGGTTTGTTTGTATTGATCGAATCCTGCAAAATATTATCGTTTCGTTAATGAATGTAATAAAACAGTGTTTGAATAATGAGTATTGTGGTGGGACTTTCCGCTTCCGCGATCAAACAAGATGGCTGACAGGAATCCTTAATAAATTATTCATTATAATCTGTAAAAGTAATTTCACAAAGTGATCACGAATCATTTGCGGTATACTTCAAGTTATACTTATGGCTATTATCGTATTCTATAAAATCATGTCCAAAAGATTTAAAGGCAAAATTACTAAAAGCTTTGTTAAGTACAAAAGTGATTCATCATCATCATTCTTCTGTCCTTATCCTACTCTAAAAGGGATCGGCACCACTTGTTATAAATATGTTGTAACATGATTTGGGTATTTTACGACCGGTCGCCTGCCTGATGTCAACTTACTTTAGTCGCCTTTTACAACACCTCGGTAGGAAATGGGGGTTGTCTATTCTACTCAGCCGGATACCACACGGCGGGTCAACTTACCTGATTCGATAATTATTTAGGCGTTACTTTGTGGAGATATTACTTTTACCTAATTCGCTTCTTACGACACCTCTGTACGAAATGTGGGTTGTCTATTCTCCTCAAATACCACACGACGGGTTAGCTTACCATTGTCGTCTCTTACAACACCTCGGTAAGAAATAAGGGTGGTCTATTCTACTCAGCCGAATACCACACGGTGGGTCGTTATTGTTGTACTTTAAAAGTACTACAATAATACTTTCTATTAAAAGTAGAACTTCTTACACACAGGACAAATTATTAAACTTGTGCTAATTAACAGAGGTCTATTTTTAGACCACATAAGTGCTCAAATCTCAAGTTTCGCTTATTTCAACCACTGGGAAAACTATTGCAACCCCAGGGGGTCAATATTGCCAACTTTGGAAATATCTGAACCAAACTTGTCATGTATATGAGCATAGTAGCTCAAGATTTAATGTTCACAGATAAGAGTGAGACGTGCTTTGTAACCAGAGTGCATTTAATATGCACTCTGGTTCCAAAGCTACGACAAAAGCTTGAGTAGTTTGCAGTTTAGAATGGTCCGCATTTTCAAAGTTATACAGTCAAAGATCGACTTATATCTTGGCTAAGAGATGTTAGAGAGAAATTCAATACAAATACATTAAACGATGTAAAAAAAATAACAATAATAAAATAACAGACACACACACGGCTGTCTATCCCCAAAGTAAGTAACTTAATACTTGAGTGGTGACAGACAACTGGAGAATATATACTTATATAATTCTTAAATGCATATTTAAATACAAATATACACCCAGACTCGAAGACCAACAAGTTCATAATTAGAAAATGTTGGCCTTTCGGTGGTAATCGAACCCGCAACCCGCGGAGCCGAAGGCAGGGTCACTACCCACCACGCCAACAGGCCAGTCATAAAAGATTAAATATACAGCAAAGTTATGGAAAGTTTTACATCACACTACTCATTTCTTCGATTTCAAATGGTAATCAGAACATAAATTTTATATTTTTGCAATATATTCCACTAAAACTAAAAACGGGTTAAAATGAAATTATCCCAAAAAAGTTATCAAACAATGGGATGGAGAGTTACTGAATAATTTGGAAAGAAGTTGCAAATTGTTTAACTTATAATATAAACAAAAAAATATAGAAGAATACAAAAGTATGATTTGGTTCAAAATCCAAAATGAGGTATACGAAGACTATTCTTGGCGAGGTGTCGTCAAAGGTGACTAAGGTAAATTCACGTCAGGCAGGCGGCCAGTCTTAAAATACCTAGCCAAATCATGTCTTAATCTTTATAACATTTGTGTCATTTTGTAAACACGTTGTGCCGACCCCACTTGGAGTGGAATACCTTGATATGATAGGCGTCACCTAAATTATCATCATACCCTTATATAATAAAAATGGGTACATTTCTCTGAAATCGAGCACCCATTGTATTTTATTACGTCCATTTAGGAAGTAGGGACCAGTCTATCTTTTTTTCATTTCGCTGTAATGTTCCAACACGATTGATGGCTTGTTATCAATTTACCTTCAGTTGTTTCAAACGATAGGCGAGTTTTTTTAATATTCCCCTAAACTTAAAAAAAAATCTGACAATAATAAACAAAAGAGTTAACTAAAGAGTTGTTCTATCCGTTCTATCGTACTCCGAAAACTAAAAGTAATACGTTAATTTTCGGAGATCCATAATACAAAAGTAATAATAATATAATTTTCCAATAATCCGCGATGAAGTAAAATAGAAAATATACATAAAGCTAATAATAATGTAAAGCGATTTGCGATTTTTGCCATTTTATCGTGGATTCTATCTCCTGATGATGCTTCGGTTGCGGGGTGAAACGATTGTTGTGTTTGTGATAGTGAACGTGTGTAGTGTATTGTGGTGGTGGAGGTTTGTGCATGTGTTTTTTCGAAATCCTGCATGTATCAGGTATGTAGACGGATTGCCCACTCTACATTTAGAATCATTATGTTTGAAAATAAAGTATATTACAATTTAATACTTAATTAATTGAATTAAACACTAAATTAGGCTACATGGCCCTTGACGTAACATTTTCTAAAGTAATGATAAAATTATTTTGCTATAATCCGCGATGAAGTAAAATAGAAAATATATATAATGCTAAATGAAGAGTGGACGATCTGTTTTTATACCTGATACATGCAAGATTCGTAAAAATACAGGCACAAACCTCCACCACCGCATTATTATTACTTTTGTATTATGGATCTCCGCAAAGTAACGCCTACTTCTATAAATTATACACCATTTTCTCTTTATACCTTACCACTAATACTGTAGGTTTATTAATTCGGACCGTTACCCGTCGCTATAAATTACTTAGACCTGTACGGCGGGACACCTCAGTACAAACTATAATTATATACGACCTCTGGTAACATAAGTAATAGTGAAATGGCGATATTTTCTGACCCTTACCCTTGGCAGGATCACAGGTTCTGACCCCGAACGAGCAAAAGCTACGATAAGTTAACATCAAGCAGGCCGCCAGTCGTAAATTAACCAGTCAAAATATGTAACAATTTCTTTAAAACATGTACCGACACCACTTACTGGGATAAGGGCAGGAGAATGATGTGACAAAACTTTTTACTAAATAAGTATATAAATATACGCTCATTTGATATAATATTAAAGAAATATATTCTTAATGAATTAGCAATATGACCTGTATAATGTTTTTTTATGTTAAAATTCAAAAATACATATATTTAAAAATGTTTTGAGATTACATTATACTTAGGATTTATGTTACTTTGTGCTTTATTAAAATGTAATCTAGCATTGCATTTAATTGGCCCGAAGCGAAAGGGGAACTCGTGTAGAGTACATTATCAAATTGTCCCCCCTACCCATTAAATATTGAACGGTACGGGGGGGGGGGGCGCAGCAAACACACAAATTACTTTGGGAAACACTGCTACAATACAATTCCCCTTTCCCGACATTAAACATATCGCAAATATTTAGCTCCCATGGTATCTATGGTGAATGCAGAATAACGTCTAATGGCATGCATTAATCAGTTTCCATTCCAAGTAAACGTTAATGGGACTGAGTTTAAATTGCTATCGCATCGATGAATTTCCAATAAACATTCTAGTTTCTGAAGCTCCATTACTTGGATCAATTACACGTAAATTAATAGGCTGTTATAGCGGAATAAGTCTGATATATCAAAAGCAATGAAAACATTATTTAGCTATACTACGCATAAAAGAAAATATATGTAATGCTAAATGTAGAGTCTATTTTCCGTTTTCATACATGATACGTGCAGGATTCCGGAAGAATCCACGAAAATGATTTTTCTGTCGAGATTCGACTTTATTACTCGATGATATTGTGTTGAGTTAGTGGTAGTGAATGTGTGTAGTGCGTGTGTAGTGTGCTGTTGGTGATGGTCTCTTGTAATACGTACGGTAACTAATCATACATATGGTATGAGAACGGTTTTGCTTTTCTTCACTTAGCATTACATACATTTTCTTAACAAACGCGATTTATACAAAAATAATTCTATTATTACTTTTAAAGTATTATTGGTATAATAACAATATGATGAATTTTATGTGTCTCAATTTTACATAGTCAATCATGACTAATAGATACACGTCAAAAGGTATCATGTATCAACCTGATACCTTTTGACGTGTATCTATTATGTAAGCAGTTTTATCAGTATCGCGTTAGCCATGGTAGAGAGTGGACGTATTTGCTGCTATACAGTTTTGAGGTTTTGGCAATAAAAGTGAAAATATCAAAACCAGAAAATATTACATGGATTTTGTTGTTATTGTCACATATGGTACACATCGGTATATTTATACATCTTATCTAGTGTATCTATCATAGTGCATACAATTATAGATGGATACACTTTCCCGTGTATCTATGAATAGAGTACAAGTATCAGTATCACGATGGCTGTAGGAAAGAGTGGACGTATTGTCGCAATTCTCTTTCAGTATTGAGTAGTTTTATAGTGCAACAATACCACCGCTAAAGTAGCATAAGAAAGACATTCATGCTGCTCCACACACACACACATACAATACAATACAAAATAAATAAATCAATAACTCACCTCCTCATATACTGGAACTTGATAACAATGAATATCAGCAGAGTATTCGCCGATAGCGACGCCGTCAACACCACCACGTACAGCACTATTATCACCACATCCGGGTTGTAGAACACGTCCAAGTCCAGGGGGGTGGCGCCCCAAAATTCAGTCTCGTTCCACCCCACATCAGCGAGTGATGCGTTGAAAATGAAAGGCATGACGTCATTTGCTTCTAAATGTTTATATTACTGCACCAGTTTGGTGATCACTTATACATCTAGTGTTGTATCTATATGATTGGCAAATGTGTACGTATATAGTATTTTTTAATTGTATTGAGAACCTCTTAGTGTCTACTGTCGTTATTAAAATTTTATTTGTTTTCTTTTATACGGCGTTGTTTATCTCGTACTATGTAATGTTAAATTTTTTATGACATTGTTTATCTCGTACCATCTAATGTTAAATTTTTTATGACATTGTTTATGTCGTACCATCTAATGTTCAATTTTTTATGACATTGTTTATCTCGTACTATGTAATGTTAAATTTTTTATGACATTGTTTATCTCGTACCATCTAATGTTAAATTTTTTATGACATTGTTTATCTCGTACCATCTAATGTTAAATTTTTTATGACATTGTTTATTTTGTGCTATCAAGAGTTCAATTTTTTATAGACATTGTTTATCTCATAATATCTAATGCTAATTTTTTTATACGAAATTGTTTATTTGTACTATGTAATGAAAAAAATTTTATACGCCATTGTTTATTTTGTACTATCTCATGTTAAATTCTGTATACGACATTGTGTATTTCGTGTTATCTAATGATAATTTTTTTATAGACATTGTTTATCTTATAATATTTAATGTTCAATTTTTTATACACATTGTTTATTTCGTAATATCTAATAATGTTCAATTTTTTATACAAAATTGGTTACTTGTGTTATCTAATGTTTATTTTTTTTAATTCCTCTTTAAATTCAACACAATCACACTTAAGTTAACAATTAAACTTTTATAATAACTTAATTCATATAAAATTCACTTAAGAAAACAATTAAGTTTTTGGATTAAAAGTCACAAACACACTACGAAACACGTTCTAGGAAAATTTCGATGTTTCAAGTTTAGACCTTAACAATCAAAAGGCGACAGTGTGTAGGTAGTCACGGATTCAATTCCGAAGAAAGCATACTACAGTATTTTACGTAATTGAAAAACGTACTGCCTACCAGATAGAATTAATTTTTATATTATTTTATGAAAAACAAAAATAACGTTGTCGTTTAGGAGAAACTGTGTAAGGCACTTTATCCTAACTAAAGATCATGTAAGCTTGAAACAATAAACTATACAAATATGAGAAATTTACTCAAAACACTTACCGGACAATACAATCTTGAATGTAAACAGATAATGGTAATCCGACAATATAACTGTGCCAATTCGGTAATAAAATATATATACATATGTCTATCTATCAGAAATTAATCGAGTTTTAGTAATAAATTAGGTAAAAATGTCTATTACAGCCGTGTGGTATCCGGCTGAGAAGATTAGACCACCCTCATTCCTTACTAAGGTATCGTAAAAGGCGACAAAGTTAAGTTGACCCGCCGTGTGGTATACGCTTGAGTAAAATACACCACCTTCTTTCTTACCGAGGTGTCGTAAAAGACGACTAAGGTAAGTTGACCCGCCGTATGGTATCCGGCTGAGTAGAATAGACCATCCTGTTTCTTACCCAGGTATACTATATATTTAAAATAATATTGGATTGATTTATTAAATAATACAGAACAGTAGTCCCAACGCCGCGTGGTATCCGGCTGAATAGAATTGTACAACCCTCAATTCTTAATGAGGTGTCGTAAAATGCGCCTAAGGTAAGTTGACCCGCGGCGTGGTATCCGGTTGAGTAGAATGGACCGCCCTGTTTCTTACCCAGCTGTAAAAGGCGACTAAGGTGAGTTGACCCACCATGTGGTATCCGGCTGAGAAGAATAAACCCTCTTTCTTACCGAGGTGTCGCAAAACGCGACTAAGGTAAGTTAACACTACTATAAATTATTAAAGATACCTTGCAATACGTGTTTCATTGGCTAAGATGTATCTGCCAAAACGAAATCGTCTAAAAATAGTTTATTATATATATCACGCATTCGTCGACTGATATCAAGAAGTTTTCATTGCCGCATTGATTCATTTAACTGGTTCTTTGTGCGGTAAACGATCGTACGTTACATGTCAGATAATGACGTAACGAAATATTAAGTCGCTGGAGTTTTAATACGATTATGGGTTGCAGCCAATGATCATAGTGTATTCACTCTTATTTATTGTAGGATTATGTTGTAAATAGGTAAACAATGAGATGTACAAAGTTAAATTTCGTTCAACAGTAATAATAAATTTTTTTCGGTATAATTCGCGATGAAGTAAAGTAGAAACTATATGTAATGCTAAATGTACAGTGGACGCCGTGTGGTATCCGGCTGAATAGAATAGTACCACTCACATTTCTTACCGAGGTGTCGTAAAACGCGACTAAGGTAAGTCAACACGCTGTGTGGTATCCGGCTGAGTAGTATAGACTAACTTCATTTCTTAACGAGGTGTCGTAAAAGGCGACGAAGGTAAGTTGACCCACCGTGTGATATCTGGTTGAGTAATACTAATAGACAACCCTCTTTCTTACCGAGATATCGTAAAATACGATTAAGTTAAGTTGACGTCAGGCAGGCGGCCGCTCGTAAAATACGTAGCCAAATCATACGACAACATGTTTGTAACATGTTGTGCCAACCCCACTTAGAGTGGGATAAGAGTAGGAGAATGATGATATGTTGTAAATAGGTAAACAATTTGATGTACAAGTTAAATTTCGTTCAAAAGTGATAATATTTTTTTTGCGCTATAATTCGCGATGAAGTAAAATTGAAAAAATATATAATTCTTAATGTAGAGTGGACAATCCGTTTTCATACCTAATACATGCAGGATTCGTAAAAACACACGCACAAACCTCCACCACCGCCACCACAATACACAAGCAGTACATACGTTCAATATCAAGAACTCAATCATCAGGAGATAGGCCCTACGACAAACTCGCATTTTTTTGCGATTTTTGTTCATTAAACAATAAATAAATAATATATAGGCTATATACATATAGGTGGACGTGATTTCCTATTTGGAATCATACATATTCGATCATAGTTAACGATGCATTACAACCACAAATACTCTCTTTTTTTTAGCATAAAGTAAATTATCTATTCTATTGTAACAGTGAATAAATTTACAAGAACTTTCAGCGAACATATCGCAATCAAAACATACTCAACAGAAAGATTCAAATATTTTAATGCGTTCAAACAATAACAAAATAATTTTATCATTCCATGTAAACGTAATATTTTCGCGCCATAACGTTTTTTTGATGTAAACTTCAAACGGTTATGGCCCATAAACTATAGAGAAAACTGTTTTGATTGCTTCATATCCCAATCATAGACTATTATAGAATGATTCTAGACACGTGATTAGTTCGTTATATTTTAGAACTGGTATGTTCAAATTTTCAAACAACGTTTTAGTAAAGGTTATTAAAAATAAGAATTGTGATCGATTTTTATTAAAGAACAGATTATAAAATAGGTTGAGTAAAAAAAGACTAAAAAAACACAACGGTAACTTCGAAAATATTTTTTTAAATTACATAGTTTTAAATACACTGACAAAACATGAAATGCTCAAGCTCGCAAACAATTAAAATTTGACAAGCAAATGTTTGGCGATTTTATCGCAAGTATATCTTTTGACAATGCTTCGCTTAGTGGGGGAAACAATTGATGAGATAGGGGTGTTGAATGTGTGCGGTGCTTGTGTATTGTTGTGATATTGGTGGCAGGTATTACATGACATTTTAGGAATTCTGCGTGTATCAGATGTATGAAAACGAATACACTCTACATTTAGCGTTATATATATTTTCTTTTATCGCGGATTATAGCCAAATAATATTTTCATTTCTTTTGTATTATGGACCTCCGCAATTCTATAAATTACGGTATTCGCCGATATTTTCTAACAAACGCAATATACATGGCCATTTTTTTAAAAAAAAGGTTGTGAATTGCAAGTCATCCTCAAACATAGATAGGTATATGTTGTATATTGTGTTCGCTAAATATAGCAACAAGTTGTCTCATTAGTAAAAATAACTTCTTGTCTGTTACAGCACAACTATCGGACAAATAGCGTGACATAAATTGTGTATTTTGGCGGTTGCATGGACAGCATGATAAGAATATTTGTAGATGTATTTGAAGGTTATTTTAAATTAACACACCAGGATAATAAAAAAAAATAGAAAACTTATGATTTTGATTATCAATCTGACATTTATCTAATTTATAAAATAAGGCGCTATTTTGTGGAGTTTCATAATACAAAAGTAATAAAAAAAATTCTATGACCCGCGATGGAGTGAAATAGAAAATATATATAATGCTAAATGTAGAGTGGACAATCCGTTTTCATACCTGATATATGCAAGATTCGTAAAAACACATGCACAAACCTCCACCACCGCCACCACAATACACAAACACTATACACGTTCACTATCACAAACTCTACAAACGTTTTGCCCCGCAACCGCATCAGGAGATAGACGACTCATCGCAAGGGCACTCGAAGTAGAACAACATTATGAGTCAATAACCTTTATTTTTGTCAGGAAACCCAATATGGGTCGTCACTGACCGACGGGTACGAGCGTCGGGTATGTCAGACTCTTATCGACTAAATACCTAACAGTGGTCCACCACGCTGGTGGTGGCGGGGACAGGGTACAGTTGGACACTTTGCCCCCATCCCCGTCAGCAGTGACTCTGTATCCAGGAGAGCGCTACCTCCGGGTCGGGCCTTCCTAACAGTGGCCCCTCCCTCCCCTAATCGATGCATCGGGAACACCAGATGCATCGACCACTTCGGGGACTTTTTCAGATGGACATCCGATAAACCCCGTTTTGAACGGCCGAGGTCCCCGTTAGGGTGGCATAAAGCGAATCGTCTGCGAACCACTCTCCTGCGGTGGATCTGATCCAAGGACTTGACTTCCTGGAGCTACCCCGACACGTCATTTCGCAAGATAACCTCTCAGAAAGAGGCCATCGTGGCCAACCTTAGGTTAAGGAATTATTTTTAAATTTAAACTATCTTGAGTAGTATTAATAGTTAATGTATAGAACCGGCTATACTTACGTCTTATTCTATCGGGTTAGCCCGACTAGTTTCGAACCTATCCGGGGCACTTATTCATGAGCTCTTCACACGATGTTATCGCAGCGGGAACTACGAACAGCAGCTCGCTGGGCAATACTCGTGAGTGGTAGGGGCGGGAGGAGGAGAGAAGGTGAGTATAGCCGGTTATATACATTAACTAAGAACTAATTAAGTAACCACCCTAACCTGTACTAGTGTTCAGACCTGCTGCACCTGAGGCTTTGCGGGTAGGTGACTAATTATCGTATTAATATATAAGTAATATAAAGGATAATTCGGTGTTTGAGTGTATAAACTATATTAAAGAACAATTAAAGTTGTAATTCCACGAATATATAGGTGGATTAAGTTTTTTGTGGTTATACTCCGGTCGGAGCGGCGTGGACGCCACGACTTAAGAAAAAGCCTCCAAGTTAAAGGTCAGTACTCCTTGATTATTCGGGGTGGTGAAATTGCCGGTTGTCTGCCTATCCTACCTATGCTCACCAACTGTAGCTATCGAAGGCACGCAGTAGGCGCGTACAACTAGCAAAAATAATATCAGCGATTGTGTTGATAAAGTTTAAACAACAACAACGATAAAACAAATCGATTGACGGATGGACGGCAAATGTTTCTATTTATCAATATTTATCTTATCTGTTTACATATGTTTATAGTATTCTATTTATTAAGTTCAGAACAAATATTCTCCTATTGTTATGGGCACTTAAGTTTTTGAAGTACCCTCGATTTTATGGATACGAAGGGTCGGTATGGTGATATTGTGTCTTGAAAAATGCCAAAGCTTGTAACACCCTACTCTTGGGGGCAGTTATGGAGGCTACACTTTACCATAAGATCCCAATATACTTGTGGCATTCAAGTTAATCGGACTGGCCTTGACATCAGACATTTAAATTCCTTATGATTTAGACTGAGAATAAGAAACTGAAATAAGAATGAATAAAAATAAATACACTAATTATATAATAAAGAATAAGTTACCTTGCATTTTTTAATATATTTAGTACAATCCCAATCAACAAAATGTTATACAAAACTGAAGTGCTGTAAATTTTAATGGATGGTGATAAAATTGTGTTAATTAAAAGATACCCATGTTAAATGAAGCGGTATCGATAAAATAAATCTTGAAGCAATATTTGAGTGTAAATTTTAGCAATTTCGGAGTTCAGTATAATTACGAAGCTGAATCTCAAATTTGCTTCCGACATTTCTATGAAAACAACATAACTGAATTTGCTCTTGAGATTTCCATACATAATTTATATAATTAGGCGATAATTTGCGGAGATCCATAATACAAAAGTAATAATAAAATTACTTTGCTATAATCCGCGATGAAGTAATATAGAAAATATATATAATGCTAAATGTAGAGCGGACGCCGTGTGGTATCCGGCTGAATAGAATAGTACCACCGTCATTTCTTACCGAGGTGTCCTAGGGGGCGAATAAGGTAAATCGACCCGCCGTGTGCTATCCTGCTGAGTAGAAGAGACCACCCTCATTTCTTACCGAGGTGTCGTAAAAGGTGACTGAGGTAAGTTGACCCACCGTGTGATATCCGGTTGAGTGAAATAGACCACCCTCTTTCTTACCGTGGAGTCGTAAAATACGACTAAGGTAAGTTGATTTCAGGCAGGCGGCCAGTCGTAAAAACGTAGCAAAATCATGTGACAGCATGTTTATAACATGTTGTGCCGAACCCACTTAGAGTGGGATAAGGGCAGGAGGATGATGATGCTAAATGTATAGTGGACAATCCGTTTTCATACCTGATACATACAGGATTCGTAAAAACACATGCACAAACCTCCACCACCACAAAACATACTCGTATTATTTATTCAGGTACTGTTATGATTTACATAATTGCTCAAATTTCGCGTATTGCTAAAAACGCGCTCACATTCACAAGCTATTAGAAGGGACACGATAAGTGGTCAAACATGTCCTTAATGACTTGTGCGAAATAAAATATCACTCTCAACCAATGCGCACAAACCAAGTTATATAATCATTGAGTTAATATACTAGAGTAAAAATATGCCTTAGCAAATTAATTGTAGTTATACAAAAATACTACAAAAAGTCCGCGACAGTTTGACTCTATATCTTATGGTTAACTAACAATAACCACTTCTATGGTCAAAATTTTCAATTAGAAAGAAGTCAGTTTCAAGAAGTGAAAATACCCCGGATCGAACTCTATCTGCCCAATTATTTTTTTCTAAATTTTAATACTGAGTTTGAACAGTATTATAGGCCAACCGTTTAACTCAGTCCTCGCCTGCGGGGGACAAAGGTGCGGTGTGGTTCCATGTTATTTCGTATGTAATGCATAACCTTGAACGTAACATACAAGTGCGAGGGAGACAGAACTATAATATTATTGTTTTATCCTTTTTTAACAAGACGCCGCTCCAGGTAATTGAACCACTATCACTGAACAGCCGTGTTGGTGGAAGTATCCAATCGTGGAAACGTTAGCGACCCACTCAAAATCAAAAAACACATATACGTCAAACTCCGCTATAACTAAACTACGATCAATGAGTTTCATATATTTCCGAATCCGGAACGATATAAGGCACTTTGTACATTTGCCTTTACATAAATAAAGAAGGCTTTGAATGTGTTAGTATGGAGGAGGTTGAACCCGGCTCGCAAACATAAAACAAGAGGCTTAAATTGTTTTGCCTTCGTTGACAGCTGGAATGCCTTAACAAAAAACGTTTTCATAGTATAAAAACATAGAGGACTGTTACTTGAAAGTTGTATGAGCGATATATTCATATGTATACGTAATTCGTAACACGTTAGAATTCGTTCGATCTTTAAAAGAAAATAAACTTTATCTGTGAAGATATTAGAAATTCAATAGCATCGTTGTTTTGTCCTCTTTTTATATCTTCCTTTGTTATTTATATTAAGTATAAAAAGAACTTAATATAAAGTACATATTATTTCTCTTAAATATAATATGGGACAGTTAAAGGGTAACAGAGATGTGGTAAATATATACGTCATCATTCCTTCCCCCCCATCCCCATCATTATCGCACTTAAGTGGGGTCGGCAAAATATGTTATAAACAATTTTTCACGTAATTTGGCTACGTATTTTACGAGCAGCGGCATGCCTGACGTCAACTTACCTTAGTCGCCTTTTACGACACCTCAGTAAGAAATGAGAGTGGTCTATATTTAGGTTTTATTATCGATGCGTTTGCGAATCCTGACTTATTCATATAAGGTATGAAAAAAATAGGATTTTTTAAATCGCGGATTACACCAAAATAATTAGTTATTTTTACGGAACTTCGCTAAGTAACGACTAATTCTATAAAACTTGTTTACAACTATATATTTATTTGAATAAACAGATTTAAAACACATTTATAGGTTTAAAAGGACATAAACTCAATTAGTTTATTTCCTTTGCTACTAATGTATGCTATAAAACAAAATTTATTGTAAGCAATAACTCAGAAATAACATACTGAATGTGAACGTGCCTATTGATTTAATCATTGACGTGTAGATTTTATTGAAACAGAATTTAAAAATACATTTCGATTACTCGGAATAAAATCTGCTTCCGGTCGTAACTTGGCGCTAAAAACACTTTTCTAAATTCAGATTCAAATTCTAATACTATTTCATTCAAATAAACGTGGAAACAATTACTTGTCTCTAACTCTATGGTGGGCACAGGAATCACAAGCTTATTTTGACTTCTCATATCCATGACTAGCAATCACCAGAGAATCCACCCGCGTGGAAATATCAAAACCGTTATATAGTATTTTGATAACCATAAAAATGGTTAAAGTGGGTTAACCTTAAAAGCTAGACATATGCTGTCACTGACTTTTATTTAGAACTGGATAAACTATGTTTTAAAATCAATACTGGTTGTTCACAACCCTATCTACGCAAATTACTTGTAAAGTACTTGAGGAGGCGCAATCTATCGTCGTTGATCTAAACTATTTCTTTTCTACGTAATTTAACATGGCCAAGTGTCGGGCTTGTGGTAAGTTCCTCTCGACTCAAAATGGTGCCACTTGTAAGTGTTCGGCAGTATATCATAAGGCATGTGTAGCAATTTTGGAAGAAACAAAAATACCAACAGATTGGATATGTCCAGAGTGTATGTGTAAAAAACCAAAAACTGGTAACGTAGCAACTCCTGTAAAAGGTCTTACGTCCGGTTTCGATTCACAGCTTCCATTAGAGAAAAAGAGTACGACTGTAGTCAATGTTGCTGGCCAAAGCTTTGAGTCTACGTGTACTAAGAGCCCAGATATACAAGACCTGAAACACTCGGCACATGATACAACCCAATCACTTAGTGTCGAATTAGGTGTAGAAATCCGCTTATTTAGAAATGAATTGCGCGAAGTTCGTGAGGAATTTAAAAGCCTTCGACAGGAAATTGCTGATTTGCGCAGTCTCCTTTCCAATTCTGATGACCGGATTAATGGTTTGGAAAAAAGAATTAATGACCTTGAATGCTTAAAGGTAACTGATAGTTCTTCTAGAATAGGCACTTTGGAGAAAGTGATAGGTCAATTAAAACAAGAAATTAATGACCGGGACCAGGTACTTTTGCAGTCGGATTTGGAGGTCTCTAATCTGCCCGAGGTAACCGGCGAAAACCCAACCCAAACTGTTATGGTTTTGGCGACAAAGCTAGGCCTTACATTAAGGCAAGAAGATGTAGTATTCGCTGAAAGAGTGGGTAAAATTATTCAAGCCGAAACAAAAAGATGTCGACAACTGGTTGTGCGTTTTTCAAGGCGTCAACTGCGAGATGAGTTTCTGAAGAGTGCTAGAGTCCGGCGAGGGGTTACTTCAGCTGACATGGGCTTGGATATACCAACGCAACGGTTCTACATCAACGAACGACTAACACCTATAAATCGGAGACTTTTTTACTCCAGTCGCGAGATGGCTAGAAATTTACAGTGGAAGTATACATGGACCAAGAGAGGTCAAATATATATGCGGCAAGAAGAAGGTAGACCAGTCCATGTGATACGATCTCACGACGATCTAACGCGTGTTTTTGAGTCTAGCACCGTTGGAAACGTTAGTGAGCATAGAGATTAAAAGAGTCAAAATTCAAATGGATTTCTGCTGCGATATAAAGATTTGTTTCACGATCATGTTGAGTATGGTAGTTATAATCGGTAACACAGAATGTAGTTTTATTTTGATTAAGAATAATTATATGCTACTATATACCAAAATAAGTTCACAATTGAGTTACGGTTATGTTAAAACTTGTTACACTTTACGTAAATTAGGGTTCATGAAATTATTAAAGAAGATTAAAAACTTTCATTCAAACTATTTTTTAGTTCTATCAAATATTTGTAGTAAAATGTTTACGCGTACTTTTGTGTTTTGTTGTGTTCCATCCGATATAGCATATAAAATGTATAATTCCTTTTATTTAGATATAACTGTATGCTGGTACAGGCAAAGATTATAATAAATGTTTTACAGTTGGACTTTTTAATGCTGGATCTCTTGGGACACGACATGATGAATTTATTGTGGCTTTAAGTAATTTAAATATAGATATTTTAGCTATAAATGAAACATGGCTTCGTCAGGGTCAAGACGACAGGGCACCTGTTGTATCTGGTTACAAACTACTCCACACACCACGGCCTGTTAATGTACACAGAGGAAGAGGCGGTGGGGTTGGTTTTTATATAAAATTGGGTATAAATGTACGAACTTATCAATATCCAGTATCAAACAATGTTGAACAGATGTGGCTGGGGACAACTGTTAATAAACGCAGATTGATTATTGGCACGGCTTATAGGCCTCCCTGGCTTGATATTAACGAATTTTTTGACGCAATCACACAATCGATCGCCTCATTTAGTTACGCTGATTGCGTGGTACTATTAGGAGACTTCAATATTAACTTACTAAAAATAGACGATAATAAGACTAAATTATTTAACGAACTCTTACATTCTACAAATTTAATGCAACTTGTGACTTCACCCACTCATTTTACAGATAACACCAGTACACTTATTGATGTGATTTGCACGGACGCGCGTGTGCATGATGTTAAAGTGACTCACATACCAGAACTTGGTAGGCATGCGATAGTTTCGACTACATTAAATATTAAAAAAGAAAAAGAAATACCACGTTGCATAACAACTAGGTCATTAGATAATATGAATTTAAATTTCTTCAATAGCGATTTAAACACTGTAAACTGGAATATTGTTAATAGTACAAACAATGTCAATGAAATGTGCGTTCAGTTTAATAAAATTATTTTAGATTTATTCAATTCACATGCGCCTGTACGCAAACATAAAATTAAAGAGCATCATCCATGGATTACAGATGTTATAAAATTGATGATAAAACTTAGAAATAAGAGTCATGAACGTGCCAAATCCTCGGGACATGAGTCACATATACAGTATTACAAAAGTCTTAAGCATTTAGTCTCGAAAGCTTTAGTTGCGGAGAAAATAGCTTACCATGAAGCATATATCAATGCTTATATCGATAGTCCAAAATTATTATGGAAAAATTTAAAAAAATCATCTTTGATTTCTAATAATAAAAAATGGAAAGAACTACCTTCTACGCTTAATAATCCTGTTCTTATTAATCAACATTTTCTTAAAACTCCAGGTGAAAATGTCACATCCATATCTGACCTTACCTATTTTGAGTTTCATCGTTTTGGTAAGGGTAATTTTACTCTACATACAGTAGACTTAGATACCGTTGCTGGGATTATTCGGAATTTCAAATCAAATGCTGTGGGCTTAGACAATATATCTCTTAAAATGCTTTTGTTAACCTTACTGCAAACGTTAGAAGTTATCACAAATATTATTAATAAATCCATTCAGACTTCTAGATTTCCTGATGTTTGGAAAGCTGCCAAAGTTAGACCTTTGGCAAAATGTAATAATCCAATCAGTTTTAAAGATTTGCGGCCTATTAGTATTTTACCGTTTATTTCTAAAATTTTGGAAAAAATAGTTGCGTGTCAGATGGTGAAATACATAGAGCAGAATAAGATATTACCAACCTTTCAGTCAGGTTATAGAAAAGGACATAGTACAACTACTGCCCTTGCAACAGTGGTAGACGACATCCTGACCGGACAGGATCAAGGCAAAGGTACCTTGCTTGTACTATTAGATTACTCAAGAGCTTTTGACTCAATCAATACTTCACTCCTCCTTTCCAAGCTATCATATTACGGTTTTGACGTTTCAGTCGTAAAGTGGTTTAACAGCTACCTTACCGATAGAGCACAGTTAGTTGAGGTCACAAATAATGATAGCACAATTTCTAGCTCACATTTATCTTCTATTAATAGAGGAGTTCCTCAAGGATCCATTCTTGGTCCTTTACTTTTTGCAATTTACACAGCAGATATTACAAATTGCATTCAACATTGCTCTTGCCATCTTTATGCTGATGACACGCAACTTTACATATCCTTTGATCCACGAGACACTTTGAATGCCGCAGCAAAGCTTAACTCTGACTTGGAAAAAATCAACTTGTGGTCAAAAAGGAATTGTTTAGTACTTAATCCCAGTAAATGTCAATATATGATATTTGGATCCAAATCTATTAGAGCGCGAATAAATATGATCAATCCTTTAATAATGATTAATAATAATCCAATAGAAAAGATGCAAGAAGCTCGCAGTTTGGGAGTACTTTTTGATTCCGCTTTGCATTTCGAAGCTCACATCGCTAATGCTGTCCGCAATAGTTTTTATCGGCTTAAGCTACTTTATAAAATGAGGCCCTTCATTAATATTAAGTTAAGGATAAGATTATGCGAAGCACTAGTCTTATCCAGACTAAATTATGCAGACACTGTATATGGGCCTAGACTCTTAAGCAGAACTAAAAAGTTGATTCAGCGTGTCCAAAATGCCTGCACAAGATTTTGCTTTAACATCCCACCGCGTACACATGTAACTTCTTACATTAATGAAGCTAACCTATTGAAGATGGAAGCACGTAGGAGGTTACACCTTGCTACGCTGTTATTTGGGGTGCTAAAAAATGGAATTCCTGAATACTTGCGACAGAAACTTTTGTGGTTCGGTGATAAGTCAGCTCGCATTACACGAAATTCATATCTCTTTTTGTCTACACCTAAGCATAAAACAGCAGCATTCAAGGGGAGCTTTAGGTTTGCGGCTACCAAGTGCTGGAATGATTTACCACCACCAGTTAAATCATCGCAAACTTTGGGAGTTTTTAAAACAAAGTTAAGAGCGTATCTTTTATCAGAACAAAAGTCAGTAATTACTTAATACTTTTTTATCTCAGCACTTGGGCTGCATTTTCTTTGCATTTTTTTTCCTTTTCATGTTACATTTTATTACGCATATGGTGTATGTAGATATATGTATATTTTTAATATTTTATTTTGTTAATGTTGTGTAATGTTTGTGAAGTTTCCTGTTTGCCATGTTCTTTGTTCATTTCTTTTTTCTTTCCTTTAATTGAATTTATTTATTTTTATTTTTTTTATTTTATTTTACGTAAGGTTGTTTGTTTGTATAAATGATGTTATGTATCTATGTATGTTATGAAATAAATCTTGGTATCCTCCGTGACCTTCGTATCTGTAAAGGTGCCTACTGAAAACCAGCGCTACAACCTTTGTTGTAGCATATGAGCTGAGTAGGACACCTTATTTGGTCACAGGATTCGTATATATGTATATATATATATATATATATGTATATATATGTATGTATGTATATATATATATATATATATATATATATATATATATATATATATATATATATATATATATATATATATATATATATATATATATATATATATATATATATATATATATAGGTAAAAATGTATTTATTTATTTTCTTTGTTTCTTTTTGTTGAAATTTGTGTCCAAATAAAATTCTTTCTTTCTTTCTTTCTTTTAGATGGGAACAATTTTGTAATACATGATTTTTGAATAACTATCACCGTTTACTCAGCGCACGCAAGGACAGCTTTAAATTCTGCCGTTTTCGTACTATTTTTTATTACTGCTCTCCTATTTATCTTAGCGTGATGTTAGCCTATAGCCTTCCTCGATAAATGGACTATCTTACACTGAAATATTTTTTCAAATCGGTCCTGTAGTTCCTGAGATAAGCGCGTTCGAACAATCAAACAAACAAAGAAACAAACAAATAAGCTCTTCAGCTTTATATACTAGTGTAGATAATTTTAACTCGAAGAACAAATTGTTTATAGAAAATGTCAGAACTTGACGGGAATCGAACCCACGACCACTGGAGCTGAAGGGTCACTGCCAACGCGCCATTAAAACATTTTACTTTAATAATATACTGAAATCTGAATTCTATCCGTTTGAAGAATCTAGGACGCTTTATGCGAAAAACGGTTTCGTTTTATATTTGCAGGATTTATTTAAAGCTCTCTGTGTGACATGATCCGAGTTTCACTAGTATGCCAAAGCGACAGAAAAAAACGTTATTAAACGGTTTTTAAACCGATATTCGTACTAATTTTTTGCATGTGTCTATCTGTCTTTGTATCCTTTTGCGTGTCATTGTTACGCTTTCAGATCTAAATTGTGTGAGAAATATTGGTGAAATTTAATACAATTATCTTTTTTTAATAATAAACACAGTTTTTGAATTCCATGGTATCAAATAATAGGGTCAGCACAACATTGTATAAACATGTCGTCACATGATTTTGCTACGTAATTTACGACCGTCCGGCTGCCTGACGTCAACTTACCTTAGTCGTATTTTACGACACCTTGGTAAGAAATGAAGGTGGTATATTCTGCTCATCTGGATACCAGACGGTGAGTCAACTAACCTTAGTCGCCTTTTACGACACCTCGGTAAGAAATAATGATGGTCTATTCCACTTAGTCGGATACCACACGGTGTATCAACTTACCTTATTCGTATTTTACGACGCCTCGTTAAGAAATGAGGGTAGTCTATTTAACCAGCCGGATACCACACGACACAATCCTCAGTAAATAAATGTATTCCTTAGTAAATAAAATAAATATAAAGTTTTTAAAAACCTTTTTTTTTCACTTTTTTTATCGTATCTTTTTATCACTTGAGAGTTTTTGTCAGAACCTAACCTAGTCTAATAAAATCTTTAATATTTAAATGAGTTAATGTTGTACATATAAATTTTTTTTAATTTTGAAAACGGCTACAACGATTTCGAACGAACGGACGATGAAATTCAGCATGTAGGGAGTTTTAGGATAATCGACCTAGCTAAGTTTTATTAAAAAAAGTTGTTTTATCTCCGTTTTCGGGACTTGAAAAAAACTTTAATTTTACGATAAAGGAAAGGATAATAACGCTGTCAATTGAGATAATCATGATAGCCCATTTGGGCAATGGGTGGTCTCAAATTCTGTACACCAGGATCGATTCCAGATAAAAAGATTTTTGATTGCATTTTTTTATATTAAAGAAAACACCGATCAAGGCTCGGTCATCCAGGTACTTACTCTACATTAACACTTTTTTCAAAACTAATGAAAATATTATTTTGCTATAATCCGCGGTAAAAAAAATTTAAAAATTTTGTGGATCTCGTGTGGACCTCCGCAAAGCAACGCCTAATTTATAAATTACTTATGTTTTTGATTCATAAAGATATTAATCACAAAACAACAATCCTAAAATTTGGAAGGGATTCAGGGTAAATAGATATCGCCTATCAAAACAACCCTTTTAACATACTTATTTATCCTAAAACCAAATATTTTATTTCCAAAAATAGCCGAGGATTTCTATTGAAATGGTAATTTTGCGTCTGAATACCATTAATCGGGTTAATATTTGCCAAAACTTTGTTCCTAACTTCAAAACAATTCCAATATCGTTTTCTTCGTGCCCACAAATATTCTCAGATTACCGTCTAATAGCTAGAAAAGAGAAAAGTTAGAGTTTACTAGGAAATTTTGGAGTTTGTTGTGGCAACAAATACTAGCTGAATATTCAATCCTTCTGAAGTAGACTTCAGTTTATTTAAACACTGGAAAGTTTAACAAAGGATCGTATATTCTAGAGGGGATTTAGGAATATAGGAGAATATTTTAAAGTATAGGAAAATTTCATTTGAATATAAATATACGCTTCGTTCGAAAATACTTGTACATAGCCGTACTTTTAATAATACTACAGACAGCCGCGACATTTTTCTCTTAACTTAAGCGCTTAAGTATCGTTAAAATGTAATATGAATTGTTTCCTATTTCTGAAAAAAGAAGAACGTGATTTTTTTATCGTATATGTTAGCACGCATTGAGGATTATAGCAAAATAATTTCATTATTACTTTTGTATTTTCTTAAGCCTTTCTAGCATCCTCCTGCCCCTATCCCACTCTAAGTGGGGTCGGTTATGTTGTACCACGCCTGAAGTCAAGTTACCTTAGTCGCATTTTACGATACCTCGGTAAGAATTGAGAGTGGTCCATTCCACTCAGCCTTATACCACACAGTGGGTCAACTTACCTTAGTCGTATTTACGACACCTCGGTAAAAAATGAGGGTGGTCTATTCTACTCAGCCGGATACCACAAGGCAGAAAATAAAACAATTAAAAATAAAAAGAAAATAATAAAGTAAAATTATGATAATAAATATGAAATATAAAACATATTACTTAACCGCGGATTATAGTAAAATTATTTCATTAATACTTTTGTATTTTCTTAAACTTATCTAGCATTTCAAATACACAAAATATATTTCCATTACAATTGATATAGTAATAAAAGCGAATGCGCGAGGAGACACAATCAAATATTTTATGACGGTATGCTTAACGCCTGTATCCATAAAAAGTAATGCTGATTTACTAGGAAGACACGGACACTATCGTTGCAATCTAATTCTTATTCCAAATCCAGTAAGTGTTATTTTTCAGTTCAGTTAAATACAAAAGTTATATAGGAGTCGAATAAACGTTACTTCAGTAATCAGCTGATTTGCGAGTCAGCAAATCCAAACTGAAGTCATAAGTGTAATTCTATAGGGGTGTAAAAGTAAACCCGTCAAATTTGTCGTTTAATAAACTCATCTCAGATACCAAAATAACCAGTTTATAGAATTAAGTATTACTTTGCGGAGGTCCATAATACAAAGTAAATAATAATAAATAAATAAATAAATATATGGGACACTTACATACGCGTTCGTCCGTCTCCAAAGTCAGTAACTTAGTACTTGAGTTATGGTAGCCAGACAACTGGTGAATATATAAATATATATTTTTTAAATACATACTTAAATACAAATATACACCCAGGCTCAAAGACTAACAAATTCATTTATAGAAAATGTTGGCCCTCGGCGGGAATCGAACCCACGACCCGCGGAGCTGAAGGCAGGGTCACTACCCACTGCTCCAAGGGGCCAGTAATGAAAATATTATTTAACTATAATCCGCGATAATGGAAAATATAAATGTAATGCTAAATGTAGAGCGTACTATTTGTTCTGTACATGCAGGATTCGTAAAAACACATGCACGAACCTGCACCACCGCCACCACAATACATTAGCACTACACTCGTTCACTATCACAACTCAACAATCGTTTCGCCCCGCAACTGAAGCATCATCAGGATGCTTCAGTTGCGGGGCTATGTATATATGTGTATCGTAAAGCACAAGCGTTTTTGCCTTACTTTATCGTGGATTATAGCAAAATAATTTAAATATTACTTTTGTATTATGGATCTCCGCAAAGTAACGTCTAATTCTTTGAAACATTTAGCAAAACAGATGTTCTTACAATTAGCATCACAGTATATTTTTAGCAATATATTGAACTTCAAAATATTCACTATTATATACACAAAATATTCACTATAATATAGTACTTTCAATCGAGAAAATCGCAAAAGCTTTTGCCATTATGTCATGGAGTCTCCTGATGATGCGTCGGTTACGGGTCGAAACGATTGTTGAGTTTGTGATAGTGAACGTGTGTAGTGATTGTGTATTGTGGTGGTGGTGGAGGAGATTTTTGCATATGTCTTCACGAATCATGCATGTATCAGGTATGAAATCAGATAGGCCACTCTACATTTAGTATTACATTTATACTTTCTTTTATCGCGGATTATAGTTAAATAATATTTGCATTATTTTAGCAAAATAATTTTATTATTACTTTTGTATATCATCAATATGAATCTATATATTAGTGAAAACTGTATTTAAATTAGTTCAGAACCGACATAAGCTTGCGGCTTCTGCTTCGCGCCTTGCAAAAGTACGTAGGTAAGTCGTTTGTGGGTTTTGGTATAAGATTGTATAATAAAATTCTGCAATCAATTTCAGCTTTGCCATTACAGCAGTTTAAAGACACTGTTAAAATGAGGCTGATACAGAAAGCCTACTATACTCTTGAAGATTATTTAGAAGATAAGAATGTGTGGATATAGCTCTCTTTGAACCTGTACAAGACAGTAACGACTTAATGTAAATAGTATTACGAATTATATTTTTAAAAGAGCAACCGCCGGGTTTCTTGCTGGCTCTTCTCGGTAGGAACAGCTTTCCGAACCAGCAGTAGAGTTGACGATTCAAAAGCACTTGTTTACAAGTTTATTTGAATAAAGAATATTTTGAATTTGAATTTGATCCCAACCAGACATGCGTAGTGCGTGACTTTCTTCTATAATATATGATGATGAACAAAAGCCAACACTGAATAAAACTCGGCCACCCACTTACTAAATATAACTATAAAAATAATAGAAATCTCTCTTGTAATGTTTATCTTGTGTTCTTCAGATTAAATATTATTTTGAGGCCATTTCAATACACAATACATAACTATTTTTCGTTTATTTCAATTGATGAAACAAACCATACTAATAGTTTAAACTAGACGTAGTATTATCATCATCATTCCCCTGCCCTTATCCCACTCTAAGAGGGGTCGGCACAACATATAGGCATGTTGTTACATGATTTGGCTTCGTATTTTACAACCGGCCGCCAGCCTGACGTCAACTTACCTTAGTCGTCTTTTACGACACCTCGGTAAGAAAGGGGGTAGTCTATCCTACTAAACCGGATACCACACGGTGGGTCTACTTACCTTAGTCGCCTTTAACAATGCCTCAGTAAGAAATGAAGATGATGTATTCTACTCAGCCGGATACCACACGGCATCGACTTATCTTCACTATCTACGATCACCTACATTTTACGACTTGGATACAACTCGTATCGATAAACTTTTTATCTCAAATAATAAAAATCACAATGCGGCCACTTCAAAGTAACACGTGAACCAATTAATATAGTTTATTCCTTATCATAACTACAAAAATCCCACGCACCCACTTATACTAACAGTATTGTGTATAGAACACTTATGCTGGGGCTACATTAGCGGTCTACGGCGAATATTCGAGCTAGAGCAACGTATGTGGCCGGGTACATCGTTGCAACACGGTGTATTCGCGCGCAGACGATGTAACATTGGGATACTGTCGGTAACCTGGCGAGCATCAAAGGGATTTTTTTTCAAATTCAAATTCAAAATACTCTTTATTCAAATGGACTGTATACAGTACTTTGAATCGTCAAATGTTTTAAAGAAGCTACCACTGATTCGGAAGTGTGATATCGAGAAGGACCAGCAAAAAACTCGGCGGATAATCTTTTCACCAAAAAAATATTACAATTTGATGGTTACAAGTTAATCGTTGCAGATTGCTGCGTAGCTGACTGCAATTAAGATATGCTACTATCACTCAAATAATCCTCGATTGTATAGTATGCTTTATGTAGCAGCATCGTTTTAAGATAATTTCTTAACTTGTTTAAAGGTAACTCTAGACAATTTTGAGTAATTTTGGTATAAAACGTGTACCGAGACCGACAAATTATTTTCGGACCTTTTGGAGGCGCAACCTAGACGTCATTAGTTTATGTCTGTTTTTTCAAATTCAAATTCAAAATATTCTTTATTCAAATAAACTTGTAAGCAAGTGCTTTTGAATCGTCAACTCTACTGCTGGTTCGGAAAGCTGTTCCTACCGAGATGAGCCAGCAAGAAACTCGGCGGTTGCTCTTTTAAAAATATAATTCTTAAGTTTCTAGTATGTATGTCATATGTATTACTATTTTTACTATACAAGTAAATATTTTTTCGTGACAATTTTCGTGGCCACACCTATGTCACTTCAGTGTTGTCCAGACTTTGAAGTTCCGTTTCTGTGAATAGTAGTCATCCACCATCACTTCTTTGGTCTCATTTTCATATTATTTCGTACCTGATACTCGTAAAAGTGTAATAAATAATAATTTACTGGCATATAAGGCAAAGACACTGATCGTTTTGGACGCACATAACTAATAACGAATATTCGCTCGCCTAAGAAACGCGACAATCTTCACCCGCTAATGTAGCCCCATCATTATTCTAGCTAGCAAATAAACATAGTAGTAAGTGGCCTATTGCCATCCTACAGCTGGGGTATGGTATCTCCTATCTTTTAGAGGGTGTAGGGCTTCCACTATGTTATGGATATAATGTAATGAACACAATATAATGGAATTCTTGGTAGGTATGAATTTTCCTCCAATGTTTAGCTTCATGATTAGAGGTGGTTCAAAAAGATGGTGAAGTATTATATAGAAGTATTATATATTATATTATAAATAAATACAATGTAACAATGACACGCATAATCGTCTGTCCCCAAAGTACCTTAAAACTTGTGTTATGTGCAGCCGGTAGAATATACCTACATCTATAATTTTAAATAAATACTAATTAAATTCATAAGTACTAGCCGTGAGGTATCCGAGTAGAGTAGACCACTCATTTCTTACTGAGGTATCGTAAAATGCGACTAAGGTAAGTTTACATCAGGCAGGCGGCCGGTCGTTAAATACTTAATCAAATCATGTTACAACATGTTTAAAATATAATTTGCTGACCTCTCTTAGAGTGTGATGAGGGCAGGAGGTTGATGAATGTAGGAGATTGATGATATTTTTCAACTTCATTATCGTAAGAAGATTTATAAAAGTAAGAAAGAAGTTTAGTAAGTTAAGAAAATAGAGTACGTTAATTTCTTCTAATGTGTAGTAGCAATTCAAATTTTCAAATTCAAATTCAAAATATTCTTTATTCAAATATACTTGTAAACAAGTGCTTTTGAATCGTCAACTCTACTGCTGGTTCGGAAAGCTGTTCCTACCGAGAAGAGCCAGCAAGAAACTCGGCGGTTGCTCTTTTACAAATATAACTCTTAATACTATTTACATTGTGTCGTTACTGAAATAGAAAATAAACAATTAAATATTTAAATAGAAATTAAATATTAAATATTTAAATAGAGATTTAAATAGAAAACAAACAGCTTTGATTATTTGTTATCAAACGTAAAAAAAATGTTAAGAGTTTGAACTATTATATTGATATATTGGTATCATTTTTGCGTTCTAGATTAATACTAGAATAAGGTTTTTGCTAGCTTTAATTACGTATACCCTAAAGTCTAATATCTCGTTTATTTTAAAAAATAATAAAAATAAAAAAATAATTGTTTATTTTCTGTAAAACAATGATCCTTTCTTTATCTTTGTCTACAATTCTTTATTATGCAAATATTTTCTTTTACATTGTACCGTAGCCTTATACCGTATACCGTAGCCTTACTTTTAAAAAAAAAAATAATATTCGTTATGTTAATGAGTAAATATTAATACTTACCGTTACATATAATATTTAATAACGAGATTTACTATTTGTGAATTTTAAAAAGTTCATTTTAAAATACGGGTCCTATTTGAAAACATTATATATTATTTTCTTTGCCAATTATTATAAAACAATTTATTTTTAATAGTTTTTATTTTTCACTATTATTATAGTAGTTACTATAATACTATTTTTTCTGAAGTAATATAATAATAATAATAATTATCAGGAATGCGTTATATTCCTCAATAATGATTAAGTTTTCTATTTTTCTTTTATATTAATAAAGTAATAGGTAAATATTTAATACTATATACGTACAAAGAAATCACAAAAATCACCCGTCAAAAATAATTAACTATTTTTATACAATTTTTTTGACTCATATGCAACGGTTCCGAAACATTCTTTAAAATACTTTTCACAGCACTTTCCAGTAAACATATCGTATTTACACTTAAATATAAATTGGAAATTATTTATAGTATTATCATTTCATGTTATTATCATTTCACAGTATATTTTAGATAAATAAACTTTTTGCCCGTGAACTTGGCGGCGTCATTCAACGCGCGTCGCGTCTATCTGTATTCGAGACATTTACACAACTGAAAGCAAGGCGCAAGCTGAGGCTCGGAAAAGTCCACATTTCTGTATGTTTTCACTGTAATAGATAACCGTGGTGCATACAATTAACCTTTTAACTAATACACTGATCAAAATCAAAATATTTTTTAATCAAGAAAACTTTGAAACAACTTTTTTCAACTCTGCTGTTGGTTTGGATTGCCTACCGACAGAGCAAGAAATTTATCAGTGGCTCTTTCCAAATTCTTGTAAATAATTACACTTCATTATAGTTTTCTTGAGTAATGTAAAAAAGTAGCTTAAGCCACGCATTCTTATCATTTGTGCAATCCTCAATTGTAGTATAATAAGGCAATATCAACATAAGTAATGCGAAGTTAAATACGACTTAAAGTACAATGGGAAATGCTAGTTAGAGGATATCACATGTACTTTATTACGTTATTTGGGCTGTGATACACTAGCGTTTAGAACTTTATTCTTAACACGGGGTCGCAGAGTACATAAAAACACCATTTAAAGTCAGTGCATGGAAGTGGCAGAACATCGGGCGAAACCCGCGGCTATCCGAGATCGCTATAAACGCCCTGATAAACCCATGTAGATTTCCCAGGTTTTGGGAGGAGTTTGGCTGGTTGGAATAACTAGTCCCTTTACCAAGTGTCAAAAACAGGCTGTTGATAAAAAATAAAAGGAAAACGGGGCTGCGAATTAAAACCTTGGGTAGAAATAAAGACACGCGCATTTCTGTTAAGTAAAACGTGAAAACCTGCACATCTCTGAAGGTTTATTGCTATACACGTGTGTGTAGTCGTGCATCCGCAATGCAGTTGGTCTGAGCTCTAAAATTCCTCTTCAAAAGATGATAGGTGCTTTCAAATAGTGAGACATCAACAGGTTACTCATATATTATATAGTGAAAGAAACACGAGTAACCATAGCCAACGGAATTTATGGTAAAGCTAATGAATCGAATGAGCAAGTCCTGTGAACCATGAGTTTCGTGCCATTTCTACTGTGACTTTAACAATTGTAACGAGGTGACTGCGTGAGCAACAAAAAACATTATAACATCATCATTACATGTGTATAAGCATTGGAAATGTGACTTTATTCTTCGGATAGGCACATTATATTACTGCAATAGGGATGGAAAAAAACATTAATAAGTATTGCTTCTTTGTGTCCGAATTGTGAGTTCGGATTTTTTGAGTCCGTTTAGAGAGTACGCACCTTTTGAGTGTGAGTTTTTTGTTTCCAAATAGATTGTTAGTAATTTTTGTATCATTATAGTGTTCGCTTTTTTTGCTCGAATAGAGTGACGCCTATATATAGTATTCACACTTTGTGTCCATATGAAACGTTGGCAGTTTTTTTGTGTATATAAAGTATTCGCATTTTTTGAGTCCGTATATAGTGTTAGCTATTTTTGTGCCCGAATAGAGAGTTCGCATTTTTCGAATTATGTTCGCATTTTTGTGCCCCAATAAAGTGCTTTTTTTTTTAATAATGTTCGCATTTTTGTGGCCGAATAGAATGTTCGCATTTTTCGAATAATATTCGCATTTTTTGTATCGAAATTGTGTTCGCTGTTTTAACATCCTTATGTTGTAGTTTTAGCAAATAATAAGCTGAACATATTTTTGAGTTGAAAACATTCTGTTTCTTATTTGATGTAAGATTTTAACACCCCGTAGAATATACAGCACGTGTCAGTTTATTGATTGGGTCGGCTGACAGCTTAGAAACAAGCACAAACAGTGCTCGTTATACAGCGGAAGGCCGCTATCAAACTGCGCTTCGTCCGAATTTCCTTTATTTAAAAATGCCAACGTAAAATGGTTTTGTGGTTTGGATAAATGCGGCTTTCATTCACAACTGAACCGCATCGCCGCAACTGCATGAATTTCACTTTTTTTAAACACATTTTGGTTTACATTTTGGTGATTTTACACCGTCTCTACTGATAGAAAAACATTTCACAATAAACAAAAATTAGATATAGTCATTTTGTAACAATTCGCATTTGTTAAGAAAATCAATGTAATGCTAAGTGTAGGAAGCTCAATCTGTTCTCATGCCTTATATACATATGGAGGATTAGTAACTGCACGTACCACCAATCATAACCACCAACGTGTGTTGGTGGCAATTTGGTATACAAGCACTACACACATTCACTACGATATTCTCAACGACCGTTTCAAAGCATGTGTGTAGCGGTTGTAGTATGCTGTTCTAGTTAGTGATTTGTAATACATGCAGTTTAACATGATCAAGGTATGAGAACGATTTCGCTTCTTACATAGCATTACATAGATTTTCTTAACAAACGCGGATTATTACAAAATAATTCTATCATAATTTTTTACTATGGAATTCCGCAAAGTGACGCCTATTTCTATAAATTATTAAATTTGAATTCAAAATAACGTACCATAAAATCCGTCTGCTTATTAATAATAAATAAGGTCTAATCCGCTGCTCAGACGTCGAATATTGAATCTTGTTCTTTAAAAAAAGCTTAAACATCAAAGATAGAAGTCACTTAAATCTAGAAAGCGAAGTGCGCTCAAGCGAGCGACTGTGTCTGACAACAGAAAAATTAGACAAAACCTAAAGACATGCATATGAAATATTTTCCTAACAGTTTTTGTAGAATAAATTCACAATATTTTTTTACTCCACGATTAAATAAATAATATAAATAAATAAAAGTACTTGGTTGACCGAGCCTTTATTTTTTAAAAGGTTTAAAAAAATGCAATAAAAATAATAAAAAAAATTAAAATTGCGCCGGGCATTGACAACTATTAATCGAGCCTAAGTTGGTTTTACCATTAGACTATCATAGTTTGAATTTGATGTTTGATAGCTCAAATATCGTTGCTTTCTATTCTTATGTTAGTAGTTAGTTTAAGTGCCCATAAACAGGGATAAAACGTGATATTTTTGATGTCAGGAAAATCGTTGGAGCCGTTTCCAAAATTTAGAAATATATGTGTATATTTCTAAATATATGTGTATATATATATGTGTCTAGGTCGCCGTGTGATATCCGGCTGAATAGAATAGTGCCACCCTCTTTTCTTACCGAGGTGTCGTAAAAGGCGACTAAGGTAAGTCGACCCGCCGTTTGGTATCCGGCTGAGTAGAATAGACCACTCACATTTCTTACCGAGGTGTCGTAAAAGGCGACTAAGGTAAGTTGACCCACCGTGTGGTATCCGGTTTAGTAGAATAGACCACCCTCATTCTTACCGAGGTGTCGTAAAATACGACAGAGTTAAGCTGACGTCAGGCAGGCGGCCGGTAGTAAAAACGCAGCCAAATCATGTAACAGCGTGCTTATAACATGTTGTGCCGACCCCACTTAGAGCGAGATAAGGGCAGGAGGATGATGATGATATATATGTGTGTATATTTTTATTAGACCATAGTTTCTTTAAATAAAGAACTAGTACCTAGGTGACCGAGCCTTGCTCGGTAATTTTGAAAATGACGTAAAAAAAAATAAAAAAAATTGAAAAGAAAAAATAATAGGGCTCGATCCTAGGTATTTTCACCTATCTAGACCGCCCGGACCCCAAATAAACCACCATGACTTTACGTTTGACAGCGAAAAACTGTGATTGTATTCAACAAAAAATTCAAAAAAAAATTATAGCCCAAACACAACATTTTTTTTAAATAGAACTTATCTAGATCTACAAACAAACACAAACGCAAAGGTTTTAATTAAAGCAAAAGCTTAAGTGATGATTTAAATAATGTGTTTAAATATTATTATGATAAAATGACTTCAGTGCAGTGGAATTTAGTTATTGGATCTGCAATATATATGCAGGACGCATCGCTATAAGTTTTTACGACATGCGATGTATCTACATATTATGAGAAAAGCATTTCGCCATATTTTTATTAGACGTATGTGATAGTACAATATTTAAGACATAATAATTTGATTTTTTCAATTAATTAACATAGTTCTCAACCAATAATAAATAATGTATTTAAAAAAATACAATTTGATCAGAAACGCAAATTAAAAAAAAAAAACAAAAACTAACTTTCTATGTTGACCGTCGTGTGGTATCCGGCTGAATGGAATATGCTGCTATCATTTCTCACCGAGGTGTCGTAAAAGGCGGCTAAGGTAAATTGACCCGCCGTGTGGTTCCCGGCTGCGTAAAAACTCAGCCGGGTACCACACGGCGAATAGACCACCCTCATTTTAGAAAAGTGGTCTCGTAAAAGGCGACTAAGCGAGGCTGACGTCAGGTCGTAAAGTACCTAGCCAAATCATGTTACAACATGTTTATAACATGTTGGGCCGACCCCACGTAGAGTGGGATAGTGGATAGGTTCAACGGATTGGCCATGAAAACGTAAACAGACAGAAAGAAAGAAGCTTTTACCCGTTTGCGTTGACTGCTGTCGCATGCAATAATGATAATAGATGATGGTTTTTATTGTCATCCTATTCCTGTAGGATTAACAGGATTTCTAGCTTACATGTTACCTCGGTGTATAAGGAATAATTGTTCCAAATTTCATCGATATTAGTTCAGCGGGTTCGCCGTGAAAGAGTAACGAATATACATCCATACTTACTAAATTTCCCATTTATAATATTAGTAGTATTAGAGAGGATTGGTGTCTACAGACTCGACGCATAAAACTGGTCACGTAGCAAATATATAATCAAACCGTTCTCATCATAATAAAGGGGGGAACAAACTAATCATATCTGTAAACTTTCTGATCATATTGACTCTTAGAAGTGATCTCATTGTTTAACAAACTTTTGCCAAGTTCAGCACACCTGATACGGTTAAGTGAAAATCATTTTTTACTTAACATAGGTCACTGATAGAATGTATATAGCTGGACTATAACGGCTATATATATTCTATGCCAGCAGTGAGGTCTTAGGACTCTCTAAAGCGGATTATAGATTCAAATTCAAAAGTATTAATAAAATTATTTTGCAATAATCCACGATGAAGTAAAATAGATAATATATATAATGCTAAATACGCCGTGTGGTATCCGGCTGAATAGAATAGTACTACCCTCATTTCTTACCGAGGTGTCGTCAAAGGCGACTAAGGTAAGTCAACCCGCCGTGTGGTATCCACCTGAGTAGAATAGACCAACCTCATTTCTTACCGAGGTGTCGTGAAAGTCGACTAAGGTTAGTTGACCCACCGTGTGGTATCCGGTTTAGTAGAATAGACCACCCTCTTTCTTACCGAGGTGTCGTAAAATACGATAGAGGTTAGTTGACGTCAGGCAGGCGTCAGTCAGGCCGGCCGTAAAAACGCAGCCAAATCATGTGACAGCATGTTTATAACATGTTGTGCCGACCCCACTTTGAGTGGGATAAGGGCAGGAAGATGATGATATATAATGCTAAATGTAGAGTGGACAATCCGTTTTCATACCTGATACATGCAGGATACGTAAAAGCACACGCACAAACCTCCACCACCACCAACCCAATACACAAGCACTACCACGACAAAATCGGCAAGCGATGGCAGAGCTTTGAGATTTTGTCGTGGAGTCTATAACCTAATGATGCTTCGGTTGCGAAACGATTGTTGAGTTTGTGATAGTGGACGTGTGTAGTGTACCGTGGTGGTGGAGATTTGTGCATGTGTTTTTAGGAATCTTGCACGTATCAGGTATGAAAACTGGTAGTCCAGACATTAAGCATTATATTTATTTTCTATTATTATTGCAGATTATAGCAAAATTATTTTATTCTATAAAAATAACCAAAACTGATATAGAAAATGTTCTATAAACTTTCTTTAAACTTATATTGCGTATTAAAATTTCTAGTGTTGGAACGCCCATAAATTAAACCCTTATTTTAGTTTCTATTGCATAAACAAAGTACCGTTTAGATATAGCAAATTTCCCTTGAAGTGAAAGCAATTTTATACTAGACAGGAGTTAAACAACACACGGCTGACAGGCGTGCATGTATCGCGTGCACGTTTTACATGGACGTATATAAATTGCTTGCATTCGCGAGGAAAATGTTCATTCTTTGAACTGTAATAACAACATATTATTATATAACGAGTTCAATTTGAATTTTAGAAAATAGACACCAATCCTAGTAATAGGCTGCAATTCACTATCACAAACTCAACAATTGTTACGCCCCGCAACCGAAGCATCAGCAGGCGTTACTCAACAAGCTTAGTTATTTTTTTTTATTGCAAAATAGGCGAGCGCTTGACTGCAATCATGCCTGATGATAAGCGATGATGCAGTCTAAGATGGAGCGCGCTTGCCTAGAAGATGCCTATTCACTCTTGCTTTAAAGAGACCCATATCAAAAGAACTCGGAAATATCGATGCCGGGAGAGAATTCCACTCCCTTGCTGTGCGCAATAAAAACGAGGACGCAAAGCGCTCCGTGCGCCTTCGTGGGAGGTCAATGATGTAAGGGTGGAAATTCTCCCGGTGTCTAGCAGTGCGATAATAGAATGGCGATAGTTATATACTAATCAGTTCAACTTCATCATTTATTTTATTTTGCCTCCGAACACATACAACAAGTTTGAACTAGAAACATTTATCTGATCGTTAATGAGGGTGTCTTTGTTATGATTAATGATCGCACGCTGTTCTAAAATTTTAAGTCGGAGACTTTTGTCACAGGTGTGCAGAATTTCTTCAGGAACTTTATGACCGCTTTCTGTCAAAGAAAGCGGCCAAAATGGTTTATTAGAAAGCGGAAACTAGTAGATATTAGAGGCCCCAACTCTCCACGGAGAAGGTCACCGGGGTACAGATCTACTGTTAGGCGATTGAATTGATACAAAAGTAATTAAGCGATTGATACAAAAGTAATAATAAAATTATGCTGCTATAATTAGCTACAAAGTAAAATCGCATCGACAAATCGCAAAGCGTTTTGTGGTAGAGTCTATCTCATCTCATCATCTAGTAGAGTCTAGCTCGAATAATATCGCACATAAAAACTAGTAAATATTTAAATAACTCTCTTAAACGTATAGTATCTGGTTGACCAAGCCTTGCTCGGTAATTTTATACAAATTAAAAAAAAAGAAACTTAAGACCAAAAATATTAGATAGTTGGGATCGATCCTAGGTATTTACATTTTTCGAAACTGCCCGTTCCCCAAATACACTGACTCGACAGTTTATGGCGAAAATAGTGTTTTATATTCAATATAAATTTTAGTACTTTCAATGCCCAAAAAGAGGGATAAAACGATTTTTTTTTACATAAAACTTATCTAGATCGATTTTTCTCCCCCACAACCCCCTACATGTTGATTTTCAGGAAAATCGTTGGAGCCTTTTCCGAGATTCCGTATATATATACGTTCAAGATCAATTCATTTAAATATTAAAGATATACTTAAACTCATTCATGTCTGCCCTGAAAAGTTGTACGTTGTACTACTATAAACTTCAATGTTACTTGAATTAATTGAACTACGAGATTTTCACATTAACAGTTAATACCCCGGATGGAAACTAAACATCCTCTCTCCAGCCTCCATAAATCTTAAATCTACCGGAAATTACTGTATCTATTAATCCATAAACTAATCTGCAGACTAATTGGTTTGTAATGACAGTCTCATTACTATAGTTAATTTTGCATGATAAGGTATAAATTTTTAATTAGGCTGTCATTCGTTCCCGCGGGAATCTGACAGACATTTAGAGTAATAATTAATTAACCGTATATATAACAGGGATTGTGCTCTTATGCTTCCATCTTGGAAACTCCATTTGTTCAAAATCTTTTGCTAATTAAGAGGAACATTTATAGTTCCTTCGCGAGTCTTATATAATTATCTAGTTGTTATCGCACCAACTTAATTGTCTAAGTACCTAATAGAAAAAGGTGTTACTTTGTCATTTGGCACTATCCATACCATCATTATCCTGCCCTTATCCCACTATAAGTGAGGTCGGCACAACATGTTATAAACATGTTGTCACATGATTTGGCTACGTATTTTACGACCGGCCGCCTGCTAGACATCAACTTACCTTTGATGTATTTTACGACACCTCGATAAGATAGAGGGTGGTCTACTCTACTTAACCGGATACCACACGGTGGGTCGTTACCTTAGTCGCCTTTTACGACACCTCGGTAAGAAAGAGGGTGGTATATTCTACTTAACCCGATACCACACGGTGGGTCACTTACCTTAGTCGCCTTTTACGACATCTCGGTAAGAAAAGGGGGTGGTCTATTCTACTCAGCCGGATACCACACGGTGGGTAGACTTTCCTTAGTCTCCTTTTACAACACCTCGGTATCCATCTTGGAAACTCCATTTGTTCAAAATCTTTTGTTAATAAACAGAAACATTTATGTTTCCGGCGCGAATCTTATATAATTAACTAGTGATTGCAGCGACTTCGTTGGTGCCAACTAAATGCTTAAGTATCTCCGATAATGCAATATGAGTTGACTGCTCAGGAGAGAAAAACGTTTTTTTTATGTAATAAATACAATAAATTTTTTTTATCCGGAATCGATCCTGGTGTACATAATTAGTGTTCACCCGTTACCAAAATGAGCTATCATGACTTTACAATTGATATACAAAAGTAATTATCGTTTGCTTTCTCATAAAATTGTAACAGTTTTTTTCAATACCTGAAAACAGGGATAAGGCAAATTTTTTTTTAATTAAAGCTAGATTTTCCCCCCAAAACGCCCCCTCTAAATGCTGAATTTCATGGAAACTGTTGGAGCCGTTTCCAAAATTAAGAAATATATATGTATACAAGTTTAACTCATTTAAATATTAAAGATATATAATTTGTTTCAGTGGATTAGCCGCCAAAACGTAAGAGACGCATTTCCTAATTTATAATACTCGAGAAATTTCTATTGAAATTCAAAATATTTTTTATTCAAGTAAACTTGTAAACAAGTGCTTTTGAATCATCAACTCTTACTGGTTCGGAAAGCTGTTCCTACCGAGAAGAGCCAGCAAGAAACTCGGCGTTTGCACTTATCAAAATATTATTCTTATTACTAGTTACATTTAGACATTTCTGTCTTGTACAGGGTCGAACAGTAGCTATATCCACGCATTCTTATGATCTAAGTAATCCTCAACAGTATAGTAGGCTTTTTGTATCAGCCTCTCTTTAACAGTGTTTTTAAACAGCTGTAATGGCCAAGCTAAAAATTGATTACTGAATTTTATTATAGAATCTTATAAACAGACGTACAAACGACTTACGTATCTTTGGAAGGCGTAAAGCAAGCTTAAGTCGATTCCTACTTTGTGTATTAGGTATATTCTGTTACCATATGTACCAAAAATTAGGTCCAACGGTTGAAGGTTTTGTCTTTGATCAATTTAAATATCTATATAATATCGGAAATGTTAAGCGCCCGCGTGCTTTCGAAAACGCTGTATTTTAAGATAAAATAGAACAATGTATTATGCGGATATTTTTTATAGAAACATACATTTTATGCAATTATGGACATTGCCTTAATTAAACTTAGTGGCTATCGACTGCAAGGCATTATGATTGATAAAGAAAGGAGTGACTTATATTGTTACTTGCCCAGGTAATGGCGCGCCCAAGTTGGAAGGAACCATAATTATTGAATGTATTTATCGACTAGTGATGGGAAACGGTAATTCTTACATGGCAATACATGATTAGAATAATTATTGTATGTATTTATTGACTAGTGATGAGAAACGTCCATTCTAAAATTCTAGATTGATAAAATTTGTGTTCACGTTTTCTACACAGCAAATTAGGCGGTATTTTTTGATTTATTTATTGTAAAACTGCTGGGAAAGAGTCATTTCTTCGAAGGAATAGTAAAAGGTTGGCCTTCGACCCATTAAGGCATATGCGGATAAGTTAGGTATACTTACATCATCATTCTCTTGCCCATGTCCCACTCTAAGTGGGGTCGGCACAACATGTTATAAACATGTTGTCATAATTTGGCTACGTATTTTACGATCGGCCGCCTATCTGACGTCACTTACCTTAGTCGTATTTTACGACATCTCGGTAAGAAAGAGGATGGTCTATTCACATTGGGTCGACTTACCTTGGTCGCCTTATACGACGAATCGGTAAGAAATGAGAGTGGTCTATTCCACTCAGCCGGATACCACACGGCATAAGTTAGGTATACCTACATATCTCAAATATTATTTTGAAATATGCCAGCTTTCTCAGAATACTTTTATATAAATTGTAATCAATAAATTTACTTACTAATTAATAAGTTAAATTCACAAAAAAGTTATTGGGCCTGCCCGAAGCTTGAACCCGTGACGTCGCTAAGTAACGACTCCAGATGAATTATTCAAATACAATTCAAAACATTCTTTATTCAAATAAACTTTTAAACAAGTGCTTTTGAATCGTCAACTCTACTGCTCGTTCGGGCAGCTGTTCCTACCAAGAAGAGCCAGTAAGAATATCGGCAGTTGCTCTTTTAAAAATATAATTCTTATGTCTAGTTACATTTAGTCATCACTGTCTTGTACAGGGTCTAAGCGATCTATGTCCACACATTCTTATCTTCTAAGTAATCCTCAACAGTATAGTAGGCTTTCTGGATCAGCCTCTTTTTAACAGTGTTTTGAAACTGATGTAATGGCCATGCATAATTCTTATTACAACATTTAGTCATAGTAGGACGACTACATTTAGTAATTGTTGTCTTGCATAAGATCAAAGTGTAACTTTATTCATGCATTCTTATCATCTAAGTAATCCTCGATAGTATAGTAACTAGGTTTTCTGGATTAGCCTTTTTAGCAGTGTTTTTAAACTCCTGTAATGGCATTTTTATGCAGAAAAATTGAATTGCTAAAAATATACTTCAAAGCCAATGTAAGAATACTTATTTTCATAAACTTATGATATCGATAAAGAATGAACCAGAGAAAAACTATTCACTTAATACTAAATATAAAGTGTATTATCCGTTTTCATATCCTAGACTAGATCTAATAACATCAGAATTATTGAATTGGTAAAGCTAATATTAGTATAATTTACAATACAGCCCACGGTTCATCGGATACTTGTGTTTATTATACAAATAGACTCGGTTATTGAGAAATATGTCGATAAACAGCTGTGAATTATCGCACTCATCAGAACGCCTCTTGATTTGCTCATCCGAGAACAAATAACGAGAACAAGGCAAGAGCACACAATTTTGGATAAATAGGATTTACCATAGATATTCATGATTATGATTGTAAGTGTGAATGAGACTATGACCGAGTTTACGTGTGACTGTGACCGAGGATGAGTGTGACTGTGACCAAGCGTGAGTGTGACTGTGACCGAGTGTGATTATAACTATTCCCAAGATTGGGTGTGACTGTGACTGTGAGGGAGTGTGAGTGTGTCTGTGACCGGGATTAAGTATGACTGCAAAGGAGTGTGAGAGTGACTGCGATTGAGTGTAATTGTGTCTGCGACCAAGTGTGAGAGTGACTATGACCGAGTGTAAGTGTGACTGTGAGAGCGTTTATGACATGACACATCTCCGTCCCTAAAACATCGTTATCATAAATCCTTAATATTTAAATGAATTAATCTTGTATGTTTATATTTTTTTGAAATTCAGCATGCAGGAGGTTTTGGGGAAAAAAAATCGACCTAACTAAGTTTTATTTAAAAAAATCATTCTATCACTGTTTTTGGGCGGAAATTTACATTGAATATAGAAAACACTATATTTGCAGTAAATTGACAAGTCAGCGTAGCTTATTCGGGGAATGGGTGGTCTCGAGAAATGAGAATACCTAGGATCGAGCACCACCTACCCAATAATTTTTCTTTTTTTATGAAGTTTCTTTTTTTATTTTGTAAAAAATTACCAAGCAAGACTCGATCAACCAGGTAGGTAAATATATCCTATTATCTATCTAAATATATCATAAATAGTTATCATATTACATATAGAAACGAGCATTCCCGATGATAACGCCATGCTAAGCTCAAAACTAAGTAGAGAGATCCATCAAGTGTTAAGATAAATCGATGAATTCGAAAAAAAATCGAGCTAAGCTGATATGAACGACTTGATTATATCAAACCAAACCAATACCAAGTATATGCTATATACAAAACTGACCGGTCAAGCTGTCGGAAATGGGGTAAGAAAGCTCGGACCGACCAGCGTCAGAATGTAAAATTTATTATAGCTTTATGCAGCCTCCTTGTGGTATCCGTCTGAACAGAATAGTACTACCCTTATTTAGTCTTAGTTAATTTTAGGTAAGTTGACCCGCCGTGTGATATTCAGTTGAATATCACACGGCGGGTCAACTTACCTTACCTACTTACTCAGTTGAGTAGAATAGAACACTCTCATTTCTTACCGAGGTGTTCTAAAAGGCGACTAAGGTAAGTCGACCCGCCGTGTGATATTCGACTGAGTAGAATAGACCACTCTCATTTCTTACCGAGGTGTCGTAAAAAGCGACTAAGGTTAGTTGACCCACCGTGTGGTATCCGGTTAAGTAAAATAGACCACCCTCTTTCTCACTGAAGGGTCTAAGGCTAAAGTAAAATGATGTAAGGCTGGCGGCCGGTCGTAAAATACGTAACCAAATCATGTGACAACATGTTTATAATATGTTGTGCTGACCCCACTCAGAGAGGGATAGGGGCAGAATGATCATGCAGCTATATCTTGCCAGTTTCCGAAACTTAAAACGTGGCAAAAATTTGCGCTTACAGTACAAAAACTATGTAATATTTTCTTAAATCTAGTCACCATAAAGTCTGGATAACTTATTCATATTCAAGAACCTTAAGCGAACGCTGTTTAATAATTCCGATTGCACTCAACATCTGCTGACATGAGACAAAAGTGATTCACAAAAGAACAATGCTGTTAGGTCCCTATTAGAAAAGTTTAACTCTTTTTAATGTTTAGTGAAATACTGCAGAATTGTCTTATTAAAATGTATTTTATTTTATAAATGTTGTCGCCAATGACTTTCGCTTTGTATTTTATAGCAACACAGTCATGAAACAAGAGTATCGCGCCCTTTTTGATTAAAATGGTACCAACACTGTGACGTGTTGTTTCCGGTTGAGTCTTCCTATTGATAAAACGTTTCGGTGACAGTCAGTCTTTGTTCGTCATTCAAGAGAAGTGCATCTCGGAACGGGAATTGAGGTATTCCTATTATATCGTGTTATTGTATATAGTGTGCGCTGACATAAACAAGTACCTGGTTGACCGATTCTTGCTCGGCAAGTTTTTACAAGGAAAAAAGAAACAAAACAATTATGTAGTTGGGGATCGATCCTAGGTATTTACATTTCTCAAAACTGCCCGTTCCCCGAATAAGCTACGCTGACTTGATAGTTTATGACGAAAATAGTGTTTTGTATTTAATATAAATTTAAGGATTTTTTAATGCCCAATAACAGGAATAAAACGGATTTTTTTTAAATACAACCTAGCTATTTTTCCTGCAAAACCCCCTACATGCTCAATTTCAGGAAAATTGTATGAGCCGTTCCCGAAATTCCGAAAAAAAATAAATATATATATACAAACAAGATTAACTCATTTAAATATTAAAGATATCCGTCTGAGTAGAACAGACCACCCTCATTTGTTACTAAAATGTCGTAAATGTCGTGTGGTATCCGGCTAACTAAAATAGACCAACCTCATTTCTAAACGAGGTGTCGTAAAAGGCGACGAAGGTAAGTTGACCCGCCGTGCAATATCCGGCTAAGAAAAAAAGACCACCCTTATTTCTTATCGAGTTGTCGTAAAAGGCGACTAAGTTAGATTTATCGGTCGTCTGAGTGTTAAGTTACTTTGGGGACGGATGACTGTGTATGTGTTGTCGCCAATGACTTCTGCTTTGTATTTTATAGCAACACAGTCATAAAACACGGGTATCGCGCCATTTTTTATTTAAATGGTGGCAACACTGTGCCGTTATTGTTTCCGGTGAAATCCTATTGATAAAACGTTTCAGTGATAGTCTGTCTTTGCTCGTTATACAAGAGAAGTGCATCTCGAAGCGGGAATAGTGGTATTCTGTTATATCGTGTTATTGTAGTGTGTGCGCTTACATATGTATGTGGGAGTGGTGTTTTGCGAAATAAAAGTCCTAAAATGTCTTGAATATATAATCACTTTAATTTGCGTCTTACTCTGTTAGGTGTTAGGCTTAAGAGAACGCCATCTTGCATACATCCTCACATCTCGCTTTCACACCGCTTCTCTCACTCGCACACGCTGCATTCATTCGTCTTTAAACATACTTTTATTTAATCCTACATGTAAGTGTCCCATATTATTATTCCGACTCGTAGGGGCTTTACCAACCCTAGGTTTAATATTACTTAAATATTAAGGATTACTGGCGCACAAATTCTCCTCAAACTTTCACATTAAATTATTTTCATTAGACACTTAGTGGGTGTGAATTTACTATTCTAAACACTCCATGCAACATAAATTGATCAGTTTTGCAATTCATCCTAACTTATTCGCAAGCGGTTTATAAAATTTGCAAAACATTTTAAGTTCTTTATCATATTTATCGACTAAATAATTTTAATAAATTATTGACTTGTATTTTGTGCAAATATTTCGTACATCAATTTTCCTTAAAGTTTTTATTTAGTTTTGTTATAAGTTGTTTATATTACAATTAAACTACCCTTAATTATGTATTACATCAATTACTTACTATTTACATATGAAAAAAGTGATTTTTTGTTTATTAAATACGATAGTAAGCCGTGTGGTATCCCTCTTTCTTATTGAAGTGTCGTAAAAGGCGACTAAGGTCAGTTAACTCGACGTATGGTATCCGGTTGAATAGAATTAACCATCCCCATTTCTTACCGATGTATCGTAAAAGGGGACCAACGTAAGTTAACCAGCCGTGTTGTATCCGGCTGAGTAGAATACACCACTTTCATTTCTTTCCAAGGCGATAATTTAGTCGTAAAAGGCGAGTAAGTAGTCGTCAGGCAGGCGGCCGGTCGTAAAATACCTAGTGTGACAACATGTGCCGACACGTCTTGGCGTGGGATAAAAGCAGGAGAATGATGACGATGATAATGATTTTATAAATATAGATATTATATTATAGGAAATATATACACCGTGTGGTCATCATCATCTTCCTGCCCTTATCCCACTCTAAGTGGGGTCGGCACAACATGTTATAAACATGCTGTCACATGATTTGGCTGCGTTTTTACGACCGGCCGCCTGCCTGACGTCAACTTACCTTAGTCGCCTTTTACGACACCTCGGTAAGAAATGAGGTTGGTACTATTCTATTCAGCCGGATACCACACGGCGTTTAAGGTTTATGCCAATAATTATCAAAAGAAGTAGTAATGTAGACATATTTAGCGTTAGCATCCATACTTTTAAACACAATATAATTAAATTTAAAAGGTATCCTATAATTAAGACTACATTTAATTGAATAGTTTGTAGAGTATTTTATAGTATTAATAATGTAAGTTTTGTTGGTTATCACAATATATAAAAATAAAATAATGATAACACTCCACAGCTTGGGTTGGTAGACGCTTAATTTGCACCTATCGTATCGGCCAGAATAAAAAACAATTTTTGTTCAAATCTTCGCCCTTGTGTAAATCAATGTTCCACAGTTTTATCCGCGTAAATCCTGACCCCACAGAAATTTGTACCATAAATTATTAACCTAAACCTTCCTCAAAAATTACACTATCTTTCAATAAAAACCGTATAAAAATCGGTTCGGTACTTTTCGAGAAAACCTTTAAAATTCAGATTACTAAGCTTCTTGAATAGACATACAGTGTATACGAAAGAAGAGAGATCGAAAATAGAGGCATTGAAAATGTCAAAATAAAATTACTTAGCGCTTTCTTTTGAAAATATAGACATTTCAAACTTTTCTTTAGAATCCAGGTTTATTCGTTGCTCTTTTATTCATTTTATATTCAATCCTTTCATGCTATTTCTTTGCCGAATTGCTTTGACGAAAGTCACTCGTTTTCTTCAATTCAGTTTTTGGATTCGATTCTATTATAAAACCGTATCTGTTACCCTTTAAATATTTTAAGTAATACATACGATCCACTGTGCAGTAATCGTGTCGCCACATAAAAGAAGTGGCCTGTTACTATCCCACTGCTGGGCAATCTTCTCTCTGTTTTGGAGAGAAAGATTGAAGCTCAGACCTACCGCGCTGCTCCAATGCAATGGTAGGTTGCACATATGCCCAGAATTCTTTAGTGATATGCAGGTTTCCTCACGATGTTTTCCTTCACCGAAAAACGTGTGATAAATTGAATTTATCAATTAAGCACATACGTTTCAACAGACAAACTCATTGGTGTCTACCCGAAGTTTGAACCCGTGACCTCCTCGAAGGAGAAGTACGGTGCTACCGCTGGGCTATCACAGCTTTCGGTGGGCTATCACAACAGACGCCACGTACTTAGTTTTTTTAATTTATAAGAGACACACAGTTTTACAATACTTGAGTATAAGAGGAATAAAACAAAACATAAACCAATACAGTCTTCACAAGAAATAACTTGAAGAAGAACATACGTACAAATGACAAAGCCGAGTGTTATACGGCTGACCACCCTCAGGCGATCTTAGGCGAGGCGTCTTAACCCGTCATTCTCAGTTATTAAAAAAAAAAAGTTGCTTTTTTTTTTGAATAACCCATAGGCCACATTCGGAGGGCCGGTGGCGTCAACGCGCGCGTCTCTTTAGTATTTTATATCTTCAGTATGTACATAAAATGAGGTTTGAACAAACAAACTCTTCAGCTTTATATATTAGTATAGATTTGCTCAAATTTCTTCACTATTTTTCTAAGTAGAAAAGTTCTACAAAAAGAAAATTAACACCCAGAATGAAAACATGACCAAATTAATTTCTTCGTACTTTTATGGAAATCGAGAAATTTTATGTCACAGGAATATAATAAAATTTGGGATTTTATCATTTCCCTAAGATGAATTAACGCGATGGTAAAATGTTGCGATCATTTTCCTGAGTGAATCAAGTAATTTCGTGAAATTTCTATAAATAATAACGTGTTAAAATTAATACCGTATTTTGGTGTCTTTCCATATTTCAACAGAACAACGCATCGATGTGATATTTATAGATATGCGAACGCTAGTGAGAGACTATGTTTACGACACGCCTCACGACGGTGTTCCTTACAGACGCCGTGTGGTATCCGGCTGAATAGAATAGTTCCACCCTCATTTCTTACCGAGGTGTCGTAAAAGGCGACTAAGGTAAGTCGACCCGCCGTGTGGTATCCGGCTGAGTAGAATAGACCACCCTCATTTCTTACCGAGGTGTCGTAAAAGGCGACTAAGGTAAGTTGATCCACCGTGTGGTATCCGGTTGAGTAAAATAGACCACCCTCTTTCTTACCGAGGAGTCGTAAAATACGACTAAGGTATGTTGACGTCAGGCAGGCGGTCGGTCGTAAAATACGTAGCCAAATCATATGATAACATGTTTGTAACATGTTGTGCCGACCCCACTTAGAGTGGGATAAGGGCAGGAGGATGATGATGACGGTGTTTCTTGCTGATAAGTCATTGTAAACCTATTCCGGCTGAGTAGAATAGATCACCCTAATTTTCTACCGAGGTGTCGTTAAAGGTGACTAAGGTTGACACCCCGTGAGATATCCGGTTCATTAGAATAGACCAATCTCATTTATTATCGACGTGTCGTAAAAGGCGACTAAGGTAACTTGACACACCGTGGGGTATCCAGTTAAGTAGAAAAGACCACTCACTTTCTTACCTAAGTATCGTAAAAGGCAACTAAGATAAGTTGTCACACCGTGGGGTATCCGGTTGAGTAAAATAGATCGCCCTTATTCCTTACAGAGGTGTCGTACAAGTAAAATACGACTACGGTAAGTTGACGTCAGACAGACGGCCGGTCGTAAAATACGTAGACAAATCATGTGACAACATGTTTATATATTGTTGTGCCGACAATACTTAGAGCGGAATAAGGCAGGAGAATGATAATGATCTGCGATTAGTAAATTATAACTGCAATCGCGGATAAATCATTAATTATATTTTGTTTTATAGTAAAGTCATCATCCTCCTGCCCTTATCCCACTCTAAGTGGGGTCGGCACAACATGTTATAAACATGTTATCATATGATTTGGCTGCGTTTTTACGACCGGCCGCCTGCCTGACATCAACTTACCTTAGTCGTATTTTACGACACATCGGTAGGAGAGGGTGGTCTATTCTACTAAACCGGATACCACACGGTGGGTCAACTTACTTTAGTCGCCTTTTACGACACCTCGGTAAGAAATGAGGTTGGTCTATTCTACTCAGCCGGATACCACACGGCGGTCGTCTTACCTTAGTCGCCTTTTACGACACCTCGGTAAGAAAAGAGGGTGGTACTATTCTATTCAGCCGGATACCACACGGCGTTTTTTTTTAATAGCAAAGTAAAGCCCCAATTCTATAGATTATAAACCTTAGTAAAAAGATGAAATATCTGAAATCCCAACGTTCCAGTAACATATAAATCATCACGACTCGTCGGAGTTACGTAGGCCGTAAAACGGACTTAAAAACTTTATCACCGGCATTAATGGATTTTACTGGCAACGTATGTATTAAAGTTGATAAATAGCGATCTGTTGAATCCGGCTCAGAGAGGACCGTAAATTACAACACTACTTATGTAGAATCATCAGTACCATGGGCATCTTTATTAGCATTAGGCGTGATTATATCGTGCATATAAAAGGAACACAACGCTTTTTCTTCCAATTTTATTCCTCTTAACATGAAATTCAGCACGTAGGGCGCTTTTGGAAGAAAAAACGATCTGGATAGGTTATAAAAAATGCTAAAAAGTAGAATATATGATATAAAAATTATATAATATTTTAGCTGACCTCATTTCCGACCGAGGCTTAAAAGGCGAGTATTGTAATTGACGCCAGGCAGACGGCCAGTCATAAAGTACCTAGGCAAATCCTTTCACAACATGTTTATAACTGTGCCGAGCCCACTTAGAGTGAGAGAGGCAGTGGATGATGATTACCTTCTTTCCGCAAATCATCAGCGTGGACTTTAGTCCTTGATTAAACAATAGCTTCTGTCACTCTCCTACCCTGTTATTGGCTGTCGTAATCTTCATTGCTGAAAGTCGTGTCCCTGCATCCTTTGCCTTTGCAACTTTTTTAATAACTTCCGCCATTGAGTCCAGCATTCAGCATCCCACAGGGCGGTTGCAATAGACAGACCAACTCTGTAATGATCCTACAAAAATCAGATCGATCTAAATGAAATTGCGATTGCTTGCAGTAAAATAAAATTCGCACCTAACCTAAAGTTATTAAATACTAGAGTTTCGGAGATATAGTTTAAGTGATAGTGATACAATAAATAGTTTTTGAGAAGATGAAACTCATATACTTCATCTCTAATCACACAAAATAGAGACAGATAGATCACTCTAATTTGCTTTCTCTTTATTGTGATATGGCACAATTTATTTGGACTCCCTACTTTAGTACAGCTCTATGGATTTATGTCGAATGTATGACACATCGTCGAATGACACTTCGCTTTGTATATTTTTATATTTCACCTCAATTTACGCATTCGCGTAAAATTCGTTTATATATCATCTGCAGGTGGTACATACCAGATACGTTATGCACGCTTTCAAATATTCCAAATTTAATGGCTCCTTAACAAAATACAGTGCTTTCCTTGTTGCAAATCCATTAGCGTGAGTTATTGGTGATAGTGTTAGGCCATTGTGTTAAAAACTTGAGCAAACATTTTTATTTTTCTGTTATCTACGATTAATAAATTATGATAATATATGATTTATAGAAGCAGACGTTACGTTGCTAAACTCCTTACAGAAGTTACAATGAAATTATTTTTATTTAGCGCACGCAAGGAAAGCTTTAAATTTCGCCGTTTTCGAAATATTTTTTATTGCTGCTCCTCTCCTATTGATCTTAGCATGATGTTACTCGTATATAGTCTACAGCCTTTCTCGATAAATGGACTATCTTACACTAAAATAATTATTCAAATCGGTCCAGTAGTTCCTGAGATTGGCGCGTTCAGACAATCAATCAAACAAACTCTTCAGCTTTATATATTAGTATAGATTAGGGCTACCCACGACTTTATTCGCAATTGTTCATGTATAAGGTATTTAAAACACGGATAGTACACCCCATTTAGATTTTCTCTAACAGCAAATAACAGCATTACATTCAAATACTTTATGGTCTTTTTTACATGTTATTAAGATAAACTAAGAGCGTGAATGGATTTTTCCACCATTCAATATACGCGTACTGATCGTAATTGCATCGTAGCTTAAGAAAAACCTTCAAAAACGCTTAGCTTCACCTAACCGGATACATCGAAGTGAAATAACAAACATATATACCAAAATAGATTTTAATCCCAATTCACATGGTTAAATATGTAATAACAATAAATATAAAGAATTCGACGCCACAAATCCACGATCACTCCGATAAATATAAATTCAATTGAAAAACCAAAATAAATAGCGCAGGTGAAAAATCACTACCGCCAACGCCATTTGCAAATAGCCATTACGATCCATGAAATAACACGGAATTCATAAAGCTCTTGTGCTCGTTACGATCGTACTGTTTGTAAGGAGTAAACACGTTGGGGTTTAAGGGCGCATGTCGTCCAAGTTGACTCCAATACGATATTAAAAACGCGAGGTTAGGCACGAATTTACTAAAACGCAATTGCCAATGCACATCAAGCTTAACTTGCAAGATTCCACCTTTAAAAAGTTTGTGTTTTATTGCTTTGCCAAATTATGGATCTCTTTAACAATCACGAGTTGAAGACATGACGCTGCTTTGTTGCAATCTGCCACAAAATAACTTTTTGAATTAGGTCACTTTAATATAAAGCTTGTGATATATACACCCAGAGTCAAAGAACCAACAAATTGTTCTTAGAAAATGTTGGCCCTCGGCGGGAATCGATCCCACGACCCGCGCTGAAAGCTGAAAGCAGGGTCACTCCACCTGCGTGATTGGGTATAACAAAAAAAGAACGTAATTTAATTTGTATGTGAAAATGTAATGTGGCACAACAAACATTTAAAAAACCATATGCGCTCAAAGTGTTAGGTGGTAATTGCAAGTGTTAACTTGAAGGACAGAGATAAAAAAATATATTTTTCATGAAAATGGTCAATAGTGTTGAAATAACTACGGTCAATGGCAGGACGCGACCCGATTGGCAAAATTCAAATACCAATTCATCTTATTCCAATATACGCAACGATCGTTGTATGATCTCTTGAAACGCATCGTTGCCAATTTACATGTTTGTCGACGTGAACTAGACAAATATTTGTTCGCGCGAAATTTATGGATGCGATATTTCGTTGTTAAATAAGATTTATCTCGACCGCCTACATCTTTGATTTCGCCACTCAGTGATATTGAAAACGTTTTAAAGACCATTCCTCTATATGTGTTTAAAGATAAAATTTAGGCAATAACAGTTATCAATTAAAAAATTTACAATGGAAACTTATCCATAAAGCCCTTCTATATATACTGTTTGTCTAAAAAAAACAATAAAAAGTAACATCTTGATATATATTATTCAGCATCCTTGAATAAAATTAAGATCATGACGAACTTATTTTATAAATAACAACAGAAATTAAATTAATATTGATAAAAGATTTAATATTATTAAAATAAAAAAATTTATAAAGGACACAATAAATTTCCAATAAATTACAATAAATATAAACGATTATTATTTATTGGGCGGTGTTACCATATATAAATGGCACTCTTCTAAATAGTTAGAAGAATGGCAATGACTTATATTTGTGTAACCTATCTTACCCTTATCCCACTCTAAGTGTGGTCGGCCCAATATGTCGTCATCTTCCATTCTCCTCCACCATAAACTCTGGCGCTATTCCTTTAATATGCCATTTATCACAATATCCATTAAACCTTTTTTTCGACCTCTTATCATATATCCATTTACATTGATATTTAAAACTCTTTTGGTCACATGATTTTCATCCCTTCTCATTACATGGCCTTACCAGCTTAATCTCCTACTATTCATCTTTTCTATAATGGATGCAACTTACAGACTTTTACACTCATTTTGAATTTTATCAAATCTTGTGACACCACACATCGTCTTTAAAAATGATTTTAAACATGACTCATATATATGGAATCGTGGGGAAACCTGTATATCTCTAGAGAATTCTGAGAATATGTGTAATCTACCAATTTGCATTGGAGCAGCGTGGCAGGTCTCATCTCCAACCCTTCTCTCCAGAAATGGAGAGAAGAGGCTTATGCCCAGCATTGAGATCATAACAAGCCGTTACTTTAGATGTAAAATGACATACTTCGATTCTAAATTTATCATATCCTAATAGTGGACTTGGACAATGTTTGCCCAAAAATAGATCAGGTTAGACATCGAGGCCACATTAAATATTTACATAACAATCAGAATCAACCGCCGCGGTTGAAATTTTGTGGCGGTTTAGTGCGTACGATCATAAGCGGTTGCATATTAAACTGGAAAAGCGGCTAGCCGCGCGGTTAGCCGCCCCCGCGGTTAGCCGCTAGTGCGTAAACGATTTAAACCTAATCGCTACATCATGACGTACTAATGAGAAAGTATTCTAAAAAGTGAAGTGAAATATAAATATAAAATTTGTTATTGCATTATTTTACTGTATTGGCGAATGCAATATCGTAGTAGATGAATTGATTGTAAACGTTTTTACAATGTGCAGATATACTTCGATATAATTTTAAAGCTTCAAGCTTTGAAACCCAATTGCTTTGTTGGACTGACTGATGAATACTGCCCTATATTTTACTACACTAAAGCACTTTATAATGAATTTCGCGCACTCTAACAATATGTAATTGCATCAACATAAGGGTTCCAAATTCTGGGTTCAATGGGTTATGGACCGTTTCAAATAAGATTTAGGATAGATTTCAGGTCTGATCGCTATAGGTTGTATGTATAAAGTAATGACACGTACGTTGTAAAAGGGTTCATATTTGTGAATTTTAGGCTATTTAGCAAAAATAAACACTTTCAGATCACCTTTTTGAGAGTATAAAATATTTTTGCATAATTAATAAAATAAGATTTAGCCTTTTAATTATTGTTATGGACAAATGTCGGTAAGACATAATAAACAGATCAACACTTCGTATCAAAAGATGACGAGTTATTTTAGCAATTAATAATCTCACCCAAACAGGGTCTAATAGATAGCAGAAATCCGAATTGTTTACAATAAATGTATAAAAAATTATATTATAAATACATTTCTATTTTTCGTATAAAACAGTTGTCCAACACAGTCACATCACATCACATCATAGATAGAGCGCCGTATATCATTTCTTTCCTAATAAATCGTCCAGCAAATCCTGGTTGCTCATATTAGAGTCACCGAGTAGATTATTTCTTGACTCAATACGCGAATTACGTCTACCTGAAACAGAGCGCTTTCGGGCAACCGGAACATTCTCTGTAAATACTTGATCGGACAACATTTTAAAACTATTATTCAATTCTGTAAACGCCTCAGCCGGTATATCACCCCCGCCGTTAACGAATTCATTTAATTTATCAACAGCTTGTAACTGTTCGACTATTTTATCGCCAGAAAACTTGGATTGGCTAAATTGCTTCATATGAACATCGATCACTTTGCTGCTCTTCTCTATATCGTGGATAATATCTCTGCAATATTTATCTATAGGTTTGGCTACAACTTTCTTTTCAATATTACTGCGTTCACGCTTCATTTGTGCTTTTTCGCCTTCATCGCTAGTACTATAGCAGTTTAAGGCATTCGTGTCTGAACTTGAACTATCATAGAATGAAACGGTAGAATTTCGCCTCCCTCTAGATTTAGGACGTTCTATGATAACTTCTTCATCGATTTGTTCTTCAATCGACTCCTCGGTTGATTTCCTTCGTAACGCACTAGTCTTTCTTGAGCCGGGTTCTTCGTTATTTTTTATTTTAGTCATGAGATCCGCCTTCATTGCTTCCATTCGTTTCTGCATATCTTCTGGGGTAGAATTTTTTAGTCTATCTTCAACTATAGCAAGGTCAGCCATACCTTCCTGTACGGTTTTGGCAAGATCTATCATTTCGTCCGAACCTTTGGAACTTACACGATTTTGGCTTGGTGTTCGAGTGCTCGTAGTACGGGACGAAATATATCGTGAGCGAGGTTCAGTTGAAGAGCTTGTGTCTTCCTCGTGGGATAGCGAACTGCTAATGCTGCGCGAGTTCTCAGAAAGTTTGGCAAGTATATTCTGTTCCATTTGCGCAACCTGAAAAATATATTTGCAATAAAAAACCTTAATTTTTCTAAGTCTATATACTCGTATTTCAGATTTTTTTTAACCCATCCATCATCATACCATACTGGTGGATCTAGCATAGCTTTATAGTAGGACCGAATCATTATTTCCGAAAAAAAATTACAGTGGCGAATGTAAGTAATTTACAACGATAAAAATCATGCTGGGTACATAAATCAAAGGGAGATTTCCAAATGCAACGGGGAAATTATTTAAGAAAGTTTTTTATAACCTGGATTGTATATAATGAAGTAGCTACCTTTATCCCACTGCTGGGCTATACCCAAGGTTTTTCAAGGATAGGAAAGGTTCCTCACGATGTTTCACTATACCAAAAACACGTTATAACTATCAATTCAGGATATATTTGCTATAATTATTTTCTACAATAATTTTAAGGAGGGCATTATAAATTAGCTAACGAATTCTCCAATTGAGTTGGCGTTTGAAAATATGTAGTTCTTTTTCTCAATGAAATAATATACACAGAACGCACTACGCACTTTCAGTATCGTAAATACTGCTACCAAAAACCAAATCAAGAAACCTCCAAGAAAATGATTACACATCTAAATAACAGTCCAACTCGTTTTTGTATAACATTGATTTCCCCGACGCCCACTCTTGTAAATTATCTGTCTGCAATACATTTAACAGGTGAACCTTTGCAGCGTAGTTTATAATCATTCCCACAGTCCCGATTTATCCGCTGCTTCGATCAAACATTAATAGTCATTTCAACAGATAAAAACAATTTATTATTTTAAAAAGTTCAAGCGATTTCATCGCTTCTTTCCCCTTTGAAATACAATACAGGAAGCTTTTACAAACTTCTTTTTTTTTTTTTAGCAAAATACAAACATATATCACACATTAGCTCTTTCGTCGTTTCTGGCGACTTCTCTTCCACTCTTGCTGACTGGTCTGGCCGTGTTCAACGCTGATGCCATTTTAGTGGGTGATTTTACGCCTCTGCTTGCTGCTGTGCTCAGCATCTTTTCTTTCATCTGTAAATACCAATTCTAATTTTACTGACAAAAGCTTGTCGACTTTGACTTTGTGTGCGTTTATTAAGTGGTTAAATGCTTTCAGTTATCAACAATGTGATTTTTATCATATTCCCGAAGAAAACAGGAAATTCGCAAAATATTAGCCCGGTGTCATCATCATTCTCGCCACTCTAAGTGGGGTCGTCACATAATAAACATGATGTTAGATGATTTTGCTAGTTATTTTACGACCGGCGGCCTGACATCAACTTCTTAGTCGCCAGTCTACTTAGCCGGATACGGCGGTTATATTAGCCCGTTGGATAAGCTACAATTGCACCAAATTTCGGCAATATTTCTCATTAACCCTTAAATCTTAGCAGACAGACGGACACGTTCGCATCTATAATATTAGTACGGATTATCAACTCAATAAGATTTCTACAGAAATAATGGTACAAATTAACTTCTCGTGAACTTTTTGTTGAATTTTCTTTCATTAAAAACGCTTACGGTCTTTATAAACTTTGTATTACCTAGTATTCAGCTGATCAAAAACCATGCTTGAAAATCATGCTTGGTTTAATTCAATAAAAATTTTATGTCACTAAAATTGCTTAATTGAAACTACACGAAATTAACTATATATATATATATAAGACGAAATTTTGACTGCGTTAGATCAAACTGACCTTGAACTCGGATTCAGCTGATCGAAATACATATGTTACAACATGTTTTTAATACAACCTCCTTCATAGAGTTGGCGATTAATATGAAAAAGCATTGTGGCTGTCATATTTTTATGTGTCATTCATGGAGTTGTTGCGAAAGAGTTAATGGGTTGACTCTGGGAAAATTGCTTTTTATCTATTGAATAAGAATAAAGCAGAAATATCGTCGTCTTTTATACATAGGTACCTACCTACTCGTATATCTCGGTCAAATACACTATCCACTTTATTATGTAATATTATGTAATAAATTAAAAAAAATTAAAATATAATCTAATGCGTAGCTAGCCGCAATTTAAATCCAACTTTCTTATCAACAACATAGTCCTCTACAGTATAATAAGCTTTATGAATGTATCTTTTTAATTGCTTTTTTGAATTTGTGTAAAGGCAAGTCCAAAATAGGTTGTGGAATTTTATTATAAACATGTATACTGCGGCGTAGAGCCACAAATAAACTTCACAAGCAAAATCTAAGGTCACACATTGAATTGTTTTAAACAACTAGTACGTGAGCTATGGATAAATAAAAATGCTATCCGAAATAGGCATATAGGAAATATAATGTACGTGACAATATATTTCCTGCATTTTGCTCCTCGCCATAGAAACCCGTAGTATATAAACTAAGGTATTTTTCATTGTTATTACCTCTTTACTTTATTACTTGTACTCTCATTTACTCTAACATGTTATTAGCATGTAGTCAATTAATACATTTGTTATTCATCACGTCATATCATTGAACACTTTCGGGTCCTTTGCGTACATCCATAAACGCAATATATACCGAAGCCCACAAACGATCTACAAACTTTTTAAAGCCGTATCGTATAATATCGAGAATATGATGGGAACAAAATGGTCTTACCTCAATAATAGTCGACAACTTGTCAGCGTTTGTGATAGCCAGATCTAAGTCGTGCCTCGTGTCCTTATGCTTATTTATCTCGGCCTGTAGCTGGTGCTTGAAGTTTTTGGCCTCCAACGCAATGCGTCTCTGCAGCATGCTTATAGTTTCATTTTGTTGATTCAATTTTGCCGTAAGATCTGTCACTTGAGCTTGGAGCTTCTCGCGCTCATGAAGATTCCTAGGATCAAATAAAGTTACAATACTGCTGCCTTTCCCACTTTTAAACTGTTTTTCGTATGCAATCTTTATTTATACGTGACTTTTATAAAAGTAGTACATGTCAATCTTATAATAATATCTTTTAACAATTCTTCTTAAACTTTTTCAACAATTATCGTCATATTTTAAGGAATTTACACAAAACTTTAAAAATGTACACTATAACTGTGGCTTATAGCTATGGTTTTGTCGTTGCCAGAATAATTTAAAAGCAAAACCATAGCTCATATATTGTATAACAATAACCAGTTCTAAGCAAAATCTTGCTGACAGTCTGACGTTGCAGATGGCCACAGTCTAAAACACAATCGTTAAAACTGGAAAGAATCCAGGGAACAATCGTAATTTCAGCTGTCAGTTCCATTAAACAAAGCCATATGTCTAAGGCCTCACATAGCACGTCGTCACGTCGCAGTATGTTATAGTATAGTCCGTATATTTCGCTCTCCCCGTAAAAATCCATAGCCTCTCTCTCTACTTCATTCCTTATTGTAACACAATATTAACCCTTTGTTAGAAATCGCTGTGTATTCGTGAAAACTTATAGAATATTCATTCTTTCTAGAGATTCTGTTAACTATGGGTCCGATTGATATTTGCAATATATTATATGCTTTTCGGTAAAGGAAAACATTGTCAGGAAACCTGCATAGCTCCAGAAGATTCTTGGGCTATGTGTAACCTACTAATCCGCATTGGAGCAGCGCGGTAGGTCTTAGTTCCAACCCTTCCTACCAACCAACCTATGCCAAGAAGTGAGATAACAAGAGGATATTATTTTAACGTCTGGTATTATGTAATTAACTTGAAGATGAAAAAAGTTTATTAAGTTTTTCTTTACCTATCTTTACTCAATTCCAATAGGTGCTGATGCTCATCTTTGAGCTGCTGGTACTGCATGTCCCTTTCCTTCAACTTCTGCGTCACTTCTTTGTACTGCTGCTTCAGCTGCTTGTACCTGCTCTGCTGTATCCGCATCTCCTCGTTGTGCGAATTCAACACTTGCGGCAGCTCTGCATTGGAGTTCTCATATCTGAGTGTTAATTTTTATCTTATTAAAACTCCTAAAGTCAACGTACAATATATGTCTATTTTCTACGAGAAATTTAATTTTGTTATCGTAGAAATAGGATAAAATTGTACCTTTGTAAAGCGATTTCTTGTTTCTTCTGTAGAGCACGTAACACGCGATTCTCGTTACTGAGCTCCTAAAATAATAGCATAATTATTTATAAATAATAAATATATAAATAATAGTGTTTTTAAACTGCTGTAGTGGCAAAGCTACATTTGATTGCGGAATTTTATTATAGTATCTTATACCCAGACCCACAAACGACGTACGTACTTTTGCAAGGCGCAAAGCAGGAGCCGCAAGCTTATATCAGCTCTTACTTTGTCTATTATATAAATCACCTTTCGTTTTATAATTCTTTATATTTTTATATACATAAATTAAATTGCTAAAAATGTACTGCGAAAATGTAAGAATACCTATTTCATTAAACTACTCTCGCAGGGAATCACGCGGACTTAAATTGTATATGCCACGTATGGTTGTTTTTTATATTACAATTTTTTTTTAATTATCCACGCATGTACCCCGTAGCAATATTCCATAAGACATAATGCTATAGAAGTAAGCAAAAAAAACTATATATATAAAACTTTGGCCGCTGAACACCAAAAACAGAAAGGCACCAAACCAAGGATCGATCCTTGAGGCACACCCATAACTAAAGACGTTCCGGATGACTGCACATCATTAGATAATGCAAATGCAATATATTTTGTATTTGACTTGACTACCAAATTATTTAGCCTGAAACAATGAGCTACTTGCGATAAACCACTGTTTACTTCAAAATATCACAGTACTAAAATATTATAGTAAATATTCTACAAACTTGCAAATGGTAATGGGCGTCAGCCAACTGGTTCTGCAGTTGTTTGACCCTGTGGGTCTTGGCGGAGAGCACGCGCTGCGTCACATAGCGGTCGCCCTTGCCGATGGACGGGTTGGACATGTCCACCAGGGGGTTAAGCCGTTTGCGCTTGTTGAGCAGGTTGAGGCGAGAGTTGCTGCTGTACACGCTCTCTAGCGAATTCCTAGAATTTAGCATCGTAAAGGGTTTAATATTCATGATATTAGGTATAGAACATCGTGGTATCCGACTGAGTAGGCCACCGGCCACCCTCTTTCTTACCGAGGTGTCGTAAAAAATACTAAGGTATTGACGTCAGGACGGTCTAAAAATAACTATCCAAAACTTATTACATGGTTAAAACGTGTGCCAACCTCACTTATGAGTGGGATAAGGGCAGAAAGATGAATATTAAAGATTTAACAATTTTAAAAGGAGGGTACCAAATCTAGAAATTGTTTGCAATAATAAAATTATATTGCTATAATCCGCGATGAAGTAAAATAGAAAATATATATACCTAATGCTAAATGTAGAATGGACAATCCGTTTTTATACAAAGCGATTCTTGCTTGAGATGCTTTGCGATTTACATTTGCGCTGTACAGGGCCGTAAAGCAAGATAATAATAAATCGTAAAAAGATTAAGTGACGATTTCTTGCTAATTCCCAATAAAAGCACTTATTGAACCAGTACCTCACTTGACATTGACGAAAGTGCTTGAAAAAGCCAATTTAGAATAAGAATATTTTGAAGCTGTACCTAGCACTACAAATAAAATATATTCATAAACGTATAATACCTTTGTTCCCTTCGTTTATCTTCTGGCACCAGACTCAGCACTGACATTATTGTTAAACAACTTCCATTTCCTAAACGAAAACAGAAAAACGGATCAAAAGTAAAATATAACTCACGTTATGTATCCCGTTGCTATGGTTACCAAATCTGTCATACTTCGTGCACAGATAATTTTTTATTCAATATTCTCTTCATACTGGCCATTTTCATAATAAGCTATACCCATGACCTATTCACGTCTACTGAAATATTAAAATACTCTCAATTAAGGACCTGTTTTTCCGTTCCAGTAGGAAAAGAACGTGAACTTTTTTATTCTCTATCTTAGCCTGTAGCGAAAAATCGATCTAACTAGGTTTAATTAAAATAAAATGACATTTTATCCCTGTGTTCGGGCATTGAAAAAGTACTAAAATGCAGAATAGAAAGTAAATGAAATTTTAGCTTACATTTGTAAAGTTGTGATAGCTGAATAGAGAAAGGGCGGACTAAAGATGTTACGGGCGGACTATTACAAACCTTTTATTTATATTTGAACTTTTTTTTTATAATTTAAAAATAAATACCGAGCAACCAGCTCGGTCACTTAAAAATTATTCGATAAAATTTTTGAACATTTCAAAATCTGTATGGGAAAGCTTTAGTTATTAAATCACAAGGGTCAAAATAAAACACACACATAACAAAATAATATACTTAGACAACAGTAACTGTACATTGGACAATCGTATATTTAATTTAATTTAATGGCTTAACTCCATTCCGCATGTCTTTATTACGACCTCATTCGTTCATTGTGAATAAGAATATTTATATAATTTAATAAATACTTGAAATACACAAATACAACAACAGAAGAACCAAAAAAAATAGGAATAAAAAATGTTAACCGGCGGCGGGAATCGAACCTGCGACCTGCGAAACTGAAAGCAAGGTCATTCCCATCTAAGCAAAGTAAATGTATAGTTTATGTCAAAATTCTAAACAGCTGATATATAGACCTCTTTGAAATAATTTCAATTATATATATTAATTAATAAGCTGTGATGGCCTAGCGGTGCGACCGTGTGAATCTCTAGAGACGATCATGGGTTCAAACCCGGGCAGACACCAATGAGTTTTTCTATTAAAACTTATGTGTCTAATTGATAATTGCAATTTATCACACGCTTTTCGGTGAAGGAAAACATCGTGAGGAAACCTGCATTTCTCCAGAGAATTCTGGAGATATGTGTAACCTACCAATCCGCATTGGAGCTGCGTGGTAGGTCTTAGCTCCAATCCTTCTCTCCAATATTCGAATATAAATTCGGAGAGAAGAGGCCTATGCCCAGCAGTGGGATAGCAACAGGCCGCTACTTACTTACTTTATATTAATGTTATAATTTTTAATTCTTTATTCTATTAGATTGTATTAAAGAGGTAGATTAGCTATAAAATTAACTCAGTGAGAAAGAAATCTTTAAATATAACCCACCAAACCAAACTGGAGTAGAGTGGCGTGTCCTTATACTTTATTTGATATAAGAGAAAACTTATTAAATATATGAATACAAAAAAAAAATACGCCGTGTGGTATCCGGCTGAATAGAATAGTACCACCCTCATTTCCTACCGAGGTGACGTAAAAGGCGACTAAGGTAAGTCGACCTGCCGTGTGGTATCCGGCTAAGTAGAATAGACCACCCTCTTTCTTACCGAGGTGTCGTAAAATACGACTAAGGTAAGTTGACGTCAGGCAGGCGGCCGGTCGTAAAAAACGCAGCCAAATCATGTGATAACATGTTTGTAACATGTTGTGCCGACCCCACTTGTAGTGGGATAAGGGCAGGAAGATGATGAATACAAAAAAAAAATCTTATAATTAACTACCTTATACATAACTTTCACAAAAATTTTGAATATTGAAGTATTTTCGAAAATTGTAAACAATATTTTTTCATATATTCATTGTTTTATTTCTTTATATAGTTTTATTTATATATGTTACATGTCTTAAGTATATATATACAAAGTTGTATAATATATTTGTTATGAAAACAAATATTTGTCCCAACATTTTTCCATACAAATGTTATATGTATTTTTATATCAACACTACCATTAATAAATACATTTTTTTATAACATACAAATTGTCCCTGTCTTTATGATTATACAAAAACAAAACAAATATTTACAATGTTTGATTATTTGTTTTATAATTTAATTTATTTTACTATTATGTTAACACTTTATGCCCAATTTTTCCATTTCTTTATATTTGCCCATTTATTTAGATTTACATCGAATTAATAATCGAATAAATAATTATAACATTCATTCCAAAATTATCATCTGACAACAATCTGACAAACTTTTAAAGTTACGTTTGGCAAATGTTTGATTAAACATTGGCACAAATACTTTATAAATGTAAATACTTAACAGGATATGTATATAATAACATTCGATTTAACGTTTGTATTGCTAGTACGAAAACAACGAGAACTTTAATCCTATATGTTTTAGCCTGTCGCGAAAAATCGATCAAATTAGGTTTCTTTGAAAAAAAATGTCATTTTATCCGTTTTCGGGCATGAAAAAGTGCTACAATGCAGAATAGAAAGTAAATTAAATTTTAGCTGTCATTCGTAAAGTTGCGATAGTTCAATAGTGAATGGGCGGACTAAAGAAGTGAACATAACCGAGATCTAGCCTCTGTTATTAAACCTTTTTTTTGTTTTTTTATTTTTAGTTTTACATTTTTTTATAATTTAAAAATCAATACCGAGCAACCACCTCGGTCACTTAAAAATTATTCGATAAAATTTTTGAACATTTCAAAATCTGTATGGGAAAGCTTTAGGTATTAAACCACAAGGGTCAAAATAAAACACACACACATAACAAAATAATATACTTAGACAACAGTAACTGTACATTGGACAATCGTATATTTAATTTAATTTAATTTAAAGGCTTAACTCCATTCCGCATGTCGTTATTACGACCTCATTCGTTCATTGTGAATAAGAATATTTATATATTTTAATAAATACTTGAAATACACAAATACAACAACAGAAGAACCAAAAAAATAGTAATAAAAAATGTTAACCGGCGGCGGGAATCGAACCTGCGACCTGCGAAACTGAAAGCAAGGTCATTCCCATCTACGCTAAAAAGGACATTTCCATCTACGCAAAGTAACTATCGACCTCTTTAAAATAATTTCAATTATATATATTAATGTAATAATAAGATTTTTTTTTAATTCTTTATTCTATTACATTCTATTAAAGATGTAGATTAGCTATAAAATTAACTCAGTGAGAAAGCCTAAAAATCTTTGAAAAATAAAACCCACCAAACCAAACTGGAGTAGAGTGGCGTGTCCTTATACTTTATTTGATATAAAAGAAAACTTATTAAATATATGAATACAAAAAAAAAAATACGCCGTGTGGTATCCGGCTGAATAGAATAGTACCACCCTCATTTCTTACCGAGGTGTCGTAAAAGGCGACTAAGGTAAGTCGACCTGCCGTGTGGTATCCGGCTAAGTAGAATAGACCACCCTCTTTCTTACCGAGGTGTCGTAAAATACGACTAAGGTAAGTTGACGTCAGGCAGGCGGCCGGTCGAAAAAAACGCAGCCAAATCATGTGATAACATGTTTGTAACATGTTGTGCCGACCCCACTTGTAGTGGGATAAGGGCAGGAAGATGATGAATACAAAAAAAAAATCTTATAATTAACTACCTTATACATAACTTTCACAAAAATTTTCAAAGTATTTTCGAAAATTGTAAACAATATTTTTTCATATATTCATTGTTTTATTTATTTATATATTTTCATTTATATATGTAACATGTCTTCAGTATATATATACAAAGTTGTGTAATGTATTTGTTATAACAACAAATATTTGTCCCAATATTTTTCCATACAAATGTTATATGTATTTTTATATTAACACTACCATTAATAAATACATTTTTTTATAACATACAAATTGTCCCTGTCTTTATGATTATACAAAAACAAAACAAATATTTACAATGTTTAATTATTTGTTTTATAATTTAATTTATTTTACTATTATGTTAACACTTTATGCCCAATTTTTCCATTTCTTTATATTTGCCCATTTATTTAGATTTACATCGAATTAATAATCGAATAAATAATTATAACATTCATTCCAAAATTATCATCTGACAACAATCTGACAAACTTTTAAAGTTACGTTTGGCAAATGTTTGATTAAACATTGGCACAAATACTTTATAAATGTAAATACTTAACAGGATATGTATATAATAACATTCGATTTAACGTTTGTATTGCGCAATCTGACAGTTTTGATGCAAAGTTCAGCAAATGTTTGACCAAACATTGACTAAAATATTAAACCGAAATCATTAACTGCATCTATAACAATTTTTATATATTCATGATAATTTTGGATCGAATATTATTAATTAACATTATTGGATCCAAAATCATGATTCGTACTTCGAATTCGTCGAAGTTTCAACGTAACGTTTAGCAAATGTTTGGTCAAACAATGGCTTAATTACTTATAACACGTGAATCTTTAACGGGATACAACAATTGATAACATTCGATATATCATCATCCATATTTCACGATCGTCAAAATTTCAAAGCACCTCTATGCAAATGTTTGACCAAACTTTGGCTCAAATACTTATAAAACATAAATATTTAACTGGATATATAACGATAGCATTCGATCAAATACCATCATTCATATTTCACAATCGTCGAAATTTCACGTTTGGCAAATGTTTGACCAAACATTGGCTCAAATAAATATAAAACGTTAATATTTAACTGGATATATAACAATTAATAACATTCATTCGTATTTCACAATCGTCAAAATTTCAACGTAACGTTTGGCAAATGTTTGACCAAATATTGGATCAAATATTTGCTTCAATTTCACGACGTCGGCAGAGCGTCCCTGTTCTGCTTCTCCCACAGCCTGTAGTACAACGAGGACTTATTCTTTATGAGGTCGTTGTGGGCCCCCCTCTCAGAAATGGCCCCGTTCTCTAGGACCAATATTTCGTCAGCATCCGCGACAGTTGACAGCCGGTGCGCTATACAGATAGAGGTTCTGCCTACCGTCGCAGCTTTCAGGGCTTGGAGGATAGCCTGCGAACAAGAAATACCATGGTTGAATATGGGGTTCATGAGAAACCTTAAGAACCAGAGAAGCAGTAGAGCAACCTATACTTTGAAGTGTCTCCGAGATCAAATAGCAATTCTGGATTACTTAGAACCACCAAAATTACAAAAAAAATAGAGAATTTAAAGCGGTAAAAAACGTAAATTTTCAAATACGGTACTTTTTCAAAATAAGGTCGAATCGTTGCAACGATTTTAAGCGTTACGTAATAAAAAACCATTTTGATCATACAAAAACCATACTATTTATAACTAGGTTAGGTAGGTTTAGCTAGGTTAGGTAGTGTAGGTACGAGGTAAAGCTTTCAGAGCTTGGAACCTTAAGCTTTTTGGACTGAAAGTTAGAACTTAAGTTTTCCAAACTCAAAGCAACGAGCTTAAGTTTAACCAACTGAAACAGCAACAAGCTAAGCATTTCGAAACAACACAGTAAAGCTTTCCAAACTAACGAACTTAAGTTTTTCAAAGTATCGAACTAAAGCTTTTAAAGCTGAAAGCTAGCCATTAGCTTTAGCTTTTCAATCCTAAATTTGTAACTAGCTTAAGGTTTCCAATCCTAAATTGGTAACTAGCTTAAGCTTTTCAATCCTAAATTGGTAACTTGCTTAAGCTTTCCAATCCTAAATTGGTAACTAGCTTAAGCTTTTCAATCCTAAATTAGTAACTAGCTTAAGCTTTCCAATCCTAAATTGGTAACTAGCTTAAGCTTTTCAAGCCTAAATTGGTAACTAGCTTAAGCTTTTCAAGCCTAAATTGGTTATTAGCTTAGGCTTTTCAATCCTAAATTGGTAACTAGATTAAGCTTTTCAAACCTAAATTGGTAACTAGCTTAAGCTTTTCAATCCTAAATTGGTAACTAGCTTAAGCTTTTCAATCCTAAATTGGTAACTAGCTTAAGCTTTTCAAACCTAAATTGGTAACTAGCTTAAGCTTTTCAATCCTAAATTGGTAACTTGCTTAAGCTTTCCAATCCTAAATTGGTAACTAGCTTAAGCTTTTCAATCCTAAATTAGTAACTAGCTTAAGCTTTCCAATCCTAAATTGGTAACTAGCTTAAGCTTTTCAAGCCTAAATTGGTAACTAGCTTAAGCTTTTCAAGCCTAAATTGGTTATTAGCTTAGGCTTTTCAATCCTAAATTGGTAACTAGATTAAGCTTTTCAAACCTAAATTGGTAACTAGCTTAAGCTTTTCAAACCTAAATTGGTAATTAGCTTAAGCTTTTCAATCCTAAATTGGTTATTAGCTTAAGCTTTTCTAGCCTAAATTGGTTATTAGCTTAAGCTTTTCGTGCCTAAACTGATAATTAGCTTAAGTTTTTCGTGCCTAAACTGATAATTAGCTTAAGCTTTTCGAGCCTAAATTGGTAATAAGCTTGAGCTTTTCAAACCTAAATTGGTAATTAGCTTAAGCTTTTCAAACCTAAATTGGTAATTAGCTTAAGCTTTTCAAACCTAAATTGGTAATTAGCTTAAGCTTTTCAAACCTAAATTGGTAATTAGCTTAAGCTTTTAGAGCTAAAAGTGGTAATCCATCGGTCTGTTTACTCACGTGCTCGGTGAGGGAGTCCAGGCTGGATGTGGCCTCGTCGAAGATGATGATGGGCGAGTCCTTGAGGATAGCGCGGGCGATGGCCACCCTCTGCTTCTCACCACCCGACAGCTTTAGCCCCCGCTCGCCCACCTGGGTCTCGTACCCCTGGAACAGGATATATACATAGACTAGCGATTCAAATTCAAATTCAAAATATTCTTTATTCAAATAAACTTGTAAACAAGTGCTTTTGAATCGTCAACTCTACTGCTGGTTCGGAAGGCTGTTCCTACCGAGAAGAGCCGGCAAGAAAATCTGCGGTTGCTCTTTTAAAAATATAATTTTTTTGACTAGTTACATTTAGTCATTACTGTCTTGTACAGGATCTAAGCGAGCTATATCCACACATTCTTATCTTCTAACACCACTTATCTTCCACACATTCTTAACGCCAGCGGCTCCGCCCGCATGCAAAGATTAAAACCGTTGTATAGTATTTTGATAACCATAAAAATGGTTAAAGTGAGTTAACCCTAAAAGCTAAACATATGCTGTCGCGAACTTTTATTTAAAACTTTTAGAGGGGAATAATTTTGTAATACATGATTTTTGAATAACTATTACCGTCTACTCAGCGCAGGCAAGGAAAGCTTTAAATTTTGCCGTTTCGTAATATTATTTATTGCTGTTCCTCTCCTATTTATCTTAGCGTGATGTTATATAGTCTATAGCCTTCCTCGATAAATTGACTATCTTACAGTCAAAGAATTTTTCAAATCGGTCTAGTGGTTCCCGAGATTAGCGCGTTCAAACAAACAAACGCATTAGCTTAATATATTAGTATAGATAATTTAAAAGGGTGGTATGCCACAACCCTGGCCTCACCTTGGGCCACGTGGCCACGGAGTCGTGCAGCTCGGCCATCTTGCTGGCGAGGATGACGTCATCCCGCGACCGGGTCAGGTCCCCGTAGTGCAGGTTGTGGTATATGGTGTCGTGGAACAGCACGCAGTCCTGGAAGTGTTAGTGAAGTAGGCAAAATTTAAATATTTCACTTACTTTAAAAGCATTATGTTCTATGGAATATTGCTATACGGTAAACGCGCTAAAACTGAAAAAAAAAATTGTTTTACAAAAAAAAGCCATACGCGGCAACTGAATTTCACGAAAATCGTCGGAATCGTTTCAGAGTACGTAAATTTTAGCACTTTCCCTAAAACAGGGATAAGATTTTTTTTGAGTTTTTTAATAAAACCTAGCTAGATCGGATTTTTCCATATAAACCCACTTCAAGATATCATAAAAATATTTATATACATATATACATACAAGACGAACCATTATCCTTCGGGAACAGGAAAAATCATACAGAACATCATTTTGAGTAATTTATCAGTCGAACGAAGTGGGATGACAACTAGTAAAAAATAGTGCTACCTGCGGAACAATAGCAATGGACCTCCTCAAGCTGGCCATATCCAAGTCCTTGATGTTCTGACCAGCTATCGTGATCTGACCTGACTGGGGCTCGAAGAAACGGAACAGGAGGCGCACCATTGTTGATTTGCTGGAACAAAGTGGTTTCTTTTAAAAGAAGATCTATAGAATTAGGCGTTACTTTGAGGAGATCTATAATACAAATGTAATAATAAAATTATTTTGCTATAATCCGCGATGAAGTAAAATAGAAAATATATATAATGCTAAATGTAGAGTGGACACATGAAGGATTCGTAAAAACACATGCAAAAACCTCCACCACCGCCACCACAATACACAAGCGCTACACACGTTCACTATCACATACTCAACAATCGATTTGCGTTTTTGCTGCTACATAAAGCTTACTATACATCATATCATCTTCCTGCCCTTATCCCCACTCTAAGTGGGGTCGACACAAAATTTTATAAACATGTTGTCACATGTTTTAGTTACGTATTTTATTACCAGCCGCCTGCCTAATGTCAACTTAACTTAGTTGTATTTTACGAAACCTCGGTATAGAATGAGGGTGGTCTATTCTACTCAACCGGCAAACATTGTATATTGAATGAATGAATGAAATATACTTTATTGTATACCAAAATATAAAAATAACAATAGACATAGTATAACTTAGATGTACATTGGGCGGCCTTATCGCTACGCAGGGATCTCTTCCTGGCAACCCATATATTATTATGTATATGAATAAAATAAAATAAATAAATATATGGGACACTTACACACACGGTCGTCCGTCCCCAAAGTAAGTAACTTAATACTTGTGTTATGGATGAAAGACAACTGGTGAATATATACTTATATATTGTTTAAATACATACCTAAATACACCCAGGCTCAAAGACCAACAGATTCATTTATAGAAAATGTTGGCCCTCGGCGGGAATCGAACCCACGACCCACGGAGCTGAAGGCAGGATTACTACCCACTGCAACAACGGGCCAAATTGCTACAAATATACAGTGAATCCAATGTAAGGATACCTGTTTCCTTAAACTCCTCTCTGAGGGAATCATGAGGACTTAAAAGGGGGGAGAGTTGTGCATATATCCACTCACCCACTCCCTGAGCCCCCCACGATCCCAATCTTCTTCCCGGCCGGTATGCTGAAGGTCAGGTTGTTGAAGATCGGCTTCCCGTTAATGTACTTGAAGCTGACGTCCTTGAAGTCTATTGTCGCCGTCTTAGCGTCCACTACCAGCTTTGAAGCCTGATCCTTTTCCTGTAATCAGTAAAAAAATAAAGTAACGGCCTGTTACTATCCCACTACTCGGTATAGGCCTCCTTTTTTCGAAGCCGATTGGAGCTAAGCCCTACGACGCTGCTCCAATGCGGATTGGTAGGTCACGTCATCATTCTCCTGCCCTTATCCTACTCTAATTGGAGTCAATGTTATAAACATGTCGTCACATGATTTGGCTACGAATTCTACGACCGGCCGCCTACCTGACGTCATCTTACCTTCTCCTGTCCTTATCCCACTCTAATTGGAGTCAATGTTATAAACATGTTGTCACATGATTTGGCTACGTATTTTACGGCCGGCCGCCTACCTGACGTTACCTTAGTCGCCGTTTACGACACCTCGGTAAGAAAGAGGGTGGTATATTTTACTCAACCGAATACCACACGGCGCGTCGAGTTACCTCAACCGCCTTTTACACCTCGGTAAGAAATGAGGGTGATCTATTCTATCCAGCCGGATACCACACGGTTGGTCAACTTACCTTAGTCGTCATTTACGACACCTCGGTATGAAATGAGGGTGGTATATTCTACTCAACTGGATACCACACGGTGCGTCGGGCTACCTCAGTCGCCTTTTACACCTCGGTAAGAAATGAAAGTGGTCTATCGTACTAGCCGGATACAACACGGCCGGTACTATCCGTAGAATTCTCTAGACCAGTATTTCCCGACCTTTTTTGTTTCATGCCCCCACGTTAAAAATTATTCCCCCCCCCCCCCCCCTAAGTAACAACCATAAATTTTAATATTCAAAATTGAATTGTCCACTTAAAGAACATAAATAATAGGTTTTTGGAAGATATATTGCTTTTTTTTGTTAAATTCTTCGAAATCTAGCACTTAAATAGTCCAGAGCGAAAGGCTTACAGTGGTTTCGAGTTTATTTCTTCCTGGTTCTTAAGTTTATAAAAGCAGACCAGGTTCCTTCGAGCTGGTGTCCGGCGCACTCACCCTGACCCTGGGCTGCACGGTCATCAGCGTGAACATGGTCTGCATGTCCACCAGCGCCTGGCGCACCTCGCGGTACACGGAGCCCAGGAAGCCCAGCGGGATGGACAGCTGGAACACCAGCCCGTTCACCATCACCAGGTCGCCCACGGTCATGTTGCCTGACATACCATATTGGGTTTTTAATATGCAGGCAGGAGGATAGGAAAAAACTCATCTGCTGGGAGGTTTGGTCGCGTTTGTTTCGTAAACCAACAGAGATACACTCAAATAATGTACTTGAGAATTGCACATCATACATAAATTTTAATATTATATTATTAAATTGAATTATTCACTTAAACAACATAATTAATAGGTTTTAGGAAGAAGGAAATTGCTTTTTTTTGTTATATTTGGCACCGAAATCTAGCATTGAACTTAAATGGCACTTAAATGACTTTAAACGAAGGCTTAAAGTCGTGTTGAGTTGACCCCTCCCCCCCCCTTAACTTTCAAATTGCCCCCCTGTGGGCCCACGTAGGGGCATAAAATCACGTCTGGATATACAGGTTCAAGACGTTTTCCTTTACCGAACGTCACAGGGTTGTAAAAAAAACCTCATCTGTGGGAGCTTAAGTCACGTGCGCTGCGTAAACTTAGAGATACACTAAACAATGTACTTGAGAATTGTAGATCTACAAAAAAAATTATGAAAAAGTCCGCAACAGCATGTCTCTATCTCTTATGGTTAACTCACAATAAATTCTTTTAATGTTCAAAATTTCAATTAAGTACTATGTATTGCTTCGCTTTGTGATTTTGTCGTGGAGTCTATCTCCAGATGATGCATTTAAATTTACATTATTTAACCTTAATCTCGTTCGAAGCTGAAAGGATTTTCAAATCCAGACATTTTTATCATTCAAATAATCTTCAATTGTGTAATATGCGTTGACTTGTAACGACTCTCAGACGCTCACGTGTCACTAACCATCAAATTAAAGGGGGGGTTGTTAAGGGGGATGGGGGGTTGTTAAGGGGGATGGGGGGTGTTAAGGGGGAGGGGGGGGGTAGTCTCACCACTGGCGATCTGCTTCGCTGCCATGACCATAATGGCGCTGAGGCCAGCACTGAAGATGGCGTGCTGGCCAAAGTTGAGCAGCGCCAGGCTGGAGGCGGTCTTCAGCGAGGCCTCCTCGTACTTCCTCAGGCTGTCGTCATACTTTCGCAGCTCATAACTCTCGTTGTTGAAGTACTGAAGCGAATACCATATTACTTTAGAAACCCTATCCTTACATCATTACCCTACCCTTATCCTATTCTACATTCTCTTTCTCACTCTTTTATTCTCTCCTATCGTTCTTCAACTCTGGCAAACTTTTATACGCATGTCATTGACATGACAAAACCATAATGACTGGCCCGTTGGCGCAGTGGGTAGTGATCCTGCCTTCAGCTCCGCGGCTCGCGGGTTCGATTCCCACCGAGGGCCATCATTTTCTTTAAATGAATTTGTTGGTCTTTGAGCCTGGGTGTATATTTGTATTTAAGTATGTATTTGAAAATATATAAGTATATATTGACCAGCTGTCTGTCACCCATAACTCAAGTATTAAGTTACTTACTTTGGGGACGGACGACCGTGTGTGTAGGTGTCCCATATATTTATATTTATATTTATTAATTTATTTATTAATATCATTGATTTGACCAAAATAATTTTTTCATTTATTACACAGAATACAAAATTTTATGACTTAACCATAATACAAAAAGAATAAATTTAATCCACACTAAGATAAAACCTGTGCCGTGGATATAGACAGTTATATAACAATAGTAAAAAAACAAAATAATAATAATAATAATAATCTTTTTAGTAAGTATGTGTTTAAGTGAACGAACTAGGTTAGTTAGAATAAAATATACGTGCGTCCGTGCGTTCACGCACGCATATATTATGTGAGTGTGTGTGTGTGTGTGTGTGTTTGTGTGTGTGTGTTTGTGTGTGTGTGTTTGTGTGTGTGTGTTTGTGTGTGTGTGTGTGTGTTTGTGTGTGTGTTTGTGTGTGTGTTTGTGTGTGTGTTTGTGTGTATGTTCATGTGTGTGTGTGCGCACACATGTGTAAATTACGCCAAGCTTGGACTGGGTATGCTAGTTAATCAAAAATGTAAAGTCCTACCTTGACAGTCTCGTAGTTGATGAGCGAGTCGATGGCCTTGTTTCCGGCCTCGTTTTCCGCCTTGTTCATGTACACCCGGAACTTGGTCCGCCACTGGGTGATGCCCAGGGTGAAGGCCGCGTACACGCCCACACAGCTGAACGCCACGCCTGCAACAGTGGGACATGTTTAAACATGGCGAGCGCGAACGAAAAATCAAACATGTCCATACAAATATTATAATGTAGTACGGATTAAGACAACGACATAAGAATTAAAATACTTTAAACTTTGTTGTGTATTCTTTTTTCTATTATATATTTCCGAAGCAAAAGCGAGAGCTTAAATAAGTGATAGTGTGTGTGTGTGTATGTGTGCGTGCGTGCGTGCGTGCGTGCTAGCGTGCGTGCGTGCGCGTGTGTGCTTCAGTGATCAAGTGAGTGCTTCAGTGATCAAGTGAGTGCTTCAGTGATCAAGTGAGTGCTTCAGTGATCAAGTGAGTGCTTCAGTGATCAAGTGAGTGCTTCAGTGATCAAGTGAGTGCTTCAGTGATCAAGTGAGTGCTTGAGTGAGCAAGTGTGTGCTTAAGTGAGTGAGTGGGTGGAACAATGGAATAAATAAATCGACAAGCTTAAGAGCACGATAAATGTTGAAAGTTACCCGCGAAAGCCAGTCCCCCTTTGATGCCCAGGATGCTGGAGACCAGCGCCAGCTCGAATATCGTGGGCACCACGTTGAACACCATGGCGGACAACACGAAGTTAATTGCTCGAGAACCGCGGTCTATCGTCTGAAACACAATATTTATATAATAGTAGTCGGTCGCCAAAAACTCGACGGTGTACCAGTGAGTGCAACGAGACAAAGTGTCACACACACTTACACTTTTCTTTAATAAATATATTTTAAATTATTTTTTTGTTTCCGAAATCGGTAGCTGATTTTTGTGGGATATTTATTCAAGACGCTTTTACCCGCAACTTCATTTGCGCGAACTGTTGTTGCATTATAGGTTGATAATAGATGGCGCTTTTCAATGACATCCTGGAGAATTTACTTATCATATCATTAGACAATTTTTCATCTTCAGACCTCAAAACTAGAATTTTTTAACTTTAAAATGCTTTTCTTTTAATTCACGTACGACCACCTTTGAAACAAATACTTGAATACTTGAAAAACCTCAAAAAATCGCAATTTTCTTTTGATCCCTTAATTTTTTCTACTGTATAGGGTATATAGGACCCTGAAATTGTATTAACACATATACTTAATTAATCTTTACCTTGGACAAAGCACCAGTCTGCCTGCCCAGGTGGAAGCTCAGATCCAGGTTGTGGATGTGCATGAACACGTTGCAGGCCAGCTTCCTGATGGAATGCTGAGCAACCTTCGCGAACACAGCGTTCCGTAGTTCGTTGAAGCCAGCCGCAGTGGCGCGCGCTATGCCGTCTGGGAAATCGGTAAAAGCATCATAATTAATGTATACAACTGGCCATACTCATGTCTTATTCTATCGGGTTAGCCCGACAAGTTTCGAACCGTTTCACTTATTCATGAGCTCTTAACACGACGTTATTACGGCGCTGTAACGGACGGACACAGTGGATGGACACTACCTCCGGTTTGGAAACCGATTTTTGACACTACGGGTTCATATGAAGACCGATTTAAACCTGACACCGTAAGGGTCGCATGCACAAACTTCATCCCTGCATTTGATGACGAAGAACGACACGTTAAAGAGGCGCGACCACCGCCACCGCCGTGTATTAGATATTGTTGTTGCAGCCGAAGAAGGCCGCTATCACCTATAAGTAATTAAGTGGACTATATTTTTGTATTATTATATTTAATACCTATGCATTGTCCACGTAACAAAGGAAAAAAATATGGTGGCATAAGGAAAACACCCGAACTGCAATTCGTCCTGGATCCAGGCACACAGACGAACACACGCTCATGGACACTTCGCGAGGTGGATAGCACCAATTCCCACACAATTCCCCCACATTCGGATACAATTTTGGATAGTGGATTTGCGAGAACTTAACCGAAGTTTATGTTCGTTGAAGTAAAAAAGCGATATGCGGCGGTTAGCTTTGCGACGACGACTGACTTTCTTCGGCCACAGTGTACATAAGGAAAGGAGAAGGGATTTTGATTGGTCATTAGAGAAACTGCAATATCATTATTAAAAAAAGAAGCGCGTCCATCGATAGATATCGTTACCAGATATTATTGGTAAAGTGTTAATGTCAAGTGTCAAATGTCGTCTTTAGTTTTTAATAGCGGATATACCGACAACGCAATAATAACGTGATTGGTCGAAAGATGAGCCTACCCCTTTTAAGAGTGGGATAAGGGCAGGAGATTGATGAATGATGACCATAACTAAGGTCCAAGGTACTTACACCCAACCAGCAAGCTGAAAGCAGTGGTCCCCAAAGCCTGCGGTACCGTCGCCATACCGAGCAGCACGTCCCCGGCCGGCGTCGCGGTCAGCTGGTTCACCTCATCAACCGCGTACTTGAATAGGAACGGCACCGTAACGTTCATCACCTTCGCACCGAACAGGAGCGAAAGGGACAGCATCACCCTGTTCCTTATCATCGGATTGTCCTGCAAGTGGGGTTGAACATTTACATTGATCCTACCCCCAAAACACTTTACCCTAAAGCTACCATAGATACGCTTATATTCCATAATTTTATAATAATAATAAGCCTTTATTACTGATTTAAAGTTACTGTACAATATATGATATATATTTTTGGTAAGTCGCACATCAGTGTCACCACTTGTCCCTGTCTCTCGCCGTTTTTATCCACAGAGCGCCAGCAATTCCGCGCAGGTCGTCAGCCCATCTTTTGAGTTGACCTCTTTTCCTTTTAACGTGCTACCGTGGTGCCTATTCTGTAATTGTTCTAGCCCAGCTATCCACTGGTTGCCTCATCATATGACCAGTTCATCTTCACTTTAATATCTTAGTAGTTAATATCTTAGTTCCATAATTTTAAGGGTAGGTACTAAAATAAATCGACGGTCATAGCGTACATACGGACATGTCAAAAAACGATGTCTATAGGAGAGCCTAATTTATCGTTGATTGTAATACTTGTTCTCTTACGCCGTGTGGTATCCGGTTGAATAGAATAGACCACCCTCATTTTTTACCAAGGTGTCTAAGGTAAGTTGGCCCATCTTCTATCCGGCTGAGTAGAATAGACCACCCACATTTTTACCGAGGTGTCGTAAAAGGCGACTAAGATTAGTACAATTAAAAACTGTGGTAGCCCACTGTTGTGGGCTTGTGGACTGTGATGGGAATTAGCACAAACCTATATTTTCAAAAACACAAAGAGACGAAACCTATGCATATCAGTGCGAAAATAAGAGGCCATAACTTTTGGGGGATTACTAGTATGGAGAAAATAAACTTCAATAGACTATTAAATATCTAAAAAAAATTGACATCTTGTACCCTCGACTTTACTGATTTTCACGTCTGAATTAGTGTTAAAATACCGTCAATTATACTTTTTTTTTACCCAAAAGACATAATTTTTTAAATATTCATGCTATCGCAATATCGCGGCTCTGTTTGTACAATATATATATATATATATATATATATATATATATATATATATATATATATATATATATATATATATATATATATATATATATATATATATATATATATATATATATATATACATATATATATATATATATATATATATATATATATATATATATATATATTAATTTTTTTTTCTCTCACAGGTCCAACAGACAAATAATGAAAGCATAACATACAGATGGACGGACTCACACATTTATAATATAGGTATTCAAAATTCTTACCTTAGGCCATACATATTCCGCCATGCCTCGCACCATGTCCATCCCCGACACAGGCTTCGCATCGCCAAGGTTAATATCTTCTCGGGACAAAACAGAAGCGCCTGGGTGAAAGCAGTCTCTCTTTTGGATCCCTAGGGGCGGGACACCATATCAGGTACAGGATACGGGTTCAAAGTGACAACAAAGGATAAGGTGCAAGCGGAGAAACTATATAGGAACAAGTGCGGGATAGAGTACTGCATCGACCAGGCATTAATAACAAAAGAGGGTAAAATAATGAGAATTAGTAGGCAATTGACAGATGACACTACTAAATATTAAATAACTCTAAGAGTCCAACCAAATATGAAAATCTCTATATATATAAAAGACAAATTATGTATGCTCCTAATAGACAGAAATGGCTAGATCAATTTTAAAGAAATTTTTTATAATGTAAAAAGATTGACCCAGCAGATAATCTTAAATTTTGGTGATTTGTTATGATTATTATTACAAAGTTATGATTATTTTAACACTTAGTTGGACTCTTAAATAACTAAAAATATACATGTTAAAACATGAAAAAAATAAAAATATAATAATCATAATTTTACTATTATTTTAAAGGATTTCTTCATTTCTAGAAGCATTAAATAATTTTTTTTAATTAAATGATATGCAACTTATTTTGAAAATATTGACAAAATACACTTAAAAGTGATCAAATGATAAATCACATGCTTAATTTTTACAAAGCTATTTTAATAATTAAGGAAAAAAGTACTTTGTATAAATTATTAATGAATTATTATTTTACTGTACAATAATTTGTAAATCAGTAATAGCTGAGTAGTGAAAAGTGTAACCCTTTGTTAGGGTGTTATAGGTTCGAACCCAGAAGAATCTTAATGAACACAATTTATCATATGCTTAGCAGTTAAAGACAACATACTGTTGAAAACTGCGTATGTCTAGAGAATTTTTGTAGTAACCTTGTTTGGAGCATCACAGTGGGTCTAAACTCCAATTTCCTATCCAAGAAGGAAAACTGTTTTTAGTAGCAGACCACTTTAATATACCATCATAATAAATGTGTGTAAACAATTTAGTTTTGTAATATTAACTACTGAATGATAAAATTTACATAGTAATGATGATTAGGTTTTTAGTATGGATATACATTTCACTAGTTTACCTAATCATTAAATTTACAAAGTAAGTAAGTAGCGGCCACTTACTCTCCCACTGCTGGGAATAGGCCTCTTCTATCCATTTTTGGAGAGGATTGGAGCTAAGACCTACCATGCTGCTCTAATGCTGATTGGTAGGTTATACATATCTCCAGAATTCTCTACAGATATGCAGGTTTCCTCACGATGTTTTCGTTCACCAAAAAGTGATAAATTGTAATTATCAATAAGACTTATAAGTTTTAACTGAAAGACTCATTGGTGTCTGCGTTTGAACCCGTCACCTCCTCGAACGAGTCGCACGTTTAGCGCTGGGCTAACACAGCTTGTAAATTCATCGCAATCGTAAATTTACAAGGTCAAGAGTAAATTACGCAACTCTAGTCAACAAGTAATATATAACATTTAGAATAGTATTGTAATTCAAATAGTTACTTATCTATACAACATAGACACTTACCAACTGGAATTTTTCCAGTTTTTGGTTTATTAGCCAAAACCGCCGCCAAAACATTTTTGGCCGAATCCTGCCCTCCGACACTGTTTGGTGATTGTGAAGAATAACACTAAACAAAAATACAATAATTAACATGAATCTATTAAAAAATTTGAAAAACACATCTGAACACAATTTTATTTGATGCTCCATACCCTGAAGGAACTCGCGACTAGGCATTGTTTACAAATAATATTTAAATGCGGCTTATTTAAGATCACTGATATATTTACAGATGCTTTAGTATATTTGAAATGATTTTTTAATATTTTATCGAATCTCCTATTTGACATAAGAACTGCCGCCATGGTCGTCCAAGAACTAGAGACGGTAGCTTACGAGCTAAAGACAAGAAAGATATATTCCAAAAGATATAATCACTCTTTAGCTCACAAGTTTCAATTATATCTCTAAATCTTTACATTAAGAATCAATTTTCGTGATAAGTTACGGCTCGTTCAGAGTTAGATAGAAAAAGATGGGCTCATATAGTAATTTACAAGTGAAGTCAAATACGAATAGCTATTAAAAGGCTATAGGATTGTATTAAAAGAGCCGCAGATTGTTATATTTGTAATCTTAACTACCTAATTCTCTCTCTGACCGTACTGAGCTAAATGAGTAAAAGATATATAACCCTAGATCGAAAAGATATAAATCACTCGTTTCTTGTCAAAGATACATTTTACTATCTCTATGACAAACACAGATGTAAAACATAACTTAAAATTTTTTTTTTTTTAGTTTATTAACGGTCTGGAATCTACGCTTTTACGGCCTACTTAAAATGAATTGTCAAAACTTCATAGACAAGGAATCCAACATACCTGTCTAGGTCTACCTAGTACCTAATTGCTATCATAAAAGGCTATAACGATAATAATGTACCAATAATAAGTAAACTTGCGCCAAAAATCAAATAATAATTGAAATAATGTATTTTTTTCACTAAGTTAATTTTACAAGATTCATTTTCTAATTGTATTGATAGTGAATAGTATCACAGAGATCTGTTTCTGGAGTCTCCAAGAAACTTCATTGAGACTCGAGGCAAAGTGATACTTACTTGTTTTTTGAAAGCCTCTTAGTTAAAGATTATGATTATAGTATTTAACAAAATATTAATAGCAAATTCTGTTGTTACTAAGGCAAATACTTTTGTTATTTTGTGTTAATAGCCATATGCTTCGAAGACTACAGCATATATATGCTTGAAATCATATAATTTACTCATACCTTTCTCAAAAATAGTTATTTTAAATTAAAAAGAAATATTATTCTGGACTGTAGACCATTTGCAATAATTAATGCAGGCTTTAAAGTTTTAACCAAAAATTCAATATCATAAAGGTTTTATTAAAAAAAATATCATAAAATTACTAACATTTAATAAATTTCTCTAATATGTTCACATATTGACTCATGAGGTTTACACAGTTATCTAAAATTATACTTCTGCTAAATTTACACAATTTGCAAAGTGCTTCTTCTATACACACAAGCCTATCTTTAACCATTGGCATAATAAATTCTATCAAAACCCTATCATTAGAACATACAGCAGCAGAATATATCAATCTACCTATATCAAGATTTTGATTATAGTAATATTTTACAACCATTAACAAACCATAGAAATTAAAACTTAGGCCTCGTAAATCTATATACAAATCTTTATTTAACCCACGATTATCAATAAACGTTTTTTGATCGAGAGAAAGTTTCAAGCCAATTGAATTCAAAAATAAATTTATATCCTGAAAATCAAATAACACAAAGTCAAAATCATTAGATGGTAAAAAGAAACCATATTCTGTTACCAATTTAAAATTATGACTGTCGCCATAGCAAATAAAAACTTGTGTATATGGATCAAAGTTATTTTTTGTATAAATAGAAAAATGTACATCAGAAAATATATTCTCGTTTAGTGTAGATATTGACACACTTTGTAATTCCTTACTTATCAGAAGTCTTGTTTCATTTCTAGAATTTGGACAGTGATTTATCATATCCAAATAAGGACATAGTGATATCTTTGTGTTATCATTAATGATGGCCAAAATGGAGTTTTCTGAATTTTCTAAATCGATAAGGTTTGTCAAATCCATGAAGACGCATCTAGTGTTAACAGTAAAATATGCCCACTCATAATGCAGTAAGGAAAAATATCTTCTTAAATTTTGAACTTCAATACTATTACTTAAACTATTTTGTAGAACATCATCAAAAATATTAAACGAAGTTTCTATAATATTTCTTTGCTTTGTAATCACAGACAAAATTTCATTATCAATATGACATATAATTTCATCAGGCAAAAAGTATGGAACAGTATATTCTTTAGGCAAACTTTCCAAATAAGTATACCATTTAGATTTTACACCCTGAGCTTTCAAATACAACAAATAGAATGCCATTAATGACTGGAATGACACTTTTTGCTTATACTTTACTAGACATGATATTTTATTCTCTAAAAAAGCACTACAAAATACAACATCCATTAATAAACTAGTTACATTTATAGTTAAATTAAGTGGTAAATTCATTAATTCTTCCCCTGCTTTTATTTTTTTCTTCGTAAGGAGTCCACGGCCTGTATCATTGAATATCGCAAAGACGAGCTTCTTACTGCTGCGCAATCCATGTTCTGCTAGCCAACAATTAAATGAAATTGAATTTTTTTCGTTGTTACACGTGTAGAACTGAGCCAACTTTTTATGTTTACGTTTTCGCTGAGTCCTTCCCATATCTTTTTTAAATGCACTGAATTATTTTTTAATTGACAGGGTAAGAATTGTAGATTTCTTATTGATTTAATCGTTCACATACGTGCTATCAGTTGTTTTGCTTTTATTCATTTCCATTTCATTCAATTTTTTTATTTATGTATTAAATCGATTTGTTATTGAAAATATTGACCAAAGACAAAAACACGAACGAGGTTCAAGACTATAGTATCTAGTATAGCTAGATATATCGATACTTTAGAAATTATTTTATTAAAGCTTTTTGGGAAAATACAAATGTTAGAATTCTGTACAAACAGAATTAAAACTATTAATTTGATTATGAATCGGACAATCCTGGAAAACAAAGCGCAAAAAGCATATAATAGGATATAATTAGGGCATAGACAGAGGATTTTGATTTTTGAACAATGTAAAGCATTTGTCTGTGAACAAATTCAATTTCAAAGCTAACGGATTTTTTTCACTGTTGTAACAGTGCGATTTATTTAAACCAAAATTAAGTTTGTTTTATTTGTTATTTAACAATTGATATCAATAAGTGCAATTCAATTAAGTTTAGTGTACAATTTAGAAATCGTGAGATTGTTTTATAAAAAATGTCTCTTCAGCAAACAAAAAATTGTATTACACTTCGTGGTTCTGCTCAAATAATCTGTGAATACTTGAGTAAGTTCAAAGTTTTTATTATTTTTCGTATAATAAAAATAAAATAAAATACTAGAAAAGTATATTACTGGAGTAAAGAATATATTCGTATATAAAGAAATTGCTTCATAATCTCATAAATCCTATATAAAGATTTTTCTGTTTAATTTGAATAAATCATGCCGTTGCGTGTCCATATGTTATAAATATCTTTTATAAATCTTGATTCTAGTCATGATGTTTGCTCTTGCTATATCTAATTGTTTTAGAATGATAGTAAATTGAGAATTAGGCAGGGATTTCGTATATCATTGAGTGAAGCATTTATAAGTATTTTCTACTGAATGTGTGCATGAGCTGTTTAAATTCATATAATAAGAATTTATATAAGATAGTAAGCTTATAATAAAGTATTTTAGGGTAATTCCATCTTCCATTTTTTTTGTGTGTTTTGGGTAAAAACTGTTTATAATATTTATGTTATTTTTCCAGAGTTTGCCATAAACTCAGTTCTGTTTCAAAGAGGATTGTACCCACCAGAAACCTTCAAGGCTGAACCACAGTATGGTATTACATTGCTTATTTCAGAGGATCCACAAATAAAAAACTTTTTGACAAACCTTCTGTCACAAAGTGAAGGTAAGAAGTATATCTAGTCCAAACTAGAGTTTCCCAGAATCTAGTTATTCACAATTCTCAACTATTGATAAAAAAGATTTTTTTTACACCAAAAGTTCATTTTTAATAATGTTCTATTATAACATAATCTGTTATAAAAATTCTCTATAGAGAAATTATATTACTCAGATAATTTTTAAGTCTTCCTGAACATTTTAAAAGCAAAATGTATAGGAATGTTTAGGAAATGTAAAGATGACACCTATTTTAAAGCAGAATATGAAATCATTTTTTACTATAAAACAAGTATAGCTTATGAGAAGCTACTTAGTTAAATAAGAAATAATTTATTAAGTTTGGTGCTGTTATATTTTGATAAGTATTTCCAAGTAGTTCTAATTTAATTTTGCAGGGAATTGTATTTTGTTTAAAAACAAAATTAGCTTCACTGCTAAGTTTAAAAAAAGATTTAATTAGAGGATTAAGAACTTTGAAAATATGAACACAACTTGTAGAAATATAGCTATTTAATGATTGTCAATCAATTATGTATAAAAAAAAATATGATACTATGTTTACAGAATGGATAATCAACAAAAAAGTCAATAAACTATCACTTATTATCTTGAATGTTGCAAACAAAGAAATACTCGAATGTTGGGACTTCAATGTTCAATACGAGGAAGGTGATGTCGAGTTATCCAAAGAGATGAAAGAGACAGTTGGAAGCAAGGATTTAAAGAAGATACAGAACGAGATTCGGGATGTGATGTTACAGGTAGCAGCTACCATTTCTTATTTACCTTTTTTGGATTGCCGGTGTTCATTTGATGTTCTCGTCCATGCCAAGACTGACTGTGATATACCAGAGAAGTGGGCGGAAGCAGAGCCTGTGTCTATAACAAATGCTCAGAATGTCCAGTTAAAGACATTTTCTACAAGTCTACATAAGATGGAAACTGTGGTTAGTTATAAGCTTATGGAATAAGTGTAGACTAATAGTTTTAATAGTAGATATTAAGATTTTTCTAGAAATGTCTTGTTTGTAAATATGCAGCTAGTTGTAATATTTGTGTGTTTTGATAATGTTAGCTTTGTGCATGAATGAATATATGCATTTTTGATCAAAAGGTTCAGCATATTTTATAAAGTTTATTAATTTATATTTTTGCTATTAGGTAAAAAGTTTTACACATCTGATATAAAATACAACATAATGTTTCTAAATCTTACCAATCAAAACACTTATCTCTTACTATTTACATATGATTGTCTGTTTCAAACAATTTAAAGTTATTATATAAACAAACGGATCACATTGCGATAACTTCGAGTTACCTTGTATAAGGTTCTACATTTCCATATTGATAGCCTTCCTCAATAAATGGGCTATCCTACAATCAAAGAATATTTCAAATGGGTCCAGTAGTTCCTGAGATTAGCGTATTCAAACAAACAAACTCTTTAGCTTTATATATTAGCACTAACTGTGCCTGAAGCTTCACCTACATGGAAATCAGTATCTCAAATTTTTTCCTGAATTGAAATTTTGAACATAAAGGTAGTTATCGTGAGTAATAAATAGTTTTTTGAATAAGTCACTGTTTACTTACGCACGCTTTAACTTTTGCCGTTTTCTTTTATTGCTGTTCCTCTCTTATTTAGTTTAGCGAGTTGTTATCTTCCTTGATAAATGGAGTACCTTATGCTGAAATTGGTCCAGTAGTTCCTGAGATTACCATGCTCAAACAATTTTATATATTAGTATAGATAATAAATTTGACAACTATTGTTTTTAACTAATTGAATGCAATGCTGATAGTTTTTACATATACTGTTCTAAAAGATGTCTAAAGCTTTATATATTAATATAGATAGATAATAAATTTCACAAATATTTAAACTAATTAAATGCAATGCTGGTAGATAGTTTTTGTAGATACTGTGTTCTAAAAGATGTCCATATGTTTTACTTGTTACATTGTAAACTTTATCACTATGGAAGAGAGAGGTACATGAGGGGTCAATTGTGAATTTTGCTGGTCTGATATAAATTTACATAAGCTAACTCATTTTTATAATTTTTGATTTAATATTTAAGCTTAGAATTTATTGAATATTTGTGTATAGAACTGTGATAGTATTTTAAGAGTAACGATTTTTATTCTATTTTGTAATGTTTTGCTGTATTATTAGGTACTGTGAATGTATTGAAATAATAGATAAATTTGGAAATCATTTTTTTATTTTATGACTGTCACACAGAAGGACATATAAGAAAAAAATTATTATAAAATTATTTTGCTATCCTTACAAAAAATATAAATACGAAACTCTGTCTGTCCGTTACGTTTTCTAAACACAAAACCAATATTGATGAAATTTGGTACAATTATTCCTTAATCACTAGGGTAACATATGGGCTATAGAAATTCTGTTAATTCAACAGAAATATGATGGCATTTAAAAAGCCATCCATTATTATTCATTCATGATGTGTTTAAGTGTAAGTCAAATCTGTAATTTGAAGAAGGTTCTGTATCATATTGTTTGGCTAACATAGGTCATTTAGTCAAAGATAGACTCGATCAAAGTATTCTGAATTTAGCCGGGTCTAACGGGTTGGCCCTTCCCCAACTGAGCAATTATGATGTTACGGTTGATACTGTAAATACTGCCTTTGTTTTCTAATAATATTACAACTCATTTTGTTTTGTACCTACAAAGAGATGGCGCTCTCGGCGACCTGTAAAGAGCTTCAGAGTTTCATCCCAACTCGCGTTATATGTACTTACATCTAAGACAACATCTTTTATTTAACAATTTCATAGCCCAGAGATTTTTTTCCCTAAACTAACAAGATATCGAACTTTGAACCTTATCCATTTTGTGGAAAACAACATCATCTTCCTGCCCTTATCTAGTGCCCACTCTAAGTGGGGTCGGCACAATATGTTATAAACATGTTGTCACATGATTTGGCTACGTATTTTACGACCGGCCGCCTGCCTGACGTCAACTTATCTTAGTTGTATTTACGGACACCTCGATAAGAATGAGGGTGGTCTATTCTACTTAACCGGATACCACACGGTGAGTAATACCAGTGAGTAATAATTTAGTCGCCTTTTACGAAACCTCGGTAAGACAAGGGTGGTCTATTTTACTATACCGGATACCACACGGTGGGTCGACTTACCTTAGTCGCCTTTTACGATACCTCGTTAAGAAAAGAGGGTGGTACTATTCTATTCAGCCGGTTACCACACGGCGGAGATTTGTGAAAAACAACATAGGTCGCTAATATGAGATAAATAAAAAACATTTAATCAAAAAAATTATATATTTCAACAAAGCACTTACCAAATTGCTATTTAAGATTACAATAAATAATGTCTACTCAGCAAATAATACTGTACACAATTGTTAATATAACTTAACATTTCACTGAGCAGGAGTGTAAAGTCTTAAAAAACGATGGGATAATTTACTTGGCTATAGTCGGCAGTTTTAAATATTTAAGCGTAACCATAGAGGAGAAATTCTTGCATAAAAAAATAGTGAACTCACTCGGAAATAGTTTGTAATTTTTCGAAATTTATTTAAATAGTACGAACAAATAATAGTGGAAAAGTATTTTGCGTCACACAATAACACTGCAAAGCACATAGATTTGATTGTCATTGTGATATTAAGGCTTTAATGTCTATTTTACTTCCGAATATAGTAACATAATATTTACTTACTTTAGCAGTTCAGAATAACACAGAAGTTACTATAGATTTATTTTGCTGTAATCTGCGTTTGTTAAGAGAATCTATGTAATGCTGTGTATATGAAGCAGGCAACATTCTCATACCTTATACATGCAGTACTATGCACACGTATCACAAAATGCTGTCAACACTAACACTCCACACACTCAATACCACAATCTCTGCGATCGTTTCGCCCCGCAACCGAAGCATCATCAGGAGGATAGGCCCCACGACAAAATCGTAATTACGATAGTATACGTCATACACAGCATTACGTAGATTCTCATAACAAACGTGGATTACAGCAAAATAATTCTATTGGAACTTCGGTACTATGGAATTCCGCAAAGTAACGCCTGCTTCTATAAATTAGTTTACAATAACTCAGTAATTAACAATATTCCCATTTTGTTGAAAACGTATCGGCGTATTAACATCATAATATTTCAGCTATTTCCTCTATAGTGCGTAGAATTAACTGTCGATGATACAGATATTGTTTGTAAGTTTTTTTTTAAATTCAATAAATTATCTAATAAGTTGTAATTAATGCTAATATTCAGACCTTTTACATTTAAAAGTTACATTAGTCGCATTTAACTTATTCTCCGGCTTACTTAAAAATTAAAAAAAACTGTACATAAGCGCTAATAATATACAAAATATTTTTTTATAAGTACCTAATTGTCTTTTGCAAAAGTCGAAGTTCTTAATTCTATAAAGCCAAGTTAAGGCACAATGTAATAGGCCTTGAGTTAACTATATTAGGAACACCCAATATCATTCATAAACTAGCGATATAGTCTATTAACAATATTTATTTATGTAAATAATTAAAAAGCTTATAATTCGCACGCTTAGTATTAAAGTGATTGAATTCAAAAAAGTTTTGTAACAAATTGCAATGAAACTTATGAGCTTTAAAGAGACTCATTACGTAGATGATTTAAGAAACACTAGCTTTTTTAATAGTTCGCACCGTGATGTCATAGATGGCATTGACATAAGGATTACAATGTATCTAATTTTGAATTCGGCCAGTTTAGTACTAAGCGTGGAATATTATTTTTTGTCATCCGATTGTGATGTACGTAATTTTGGCGGGAGATTTTTTCGTTATTCTTTCAGGAAATATTTTGAAAAGTGTGCTCAACTTCATGACCCTGTTTAGGACAATCGTTACCGTTCGTTAATCGTTAATCGTTAACTTTTATATAACTATTTTTTAACTTTTTATATAATTTAAAGTGGATAATGAACTACATTGTTAAAATTTTTAAAAAGATATAAACGAGCCAAATGCCAATGAAACTTGCTAAAGCCCAGTAGACTTAGAATTTCTAAACCTATATGTATATAATACCTTCAATTTTAATAAAATGATAAAATTTGGATGTCTAATAATTATGGAGTATGAGCTTGAAAACTTTAAGAATTTGCAGAGTTTCAGAATTAAAATAATAATTCTTGCCAAGGTTGCCGTGGTATCAGCCTTAATTTCTTTATAAAATATCAAAAATTCCCATTTGTCGTATTTATCACTAACTACTCATTGTTTTTTATTAAACAATATCACGGTAATTGACCAAGTCCAATATTTTGAGAAGGCTCAGAGTCGCTCAGCGGGCGATGGAGCGAGCTATGCTCGGAGTATCTCAACGTGATCAAATCAGAAATGAGGAGATCCGTAGAAGAACCAGAGTTACCGACATAGCTCAGCGGGTCGCGAAGCTGAAGTGGCGATGGGCGGGGCACATAGTGCGTAGAACCGATGGACGTTGGGGTCTCAAGGTGTTGGAATGGCGACCCCGCACCGGAAAACGCAGTGTCGGTAGACCCCCCACGAGATGGACTGACGACCTTAAAAAGGTCGTGGGGAGCCGCTAGGTCCAAGCGGCACAAGATCGTGTGGTATGGAGATCCCATGAAGACACCTATGTCCAGCAGTGGACGTCCATCGGTTGACAAAGAAGAAGAAGAAGAATATTTTGATCACCATAGTCGTTCACCAGAAACTGAAACACAAAATTAAATTTGTTAAAAAAAAATACAATTATAATTCTTTAATTATTTATTTCATGACATTTGCGTAAAGCGTTAATAAGCATATCGTTCATAAAAAGCACTCATTTATTTTAATCGTAAATTAAAACGGTTTCGAATCCCGGGCAGGTATATCAATGAGTTTTTATATTAAAATTTATGTGCTTAATCCATATTTGCAAATTATCAAACGCTATCCGGTTCAGGAAAACATTGTGGGAGAACCTGCATATACCTACGGAATTCCAGGGATGTGTGTGACCTACCAATTCGCATTGGAGCAGCATGGTGGGTTTAGCTCCAATCCTTCTCTCAAAAAAGGAGAGTCACATACTAACAGGCCGTCTGTTTTACGGCTTTTTTTTATAAAGGTACGAAGTAAAAAAAAACACTCAACGTATTTATATTGTTAAGTTGTCATCTTGCTTCGAATTATCAAAAAGAATGATCAAGTTTAAAGTATAGTAAGTAATGCCATGTAGTAACCGGTTCAGTAAAATAGACTAACCTTATTTCTTTCCGGGTGTAATGTACGACTAAGCTAAGTGACCTCAAGCAGGCGGCCGGTCGTAAAATACGTAGCCAAATAATATGACAACACGTTTACAACATGTTTTGCCGACCCCACTTAGAGTAGGGTAAGGGCGGGAGGATGGTGAGTAAGAATAGTAAAGTAACTGCCTTTTACTACCAAACTGCCAAAGACCTCTTTTAATTGGGAAGTTAGGCCCACCACGCATACTCCATACTCCAGAAATGTATAGTGTCCTCGCGATGGTTATCTTCATCGAAAGACGCGTGATATATTGTAAATATGTAAGGTCCTTTGAGAAACTAATAAGTGCCTGCCCAGGCTTCGAATCCGCTACACCTTTTTAAAGGTCACTTGGTCCTAAAATTTGGTGTTCACGGCTTATTCTCATACTTTAAAGTTAGTGTTTCGTAATGTGCTATTAATAGTTCAAGTGCGACTGGTGATTGGTGCTGATTATTTACATTAAACAACTACATACATAAATTCCATGCATTGTTATGTGTTTGTTATCTCACAACAAATAATAAGATTTAATAATTATATGGTATAATGGATAGTGACCCCCATATTAGAAACATGCTTCCCGTGAACATTAGTGGAATTAAAGAAGCATTAGTATCAGATAAAAAAAATGTAACTCTGTAAATTTTGAATTTCTCTGTAAATTTCATTTTCTGTAAAATTTATTAGTGGAAAGCCTAGCACAATTTGCTAGGGCCAGGAATATATATAAACCAGCCAGTAATGTCAACTTAAAAAACAAATAATAAATGGATGTCTATTCATAAACCAGACTTTCTTAACCCAATCAGTGATGCCAACAAAAAACACAATAATAAATGTAGATAAAAAAGATTGATCGATTAAGTATTTTTTATAGAAAATAAAAACTTTATATTAGAAATATAACTTGATTACTCTATAATTATGACATAAGTGCCGATTTTGTGGAACTAGTGTCAATACTCCTTGGTTAGTGGCGGATTAACATGTCCGGAAATTTTGTTAGGTCTTATTTAACATTTAAAATGTATATAACTAGTAGTGTTTTTTACTTTTTATGGAATTGACATTTAATTTAAGACAAGAGTTACATTTTTTTTCAAAATGAATTCTGACATTGATAGTTTTAGTGAACAACAAACAGTAAAATTTTGAATAAACAATACGTACCGTCTTCAGTATATTCCACAGTTTTTCAAATTTCGAAGGATTTAGGAAAGTGCAAATGTAAATAAATAAATAAAAAAACAAAATAGATTTTCGCCTCTTTGTTAATTCCAACACTCATTCTTTTATTGTGATTTTGGTATCCTCGTTACATTAATAACAATATTTTTCATCCTAGTATTTGTTGTGAGACTAAAAAACATTAGTAAAATAACGTCATAACTAATTTTTATATCTTTTTAAATATACAATATAATAATGACATTATTTCACATCAAAAATCGTAATGCCCTATAAATCTCAAACTGAATTAAAATAAATAGTCCCTTTTCTAGTTAAATTATATAATATAAATAGTGAACTTAAAAAGAACTTTATACAAAATGAATTTTAAAAAACTACTACAAAACCATATATTGAATAAATAGTTTCGGTCCCATAGCGAGTCAAGAAATAAGTAGACAAAGAATAACTAATAGAAGCAACACTCTTAATTCAAACTAGTGATGTGCTTAATTTGTAACTAAATTTCGAGTGTATATTTTACTTTAATTATTTTCATATGTGGGACAAACATATTCACAAAATTTTATTTGTAAATATTTATTTTTATGTCAAGGCGATATTTTACAAAAAAAATTAACATTAAATATTAAAAATTGCAGTATTAAACTACTAAAATAATTAAAATCTTTACAATAATAATTGAATTCCACTAATATATTAATGAAGCATAAAAAGAAGCGCTTTTTTTTTACTCACACAGCTTTTCAAATTTCCTAGTTGTTTATTGATAAAAATTTTATAATCATTTTTCAGTAATAATTTCTCTCCATATAAAAATCTAGACATATAAAGAATACTAAATACTGGGCTAATTATAGGAAACGAATCTTGATTTTGATAAAAAACGCTAGAAAAATACTTAGTCCTAAAAGAATATGTTTAACTTTCAACACTAGATTTTCCAAATTTATTACCTACGTAGAATATGATCAAAAATTTATTTATCATAAATTTTATTTAAAAGAAAAACTGAAATTTTGATTTGATAGACGTGTAATAAATAGTACTACTTATAACGAATATTTATAAATGTAGGAAAAGACTTAAGTATTATAAATACGCTTTCCGTTTTGTTTTCTACCAACCCAAGTCTACTGAGAAATTAAAAAAATCCTTTATATACTAATGTCAGACCAAAAATATCTTTGTAATTGGTTACATAAGACATATAATAAGATTCCTTAGTATTTAAAATCGGTAATTAACAATTGCCACATCACTAGTATACATTACTAGTATACATTACTAAACGAGTTAAATTTTGAAATTCAAAATCAGACCTTCATTAATTATTCTTTGCCAAAAAAAAGCAGTGCCTACTTTGACAGAGTTATCGGAATTTATATCGCTATATCCACAACCATACATCCAAATCCAAAATCGTGTTAAAATTATACATAAATTAATTTGTAAAGACCTACCTACGGGATTGTGTAATTTGCTATTTGACTAGGTGGATAATATAGTTTGGAAAATACTTTGTAACTGTTTTTTGTGTCTTTAGCTCGCTTACTATACAGACATAAAAAAGGGTTTGGAGTTATATTGTAATGTATGCACACCGAAAAAATATAAGCTAACAAAATTATAAGCTATTGCATCTAACTCGATAGCCATGGAAGTGAAGATATTAATGATATTACTCCATGACACTAGATTATTTAACCAATAGAGTAGGGATGTGGCTTGAAGTAGAAAATGCATTATAAATAATCGAATTTTCCCTTTAAAATAAAACGGGTTATAAAAATCAATTAATACGTATCATAAGAATCGATTAATAATCATCGATTTTTCTGGCTATTTGAACAGTTGAACAAGTTGCCTTTTTTAATATTAATAATTAATAAGAATTAAGGTTGATAAATGTGAACAACCATCAATAAATAATAACAGATGCACTGTTCGTGAAGTTCGATTAAAGTGTGTAGTTTAGATACATTGTTTTTGTTCAAAGAAGCAAGTAATCTTAAAAAACAAGAAAAAAGGAAAAGAGGATAATTAAATATTCGATTTTTCAAAATCGATTATTATTTCACATCCCTACAATAGTCATTCCATTAATTTAAGACCATCGAGTGATGTCATTTAATGATGTCATTTTCATATTATATTATAGAAGTATGATTTTGTATGCACTATTGTAATTAATGCAATGTTTTGCTTCCTTAAAAACGATACATGAATAGTGACTCTTAATTTGTCTGTATTAGAAATTCTGTTCTGGCTATGTATATTTAGTTGTACATGTATCGTGTAGCGAGCGTACTCTGTTTAACGTAGTATTTTGTATTAAAACCTACCCTAATAGATATGTACATAACTTGCAAGTCTCTTTATCAGAATAATATTATTTACCTACTAATATGAGTTATCAAACCTTACGAGTTAATAACAAAATAAAAAAACGCAATTACAAATACTTGTAAAATATTTACAACTCGACTACGGTTCGACAGAAAATAGCGTAGAATTCTATTTAATTACACTCTTTTAACTAACATTTGCACTCTAAAACATTAATGTTAAACAACCTGTAAAATAAAAGTTCCGTTCTAGAATAATCTTGCACATTAGTTAATAGAGTATAAACAAATAAATTCTAATATATTAAAAAATTGCATATAATTACTTAATAAATAAATTAACTTAGGAATCTGTTAACGATACTAACCGATATTTAGTATGACGGACGCAGTTAAGTAAGAAAAAAATCTATCAGTGCTAGTTATAATTAAAAGTTTACTTAAAATTATAATCTCACTGGGCCAGCTATTTATAAACTATATTTTATTTATCTACAATAATTTAAAGCTTTCACTGAATATAGACGAATAACAAAGCGGTAAGAAATCGATTGCAAATAAGAGAAAAGCATTTCAAAACTCAACGTTGCTTGATTTCCGATAAAAATGTGAAATTATAACGGCAATATATGTATATATAAAACAGTGGTTTGTTTTGTGTGTCGATATTTACCCCGTTTACGTGGACCTTTGATTCTTGCAATTGAATTGCATTTATTATATAAACTAGTTATTCATATTTTATTACAAGGAAGATCAGTCTGTCAGAAAAGAGCCTTAAATTGATCAAATGAGAAGTAAAGATTCTCAGAAGAACCATGTATACCAGAAGGTTGAAGGTTAAAAAGATAGTTTATGGAAATCCATGGACAGCAGTGAAGAACAGTAAAAATAGATCCGGTGCAAAAGAAGCAGAAGAAATATTTAAATTAACAGCTTAACTTTTGAATGTTGCCATGGCTGAAGATTAGCTGGTAAATTATTATGTAAATATCGAAATATTCTAGCCTGAAAGGCATACAGATATCGATGACACTATCCAGGTTACGACAAAAGATGATATTGCAATAATGATATTGCTGTGCCATTCATAAACTTGACGAAGATGAATCCACGTAACAGTTTGATGCAGTTATAATAATTTATAAAATAAGATCATTACAAGAATCTGCATGCGTTCTCGTCTAAAGACCGAGAGACAAGAGTTTCTATAACTGCACACGTAAAATGGCCGTCCAAACAGCTGGCCCCAATAACAAAACGTTGCAACTACTTAAATATATGCCAAATTAAATGTAATATTTGAAGCATTCTCTAAATTCGCTAAACATCTGTGGACTGAGAAAACAGTTATCTTGAGATGAAAAAATTAAACGCGAAAATGAAAATAATGTGGTTTGAAATTAGCTTAAAATTATCTTCAAAGTCCAACAGTGACAACCGCGGTAAACATAAAACATGGAAAAATTCGAAGCTAAAGACGTCAACACTACTATATTTACAATTGAAACAATCTAATCAAAGATAAAATTGTCATAAAACAGAACTTTAGATAATTAAGTAAACTATTTAATCATATCCATTATTAAAAAAGAGTATTTATTATTCTAAGTAAAATATTAAGTATGATAAGGCCACAGAATTCGGTTCTGCGCCGGTTTAACCCACCTCATTATTGTTCTATCGGACCAAATATCAAATTTTATACTAAGCGATTACTATTAGATTGGATTAACCGATTAACTTATCGAAATGAGATGTTTAGATAAAGTCCGAACTCTATTTCATAATAAAATACATGGTTTTTCAGATACCTAAATTTTCCTAAATGTGCCTAAGTAATTCTCAGTCCATGTTTTATGTCTCGCGGAGTTTGAGAGTCGCTATATAAATGGAACAAGGTGGGATGCGCCGGCGCTACGCTGGCTAACAATAGTAGGACGTGGAGAGGCCCAGTTTGCATGTGTAGGAATGATACATACTGCTCCTGTTCGTCACGTCCTTGTTCTCGCAGCGTTGCCCGTTGAAGCCTTCGGGACATCTGTAAATCATTTAATACAGTTAAAAATAGGACAGAAAAAGTAACATTGGTTGAGTTAAGGCGTTCTGGCAATAATGGTCTTTTTTGAAACAATGATAAAAACATATTAAAAGGATACCGAGAAATGTTGAAATGAATGTCATTTTATTTTAATAACAAAAATTATAGCTAAAATAAAATAAAACAGTAAAAGAATTGGGCCTTGTGACAACTAAAAACGAAATACAGGTTAAAGAAACGTGTGCTATGTGTAAATGTAGGTCGTAGGCTGATTTTGCCTTTTCAAATTTGCAAATATCGAAGACCAGTCCAGGAGAGTTAATTCTTTTACGTTTCATCCTTTGTGAGAGACAGGTCCTAATCTTAGTCCTAAGTCCTTCCATAAGATAGGAATAATCTATCAATTAACCTGTCTGATATAAATCTATTGTCAAAAAATAGAACAAATAACAGTGAAATATGGAAATATCATCGAGTCAAGAACGTCAACTATTCCAGTCAAGTCTAAATGTAATTTGTAGCATTAAGAAATAATCAGGCAACATATTAAACGCAACATGTTTGCGTTGCATTGAATTATAAAAATTATATTTACTTGCAAGCTTGCTCCTGAACAAGCTCAAAAAAGAGACATGTGCCTCCGTTGAGACAATAGGATGCTGGATCCGGCATCGGGCACGGTGCACCGAGCGCTGTAAATGAAAATATCGTTTTAAGTGTTATGCTATGTCCAATTGTGCGTGTATTTATTATCTTGACTAGGAAGAGATCACTATTTTGTAATAAGCTCATTTTCATTAAATAACTTATCAATGTCTACAGATTTGTTGTTGGACTTTGTATCTATTTATTACGTCTTTATTAGATCACCAGTTATACTGAATCATTCTTTGAATCTGTTCTCAATTAAACAATATTTTTCAGGTCCTTTAAAATAATAAGACAAAAATCTTTTCTTATTTAACGCCAGTAAATTTCCTGCAACCAATAAAAAGCATTCTTCCTCCTTTTGGAGAAGTGGTTTGGATATTAGACCTATTACGCTGGTCCACGGACTACTAGTTACACATTTTTCAAGTATTCTATCAAACTGTAAACATCAATCAGGTACTTTAGTTTTATAGAAAACTTCATTGGTAAGACTTAAACGTCTCCTAAATCCGTAAAAAGGGGCTTAAATTAAACTCTTCCATTAATTAAATCAATGAAGATCACACTTTTTTTTCTCTCCTTATGACTTATCATTTTTGCTTTTCTATTTATAAGATGAATCCGTAAGCGTTTTCAACAAAAAAACTTTGCCAACTTTACTAACGTTTACTAAAAACTTGAGAAATGCTTAAATGCCGATATCATTAAGAACAATTGTTTATTCATTACGGGTAACAGATTTTATTAGCCTTTATGCATTGTTTGTTGACATTCGCAGAATTAGCTGGGAAGTGTTTGTAGCATGTATGTCGGTAATCTGAACCGGTATCGAGCATCGGTAAACAATAGCACGTGTACGTATTGTTTGCATCAATGGAACTGTTATTCTGTATCTGCTTACGGGATAAAGTCCCTTCTATATATTTCTAGGTCTCATCGTTATGCTATTGCAAAAGCTTTGCCCTGATCGTCTGCTATTCTATTTTTAAACTGCTGTAATGAAGAGTGATTATTTGGCAATAAGAGTGTTTACTCACGAGGGTCTGGAGCTACTGTAGCTGGGGGTAGTACGCTAACATTGGCGGTGGCGATAGCGGGTGGTCCCACGGCACCTTGCGCCCTACATTCGTACGTCGCGGAATCCTCACGGCGTACATGCCTTATCACTAATATCGAGCGCCTCCTGAAAAATAAACATCATCATTCTTAATATCCTATACAGGGTGATTGGTTGAACACTTGCAATATTGATAGAGAGTATTAGATTATCGTTCTATATCCTAGAATATTATAAATGTGAGCAGTGTGGTAGGTCTTAGTTCCATTCCTTCTCTCCAAAAACGGAGAGACGAGGCCTATGCTCAGCAGTGGAATTATAATAGGCCGTTACTTATGTTTTTTTTACATATCATCATTCTTTTACCCTTATCCCTTTCAAAGTTGGGTCGGCACAACATGTTATAAACATGTTACAGATTTGGCTAGTTATTTTACGATCGGCTACCTGCCTCACGTCAACTTACCTTAGTCGACTTTTACGACACCTCAGTAAGTAAAGAGACGTAAAATCCTATCCTATCCTACTAATATTATAAATGCGAAAGTTTGTGAGTATGGATGTATGTTTGTTACTTTTTCACGGCGAATTGGCTGAACCAATATCGATGAAATTTGGCACAATTATTATTTATACACCGGACTAACATATAGGCTATAGAAATCTTGTTAATTTTACAGGAATAGGATGGCACTAAATAGCGCCATCTCTTATCAACCTATCACGTGACAACATCGCGCGAACGAAGTCGCGGGTAAAAGCTAGTATGTAATATTTAAAAATAGGTATTTAATATTTGACCTAATTATCCAGCAAAACTTTTTAATTGTGGATATTAGTCTCGCATATACTATTTGTTTACAATGTCGCCTTTTACGACATTTCAGTAATAAATGAGGGTGGTCTATTCTACTCAGCCGGATACCACAAGGCGGATCACCTTATCTTAGTCACTTTTTACGACACCTCGGTAAAAAAGAGGGTGATCCATTCTACTCAGCCAGATACCACACGGCGGGTCAACTTATCTTAGTCTCCTTTTACGACACCTCGATAAGAAATGAAGTTTGTCTATTCTACTCGCATATCATACGACTCATTCATCTCATTTACAACATTATATTAAAAGCAATATATTAGAAGTTATCGCAAAATTAAAACAAACGCGCGTCAAAATATTAGAAACTGAAAACAGACTGAACTGTAACGCGTGGCTGGATCTGATGGTATCAAATAAAGGAAGTTTGCCAAATAATTGATAGGAATGATTAATAAGAACTCAGCCAGCTGGATAAGACTGGTATTGTCTGCTACTTCAACATCAAATGACCCGTGAAATTGCTGTTCGTATCATATTATACCACACAATTAACAGTATTGAGCGTTTCCCCAATCACAATAAGGGTCATTTTGTTTCCAGAAAGATCACAATCACCTTAGGTCAATGACAGTCTGTAGTTGCTATTAATGCAATCTGTTTGCAGTAATTGGCCGTAGCACATTCCTAATGTAATCACCATATGAGCGTTGTTTCATTGTATATCACAGAAATCTAGTTTAGGATCAAGATCGTCACTATTATAGACAAATGAACTAGGTCATTACAGTACATTTTACGCTTTTGCGATGCGTTTATATTGCTATGAAATCAGTGCATAAAATCGCTGTCACTATAAAATGGAGTAATACATTCCAATATTACTGGAACTTCGAATCAACATAATTGGGTATACCAATAAGAAACATATAGTCACATAATAGCATTCGACATAATACCATAGATCTGCCTGATTTTAAAAGGTAAATTTATTTAACGTATAGATTATTACAGAAAATAATCGCTGGCGATTGAAGGAATTGCATTTTATATCTATTATTACCTATTTGGTGCCTTACAAAAATACGTAAATCTATTGTGGTTTTTGGAATATGATAATGAAATTCCACAATCAATTTTAGTTTCGTCATTACAGCAGTTAAAGTAACTATTAAAAGGTGGCCTACTATAATATTGAGTATTACATAAGTGATAAAATGCGTGGATTTATCTACTCTCCAACCTTGCATATAATAGCAATGGAAATGTACCTACATAGTAATAAAAATCATATTTTGGAAAGAGTAACCGCTGAGTTTGTTGCTGGCTTTTCTCGGTAGGGGTTATTTCCGAACAGTAGATTTGACGAATCAAAAGTAAAGTTCACAAGTTTATTTGGATAAAGATTGTTTTGTATTTGAATAAAATTTTATTTTATACATACGGGAGTCAATCGGGGGTATGAATTGAATCGGAAATTCCAGAATAGAAGTACGCAGCTGTTCTGTGACTGTGACTTTTGCAAGTCGTAGAGGCTGAGATGGGTAGGCCACTTGGAACGCTTGGAGGGTGCTAGAGTTGCCAAAACCATTTCCAAATGCAACCCGGAACAGAAGACATTAAAAGGGAAGTCCAGACAGCGACGGAGACACTAAGTTAAGGAGGATTATAGATGCTTGAGCGAAGTAGCATCTTAGAGGCCAGAGACAGATTAAATGGAAAATGTCGTTGAGGAGATCAAGAATTAAATAAGGTCGTTAACAGGCCTAATACGAGATATAAGATTGCATTACCTGTAACTCTGCACCCGGAATCTCCTTAAAGCAATATCAGCGACGGGCCTGCCGTCTTTGTGCCACGTTATCCTCGGAGGAGGTCTGGCGCTGGCGCGGCATTCCAGCTTCACTTTGCCGCCTTTCGTCGCGTACACCGACTGCATTGGCTCGATACGGGCTGGACTACCTGGAAAGGTAACGCGCATTAAATAAAATCAAATTAATCATTAATTTATAGAATTAAGCGTTACTTTGCGGATGTCCATAATACAAAACTAATGAAAATATAATTTTGCTATAATCCGCGATACAAGAAAATATATGTAATGCCGAATGTAGATTATACTATTCGTTCTCATACCTGATACATAAAGAATTTGTAAAAACTCATACACTACCCGTCACTGTTAACACAACAATACACAATTAATATTATTAGTTCATTTCAGTTCTTGCTTTGGGTAATACTAAAGTATATGATACTTTTTATTTGTTTAGGGTCATGTAATGTTAGTCATTCATCCCGCTTGATGCCTTTTAAATTTATTTAATTTATAAGGCAAATAATTAAATGTATTTCAGAAAAAAACATGTGTCACAGTCGCAAATCGATCCAATTGTTTACCTGGGTTTGCCAAAAACAATACACCACTAAATCTAAAGGAGACTAAAATGCTATCAGGGGGCGTAGCACGTAAAAATCACTTTCTCACCTCGCTTTAAATCGAGTCGCCTTCAGAAGTCCCGAACTAAAAATAGACTCCTGTCATTAGGCCAATGGCCTTATTATTTCGTCTGACGAATAACATATGTAAGAGCAGAAATAACGTGTATTATCTAAACGGGAGAGTGTGGTGACAAAACAGATTGGCTCCCGTTACGAGTGGTTGCAATTAATTTGCAGTATATTGGACAGAAAATGATATAAACTAAGTGGGGACTAAATGGATAATGAAAGCAAGAGACGGAATACGTTAGTTATGACAGAATTCCATAAAGTAACGCTTAGGTACTTCTATAATCCTTACATATTATAAAACAAAGTCCCTAAAAAGCTGTCTGTCTATATGTGACCGATTTTTCCAAAATCTACTGAACGGATTATTGCACGGTCTTTACTAAAAGGTACTACAATTCTTTCGAAAGGTTAAGGTTGATAGTAGTACATAACAGTTTTATGTAAATTAGGAAGAGGTCGCGCGGTTCTAATATAACACGCGTGCTGGGAGCTTTAGTCAAGTGCGCCGCGTAAACCAGCAGATTTAATACTACTACTGATACTAAAATAATTGACTAGGTAATTGTAGATCTAAAAAACTATTACATTAAAGTCGAGGATAGCATCTACCTTTTATGGTTAACTCACAATAACCACTTTTGTGTTCGAAATTTGAAATTGGGAAAATTTTTGTTACACACTGATTTCCACTCGAGCGAAGTCGCTGGCATTGCTAGTAGTTTATAGAAATAGAATAGGATTAAATCTTCAAGTGTAATTTAAAGTTATTGCAAAGAAAAAAACTGAAAAATACTGCCATAATAGCAAAGCCAAAATTGATCGTGGAATTTTAATGCCGAAATATAGAATACGAACCGAGAAAGTCATACTAGTAATGCCATAGTGCTAATGAATCCTGCAAACGAATCTACATCGATTTATTTCCAGAATATACGTTAGGTCTTTACGAGGTCTTGTTGAGATTTATCTTATAGTGCAATTAAATGATAAATATCTCAGGTGTCAACGGGAATTGTGTTCTTGCCAAAACACGTTGATAAATCGCGAACGATTTGTACAATTTTAAAATTAGCCCAAAATGTCGTTGTACGGTCAAACGAAACTAACTTCCAACGTCCCATATTTTCACTAAAAATAATTTCCCTCCATTCATATTTTTCACGTCGCCATCTTGTCGGGACCGTTGCGACAAGTTCCGGTTAAGCGGTATTTATGAATGGAAGTGTTATCTCAATGCTGTGTGGTTCTTGGCAAGTCTATCGGTTTCATCTATTTTTGACCCTAAACCTGTCTGTCTGATCCGCTGAAGCAATATTGATGAATTTGATATAAACTTGGCAATATCCATTAATAAGTACGATATAAAAGAGGAGGATTAGGTAAGAATGTAAATTCTACCTAGTATAGAACCTAGATCCAACTAACGACTATCTGCTCTCCTAATTAAATTCATTTCAAGTTTGTGCAGAAGTGCACTTACATCTGCACAAAATCCGAAAATTTCCGCACACCTATTCAGATCATTTGTATTCGCCCACTCTCCACATCGTTGATCTTCCTTTTTTTTCAATTTATAGATTGACAAATTGGCTTTTAAACAATTCGATTTGTTGGATAGATCCAACAAATCTCAATTGACACACTTGAAAACTAAATCTCATGTTCTTCTATAGGACTTACGCATAATAATATTTACCCTAGGATATGGTTATTCTAGAGAGCTCCAAACATTTGTTAAACCTCCTGTCACTTTGTGTAGAGAAATCACATAAATATATTTATCACATTATCAGCCATTAGTCGATGGTCTTATATAGACATAAAATAAAGCACCGATACTAGGGACACCAAAATAGACAAATAGATTAGTTAAGTTTTAATGTATAATAAGGCTAACATACATACATGTAATGTAAAAGCCCTTTAATTACAGAATATAAAAAAATAGACAAAGTAATTGATGTTGGGGTCCCAAGACTTTAAAATGAATTTGGTAACCGATTTCTAGTACCAGTGGAACAGCTGAAATCATGGGCACATCGCGTAAAATAGTATTTATTAATACATCGGATGGTGCATTATACAATTCATAAATATTTCTTTTGGCATCCAATTCATTTTAGTATTTAAACTGAATATACATGTTTTTTTTGCCCCAATTTCTCACAGAAATAAGGTTAATAATCGTCTTGATGAACTGTATATCATTTCAACAAGCAAATCATTTCGGATTACGCAAGAAATGATTTTATACCGCGCTAAGAGAGTCTCACTCACATATTTTCTGGAAGCCAATTATCTCACGCGCGTTGTCATCGGTTGTTCGTCACACCATTATAAATAGCTAAACCGTATCCTGAGAGGAAACCGAATCGGATCGCACAGGTATTCTGGATGGCGGCCAAGATGCTGCCGATCTTACAAGATTAAGGACTGGCGGCTGTCATTGAGGGAGCCGATATTTTCAGTGGGACGATTGTATGTAATTCCTGCTAATTGCGGTAAATTGAGGCAATGACCCGCTGGTTATGTCGATCCTATGCACGTTTGAACATGACGTCGTTCGACTGATATCTTAGGTCATTTAGAATCAAACGAATATTTGCTTGGTATAATGTTACATCAATTAAAATGATCACTGATTGAGAAATATTTGCGGTTAGTTTTTGTTAATAAACGCTTAACATACGATAGTTGGTTAAACAATATTATATGTTCCGTAATAAACTGGTACCTACTTACTCAGCTACTAACTGAACTAAGTATAAAAAAACAAACTACTAATTTATTCAATAAGGCGTTACTTTGCGGAGTTCCATAATAAATTCATTGGCTTTTGAACAAACTACTAAGAAAAGAATAGATGAATTAAGCTTTGATATATTAAACTTATCTTGAGCTCTTAAATCCATACTAATACAACTAATGTGGAAGTTTGTCCATCTTTATGCTCTCATGTCTTAGCTGAAGACTAACAATACCATTCATCATTCTCCTGCCTGCAGTAGATATTTTGTGACCGGCAGCCTGTCTGACGTCAACTTACCTTAGTCGCCTTTTACGACACTCCGGTTAGAATTGAGAGTGGTCTATTCTATTCAGCCGAATACCACATGGTGGACGGGCGAGAGTTAGTATTCTATAAAATGACAAAAGAGCATAATTTCTTAGTTTAACTGAACATATGATTGTTATCTTGTTTAATTTTAAGTTACTTATAAAATATTAAATTAAACAAACCTTAAATTTATCTTCATTCACACGAATATGTAAGTTTATAAATAAATTTTAATTATATACAATTTTATGATAATCTACTTGTCTATGCGCAGTTTCTCACAGTTATAAATAAGATTATAGTGTTTTTTATTTTTACGTTACGTTGTACAAGTTTTTACTATTGTTTCGTTATGGATATAATAGTATTAAATAAGTATATATTTCCTACAATTGCAACTAAAATTTAACCTCAAACCTACGCTGTTTAAATTTAAGCAGATTTTCGGCTTATTATTACAAATATACTAAAAAAAAGTGAGCTGTGATGACCTAGCGGTGCGACCGTGTGAATCTCTAGAGACGATCATGGGTTCAAACCCGGGCAGACACCAATGAGTTTTTCTAATAAAAATTATGTGTCTAATTGATAATTGCAATTTATCACACGCTTTTCGGTGAAGGAAAACATCGTGAGGGAACCTGCATATCTCTAGAGAATCCTAGGGATTTGTGTAACCTACCAATCCGCATTGGAGCAGCGTGGTAGGTCTTAGCTCCAACCCTTCTCTCCAAAAATGGAGAGAGGAGGCCTATGCCCAGCAGTGGGATAGTAACAGGCCGTTACTTACTACTTACTACTAAAAAAAAGTAAGCTATTTTAAGTATATGAGCTTATAATATGAACTATTTGACAACATTATATAGACCATTCATATAAATATCTGGGAGACAGATCGTTGCTAAGTAATATTTTTAAATATATAAGAAAATGCAATAAAAAAAAGAAAGAAAGCGCCGGGTGACATGTGGGAATCGCTCCCAATTTTTGAAACTCTTTATGCCCGTTACCATTAGGCTACCACAGCTTGACAGATGTCTGCAAAAATATCATTTGCTTACCATAAAACCAAGCTCATTCCAACCAAGATCAGTTTTGGTCCGTTCGTTAGTTACCATTAGGCTATCAAAGTATTACGTTTGACAGCCAAATGTTTTATTTAATTTCTATTCAACATTTTAGCGTTTTTTAATACTCGAAAACAGGGGTAAAACGACATTTTTTTAAATGAAAGCTAGCTAGATCTATTTCCCCAAAAAACCCTCTACACGCTGAATTACATGAAAATCGTTGTAGCTGTTTCCTAAATTCTCAAAAATTTATATACAAGATAAACTCATTTAAATATTAAAGATGTAGGTAATCATGATGTGTACAGATAGAAACCCATTAATAAACCCGAACGATAATCGTTTATACTACCGACTTAATACCAGCAGACGTTAACGTGGCCATTTAATTTTATTCCAATCGACAGCACCTCGGTATAAATATGAGCATAAAACACACACACATAACACGACGTGTGTGTTCTTTGTGCTTGTGTCGTAAAGTTAAGTTTTTATAACTTCATCTCGGACCAACGCAGTTACTTGCAGTTTACTGCTAATACAGCGCGCTTATGACCCCGCGTTATGATGTTTCATAAATTGTACGCGAGATAATGGTAATCCATTATGCGGGCAACGTCGAAAACTCTCTTTTTTTGCCCAACCTTTCGCCCAAACGTGGGATAGTAATAAACTATTGTGAATGATATTTATAATTAATGCATACAAACCGGCTCACGTGTTATTTCATCGGATGAGCCCGACTAGTTTCAGTTCCCGCCGCGATAACGCCGCGTAAATAGCTAAGGAATAAGAGCCCCGGATGGACTTGAAACTAGTCGGGCTCATCCGATAAAATAACACGTGATTATAGCCGGTTTCTATACATTAATTATGGACAGTGATTAGTTTATAAAAGCTGCTATAAAAGCTTATTTTTTCTATGTTATAAAAGCTGGACGAGTTACTAAATAGTTCATCATTCTCCTGTTCTTATTCCACTCTAAGAGGAGTCGGAACAGCTTGTTATAAACATGTTGACACATGATTTAGCATATTACGACCGGCCGCCTGCCTGACGATATTTTATAGAAGTCGCCTTTTACGACACCTCGGTAACAAAGAGGGTGGTTTATTCTACTCAGCCGTACACCAAACGGTAAGACAACTTACCTTAGTCGCCTTTTACGACACCTCAGTGAGAAATGAGTTTGATCTATTCTACTCAGCCGTGCACCAAACGGTAGGTAACTTAACTTAGTCGCCTTTTATGACAACTCGGTAAGAAATGAAGGTGGTCTAATCTCCTGTTCATTAATGTTTATTACACATTTTTTATAGCTCATCGTAAATATCGCTCCATCTGCAAATATAATTATTTTTAACGACTACAAAATAATACTTTCAAGACAAAACTTTATAAACCTGTAAGTAAATAATTTTCATTGCTTTTACATTTTTGAAATCCACAAAGTAAAACCTACAATAAATTACTTATTATATTTCTGAATTTTATTAAACAAAAATGCAGTGTGGTATCCGGCTGAGTAGCGTAGACCACCAACATTTCGTGCCTAGGTGTCGTAAAAGATGACTAAGGTAAGTCGACTCGCCGTGTGGTATCAGGTTGAGTAGAATAGACCACCCTCTTTCTTACCGAGGTGTCGTAAAAGACTAAGGTAAGTCGACTCGGCGTGTGGTCGCCGGTATGCTACTAAAGTAAATTAATTTCAAGCAAGCGGTCAGTCGTAAAATACCTAGCCAAATAATGTGACAACATGTTTATAACATTTTTTAACCCCATTTATAGTGTTATAAGGTCAGGAGGATCATTGTGTGTTACCCATAACTTAAACAATAAGATAACGCTCGCTAAAATAAAATCATGGGTTTTACTTAACACGCAACATGTTCTATGTTTGTTCGAACTCGTTTGAAGAAGCGATGTGAAAAAATAATCGTTTACCTTTTTTGTCATCAAAAATCGATTTTGTAAAAATCGATTCTTTTAGGTATCCCATTTTTCTGTTTTACTCTTTTTTCTTTTTTTAAGATTAGATATGCATTGTTGGATGAAACCAATTAAGACAAACTACTAATTTTAATCCAATTTCACAAACAGCGCATTTGATATTGTTTCATGGTAATTTTTCACATTATTATAATTAATTATTAATATTAAAAAAGGAAACTTTTAAAATAGAAAAAAACGATTTTTTAAAAATTTATTTTAATGGGAAATATCGATTGTTTATTAACCGTTTTTTTCTACTTTATGTCACATCACTAGTATCAAGTGAATGTAAAAAATATAAACACGACGAAATTTTGTTCATATATATTTTTTTTAATTTGTTAACTTTAATTTAATTTAAAAATAACAGAAAAACATAATATTATGTTTATTACCTACATAGTTTGACTCAATTAAGAGTAATTTAGTCATAATAATAGCTGTGGATTTTTACAAATAAATAAATAAATGAGCTTCCCAAAAAGTTGTCTATTATCCACATTTTACGATTGTCTGGGTAATGGAGTATGTTCAACTATGAGTCAGATATAGTCGTACATCATTTTAATTGCAAGCGCCAAATGAATTTTCCTCGAGTTTTCTTGGGATTAAAATTGGCACGACGTTCTGGTAACATTGTTGTTGAATTGCACGTATATTTTGATCTCTAAAAATGATAACGTAAGGTTCATTTTCGCTTGCAACGTATACATGGACTTGTTAGCTCGAGTAGTAAATTTTTTATAATATTTGTATGATTAATTGCTTGAACAAATTTTTGTAAGCTCACTGTGAAATTAAATTAAAAAACCATAGACAATTTTTTCTTTCAAAATTAAATATTAAGCAGCTAAAACACTTTCCACCGCCGTCGTGTCCGGCTGAGTAGAATAGACTACCCTCTAATCTATCTAATTTCTTGAACGCCTGATCAAATAACGGGTGATCAGCTCCTATTCTGAACTATTCTACCCAAAATTTATAGACCACCCTCATTTCTTATCGATGTATCACAAAAGGCGACTAAGGTAAATTGACGTCAGGCAGGCAACCGGTCGTATAATAACTAGCCAAATCATGTAACAACATGTTTAATACGTGTATCGACCACATTTAGGGTGTGATAAGGTAGGAAAATAATAAAAACACTATTTTAATAACAACGCAGCTTATATATATATTATATTGTAAAATTTTTTACTTCTTAATTAAGCCATTATTGTAAAACTCAATTTTGAAAAGAGTGACTGCCGAGTTTCTTGCTGGTTCTTCTCGGTGAGAGCACCTTTCCGAACCAGTGGTAGCTTCATTGTAATTTGACGATTCGAAAGTGCTTGTAAAGGCCAATTTGAATAAAGAATTATTTGAATTTGAATTTGAAATATATAAGTGTGGAAATCGCACGATTCAAAGTAACCTTAGTGAGGAATAAAATTGTGATATAAACTTTTTAATGTGGTTTATTTTCAATGTTTATTCTTCATACCTATTAGTTCAAAGAATTTATAAGAAACTAGATTTTTACCGCGAATTCGTTCACGTATATTAGATAGCGCTTTTTAATGTCATCCTATTCCTGTTGAATTAACAGGATTTCTATAGCCTATATGTTATTCCGGTGTATAAGGAATAATCGTGCCAAATTTCATCGATATTGGTTCAGCAGATTCGCCGTGAAAGAGTAAACAAACATCCATACTCAAAAACTTTCGCATTTATACTATTAGTAGGAAGGATTAGGATAGGATAGTAGGATCTTAAGAAACAGTATTCATTAAATAAATCATATAAATACCGGATTATATCGTTAGTTTTAAGAAAACTCCTATGCGAAAAATGCTCAAAGTTTGCTATAGAAATGGCCAAAATTGGCAATACCTGCGATCCTATCGAGATTAAAGACAAATCGTCGATTATAAACCGTACGCTCGACGCAATCCCATTCCGGTTTGTTTACGCTGCGGCGTAGTGAGGGGCGCGGGGCGAGCGGGCGGGATTCCTCTACTACGTCTGATGGGTCCGTTTTTTCACCGCATTCGGGTTTCCTTTTGATGCGCTCACCTTTTTTCCTTTAGCGCCCAGTTTGGTGCGGTAACTCCATAAACAGTTATACTTGCGAGGCAACCCCATGGAATTGTTTTTAAAACGATCGCAGCGTTGTGTGAGTGCGCGGACGCGTGCAGCGCGCTCGCGGAATCTTGGTGCGTTCTTTGATTAATTTTCGTCTATGGTTGCATTGCATTTGTTCTATATAATAAAAGGAAGATTATCTGATAAATTCTGATATATGTAACGCCTAAATAAGAAAAAAATCTGTAACTGAGATTTTGATATCGCTAATCTTCCACAATAAATAAATAAATATATGGTACACTTACTCACACGGTTGTCCGTCCCCAAAGCAACCAACAATCAGCTGAAATAGTTTACTAGTATTTCAAAAAGGGAAAACGGAACTTTTATTGCGTATAAAAATAAAAATATAATATTTTTCAAGGTTCTTTTGCTAAAGGATGATGAAATTAACGATAAAAGATCATAACTATTATTTAAGATTTTTTATTGCTGCTCCTTTCCTATTCATCTTATTATTATCTTCCTTAATAAATGACTATTTTACACTGTAAGAATTAGTCAAATCGGTCCAGTAGTTCTTGAGATTAGCGCGTTTAAACAATCAAACAATCTTACCAAACAAACAAACAAACTCTTCAGCTTTATACTTGCATATTTCCTTTAAAAAATTATTCAATAATACATACAACCGGTTAATACTGTAGTATATATTATAATGACTGTAACACTAGGTACAAACCTTTGTGGTTTTTTATAGTGTTAAGTAACATTTGTTAAAAAATTGTTTAAATTGTTGAATAAATGAAAAAAAAAAAAAAATATATATTAGTATAGATATTACTAGAAAGTTGATTATGTTTTACGTAATCTACGTTTGAAAAGAGTAATGTAAATAATATGATATATTTGGACTTTGATGAGATGGAATAATGTAAGTAATGTACTAAACCTAACTAGTGTATTAATCTAAACCTTCCGGAAGAATTGCTCTATCGCTTAGTAAAAACTGTACAAATAACCGAACAGTAGATTTTGAGAAAATCTACTGCTCACAGGCAGGCAGGCAGTATTTAAGGACTTTGTTTTATAATATAAACTAGCAATCCCCAGTGGCTCCGCCCGCATGGAAAGATTATAACCGTTTTGATAACCATAAAAATTTAAAATAGGTTAAAGTGGGTAAACCTGAATAGCTAGATATATGCTATCGCGGGCTTTAACTTTAGAACTTTTAGAGGGGAACTAAGCGCACGCAAAGCAAGAAAAGGCAAAGCGTTAAATTTTGGCGTTTTCGTAGTATTTATGTTGCTGCTCCTCTTCTATTGTTAGAATGTTATATAGCCTATAGCCTTCCTCATTAAATCTCTGTCTTACAATGAAATAATTTTTCAAATCGATCCACTAGCCCCTGAGATTATCGCGTTCCAACAAACAAACAAACTCTTCAGCTTTATATATTAGTATAGACTTAAAATGTGCCCCAAAATGCCGCAGTCGTTTCGTCCGCGCGGGTTGCAGTCGGCAAAATCAATACAATCTTTTGTCAATCCCCACAAGGCTCGCAACGATAATATCCCATTCCGTCCGAAGACAGTAAAAGTATCCATTTATTTGTTTTTCTCTTTTCTGTTATGTCTAAATTCAGACTTTCCTTATTCCACATAGGGTTCGGTCGGCAAAAAGTTTTTATTTTGTAAACATTATATACACGTACTCGTATCTCAATATTTCTTACTAGCAATAACCAGCGACTGTATAGAAAGATTAAAACCGTAACAATTTTGATAACCATAAAAATGGTTAAAGTGGGTTAATCTTAAAAGCTAGATATATGCTGTCGCGGACTTTTATTTAGAACTTTTAGAGGGGAACAATTTAGTAATACATTATTTTTTAATAACTTTCACCGTTTACGTAGCACACACAAAGAAAGCTTTAAATTATGTCGTTTTCGCAATAGTTTTTAAAGGTACTCCTCTCCTATCCATCTTAGCATGATAATATGTAGTCTATAGCCTTCCTCGATAAATGGCCTATCTTACACTCAAAGAATTTTTCAAATTCATTGGTATTCCTGAGGTTAGCGCGTTCAAACAACAAACAAACTCTTCAGCTTTATATATTAGTATAGATATATTGCCATTTCAAAAGCACCCTTCCCTACCCTTTTCGCAAATTATTTCTTTTCACTGTGAATGTCGGACACAAGTTGTAAATTCCTATCGAATTATATAAATGTAAAACTACTTTTGCATGTCAATGCGCATTCCTGACATGATTTTGGGAATTTAACCAGACAATTATGAACATCAGACTTAGTATGAAACTTAAACATTGCTGCGGGCATTTTTAATGTTTATTGAGCGTTCTTGGCCGTATTTTAAATTATGTTTTTAAAAACCATTTCACTTTTAGAGATTCAATTGTAAAGTAAAGGCCTGTTACTTTCCTACTGCTAGGCATAGGCCTCCTCTCTCGGTTTTTGGAGAGAAGGGTTAAAGCTAAGAGCTATCACGCTGCTCAAATGCGGATTGGTAGGTTACACATATCCCCAAAATTCTGTAGAGATATGCAGATTTCCTTGCGGTGATTTCCTTCACCGTAAAGCGTGTGATAAATTGCAATTCTGAATTAGACAAATAAGTTTTAATAGAAAAACTCATTGCTTACCCGTACAACGTACTTAATTCGCCTTTTACGACATCTCGGTAAGAAATGAGGGTTGTATATTCTACTCTGCCGGATACCACACGGTGGGTCAACTTACCTTAGTCGCCTTTTACGACACCTCGATAAGAAATGAGGGTGGTCTATTCTACTCAGCCGGATACCACACGGTGTGTCAACTTACCTTAATCGCCTTTTACGACACCTCGGTAAGAAATGAGTGTGGTCTATTCTACTCAGCCGGATACCACACGGTGGGTCAACTTACCTTAATCGCCTTTTACGACACCTCGGTAAGAAATGAGTGTGGTCTATTCTACTCAGCCGGATATCACACGGTGGGTCAACTTACCTTAATCGCCTTTTACGACACCTCGGTACGAAATGAGGTTGGAGAGTAAACGTCAAGTTTCCTACTGGATGTTCTTGGTAGAAGTATTTTCCGAATTCAGTAATTATGAAATTTTGCAATCCTATTTCGTATTTGACTTTAAAATACTTGCATTTTTTCTGTTAGAATTTTGCTAAATTACCCCCGGTTGAAAAATGCACGATAGCCAGAAGTCGGTTGCATGTTTTTTTAAATCGCGAATCAAGTGGCATTCACCAAAATTGGATTCCAGGATTTTGACCTAACTTTGCGTGATGTTCGGGACGTTAACCGATTTAGGAAATATTTTTAAGAGTTCGATGACTTTTGTTTAGAGGTCATATTGTGCCTGTTGCTATCCAAATGAAAGCATTTTGGAAAAAAAAATAAGTGATACAATAGAATAAGACTTACTTATTTAGCTTTCAAGGTGTTAATCTGTGGAATGTTTTACCAGTATCAATCCGCAAATCTCTTTCCCTTCCGGTATTTAAGTTACAGACTATAAAATATTTATCTTAAGTAATTATATATTAGTAGCATCGTTTCACCTATATATTTTGCCAAATTCATTAATAGATTAAATAGTTAAATTTATATAAACTTTTTCTTTTTCTCTATATTACCCTTATTCTCTTTCTTCTTCAATTCTTGATCTTTTCCTTCTGTTGATCCTGATCCCTTTTAGGGATCTTTATACGTTGTTTTTTTTTATAAATATATGTATAAAAATAAATAAATATAAATAAATAAATATATGGGACACTTAACTCAAACTCAAATAAAATAAGTCTTGAAGCTTAAGAAAATAGTTTAGTTCATGTGTAACAGACTTTAGCAAGATTTGGAACTTTGTGGGATATGGCACAATTATTCCTTACACACCATAATAACTTATAGGCTATTGAAATCCTGTTAATTGTACATGAATAGACATTGAAAAGCGCTATTTATTAAAAATCTATCACACGACAACAGTCCACGCGAATGAAGTCGCGGATAAAAGCTAGTTTGAAATAAATGAATCTTAGTATTGCATAATAAAAAGTAACGCCAAAATTAGGAGAGGCGAAATCGAAACATTTCTACAACGCGTGACCAGGTCTGCTTGTATTGTTAAGAAAACTATTCAAATAAAGCCAGCGGCAAATGCACGTAAAATGAACAGCGATAGAATCACAGACGCCGAAGCATTCCAAACGCAAACATCACCAATTGTCCATAGAACACACCAAAACATAATTATACACACCGCTTATAACTGTTTGCACAGCGATTGACAACACAACGATAGCTACCGTCTGTTTGGATACCAATACCGCAATGGATCAGGCATATCATCGTGATAAGGATGAAGATATACATATCACAGGTGATAAAGAGGGACAGGATGAAGAAACACTTGAGACCACAGCGGTGCGTGATGAAAGAACGAGTGGAATACCAATGAGTGCGACAATAGTGAGGAATCCCACCGGCAACTGGGTTAAAGGTCTGGGATATTACTGTAATTAGAGGCGTACTGGCACAATGCTAATGGGGCTGGCGATTCTATTATGCGAGAATTTGAGAATAAGTGTTGGATGGTATGCGACCAACATTGCACCGGTAGATTGTGCTTGGGATATATTTGCATTTAGGGACCAATCTCTTATAACATATTTATTCGTACCTTTAAGAACTAAACCCATACTAATTTTGGGCTTACGAAAAAACTTTAAGCTTTAGTTATTATACTTTGAGTATGGAAGCCAGCCTAAAACGTGCCATATGACAATAAAGAGAAAGCAAATGAGGATGGTCTGTCTGTCTCTCTTTTTTATGTGTAATTAGACGAAGACGAAGTAGACAAGTTTCATCTTACCTCTCATTATATATTGCGCCATTATACTTGCGTTACTATTTATTGCGTTATTATTATTATGCGGAAAAATTATAAGCCGTTTCATTTATTATTTAATCGGCAAGCAAAAATTCAGAACTCCACACAGTTTTCCCTGAAATGAAATAGCAACAAAAGGGTGAGTACAACTCATTATAATAAATCAATTCAAAACACAAATGTTACTTTTCATGATCAGATTACAATCTGTCACGTTCTCACTGTACTCCTGATAAAGTGATTCAAGACAGTGATATCATAAGCCATCTACTGCACTAAGTTATAGGAGATCCCTTAAGACGACGTTACCTTACGCTAGTAAAACTTCTACTTTTCACACCTTTGTCGATACTGTAAGGTCAGCCAAAGGTAACAATATAGTCAGTGCAAAAGGAAAAGTCTTGATTAAATTTTCGTAGTCGTTTCAGAAATCCATAAAAACATTGCTAAACGATGAACTGCTCTTACGACTTTAGAAATTAGGCCTCACAAGCCGCTGCGTGTTTGCGACCCAAATCGATACAATCGTCTTAATTGCGGCCCGATTAACGCCGATTATGGGGCCGATGGCAAAAACAATTGAAACCCTAATTACACCTACAACGGTGACCAGTGGACGAAATATGTTAAACGCAGCCCATGTTCCAGGCACGATTGCAATTCTAATACTGAACATGCTAATCGACGGGCGAATCTTTGTAATTTAAATGTGCTCGGATTGTTTGGGCGAAATTATCGCATAATTGATTAAAGACATCGCTGTGTACATACACGTAATTTCAATTAACGTGAACAAAAAGGGTAGCCAGAAGTGATATTACTTTGAATATGTAAAGTTTTTTACCGTCTCAAATTAGTTTAAAGGTAATTGTAATTAAATAAGTAATTGTATAAGCGCGCTAAGTATAGCAAAATATTTGAGTTGTTCTTTTTGAATCAAATCAAACGAAATCAAAATAATCTTCATTCAAATAAGCTCTTTCAAGCACTTTGAATCGTCAAGGGTCAATATGAATAATGAAACTACAACTGGTTCGGAATGTTGCTCTTACCGAAAAGAACGAGAAAGAAACACGGCGGTAATTAAATCACAGTCTTGTATGAAGCTAAAAGGATTTTCAAATCCAGGCATTTTTATCATCCCAAATAATTTTCAATTTTATAATATGTTTTACGTATAAACACACGTCTTACACTTAATTTATACCTGTCTGTAGACTGGTCTAGTATGGATTGTGGAATTTTATTGTAGAAGCGAATACCGAGACCATTAATTTAATTTGGTTTTTGAATAATTTAAAATTTTTACATTAAAATCGTTGTCTCCCAGATGCAATGCAGATTTGCTCGATACAACAGGACAGCTGTATTTATATGCAAACCGTATCACCTTTCATTTTCATTAGACTTTGTATGCAATAGCGGTGTGGGGGCAGGTGAATACTCCGGAGACATGCAGCTATGCATCTAAGATAATCGAAACAGCATCATAATGTTACATTTTATGCATTCACGGTGCCTTCTTAAAGGTGCTTTTAGTACCCGACACAATACTTAATATCATCATCCTCCTGCCCTTATCCCACTCTAAGTGGGGTTGGCACAGCATGTTATAAACATGCTGTCACATGATTTGGCTGCGTTTTTACGACCGGCCGCCTGCCTGACGTCAACTTACCTCAGTCGTATTTTACGACGCCTCGGTAAGAAAGAGGATGGTCTATTCTACTAAAACGGATACCACACGGTGGGTCAACTTACCTTAGTCGCCTTTTACGACACCTCGGTAAGAAATGAGGTTGGTCTATTCTACTCAGCCGGATACCACACGGCGGGTCGACTTACCTTAGTCGCCTTTTACGACACCTCGGTAAGAAATGAGGGTGGTACTATTCTATTCAGCCGGATACCACACGGCGTAATGGTTATAATTGTAATATTATATTTTTTATTCAAATAAATTTGTAAACAAGTGGTTTTGAATCATATGCATATTCTTCGGTTGCGGGGCGAAACGATTGTTGAGTGTGTGATAGTCAACGTATGTAGTGCTTGTGTATTGTGGTGGCGGTGGTGCAGGTTTGTGCATGTGTCTTTACGAATCCTGCATGTATCAGGTGTGTAAACGGATTGTCCACTCTACATTTATATATTTTCTATTTTACTTCATCGCGGATTATAGCAAAATATTTTATTATTACTTTTTGCACTTTTGAATCGTCAAGGATCAATATGATTGATGAAGCTACAACTAGTTCAGAATGTTGCTCTTACCGAGAAGGACCAGCGAGAAACTCGGCGGTGAATCTTTTAAACATTTTCAATTTTACATAATTATACCGCAATATGAAACTGAAAGGACTTTCAAATCCAGGATTAAGCATGTAAATAATCTTCAATTTTCTAATGTTAAATTAAATTAAAACAATCGATTATTTTTTCAGAATAATCGATTTTTAATAATCGATTTTTTTTCAAAAATCGTTTTTTTTTTTAAACCGATTATTTTAGGTATCCCTTTTTCTTTTTTACTCTTTTTGTTTTTTAAGATTAGATATGCATTGTTGGATGAAACCAATTTAGCCAAACTACACATTTTAATCCAATGTCACAAACAGCGCATCTGATATTATTTCTTGGTAGTTGTCCACTTTTATAAGCCTTTACTGTAATTAATTATTAATATTAAAAGACAACTTTTGAAATATTCAGAAAAAAATCGATTTTAAGTAATCGATTATTCCGTAAAAAAATAATCGATTTTTTTAAATCGATAATTTTTAAACGGATAAAAAACCGATTATTTATTAATCGATTTTTTCTACTCCCAAGTCACATCCTTAAACAAAATAAGCACCCGACATGTTACCAAACGCGTCTCTATATGCGAGCTACTAAATCAATGATTACCATCGGCGAGGGCAGACACAACAAAACATGCAAAAGGCGATCGACAATAAAATTAAGATACGGTTAGTGCAAAAAGGTACCCCGTTAAACTGACGGCGGCGAATACCAAAAAAGTCGAGGATTCCCGAATTAAAATATTCGGTGCTTCATGTTGGTTTTCAAAATAGTTTGGCTATCTTTTAAATCTTTTGTGGGATTTTACTAATGATTGGAGGAGCTTTTAAAGAACTACTGTAGTATTTTTGATTAGTGGATGTGATCGCGGCTTTGTTCGGATGAAAATGTGTGACTTACCTTATTCGCCTTTTACGACACCTCGGTAAGAAATGAGGGTGGTTTATTCTACTCAGCCGTATACCATGGCGGGTCAACGTACCTTATTCACCTTTTACGACACCGCGGTAAGAAATGAGGGTGGTCTATTGTACTCAGTCGTATACCACATGGCTGGTAAACGTACCCTTTTCGCCTTCTACGACAACCGGTAAGAAATTAGGGTGGTCTATTCTACTCAGCCGGTTATCACACGGCTTATCTATTTGAATATGAAAGAAAAAATCTTATGAAAATTCCACATTAGTTATTTAAAATATTTGTTAATTTTTTATTTAATTTAGTGAGTACCTAGTGACCTATAGCCTCTCATAATTAGTCTATTAAAAATAAGTAAGTTATATTTTGTCTTTACTGTATGTCATTCCCATTTAACCAAATAACCCTTTAACAAACATGTAGCGGCACTAAAGTGCGCAATTCTAGCGCAATAATTATTAACTCATATGATTAGCGTTAGACTTAAGTACAAACTGTAATAGATAATAAGTGTAATAAACAGATTTAAATTTTTTTTTTACCTAGTGAAAAGCGCCATCTATTATCAAACTCACGTGACTACAGTCCACGCAAACGAATTTTGCGAATTTTGTGGCATCGCGCCACTCCATGCGCGACCACCCGATGGACGTTCCCTGCCTCGCGAGCTCCTGCGATCACCGTCTCCGCGGCCCGATGCGGATGACGACGGCGACGAAGAGGACGACGCGATAAGAGAAAGGGCGAATACACCGGACATGACACACCTACCTGATCAGGACACCACCGGACGAGACACCACCGAAATTGACCCCCAGGTCTGGGAGCTACCATTCCCAGACCTCCCCACCGAACAAGACAACCATTAGGTCACCTAGGTGACCTGGGCTTACGGCCCAAATACCGACACCTTTGGATCACCTAGGTGACCTCGGCCTACGGCCGGAACACATACCGGGCTAAGTGCCCGCGAGGAGATGCCCGGGTAGAGAGGTATTCCTCGAGGCCCGCACCCCGTTTATCCCCACCCGGGGAGTAAACAAGAAGACCCTGCTGCAATTTTGCGAGTAAATGCTAGGTATTCAATAAATAAGAAGGAATTTTCTGAAAAGTCAACCCATTTATTCTTTTTTCAACTTATCACATATTGACGGCGATAATTTTTTTATATTATTGACCCAACTATTTAAAGGAGGTATTTGAAACATGTTGTAACACTGTGTTTAATTTTTGAAAACAGAAACATAAGAAGAATAAATCTTTATATTTAAATATTTACACTTATGTACTAAGGGTGCCATTTACACAAATTGGCCTTAATAAGGTCAGCCGAACCGGCCGCATGCTAAAGTGTCCCAAGTCGAAAAATTAAACTTTCGCCAGCTTTTTTCGACATCTCATTGTTTGCGCGGCGCATTCTCGACATTCCACCATTTACATAAATACCGGGGGAGACTGTTCGGCCGTACATTGTATATGAACACGATTTGCAATTCTCTAAAGTTGTAAAAAAGGCGAGCGTATTACGGAAAACTACTGCCCAAATTGGCATGAATTCTGTTTTATGGTAGGAAAGGGAAAGTCAAAATAGGATAACTTTTAAAGCCACCGGGTTGACTAGGTTTGGCTACATCCATTACTTACGCCTTATGGCTGATTATGGCAACATCTGGATCATGGTTTTAATGGTGGTAAAACTATCACTGCATTGTTACGCTCATTATTTCTTTGACGCAATTGGACATGTTCAGCAATACACAGCCAAATCATGTGACAACATTTTTATAACATGTCACATGATTTGGTTATGTATTTTATGACCGGCCGCCTGCCTGACGTCAACTTATCTTAGTCGTTTTTTACACACCTCAACACCTCGGTAAGAAAGAGGGTGCTCTATTCTAGTCAGTTGGATACCACACGGCGGGTCGACTTACCTTAGTTGCCTTTCCGACACCGCGGTAAGAAATGAGGTTGGTCTAATTTATTCCACCGGATACCACACGGCAATCGGACACTGACTAACTTAACCGATGATTCTACAAACAGCGTTTCAATAAAGTCAAAAATATTGAGTCTAGTTTTATACAAGATACTTTTCTAATTGGTTACAATTAATTCCCAATATCGATATCCATTTATGTTATGGGACCCATAGCATAAATCATCATAAGTCATGAATCTTCACAGTCGTGGCGCCGTTTTTTCAATGGCTAACACCCCGTTGACTAACATAAAAATTATCACGCGTGTTTGTCTGGTATAAAAGTAAATTTAAATATTAGCAAACGTAAGTTATAGAAAGTTACTTTGCGGAGATCCATAATACAAGAGTGATATTTTTTTTTTTTTAAATATATGGGACACTTACACACGCGGTCGTCCGTCCCCAAAGTAAGTAACTTAACACTTGTGTTATGGGTGACAGACAACTGGTGAATATATACTTATATATTTTTTAAATACATACTTAAATACAAATATACACCCAGGCTCAAAGACCAACAAATTCATTTATAGAAAATGTTGGCCCTCGGCGGGAATCGAACCCGCGACCCGCGGAGCTGAAGGCAGGGTCACTACCCACTGCTCCAACGGGCCAGTCAAAATAATGAAATAATGATTAGGAAATAGAATCGACAAAATTGAAAAAACTTTGCGATTTAATCGTGGAGTCAATCCCCTGATGATGCTTTGGTTGCGGGTCGATACGATTGTTGAGTTTGTGACAATGAACGTGTGTGCTTAGATATTGTGGTGGCGGTGGAGGTTTGTGCATGTGTTTTTGGGAATCCTGCATGTAACATGTATGAAAACGGATACTCCACTCTACATTTAGCATTATATATTTTCTATATACTTTATCGCGGATTATAAAAACATAATTATATTGTTATTTTTTTATGAACAAAACCAACACCGAATAAAACTCGACCAACGACTTACTAGATATAAATATGAACATAATATATATAGTTTTAGTAGCCTTTTACGTCATTTTGGTAAGAGATGAGGGTGATCTATTCTACTCACTCGGATACCACACGATGATAAATTTAAATAAAAAAATATCTTACAAGTTATTGCATAAATAAACTAACGCGCGTTGAGGCATAACATATACTAAAATCCGTGCGAAGCTATTATCGGTCTCTGGTAATAAATAAAAATATCTCCCAATAAAACATTTAAATAGTCAACGCCACGATATCCACCAATAGTCAGACCATAAAAAGTAAATGCCTCCCGAAGCCGATGCTACCATAACGATTGAAGCGCAAAAAGTGTGCGAAATAAGATTTAGTCCGACCTTCGTAAATTGTACCATCGCTGGTCAGAATAAGGGCGGTGGTGAGTGAATACCGAATATCCAAATTTGGTAATTAGATTCTGACAGCAAAGGGGCCGACTGTCAAAAAGTCGGCGCCAACGCGTTCGCGCTGCAAACAAAACATGACAAAATAACAATAAAAATGAGATATTCTGATTTGGTACAGTTCGACTTTGGATGTGCGTTATTTTGTATGGTGTTGGATATTTTTTAGAAGTAGCCCTGATTATGCGTTATTCATTTTGTTTATCTACATAAAAATAATTTGTATTTGTGTAAAATATTTGTAAGAATGTGTAGAAATTGTAATAAATATATTTAAAGTAAAAGTGGAATTTTTCTTAGCTGTCAAACAAAGTGCGTTCGGAAATTAAATATTTAGTAAGATAGCTTAAAACTGAGGAATATTAAAAGCGGGTTGATTGAAAGCGGTACAAAATTCACTGAGTCGGATAATTATAAAGAACATATTTGTCGCTTTTGTTCGTATTACTTTGTTTAATTTAACTATTAAACTGATTTTACTGAAATTTTCTACGTATTTATATTTTGGTACAATCTAAAGGATAGGAGTTTTTATCTCGATTAATAATCTTACTCTTGCGAATTTAAGTCTTTTATGCTTCTTTCTAATTTATTCAAGTTTTTGATAGATTTCAGTAGATAAGGTTTTGTATGACGAAATACAATGTGTCAAAGTCAATTCTGTAAGAAGAAGCAGGTTTTATATCACGATTCGCGATATATATTAATATATTAATAAGGTTATTATGAGGGAAAATACATTGTTAAATAGTTAAGACAATAACGTCTGTTTATATCGGACATCTGGCTCACAGGTCCCCGAGGCGGTCGGTGCATCTGGTGCTCCCGATGCACCGGTTAACGGAGGGGAGCTTCTCTTTCGAGGGGTCCCTAACCGGAGGAGGTGTTGTCTGGGACCAGAGCTGTCGGCGGAGATGGGGGTGATGTGTACAACGATACCCTGTCCTAGCCATCAGCAGTGTGGTGAAGCACACAGGTCGTTTTAGTTGGTGCGAGATAGATAAAAATGATAACGTCTGTCGGGTCAACTAGTTATATTATAAATCACTTAGCATTACATAGATTTTCTTAACAAACGCGGATGACAGCAAAATAAATCTTTTATAACTGTTGTGATAAATTACTAATGAATAATGAATTTTGATACATTAAAGTATAGATCGCATTTAGTAAAACGAAATTGACATATTATACGTAAAGCTTGCCAAATGTTTCGTATATAATTCAAAAACAAATTCCTCATAAAAAATAAAGCTTATTTGCGATTATAATAAAATCACAAATCTGCGTAACTCAGGATTAATATAATCTGTTTATATTCATTTTATTAATAAACACCACAAGAAGTTAATCCTCTATTTTTTGCCAGTGGATCGAATTAGTAAAGTCAGAATGTAAACAAGTACTCATTGACCGAATTATTAATAAACTATTAAGGTGACCGAGCTTTGCTTTGGAGGACACTTCCTTCTAAGTTCTTGCGTTGGTTACAAGGATAAGATATAATAAAAATATATATTTTTATTTTGGAATCTCGGAAGCGGCTTCAACGATTTTCCTGAAATTCAGAGGTTTTGGGGGAGAACAATTGAACTAGCTAGGTTTTATTTAAAAGAAAAAAACTTTTATCCCTGCTCTGTTTTTAGGCATTAAAAAAATACTCAAATTTACATTGAATATATAAAACACTATTTTTACTGTTAATCGTCAAGTCAGCGTAGCTTATTCGGGGAACGGGTGGTCTCGAGAAATGAAAATATTTAGTATCGAGTCCCATCTACCCTATTATTGTTTTCTTTTTTTTTATGTTTTTTTTTTAATTTTGTAAATAAAAGGTACTTTAAAAATTAAAACAGTTACTCGTGTACATATATATGTCCATATACATATATGTATTTAAATTTAGGAAACGGCTCCAACGATTTTCAAAAAATATAGTACGTAGAGGGTTTCGGGGGCAAAAACCCATCTAGCTCGGTTTCGTTTTACAAAAAGTCTTTCAATAATTTGGTGTCATTTCTTAAGTTATGATAGCTAAATGGGGAACGGGCGTACATAGTACACTATACATTTAGCATTATTTTCTTTTATTGCGAATTATAGCTAAATAAGATTTTCATTAATTTTTGCATACAAGTATTAAGTTACTTACTTTGAAGACGGACAATCGTGTGTGTATTTGACTTGAAATATATATATATATATTTATTTATTGTCTGCGCTATATAGACTATCGACTTAAATAAGTCATATTTGTCCATGCAAAAAGTCTGTAGTCTGGCGACCTCTTTATCATATATCTGTCACCATACCTCAGTTAATTTGCGCATCTTCAAAGTTAGAATTATAATGATCCAATGATGTATCAAGTGTTGATATTTTTACCTCTGTATTCATACTAATATTATAAATGCTAAAGTCTGTTCGTCTGTCTGTCTATCTGTTACGATTTCGCGTCTAATTCACTGGAATAATATAATACTAAATTAGTACAATTAAAGCTTTAACAACGGACTAATTCATGGGATAAAAAATTCCCGTTTTTCTTACTGAGACAGTGAAAACATATCTTTCTTCTCCCCTTATACTCTACTCTTGCTAGCCCTAGCACAGGCCTAGGTCTATTTGGGCTGCATATTGCTATACACCAACAATAAATGAAGCTAGTATAAGTGTAAAATGTACTTGTTATACTTGTTTAAGAAAAAAATATAAAAAATAATGGTAAATCCCACTCTAAGTGAGGTCGGCACAGGATGTTTTTATTTATTTATTTATTGAGTTTTTATTTATTGAGGCTTTTTAGCCTCCCTCTGTCAATTTAAACAATGGATAATGTTTAATGAATGTTAAATATGAATTTGATGATGGATATGTAACTAGAGGGAGGCTGAAAAGCCTCCCTCTAGTTACATATCCATCCAAATTCATATTTAACAGTCGTTTGTCACAGGCTTTTCATCCCTTCTCATTATATATCCATAACATCTTAATATTAATAAAATATATACATATTTCCTATTTATTTCACGGCTAATTCTAAATAAGCGAAATTTGGTACATGGTATGTAAGACCCGTTATATTTTAATTCTTAAGAATTTTGTACTCACATTCTGCAAATAATTAAATATCATTCCCCTGTCCATATCCCACTCTAAGTGGGGTTAGCACGGCATGTAGTAAACAGGCTGTCACATGATTTGGCCACGTTTTTTACGACTGACCATCTGCCTGATATCAAGTTACCTGAGTCGCCTTTTACGACGCCTCGATAAGAAATGAGGGTGGTCAATTCTAATCAGCCGGATACCACATGTCCGTAAATAAATAAATAACATTAAAACTCATACATCAGTAGTAATAATAAAATTATCTTTAATTAATTTTAAGTGTATTATTTAAGTATTACTTATGGGAAAGTAACGCCTAATTCTATAAATTATTTTTACTTAACTCTTAAGTTTGCGCGAAATCTAAATACTTCAGCGGTGACATTGAAGAATCTTCAATGAGGTGACACCGATATAATGCGACTATTACTGTAGATTACGTCGCCGTATTTCGTGCTTTCTTTCGCGGATATTTCGCGGAATCGTATAAAATTTCGGGTCACGATTATATGTCAGGGCGACACTACTTTCTTAACAAATTACAAGCTTTTTTTTATAACTCGGCACATTTCCGATTTCTTGGATAACGTAAAAATAAATACTCACGCGGAACGTAACGATTTTGATGATAAGTTAATAAATAAAGTATCTGTGTGGTTAGTTGGTATTTTTTTTACAAGATAAAAAAAGATGATACTTAAAACAAAGTTATTGGACAGGTGGGGCTCGATCCCAGATATTTTCACATCTCTAGACCTCCCGTTCCCCAAATGAGCTACCATGACTTTACAATTGAGAGCAAAAATTGGCTTTTCTATTCAATGTAAATATTAGCATATTTTCAGCGACCGAAAACAGAGATAAAAGGTTTTCCTGAAATTCAGCATGTAGGGGGGGTTCGGCGGAGAAAAATCGATCTAGCTAGGTTTTTATTTTGCATTTTTTTTGTATCTTTAAAAATCTCTTAAGCTGTGAGAGACCGTGCGACTCTAGAGAAGATCGTGAGTTCAAACCCCGGGTTTAATAATATTCCGTGTATATCTTTTATGTGATGGACAGACATCCGTAGGTCCAAATCAATTGAAAAGCCCGAAACTCTTTTACATCAATGATACTGCAGAATCGGACGTTCGTTTTAAAAGCTGATGGAGCGTTAGGAGAAAAAGTAGAATAAAGAGAGTTTATTTATAGGAACACCATTAGTAACCTAAGTGGGAACTTTCCCGACATTTCACTCGCTAATACCCCGTTGCTTCATGTCATGTTTCAACAAGATACAAGGTTAGTATAGTTTCAGTACACCAAAATCGTAATCACTACAGACAACGTAATAAGTGGTGTTGGTGAAAAGCCGTCTGAAACTGGACACCCACTCACCACCGTTTGTACAGAAAGCGTGTAATGTCTCAATCCGAAAACGCTATGGGAAAAAAGAAACAAATGACGTACGGTCGGCAGAATAACCAAATCGATATTTTAAAAAATATTAAAGTTACAAATAAAATATTTTGCTGTAATCTGCGTTTGTTAAGAGAATATATGTAATGCTAAGTGAAGCAGGCAACATTCACATTATACATGCAGGGCAAGTCTTAACAAGTGCGGATTACAGCAAAAAAAATTATTGTAACTTCTGTATTATGTAGTTCCGCAAAGTAACGCCTGCTTCTATAAATTAAAAAATATTTTTTTTTTCTAAAAAAATTCGCTGTAATATCTTACTAAATAGGCCACCCTCATTCCTTACCGAGATGTCGTAAAATACGACTAAGGTAAGCGACTGATTAGAAGTAAAAATACACTTTCTGATGTAATTAAAGTTATGGAGAAATATAATTATTATATAATTGTTGTCCCCCATTCTAAGTGGGGGAGGGGAATTGATTGGACTAGCTATTTTACGACTAGCTGCTTGCCTGACGTGAGCTTAACTTATCTCTTTTTACGACACCTCCGTAAGAAATGTGTGTGGTCTATTCTACTCAGCCGGATACTACAGTAAATTATTCTTAATATAACTATATAAGTTACTCTTAATACAACAGCATATATAAATCATTATCCTTTTATCTTGAGCTTATGTTTGAATAGCAATTAATTACTCGCCAAATGAAATGGAAGAGTCCATAAGTTGTATTTTCAACAGTATCGTCACATTCTATTCGTGGTAAAGGATTACTTTCCAATGAAAATAAAGGAAACTCATAAACCAACGTTACGACTTGGCATCGTTGTCTTTGATATCGATGTGGTCTCAAAAGTTTTAGTATTTTCAAAGTGACCTTTATTCTTATATTTATAGGCGCATTATTATGTCAATGTAGGCCATCAGTGTCTGTCAATACCGATTCGTTTTTAAGAGTGTTTTATGTCTGCAAAATCGAGTGACTTTCGAGCTAATGTTAGAGTACGAATAACTTTTTGAATAAAGCTTAAAATAAACTGTATTCATTCATGGGAACATTAGTTATTTTTTACAATTCAGATTGAAATTACTTTTTTTAAACTTAAGAAATGTTTTCTTTACCATAAATGTTAGTCCGGTATATAAGTTTCAATTATACTAAATTTCATCAATATTGCTCTAGTAGATTAGCTGAGAACAGATAGACAGAGTTTTGCATTCTTAATATTAGTGTTGATTTTATAATACAACTACCTGTGACTGTGGCTTCTCTTTATTGTAGTATTTTTGTAGATCTACAATTCCTTAGTATATAACTTTAGTGTATCTATATAGATACACTAAAGTTGTATGCTTTACGCTTGTGCTGCGTAAAGCAATATTGCTTTACGCAGCACAAGCGACAAAAATTTCCCAGCAAGCTAGTTTTTCAGTAACAGACAGCTTTTGAGGACTTTGTTTTATAATAAGTAAATAGATTTATTATCGGACAAAGAAACAGTTCATTCACTCTACCCATAACTAGTATAACCGCTGTGTATTTTACAAAATATAATTATAATCCTCCATAGAGTAAAATAGATAATATATATAATGTAGAGTGGACTATCCGTTTTCATACGCGATACATGCAGGATTCGTAAAAACACATGCACAAACCTCCACTACCGCCACCACAATACACAAGCACTACACACGTTAACTACTATAAACTCAACCGAAGCCTCATCAGAAGATAGATGCCAAGACGAAATCGCAAAGCGAAGCATTGTATGTAAGCTATGTATTTTAAAAGCTGTGATGGCCTAGCGGTGCGACCGTGTGAATCTCTAGAGACGATCATGGGTTCAAACCCGGGCAGACACCAATGAGTTTTTCTATTAAAACTTATGGGTCTAATTGATAATTGCAATTTATCACACGCTTTTCGGTGAAAGAAAACATCGTGACGAAACCTGCATATCTCTAGAGAATTCTAGGGATATGTGTAACCTACCAATCCGCACTGGAGCAGCGTGGTAGGTCTTAGCTCCAACCCTTCTCTCCAAAAATGGAGAGAGGAGGCCTATGTCCAGCAGTGGGATAGTAACAGGCCGTTACTTACTTATGTATTTTAGTTTTCAATAAAATAAGTGGTAATATTTCAGCGATCCAGACGTCGCTGCTGTCGGTACCCGCCGCGCCGTCTCGCCCGCTATTTCTAGCGCCCGCCCAACCAAGTTTATTGACTCGGCCCGACTTCTACCCGGATTCGTCTACATACCATATCGATATTTTGAATGAAATGCAACAAACACTAATGATTCTCACGAAATTCTGCGAATAAATCGGCAGTTGTCGCGTCAAAAACTTATTTAATATTACTCTTTTTCTCTTAGAAAATGCTGTGAACAGTAATAGCTCGTACAGTGTCACAGCGGGATGTGCGATCGCTTATTAATTTATTTGGACATCCAGTAGGTGCTACATATAAACTTAAAAAGTAAAGTAGCGGCCTGTTAATAACCCGCTGTTGAGAATAGACCTCCCCTCTCTGTTTTTGGAGAGAAGGATTGTAGCTTAGACCTACCACGCTGCTCCAATGCTACCAATCCAGTAGAGCACACATATTTCCAGATTTCTCTAGAGATATGCAGGTTACCTCGCGATGTTTTCCTTCACCTAAAAGCGTGTGATAAATTGTAATTATCAATAAGACACAAGTTTTAACAGAAAACTCATTGGTGTCTGCCCGGGGTTTAAGCCCGTGACCTCCTTGAAAGAGTCGCACGGTGTAACCGCTGTGCTACCACAGCTTGGGCTACCACATATAAACTAACGTATAATAAAAAAAAGACAAAAAATAATGTAACATGTACAACTTATGAGGTGTCACGGCATATACCAAAAATTATAAAAAAAAATTACATCAAAATATAAGAAAATGCTGTAATAAAAAGAAGCTGTGATAGCCCAGTGGTGCGACCGTGTGAATCTCTAGAGACAATCATAGGTTCAAATCCTGGCAGATGCCAATGAGTTTTTCTATTAATACATATGTGTCTAATTGATAATTGCAATATATCACATGCTTTTCGGTGAGAAATTACATCAGTGTAATTATGTAAGTATTTATATGAAATTAGACATCACTTTAAGTGTGGTCGATACAACATGTTTTTCTCTTCCATTCTGAGTATCCGGTTGAGTAGAGTAGACCCCCCTCTTTCTTATCGAGGTGTCGTAAAATCCGACTAAGGTAAGTTCACGTCAGGCGGCCGGTCGTAAAATAAGTAGCCAAATCATATGACGCCATGCTTATAAGGTGTTGTGCCGACCCCATTTAGAGTGGGATAAGGGCAGGAGGGTGATGATTAACATAACAAAATAAAAAAAGTTAACTAATACCTATAATTTCTATAAGTTAATTGTGTTTCAAAGGCATTGCCCATACTTGTGGGTAATTTTGTACACAACTTTGTGTATAAAAACACTGTGTTCACAATGCCTAGTCCTGCTTTCTACTAATCCTACTATTTCTACTAATATTATAAATGCGAATTTGTTTTAGTATGTTTGTTAGTCTTTCACGGCGAATCCGCTGAACCAATATCAATAAAATTTGTCACAATTATTCCTTATACACCGGAATAACATATAGGCTATAGAAATCCTGTTAATTCTACATGAAGAGGATGTCATTGAAAAGCGCCATCTATTATCAACCTATAACACGAGTACACGCAGATTGGGAGTAAAAGCTTCATTTTCATTGAAGCTGAATGAAAACGACAGTTCCCCCTCAGGCTCAGCCATTGGCCAGAGTGTAGGCCAACAGGCCTAAACAAACAACCAGGCTTTAAGGCTTGTGAGGAATGGCCCGGGTAATGAGGTACGCCTCGAAGCCCGTACCACACCCGTCTTCAGGCGAGTGAGAAGACCCTTGCTGCAGTAAAAGCTAGTATAGCCTCCTTAATATTATAAATGCGCAAGTTTGTGAGTATGAATGTTTGTTACTCTTTCACGGCGAATCTGCTTAACCAATATCAATGAAAATTGTCATAATTATTCATTATACACCGGAATAACACATTCAGTATAGAAATCCTGTAAAGTCTATAGGAATATTCCATTTATCATGAATAATAAATATATAGGAAATATTTATTTATTATCACACGAGTACAGACCACGCGAACGGAGTTCCGGGTAAAAGCTAGTATAGGCATAAAATAGATAATTAACAAAGTAAACACACCGATCCAATACATTCGCAACGGCTGCGCGTGCGCCGGCAGATGCGCGCCCCATCTGCGCGTTTTTACCTTTTAATCCGTTTGTTTCGCCTCACCTACGTACGGATATAGCGAGCGGCGAGCTCACTAGAACCTTAATTAATTATTTTATGCCTTCCGTTACGGTTAGATAGTTGTTTTACCCGCAAATGAATTCTCAACTTCACTATTATGTAAGTCCCTCGACCTATTCGTATGTTTGTTTACGATAAACTTAAAAACTACCACACAAATTTGAATGAGATATACACTTATAGATAGAGTACTTAATGATAAAGGTTTAAATATATCATTTGTTAAAATTTTTGTGTAAACTTACTGCAATATTACAATTTATTTGAGCTTCCATCTAAAACATCTATTACTATAAATAAAAAACACCGACTAATCTCAACGTTCAATTATGTATTTTTTCGGAGAATAATGTAGATGTTCGTTATAAAACTTGGTATTTTAATAAAAATCTCTATAAACTAAATATCATCCAAATAACTACAGCGGGTTAACTGCGAAAGTGTTACAGACGGACTTTCATATTTATATTAGTATGAACTGTAATTTGAATCTATACTAATATATAAAGCTAAAGACTTTGGTTGTTTGAACGCGATAATCTCAGAAACTACTGGGCCGATTTGAAAAATTCTTTTATTGCAAGGCTATATAACATCACCCTAAGATGAATAGGAGAGCAGTATCAAAAAATAGTACGAAACGGCAAAATACTAAGCTTTCCTTACGTGCGCTGAGTAAACGTTAATAGTTATTCTAAAATCATGTATTACAAAATTGTTCCCCTCTAAAAGTTCTAAATAAAAGTAAACGACATCATATATCTAGCTTTTAAGGTTATCCCAGTTTAACCATTTTTATGGTTATCAAAATACTATATTATGGTTTTAATCTTTCCACGCGGGCGGAGCCTCTGGGGATTGGTAGTTAATAAATATAAATAAATAAATATATGGGACACTTACACACACGGTCATCCGTCCCCAAAGTAAGTAACTTAATACTTGTGTTTTGGTAGACAGACAACTGGTGAATATATACTTATATTATTTTAAATACATACTTAAATACAAATATACATGCAGGCTCAAAGAACAACAAATTAATTTATAGAAAATGTTGGCCCTCGGCGGGAATCGAACCCGCTACCCGCGGAGGGCAGGGTCACTACCCACTGCGCCAACGGGCCAGTCAAAGTAATAAATAAAAGTCTTATCGATTTTGTAGTGTGTACACACTGCTTTGCAAAGTGGCAGTCAGCTTGTCTAGCATGAATACTCGTAGAATTTGATATATGTATCAACTCGACCAGTAATTCCCAAACTGTACCACGCGTACCCCTGGGGTTACGGTGGGTCCCATTAGGGGTTAGGGGAAGAATGAATGAATGTTCTTTGTTCTACTAAAATAAATAAACAACACCACCACTATTTCCAAAAAAAATTTAAAAGGAAACAAAACATAAATAATATATAAATAAAATCATTGCATAATTTGCGGCCTTATCGCTGAGAGAGCGATATCTTTCAGGCGACTTCAATACAATTGAACATATGCAAACTTGTAAAATAAGAATTAAATAATATATTCATATATAATTATTATACATTTGAGAATTAAACTTACAAGTACACTTACACATTTTACAAGATTGAATAATATATTAATCATCATCCTCCTGCCCTTATCCCACTCTAAGTGGGGTCGGCACAACATGTTACAAACATGTTGTCATATGATTTGGCAACGTATTTTACGACCGGCCGCCTGCCTGACGTCAACATACCTTAGTCGTATTTTACGTCTCCTCGGTAAGAAAGAGGGTGGTCTATTTTACTCAACCGGATACCACACGGTGGGTCAACTTACCTTAGTCGCCTTTTACGACACCTCGGTAAGAAATGAGGGTGGTCTATTCTACTCAGCCGGATACCACACGGCGTATTGAATAATATATTAATATAATATTTTAAACATTTTTTGATTTTTTTGATAATTATTATACACATTCTTCTTGATAATTTCTTTGATAATTATTATATTCTGACAGAATCAAGACAATTAAATTAAAAGCTGCTCGCGCAATTAGCCGTTAAAACGTAAACGTTATGTTAACGTATCTTTATAAAATAGAGATACCTACAGAGAAGCAGACCGACTTTTATGTTTTCACTAGTAGATGGATTATAATAATTTATGAATATAAAAAATATATTATAAAAGATAAGATATATAAGTTGGTGTATAGTCAATAGATTATATAGATAATAGATTAATAGTCAATAGATAGAGTTAATAGATTAATAGATTATATACCTTAAGTGAAATGAGACACATTTTTAGGTTTAAATATTGTCCGATTAAGGGGTTTGGGAATTCATAAATATTGAGAAGCACTGAACTAGACTAAACACACTTTTGGCACAATTTAAACTTTGTTCGGAAACAACTTTATTCATTACTAGCATTCGCCAGCGGTTCCGCCCGCGTGGAAAGATTAAACTATAATATAGTATTTTGAAAACCATAAATATGGTTAAAGTGGGTAAACCTTAGAATCTAGACATATGCTATCGCGGAATTTATTTAGAACTTTTAGAGGAGAACAATTTTGTACTACATAATTTTTGAATAACTATTACCGTTTATTCAGCGCACGCAAGGAAAGCTTTCAATTTTGCTGTTTTCGAACTATTTTGTATTGCTGCTCCTCTCCTATTTATCTTAAGAGTAATGTTATAATCTATATCCTTCCTCGATAAATGGATTATCTTGCACTGAATTTTTTTTTCAAATCGGTCCAGTTGTTCCTGAGATTAGCGCTTTCAAACAATCAATCAAACAAACAAATTCTTCAGCTTTATATATCAGTTTAGATTAAAATTTAACTAGAGGGGAACGATGTCACGGTCATGTATGTTAATTTATTCCAATTTCTAATATCGACAACTCGTAATGTTAAAGTCATGGTAGTACAAAGCAGGTGCAAACGATCGATGATCCGTTACAAAGCTTAATACCTCGAAAACGGAATAATTATTACGACGCTATTTAACAGACGTCTTGGACCTTTACTATACATGCCACTATCTTAACAAGAAAACAAAAATCAAGCTAATAAAGCTTGATTTGTATGTCAAGATATAAAAAAAAAAAATAAAAAAACTTGAAATTGAATAATTTATAGAGTTAGGTGTTACTTTGTGAACATCCATAATACAAAAGTACATCACGAGATCGCAATGAAGCGAATTTGTCGTGGAGTATTTCTCCTGATTACGCTTCGGTTGCGGAGCGACACGATTGTTGAGTTTGTGATAGTGAATGTATTTAGTGCTTGTGTATTTCGGTGGCAGTGATGGAGGTTTGTGAATGTTTTCGAAGACCCTGCGTGAATCAGGTATGAAAACGAATAGTCCACTCAACATTTAGAGATTACATATATATTTAATTCTTACTTTTGCTTTATAATTGAAATACCCTCAGTCACGAAATATTTCCTTAGTCCTTATTTATAATTTTACTATTTCCTAAGGAAATACAAGATTTGCTTTTAATCTATGTAATCTCGGTATTATACATATAATTCCATTTCATCAAATTTCATTGATATTTCTCCTTATTATCAGTGCATCATAACTGACAGCCAAACACACAGACAGACAGAATATATATACATGGATGATTTTTCTACAGAAAATCATATCAGGGTTATAAATAAAGCTATTAAAAATATATATATTTTACATCTTACGCCTCTAAGATACAGAATAGGTATTGTAGAATTTTTCCTTTACCGCCTATCTTAGCACCATAGACTAACTTTGCGTGTAATAATGCTAACCATAGATGTACGCCGTTTTTGTCTGCCATTGTCCCATGTCTCGTTTGGTTCCCACGTTAAAGAACTACCTGCACATGACCTTCAGCCATGAGGTAAGGTCATGGGCGTATATTCGCAACTAACGAGAAAATGCACATTGACCTTCAACGCCACCATGGTAATGGCTTGTTAATATTCCACTTCTGGAAGTGTCTCCTTTCGCCATAGGAGATAAATAATAAAATTTAGAGCCACCATGACGCTCCAATGCGGATTAGTCATTAGTGGACATATAATATTAGCGTAAACAAAAATTGTAATCATGGATGATGAAATAAGTAAAGTATATAATACCCATAGTTACTAAGAAATAGATAGCTGTAGAAGGGATTCTCACCCTTATAGTTGCTAATGATGATGGATATTAGAAAGAACAGGTAGAATGAAAGTATGAATAAAAACGAGAACTGGTAAGACTGACATTTGATAAATACAGGCTCCGATCATGTTGGAGGTAGAAGATAAAAAAAGTAGATTAGTAGAATCTAGACCCTGGAAGTCCCTGAGGTATCCTCAAAGCATTATAAAGTAAAGTAACGGCCTGTTACTATCCCGCTGCTGGGCATAGGCCTTCTTTCTCCATTCTTGGAGAGAAGGATTGGACGCTGCTCTAATACGGATTGGTAGGTTACACATATCCCTAGAATTCTCTAGAGATATGCAGGTTTACTCAAGATGTTTTCATTCACCAAAAAGCAAGTGATAAATTGCAATTATAAATTAGACACAAGTTTTAAGAGAGAAACTCTTTAATGCCCGGTGTTCGAACCTGTGACCCTTCGAAAGAGTCGCACGGTTTTCCATCAAAGCCAGAGTGGACGAATGATAGAAGATAATGGTAGAGGAAAACATGTTACGCCAACAACACTTAGGATGATAAGGGCAGGAGAATGATAGCTGAGTGGCCTATGTACTTACTTGTAAGATGATATTAGGTAGGGATGAATTCATCCCTACCTTGGGGTGCCAAAGTGGTCGGCCTCCTCGTGGCGCACCCTGGGCAAGCTTAGTCTTGGCGAACGGACCACTGAGGGGTGGCCAGTCCAGTTGTCCCTCTGATTAGCAGACGGCAATCTGGACGGGCCGGGGACTCCGGGGGGGTCGGGGTGGAGTCCCTAATGAGCGACGGGTCCAGTTGGGCTTACTCTAAGTCTGGCTGGACATGGTTACGGCCACCGTCGGCGAAACCCGGAAGCCCAGCAATGGGAACGGGAACCTTCGGGTTGCGAGGAAGAAAACCTCTATAAAACATTACCCGGTGGGGGCGGAAACGCCCACCAAAGCATTGGGGCCCCTACTTTGGGCGCGGTCTCTCCCTGTCGAACGTGATCAGATAACACGGTGGGCAGGGAGCGATCGTGGGCAGCGATGGCCTTCCTTTGCTCTGCAGAGGGGAGCAGAGGGAGGCGGCGGAGCGGTTCCACGAACTGTTGTTCTGGATCCAATCTGCTGCTGGTGAGTCCAGGTGTTAGTGACTCGCCCAAGCCCATCGTCTGCCGCCCTAACTGGGGACCTTCGGGTGTTCCGAACGGGGTATATCGGACGCCTGGCTTACAGGTCCCCGAGGCGGTCGGTGCATCTGGTGCTCCCGATGCACCGGTTAGCGGAGGGGGGCTTCTCTTTCGAGGGGCCCCTACCCGGAGGTGTTTGTTCTCTGGGATCAGAGCTGTCGGCGGGATGGGGGCAATATGTACAATGATACCCTGTCCTTGCCATCGGCAGCGTGGTGGAGCACACAGGTCGTTTTAGTCGGTGCGAGTCCGACATAACCGCCGCCTGTCCCCGTCGGGCGGCGGTACCCATAAGGGGTTTTTTTCTGTATAAAAAAAAAATCCCTACCTGAATTATCTGAATATTACTCCATATAATAATATTAATTTAAGTATTTTGAATGCCCAAAAACAGGGATAAAACGATTTTTTTTATATAAAACCTTGCTAGATCGATTTTTCTCCCCCAAAACCCCCTACATGTGAATTTCAGGAAAATCGTTGGGACAGTTTCCGAGATTCCGAATATATATATAAACATACAAGATTAACTCATTTAAATATTAAAGATATGCTGTGATAACTTAGCGGTGAGGCAGTGCGATTCTTAAGAGGGAGTCAAGGTTCAGACCCCGGACCTAATGATGCCGTAAATTTAGCACGTGTGGTTGTTTATGTGTGTGTGTGTGTATGTGTAAAATTGTGTTTTGTTTAGTGTATTTATGTGAATAAAGAAGCATGAGTAATTGTAAGTGTACGCCGTGTGGTATCCGGCTGAATAGAATAGTACCACCCTCTTTTCTTACCGAGGTGTCGTAAAAGGCGACTAAGGTAAGTCGACCCGCCGTGAGTATCCGGCTGAGTAGAATAGATCACCCTCATTTCTTAACGAGGTGTCGTAAAAGGCGACTAAGGTAAGTTGACTCACCGTGTGGTATCCGGTTAAGTAGAATAGACCACCCTCTTTCTTATCGAGGTGTTGTAAAATACGACTAAGATAAGTTGACGTCAGGCAGGCGGCCGGTCGTAAAATACGTAGCCAAAACATGTGACAACATGTTTATAACATGTTTTGCGGACCCCACTTATAGTGGGATAAGGGCAGGCAGATGATGATGAGTAATTGAGAGTGTAAGATAGCGTCCCTCCGTAAATGGTAGATGACTGAATGAGTGTCAACTTTTAGATGCATATAAACTTTTTTCCCAGCCTTGGACGTGATTAGCCAACATCCAGGCCAAGGTCCCCCCCCCAGCACTACGCGAGCACTAAGTGAGTTAATTAGTGCTAACAACCGATGTGCGACGTTTTCCGCCATTGTTCCAGGCCGTCACTCGCTCGGTTCCCACGTCCTGTGCGTAACACATAAAATCTTTTAAATTATAATAATCGTCAATTTTATGTGCATTTTTTACCTTTGAAAATGCCGCACTAAGAGTATTGGTGTCGATGATAGGTGTAGGATTTAATAATATCGCTCATGGGCTGCGATATTTATTTATTTTTTCATTTATACACCACAGTATACACAATACAATCACTAAAAGTAAATATTTTAAAGTACAAGAGGCGGTCTTATCGCTTAGTAGCGATTTCTTCCAGACAACCTTTGGATTGGGAAAGTTCAAAAGTATGGCCATAGGCCATAAGCCGCAGGCTTTGCGATTTTGGTCGTGGAGTCTATCTCCTGATGATGCTTCGGTTGCGGGGCGAAACAATTGTTGAGTTTGTGATAGTGAACTTATATATTATATATGGTTACTTATATATGGTTTGTGCATGTGTTTTTTACGACTCCTGCATGTATCAGGTATGATAACCGATTGTCCACTCTACATTTAGCATTATATATATTTTCTATTTTACTTCATCGTGGATTATAGCAAAATAATTTTATTATTACTTTTGTATTATTCTTCTTCTGTCGTGTTCTTCATTACTGAAGGTCGTGTCCTATTTAAAAGTCCTTTACAGTTCTTATAATTTTCCTCCACTTCTCTCGGTGTTCGGCTTTTCTTAGGGCGGATGTTACGGAGAGACCAGTAAGTGCGGTCACTTGGTCACACCAACGACTAGGTGATCGGCCGCGGGGTCGTTTTCCTTCGACCTTGCCCACCACTATCAACTTGTCAATGTTATCTGGTTGACGGCGAGCAATGTGACCAAAGTATCCTAAGATTCGTTGATAGCATATTGTCGAGAGCCGAACCTTAACTCTTAATTGATCCAATATAGACTTATTGGTCCTCTTGGCGGTCCATGGTATGCGAAGCATCCTTCTCCAGCACCACATCTCAAATGCGTCTATTTTCTTCCGATCTTTTGCCCTAATCGTCCACGATTCCGATGCATACAGGAATATTGAAAATACTAAAGTACGGACTAGTCTGGTTTTGGTGACATTAGAGATCTTTCGATCTTGCCATATGCGGGTCATTTTGCTCATGGCATTTTTCGCCATTTGTGTCCGTCTTTGGATTTCCTTCTCGCATCCTCCTTGATCAGACAGCAACGATCCGAGATATACGAATTCTCTGACAAATTCTATATCCGAGAGTTCTCCTGTCCTGGAAAGTTGACCTGTTCTGTCGATGAGCATTACTTTCGTCTTGGACTTGTTGATGGTGAGTCCAATCAGATCACTCTCCTTCTCTACTCTGCGGAAAAGGTCAGCGAGCTCTACTTCCGTTGACGCAAAGAGAGTGGTATCATCTGCGTATCTCAGGTTGTTGATCTTTAGGCCTCCAACAGAAATACCACCTTCCCATCCCTCTAAGGCTTTTCGCATAATATACTCGCCATATATGTTAAAGAGAATGGGAGATAGAATACATCCCTGTCTCACTCCTTTTTCTGGCTTAAAAGAACCCGAGATGATGTCATTAACTCTTACCATGGAAACACCTTCTTCGTACAGATTTGCGATCAAAGCTATGAGATGTGTAGGCACTCCCATTTCCAATAGTATGGACCACAGGTTATCCCATCTTACGCAATCAAACGCTTTGGAGTAGTCGATGAAACACATGAAAACAGGTGTGTTGAACTCCCGGCTTTTCTCAATAATTTGCCTCACATTCACGATCTGTTCCCGTGTACCTCGACCCCTCACAAAACCTGCTTGCTCGTGTGGTATTTGCCATTGGAGAAACGTTTGTAGGCGACTGTTTATAACGTATAGCATGATCTTGCTTGCATGGGATGTAAGTGTTACTGTGCGGTAGTTTTCGCACTTTTTTGTTGAGCCTTTTTTGTGTAATGGGATTAACAGTGACTCTTTCCAGTCCTTCGGCCATGCCCCCGTTTTCCACACTAAATTGCATAAGTCGAGCATTATTTTCACCCCTTGATCTCCAAGTCGTTTGAGTTCTTCAGCGAAAATTTTGTCTCTACCGGCTGATTTGTTAGTTTTAATTTTGCGTATTGCATCTCTTACTTCTGATTCCAAGATTTCTGGCTCCAAATAATGCTCGTCTGTAACTGGAGGGAGTACCGTTCTAGGAGGCGTGTTTGCATATAGTGCTTCACAGTATGTTCGCCATCTGTCCGTGACCTTATCTATTTCAGTCAACAAATTTCCCTCATCGTCTTCTATTGCCCACGTCCTTGGCTTAAACTCGCGAGTTATACTCTTAATTTTCAGGAAAAGGTCCTTCGTTTGATATCTTTGGGCGTGTTCTTCGATATCCTGGCAGATTGCGTTCAAGTGGTAATTATAATCTCTGCGACATAATCGCTGGACCTTCGCTGACAGTTCCTGATATTCTGTATGGATATTTTCGGTATTTCCTTTTAAGAGATCCTTTCTATCCTTAATGATCTTCCACGTTTCCTCTGATATCCATACTTTCCTCGGAGCCTCTAGGATCGCTTTCTGGCTTTCTTTACGGGATGAGAGCATAAGGTGTTTCAATTCATTCCACTTGGTATCAACATCGGTTAAGTGGTCAAAAATAGAGGTGTTACTTAGTTTGGTTTTTATGCACTCGGTGAAGAGTTTCTGTTCTTCTTCATTGGGTCTTCTCTGAAATTTATGAGTTGTGCGGCGACACCGTTTTAGTTTTAGGCTAATCTCTGCAGCCAAGAGCTTATGATCACTCCCACAATCTGCACCAGGGTAGGTTTTAGCATTGCTAACACAAGACCTCCATCTCTTTGAGATAGCTATATAATCAATTTGATTTCTTGCTCGTCCGCCTGGCATTACCCACGTGTACAGTCTCCTGGGATGGTTTTCAAACCACGTGTTCATTATTGTGAGAGATTTTTCAGCACAGAATTCTAGCCACATTTCTCCTCGGTCATTTCTTTCACCAAGTCCAAATTTCCCAACTACATCTCTTAAGTGGTTATCTCTCGATGTATCACCTACTTTAGCATTAAGATCTCCCATAAGAAGTGTAATATCTCTTTGGGGAAAACTATTTAAAGTATCAGAGACTTGGTTATAGAACTCCTCTATTTCAGCGTCAGTTGAGGCTGAGGTTAGTGCATACACCACTACCAAGTTGACACGACATGGTTTTGCATTGATTCCCAACGTGATTATGCGATCACTCACTGGGTTATATCCTAGGACCGCTTTGTTGATTTCTGGAGACACCGATAAAGCTAGACCATTTCTACTTTCGTTCACTGTACCTGAAAAGTATACGGTATAGCCATTAGGTGTTGTATAAAAACCTGTTCCTCTCATATGAGTCTCAGTGATCCCCAGTATCTTCAGCTGATATTGTTGCTGTTCTCTCTTTATGATCTCTTTTTTGCCCGGTTGTATCATGCCCCGAACATTCCAGGTTCCCACCTTCATCTTTTTGCGAAGTTGTGTAAGATGAGTACAAGATGTCTTGTTCACACCAGTAACATTCTGTCCGCGCTGCGCCTGGTGATCCACAGCAGCATGGCCAGTAGCACATTTAACACCATGTGACCTGGACTCAACATGGCGCCGGGTGGTGACCGGGTGGCATTCCAATACATTCTTTATTTGGTTTACTTTCATAGGATTTCTTGGGAGAATAGTGCAGTGGTTTCCCCTTGCCTTCTGCACCGCAGTGGTGTTATTAATAAGTCAGAACGTCCTGCTGCCAACGCCTAACATCCGGTGTAGTGTGATGATGACCGGACCTCCTGTACTCCCGTCTGCTTGTCGACCTACATCTCCAGAGGGTTGGGTACCTCAATTTCGACGTTAGTTTACTCGACGTAACAGGGCTCACCGCGAGTAGGTGGGAGTGGAGTTGATGAGGAGAGGCTAGTGAATGTTCTTGTTATGCAATCATGTATTGCGCATCACCCATCCTTGAGCCTTGTATTATGGATCTCCGCAAAGTAACGCGTAATTCTATAAATTATTGGGAAAGTTCTAAAAGCCATAGTAGAAAAACCCAAAAATGTGTTTTGGACTAGAAATACTAAATGCTAAAATACACATTCTTCTTAGCAGCAATACAGAAAGAACTCATAATTATATATAAGGCCGTTCGTTTCAGCCAATTAAAGCATTTTTAATGCATTTTCCTTAGCAATAAAAGCTTTAAATATGTTTTTTCGAATTGTACTACCATCCTACTGGCCTTATCCTACTCTGAGTGGGGTTGGCATGTTGGGATGCGGCCGGTCGTAATAAACATGTTTATAAACATGTTTATTACGACCGGCCGCCTGCCTGACGTCAATTTACCTTAGAGGTATTTTACGACACTACGGTAAGAAAGAGGTTGGTCTATTCTACTCAACCGGATACCATACGGTGAGTCAACTTACCTTTGTCGCCTTTAACGACACCTCACTAAGAAATAAGTGTGGTCTATTCTACTCAGCCGGATACCACACGGCGGACTTATATTATTGTGTTGATGCATAGAAATATTTTTGAGTTTGCGTGTTTCGTTGCGAATGCCAATAGATGAGTTGGGACCGGAGTTAGGTCAAGGGCGAGTCGGGCAGTAGCTGCCAAGTCCCTGCTTGCGATATTAAAGAACTGTGTCAAAATATCCGCTTGGGTATTGTTGTTTTATTTCAAACTAGCTTTTACCCGCTATATCGGACGCCTGGCTTACAGGTCCCCGAGGTGGTCGGTGCATCTGGTGCTCCCGATGCAGTGGAGGGGGACTTCTCTTTTGAGAGGTCCCTACCCGGAGGAGGTGTCTCTGGCATCAGAGCTGTCGACGAGGATAGGGGTAATGTGTACAACGATACTCTGTCTTTGCCATCGGTAGCGTGGTGGAGCACACAGGTCGTTTTTGTTGGTGCCAGTCCGACATAACCGTTGCCTGTCCCCGTCGGGCAGTGGTACCCATAAGGGGCTTTTTCCTGTATAAAAAAAGCTTTTACCCGCAACTTCGTTCGCGTGAACCGTTGTTGTGTCATAGGTTAATAGTAAATGGTGCTTCTCAATGTCATCCTATTTCTGTTGAGTTTCTATAGCTTAACAGTTTTTCTATATGTTACCCCGGTGTATAAGGAATAATTGTGCCTAATTTCATCGATATTGGTTCAGCGGATTCATCATGAAAGAGTAACGAACATACAACCATACTCACAAACTTTCGCATTTATAATATTGGTGAGACTAGCTTACCCTCGACTTCGCACAGATAGCGGTGAGATGCGCGGGGTATTTGCAGCGGGTGACCTCGCGAATTTATTTTCGCGCGAGCTAGTTTTAATTATGCGATATGGTGACAGAGATCATAACAAACAATGAGGTACCCGGCGGATTAGAATAGACCACCCACATTTCGAACCGAGGTGTCGTAAAGGGCGATTACGGTAAGTTACCGTAAGGTAGGCGGCATCATAATGTCTATCTTGCTGAAACTAAATAACGAAATGGAGATTAAAACGGGAATATTAAACTATCCATAAAATATAGATTTAAGTCATCGCGAACTTCTTTAAGACATCAAAAAAAGCATAGTACTACATACATTGTTTATTAATGCATACCTCAGAAGCACCATTTTTGTTAAAATGCTTAAATTTCAATCAAATAACAGTAATCTTCAATCACTTAACCTTTTCAATTTTAATTTGACATTTAAATCTAGCATGTTAGTTAAATGGCCCGCGAAAGGTTTAAGTCCATTAAAATTGCTCCCCCCCATTGCAATAGTTAAGGGGGGACCTTATAAAATTACTATTACTATTAAGTTGCCTTTATGTGAGGCTTGGGGCCCATGTAGGGAAACACTGGGTCAAGCCATAAGAGCTGAACTGTAATTAGCTTCTTATCTCGAAGACGTTAGCGATGCAAATTCCAAGTGATAATAGCACGATCATCGTTACGGAGATATAGTCAGGGTATCATAACTTAGTTATTGCTTACACTTCACTGAATGTAGTAAGCCGACGCCTGTCATTCGGGCGTTATAGCAGACGCTGGATGATTCATGCTGTCTTTAAATGTTTTGTTATGATTAATTATGACTAGACTTACTATGGTAAGAAATTTGCATATCTCTAGTGAAATCTGGGGATATTAGTTGTATGGGGGTTCTTAAACCCTTACTCCAAAAACGAAGAGAGGAGGCCTATACCAAGGATTGGGATGATAAGCAGTGGGAGGCCGTTACTTTACTTTTTTTAATTTTTAAGATATCTCATTTATTTATTTACATTTGAACTTCTTTTGGTGATATGATTTTCATCCTCATTATTTTTCAACTTTGAAACTTTATTTGTTGTCTTTATCGTTAAAAATTTGGTTATAATTTTTACTTAGGTAGGTTCCGGAAGATTTAGGTTAATAGTGCATAACAGTTTTATATTGTTTTGAAGAGAGCGCGGGCTTGTTAAAAAACTCGCCTTCTGAAAGCTATAGACGCGCGCGCCTTGGAAACCAACAGAGACACAGTAAATTTATGTAATAGACAATTGTAGATCTACAAAAATACTACAAAAAAGTCCAAGATAACATGTCTCTATCTCTTATGGTTAACTCACAATAACTACTTTTATATTAAAAATTTCAATTTGGGAAAAAGTTTGTGAGACTAATTTCGCGCGGGCGAAGCCGCTGGCATAGCTAGTGTTTATATGAATTGCGAAAGATTAAAATCTATTAAAAATGTTCACTCAACGTAAGTCAAAATTGAGTTTAAAGGAGTCAGTTAAATATATACATACAGGTGAATAAAGTATAACAACCATCCAAACACGCAACAAAAACATCTCGTTCGATGTTTATTAATAAACAGTTCATACAGAAATAGCCGCAATAAAACCACCTAACACGGTAAAGTGAAAAAAGTCTAGCCATTATTATGGTTTTCCATCAAAGTTCACCGACCTACCGCGTGCAACTTTAATGCCTACCATAAAACGTCCTCGGCGAGTCTGATTAAAGACGCAATACGCGTTTAACGACTTTTTCGTTTATTTTGCCTCACTTGCGTAAATTTCAACACAACACCCGCCTTCGTAGGGTTTAATGGGGCCTGAACACACCCCCCTGAATAAAGTTTGATGTGTCAATTGTTAAATGGGTTTTGGGATTATATTGATGCTCGTTATTTTGTATTAATAGACATTAAAACAGTAAAGTAACGGTCTGTTACTAGCACAATCACGTTACTTATATTTATGGAATCATTATTTATCATTTTATCCAGTAACCGTCATTCTTAAAGTAACGGTCTGTTACCTGATGCTGGGCATAGGCTTCCTCCGACCGTTTTTGGAAAGAAGTTTTTTAGATAAGACCTACCAATGCTCCAATACGGATTGGTAGGTAACACATATCCCAAGAATTCTCTAGAGATAAGCAGGTTTCCTCACGATGTTTTCCTTCACCGAAAAACATGTGATAAATTGCAATTATGAATTAGGCACATAAGTTTTTATTGAGAAACTCGTTTGTTCTTTCCCGGAATTTGAACCTAAGATCGTCTCTAGAAAGTTGCACAGTCTTGCCGCTCGGCTATTACAGCTAATAGACATGTTTTGATCAATATAATTAAGGGTTTAACTAATAGATAATCTTAAATGATTAACAGTTTCAACAACAAATAATATATGAATTTTATATTTCTTCCTTATATATTTTTTTTTATATCTTGATAATGAATATCAAATATTAGATGTTTTTACAGAAAAATAAAGTTATTTCAAATTAATGAGTAGATTACTCATTTCTTACCGAGGTGTCGTAAAACTAGATTAAGTTAAGAATACGTTAAGCAGGCGGCCGGTCGTAAAATTACTGTCCAAATCATGTAACACCATGTTTTAAACATGTGCCAACTGCACTTAGAATGGGATAAGGGCAAGAAAATAATGACATTTTAGATAACAACTCTAAGTTGATTCATCTGCACATTAAATAATATAATCTTTAAATAGTTTAAGGGGTGGTTTGATTGGTGATGATATTTTATTACATGATCAATATTTATTATGATAGCGTTCTTGAAAGCTATGATTTATGGTCGATGTATTAAAGGGTAGCATGTACAAGTACGTATAGCACGCTTAGTATTAAAGTGACCTATTTCGAAAAAGGTTTTGCGGTATATTACTGCCGTGTGGTATGTGGCTGATTAGAATATACCACCTTCATTTCTTACCGAGGTGTCTTAAAAGGTGCCTAAGGTAAGTTGACCGACCCTATGCTATGCGGCCGAGTAGAATAGACCACCCACATTTGTTACCGAGGTAGCGTAAAAGGAGTCTAAAGTAAGTTTATCCACCATATGGTATGCGTTCAGTAGAATAGACCACCTTCTTCTTACCGAGGTGTTGTAAAATACGACTAAGGTAAGTTGAGGCTCAACTCAGCTCAGGCAGGCAACCGGTCGTAAAATACGTAGCCAAATCATGTGACAAGATAGCACAACATGTTTGTAACATGTTGTGCCGAGCCCCCTTAGAGTGGAATAAGGCCAAGAGGATGATGATAAAAATATACATTGCAAGCTTGAAGAACTATCAAATTGTTTATAGAATATATTGGCCCTCGATGGGAATCGAACCCACGACTAGCGGAGTTGAAGGCGGGGTCACTAGCGAATGCGCCAACGGGCCAGTCAATTTAATTTAAATTTTTAATTCAATTTTTTCAGTGAGATCCGTCTCTCATTTTGACATGCAAGGTTTAAGTGAAGAGAACCTACTAATATTATAAATGCGATAGTTTGTGTGTATGGATGTATGTTTATTACTCTTTCACGGCGAATCCGCTGAACCAATATTGATGAAATTTGGCATCATTATTCTTTATAAACCGGGCTAACATATAATCTATAGAAATACTGTTAATTCTACAGGAATAGGATGCCATTGAAGAGCGTCATCTATTATCAACCTACCCGACAACAGTCTACGCAAACGAAGTTGCGGGTAAAAGCTAGATAAATAATAAATCTTCATGTAAATCGTGTAAAGTAACTTCAGTAAAAGTAAGTAAGTAAGTAAGTAAGTAGCGGCCTGTTACTATCGCACTGCTGGGAATAGGCCTCTTCTCTCCGTTTTTGGAAAAAAGGTTTGGAGCTAAGACGTAAGGCTGCTCCAGTGCGAATTGGTAGGTTACAACACATATCTCCAGAACTCTCTAGAGATATGCAGGTTTCCTCACGATGTTTCCTTCACCGAAAAGCGTCTGATAAATTGCAATTATCAATTAGACACATAATTTTTAACAGAGAAACTCATTTGTGCCTTTTCGTGGTTTGAACCAATACCTCCTCGAAAGAGTCGCACGGTGTTACCGCTGGACTACCATAGCTTTTTAACTTCAGTATCAATGATTTAATAATACATATCATCTTATAATGATCTCATAAGTCGTTAAATCAGAAGTGGCTGTCGATTCAATGGTGTTCGCATAAACAGTCGATAATCTCAAGTGTTTCGCTTCTGAGTGCTGACAGAAATCGATAACTTGAAATCGTTTTAGAGATTCCAATTATCTTTATTTATTTATTTCTGTTTATACGTATATTTAGAAAAAAGGAAGAAAAACTAAAAATGCAGTCCAATTTCCAGTCAAACTTTGAGTAATAGAAGGAAAAGGACAAGAATTGAAGAAGAACACAAAAAAAGAGTAAAAAAAAGAGAATAATAGAATCGATTTTTGATGAAAATATAATCGATTATTTTTTCACATCGCTGGTGTCAGTTATAATGTAAGTATGACATGGTTATACTGCAATCGGACGCTCTATCACTTTGGAGCAAATCCGTCCAAATATGTCATGTTCAAGTGAGCTTTTGCAAGCACTTTTGAATCATCAAGGATCAATATGATTAATGAAGCTACAACTGGTTCGGAATGTTGCTCTTACCGAGAAGAACCAGCAAGAAATTCGGCGGTCGACCTTTTAAACATTATAATTTACATAATTAAACTTTTACTTACAGTTCAATGGGCTCAAACTTTTAGCCTACTCTTCTAAAGGAGAAAGGATTCGTTTGCCCAGCAGTGGGATAGTAGCAATTTTTTAAACTAAAACAAGCTTTAACACCGCATCCCTGCTAACTAAACTAGGCCAAACCATTCTCGTGGTAGGCTGACGCTATCCAAGTAATAAAAGCCAGCCGGTCGATAATAAAATTAATTTTATTTATACTCTGTTTACCATCATTAAAAAGGTATTACTAGTATTATGTATTTAATTACCTAATTTCCATAATTTAAGGTCACCTAATAAAGTACTTGTTAATGTATTCTAGACAGGTGTTTTAATTTATACTAATATATAAATCTGAAGAGTTTGTTTGTTTGATTGTTTGGACACGCTTTTCTTAGAAACTACTGGACCGATTTGAAAAATTCTTTCAGTGTAAGATAGTCCATTTATCGCGGAAGGCTATAGGCTATAACATCACGCTAAGATGAATACGAGAGGAGCAGCTATACAAATAGTACGAAAACGGTAAAATTTAAAGCTTTCCTTTCGTGCGCTGAGTAAACAGTAATAGTTATTCGAAAATCAGGTATTACAAAATTGTTACCCTCTAAAAGTTCTAAATAAATTTCCGCGACAGCATATGTCTAGCTTTTAATTTAACCATTTTTATGGTTACCAAAAACCGTGCAAAAATCCGTTTCACGCAGGTTTCCTCACGATGTTTTGAAAACCTGCATATCTTTAGAGAATTCTAGGAATATGTGTAATTCGCATTGGATTGCATTCCAGTCTGCATTGGAGCAGCGTGGTAGGTCTTAGCTCCAAACCTTATCTCCAGAAACGGAGAGGAGACCTATGCCCAGCTGTAACTGCCTGCTACTTTAGTTATAGCGATGAAGCATGTTGGAGTTGATATTTTTAGTTATTTTGTCTTTTCTTTTGTTACTAGCAATTTGGGATACACATTACTAGCAAACTTGTTAACCCCTCCAGCTAAGCTAAATGCTTGTAAGTGGGTTTACTATAATGCGCCTTTAGTATAATGGCCGGGATTAGAACCCACGACGTAGTTCCACGGCACAACACCTCAACACACACGTTGAAATATGTTTATGGAAACAAAAGCATTTCCAACACCGAATAGTTACCAAAACAAAAATATAACTGCACAATTAACTTTAATGTCTAAAAATAAAGCGTTAACGCCACGGACTGTGATCTTTCAAAATAGATTCGCTTTTACTTCAGAGGGTCTATAAAAACCGGTACAAAAAACCCAAAAACAAACAACAAACAATTAACCTAAATTTAGCGGACAAATCTGGCTATAGCTTTTCATGTTCTGTGTAATATTTCTGTTTTTATAACAGCTATTTCTCTGCGTTAGGATTTAGGGATGAAATATCTACGCTAAATATAGCTGCCCCTGTTGTTTACTCGGATTAAGATATACTCTTGGTATTGCTAGCTGAACTAAAATATAGTAATATATTTATAAAGCTGAAGAATTTGTTTGTTAGATTGTTAGAGCGCGCTAATCTCAGGAACTACTGGACCGATTTGAGATATTCTTTCAGTGTAGGGAGTACCTTATATCTTCAGCAGTTAGAATAGAATAGAATAGCTTTATTCATTCCCACAACACAAAACGTACAGTTTACATACAGATAGCAATAACAACAAGAAATCTAATATATAAAGCTAATAAGTTTGTTTGTATGATTGTTTGGGTGCGCTAATCTCAGGAACTACTAGACCGATTTGAAATATTCTTTGAGTGTAAGATAGTCTATTTATCGAGGAAGGCTATAGGAGAAGATGAAAATGAGAGGAGCAGCAAAAAATGTTTGCAAAAACGGCAAAATATAAAGCTTTTCTTGAAAAATTGTTAAAATTGACATTGAATACAGTCCTTATTAATATCATAAATGCGAAAGTCTGTCTGTTACACTTTCAAACCCAATCTGTTAAACCAATATCGATGAAATTTGTCACAATTATTCCTTATACACGGGGGTAACATATAGGCTATACAAATCCTGATAAATCTACAGGAATAGGATTACATTGAAAAGCGCCATCTATTATCAACCTATCACGCGACAACAGTCCATGCGAACGAAGCTTCGGGTAAAAGCTAGTGCTTTATAATAGTTGGCACCTTTCGTAGACTTTCTGCCGTCCGTTGGTGACATTAATTTGTAATTTTATTACACAATTTATTGAATTTTCTAAATTAATCGGGTACATATAATTTATCAAGCAACGCCAGCTCACAACGCGAGACATCACTGGAAACCTTCCAACACAATTCATTTGTTTAATGCTTTTGCAAAATCTTGAAGCGAATCTTTAAAACTAGAAACGAATTAATGCCGATATGACCTTAGTAATAAAAATAAGTTTGATAATTGAGAAGTTTAAGGAAAAGGGTATTCTTATATTAGCTTCTTTTTCTTATTCTTCTTATTCTTATAGTTATAAAAAGTTATAAAATATTCTTTTTCTTCTTATTCTTATAGTTATAAAAAGATTGGCGATGTATATAATAGACAAAGTAGAAACCGACATAAAATTGCGACTCCTGCTATGCGCCTTGCAAAAGTACGTAAGTTTGTGGGTTTGGGTATAAGATTCTATAATAAAATTTCGCAATCAATTTTGGCGTTGCCATTACAGCAGTTGAAAAACACTGTTGAAAGGCACGCTGATACAAAAAGCCTACTTACTATACTGTTGAGGATTATTTAGATGATAAAAAAGCGTTGATATAGCTTCTGTTCAACGCTGTACAAGATGGTAATGACTTATTGTAATTAGTTATAAGAATTATTTAAAAAAGAGCATCCTCCGAGTTTCTTGCTGGCTTTTCTCGGTAGGAACAGCTTTACGAACCATCAGTAGAGTTGACGACAAAAGCACTTCTTTACAAGTTTACTTGAATAAACAATATTTTGAATTTGAAAGGTATGTGAATGTTGTATGCTTTCTGCACTTAGCATTACATAGATTCATTAACAAGTGCGGATTTTAGCAAAATAATCGTATAATAACATCAACGATATATAAAAAAAAGATAAAGATGTCAATAAATCGAATAAGAGTACAGAATCCATTTATCTCGAACCACTTAAGTATGAACACGTTAAATTTAACATCATTAATGCACGGCGATGAAATTTGAACCGGGTTTTAATCGTACGGTAACACCTTTTAAAGTATTATTATTACACTTGAATGTTTATAGATCAGATACAAATTGAAACAGGTGCCCGCCGAGCTTAATGTCATTATAATTAAAAATAATAAATGCGGCTAAGTAAAGGTAATCGATTTATCGATAAAGTTGCGACATCTCTAGCAGGTGTGACTTTTTCGAATTGACATGTTATTAGCTCTAATGGGATACAGAGCGACATGGGTTGGGTGATGTGGACTCACCAGCGAGGATGATAAATGTGAAGAATCTCTCCTTCATATATGTCCTCAGCTGGACATATTTATATTCATTCCCATGAAGTGGATGATACACAACACACGATCTTGTGTCGCTTGTATCCAGCGGCTCCCCACGACCTTTTATAGATGACTAGCTGTGCCAGCTGCTTTGCCCGTGTGGAAATTGTATGTCACAATTTTTTCCGCAATTGAAATTTTGAACATAAAAGTACTTATCGTGAGTTAATTATTAGTTATATAATTATTATATTTCCGTATTCGCAATATATATTTATTGCTGCTTCTCGTCTAATTATCTTTACTGATGTTATTATAGTCCAAGGCCTTCCTCGATAAATGGACTATCTTACACTCAAAGAATTTTTCAAATCTGTCCAGTAGTTTCTGAGAGTAGCACGCTCAAACAATCAAACAAACATACTTCTCTGCTATAGAGTATAAATTGGTAGGACCGTTACGTTAAAGTAACGGCTTGTTATTATCCTCACAGTATTGTCGGCGCAATATGTGCGCATCTTCCATTCTCTTCTAGCATTCGTCAACTCTGGCGCTTCTACTTTTGTAAGCATATAATACTTCACACAATCCATATACCTTTTCTACAGCTTCTCTCTAGTCATATATCCATCCACATTCATATTTATAACTCTTTTTGTCAAGTGAATTCCTTCTCTCCTCATTACATATCCACACAAATTAAATTAATCTTTCGCACTTCTCATTTTTTCTATAATAGACGCATCTTCAGACTAACTCCTAGTCATTTATCAACAAATAACTTTTATTTAACTAGCCGTGTGTGTATGTGAAGGTGGAATATGGTAAGTTAATTTTAGGCCCACTTTCCGGGGTCCGATTTAGCTGAAATTTTACACACTGGTCCAGTCTCAATGACAATGCCGGTTTATGACCTGATGATGCTGCCAGGGTTGCTGCAGACGGGGGAACACCTAAAAGTAGGACCATAAATCTTTTTTAATTTGACTTCTTGTTTCTTACAGTTATTCGATTTTATTATTAGCCAATATCCTATGGACCCTATGGTTTACGATCTGTACATAGATTTGAACCTGGCACATTTCAAGGATGGCCTTTCTGTTATATAATGCAGGGCTTCTTAAACTGTGGGACTACTGAAAGGGGCGTCGCAAAGATCTGATACTTTTCAATCTTTATTGATACAACTACATGGCTGCAGCTGTCCTTTAAAGAACTTTTTACTAACAAAGATTTATTGATATTTCTCCTCCTAAGTTCCTTCATTACCCCTTTTCATTAAATTTAATTAAATAGATTTTATTAAATTTATGATTGGTTAGTTTAAAACAATTAATTATAAATAAAATTTTAAAATTAGTATACACACTACGTACAAATATAAATACAAATAAAAATCATACAAAATACTGTTGTAGTTTTATTATAACTATTATTTGAAAAAAGTGGCAATGCAAAACTGTTATTTACATTGTAAAATAGTGCGATATTACATCTACATCTACGGTCAATATATATTTCTTTATATGGAGGAGGGAGTCGTTTAAAATTTCCTAAGCTTGAAGGGGGTCGCTATATAAAAAAGTTTAAGAAGCCCTGATCTAATGTGCCAATCAAATGGTATCACAGTCAGGTGTCGTGTACATGGTTGTGCGAGCATTTTTAGGGTTCTGTATAAAATTTTGCTCCAAGTGTTCGATAGTTCAAACACTAAAACAACTTTTGTAATTTGCTGGATTTGTTTTTACGCTAGAACAGAACATAGAGATGTAACCTACACATTTTTTTTTAAATAAATATATGGGACACTTACATAACACGGTCGTCCGTCCCCAAAGTAAGTAACTTAATACTTGTGTTATGGTAGAGAGACAACTGGTGAATATATACTTATATATTTTTTAAATACATACTTAAATACAAATATACACCCAGGCTCAAAGACCAACAAATTCATTTATAGAAAATGTTGGCCCTCGGCGGGAATCGAACCCGCGACCCGCGGAGCTGAAGGCAGGGTCACTACCCACTGCGCCAACGAGCCAGTCAACACACACAGTCAACACATGTTTAAAAAACTTGTGAAATATATCTAGGTGATCAGCATTTTTAATTGAAATGCGATTATGCCTTTCTATGGATATAGGCCAGCAGGGTTCATCAAAAGATTGTAACTTTAAGTAAGAATTGACTATTAATTTTGCGAAACGCAGAAGGCATATCATTTATTTTTTAAAGAAAGTCCTTCGACGCGATTATTTGTTAGTGTTGTCGTAATGAGCTCCAAAACGACTGAAACAATTTTTATGCAGTTTCATCAATATACACAGTGATTCCCGCCGTGTGGTATATAGTTGAGTAGAATAGACTACCCTCATTTCTTACGGAGGTGACGTAACAGGCGACTAAGGTAAGTCGACCTAAGTAAAATACCTAGCCAAATCATGTGACAACATATTGATAACATGTAAATAAAGATAAGGGCAGAATGATAATGACGAGGATGATGCCTGAGTGATTTACGAAAAAGATTTTAGTCTATAATTTTGTGAAGATTTTCTGTAAATTAATTGAAATATACCGAAAGCTGTGGGAAATTTCGAGTAGTCGATGTGAAGGAGCATTTTTGTTTAGAATAGATTATAGCTAAATGAGGTGTAATAAAGTTGATTTTATTTGTGGTATTATTTTATGGGCTCTGGGTCGTCTTAACATTAATGTGCAAGAGAACATTCTATACAAAATAGACTGGCTCGTTGGCGCAGTGGGTAGTGACCCTCCCTTCAGCTCCGCGGATCGCGGGTTCGATTCCCGCCAAGGATCAACATTTTCTATAAATGATTTGTTGGTCTTCGAGCCTGGGTGTATATTTGTATTTAAGTATGTATTTAAAAAATATATGTTGCCGTCAATGACTTTGCATTTGTATTTTTAGCAACACTGTCATGAAACAAGAGTTTCGCGCCCTTTTGACTGAAATGTTGGCAACACTGTGTTGTGTTGTTTCCGATGGAGTCTTCCTATTGATAAGACGTTTCAGTGGCTTTCAGTCTTTGTTCGTCATTCAAGAGAAGTGCATCTCGCAGCGGGAATAGTGGTATTCCTATTATATCGTGTTATTGTATACAGTGTGCGCTTACATATATAAATATATCTTCACCAGTTATCTGTCACCCATAGCACAAGTTACTTTAGGGACGAAAAACCGTGTGTTTTCTACTTTTTTATATATGGGACACTTACGTCCCATATATAAAGAAGAAAAAGGTAGTATTCGACGTACGGAACCCCTGTCTATAAATCTCCCCCCACTTGGGCTTGGTCGCGGACCGGAAGCGCGGCGAACCGCTCGAGCGTCGCGTCGCTAATGAGCGCGGCGCTTGCACGGTGAACCTTTACCGGCTATCGTTGTCTGGTTTAAAATAAAACAGCGTTTTTTGTTGGCCACTTCTGTGCGTGCTTTTTGACTGTTTTGTTAGGAGTTTCCGACTTTAGAGGGAATTTTGTGTTGTTTTGTTGCATTGACGTTTTTACACTACGCGTTTGTTGTAGAACTTTCAGCAGGAAAGAGGATATTGGAGTTGTAATGATATAATTTATATATTGTGTATTTGAATCACGGAATATGTGCTGGAGCAAATTTGATGAAATTAAGCACAATCATAGCTTATATACGGGGAAAAATTACCGTTTTTATTGCGATCATTATTCTCCTACCCTTATCCCACTCTAAGCGTGGTCGGCACAACATGTTATAAAGCTGTGGCATGATTTGTGTATATTTTACGACCGGCCGATACGATACCACAAGGTGGGTAAACTTACCTTATTCACCTTTCAGGACACCACGGTAAGAAATGAGGCTGGTCAATTCTACTCAGCCGTATACCACACGGCGGGTCAACTTACCTTATTCACCTTTCACGACACCACGGTAAGAAAGAGGGTGGTCTATTCTACTCAGCCGGATACCACACGGTGGGTAAACTTATTTAAGTCGCCTTTTATAACACGTCGGTAAGAAAAGAGGCTGGTCAATTCTACTCAGGCGTATACCACACGGCGGTTCAACTTACCGTATTCACCTTTCACGACACCACGGTAAGAAATGAGGGTGGTCTATTCTACTCAGCCGTATACCACACGGCGGGACAGCTTAATCATCTTTCACGACACCACGGTAAGAAAGAGGGTGGTCTATTCTACGCAGCCGGATAGCACACGGTGGGTAAGCTTACCTTAGCCGCCTTTTACGACATCTCTGTAAAAAATGAGGGTGGTCTATTCTACTCAGTCGGATACCACACGGCGGGTCAACTTAACTTAGTCATCTTTCACGACACCACGGTAAGAAAGGGGGTGGTCTATTCTACGCAGCCGGATACCACACGGTGGGTAAGCTTACCTTAGCCGCCTTTTACGACATCTCTGTAAAAAATGAGGGTGGTCTATTCTACTCAGCTGCTTTCACTAGTGTTTTATATTTTTTGGGCAAAAGTATGTTGCAATACATTAAATGTGGTCGTCTAATAACAATTGTATGGGACGAAATCGATAGTAAGATGTAAGCCAGCGGACCGCGTCGTTTTTTGCCTCTCAGCTGGCGAAAGGAGATACAGACATAACGCGTAACTCTAGCCTCAGGAAGGAAAGTGATTTATACTAGCCTTGAAACTTAATAGTGCACAGATTGTATAAGACAATATATTTAATATCAGTTATTGAGAACAGACAGGCGCGGCGGGCTATTTTATTTTATCAAAATAATATATAGCTGTGTGCTGGCTTCGCCTGCGTGTAAAATTAGCCATAAGAGACATGCTTTCCCGGACTTTGTGTATTTTTGTAGATCTACAATTGTATAATACATAAGTTTAGTGTATCTTTAATGGTATATGCGGCGCACGGGAGTAAATCTCCCAGCGAGAAAATTTTTGCGCTATCTTTTAACAAAAATCGTACAAATCACATATCACAATAGACAGCTTTTTTAAATCAAAATATATAATATAATATTGTTAGAAATAAAGTCTAAATTCAATTTAATGAATGCATTTAGGGAATCACGCCGGGCACCTTACAGTGCGCCAACACATTTCACTACAAGAATGATTCTACCACCAGTTCGGAACACTAATCCACTTGAGAAGAAGTGGAAAGAAACTCAGTGGTCGCTCTTATCACGAATAGCGATTATTTGAGGTTAGATTCTAATAACACGAAATATAAAAGAGGTCTCCCAAACAGGTCTATCTCCCACGAATGCCGCATGCCAAAAGAGAACCAATGACGTCAGCCGTTGTCTTATATAAGCTGTCACAGCTTAGAGATCAGGATTCCCCTGAAGTGGGGTCGGAACATGTTTAAAACTTATTGTTAGAGGATTTGGATAGGTATTTTATGACAGTCTGCCCCGGAGTCCTGAAAAGTCATACGGGAAGAGTAGCAAAAGCTCGAAAACCTCAACAATCTAACAAAAGGAATAATATAATAAAATTATTTTGTTATTACTTTTGTATTATGGATCTCCGCAAAGTAACGCCTAAATCTATAAATTACTCAACAACCTTCTTTTTATAGATTGCCATGGTTCCAGTGTAACCCGAACTATATCACTTTACCATCAAGTGAGATACGAAGTCAAAAAATTACCTGGCATCCAAACAGCCCTTGCATTGCTAACGCAATAAGAGTTGCGGATGTATCGACTATCGAGTACTGCAAATTCTGAGAAACTCGTTGAGGAAAATTTACAGTTTACAGCGCTGATACTAATTCGGATTGGTGTCTTATGTGTGCTATATGAAATGCCTTTATATCGGCATAATGAAAAATTTAAATGGTTGTTTAAAAATAGCCCTATGCAATAATTTTTTTTGTATGCTTTACCATTAAAAATTTAAGTCTTTTTAATGTAAATATTAAATTATGTTATAATAGGTTAAGTTGTACTATCTTTCGTGATGATCTCTGAAAATCAGCGTTCAAACGTCCTTTCTGAAAATTCTGAGTAAATCGTCCACTTTGAAATTAACTGTTTTTAGCTTGAGTACATTTGTGAGCAGAATACTAAGACTTCTCTTTTCCTTGGCGAAATCTCAATGTATTTAATGCGAAGTACGAAACAACCAGGTCCCAGACATTACTAATAAAAACTAAATAAAATTATTGTCTAAATGGATTTTTTTTCAATGTATTTAAAGGAAAACAACACAAATTGTATTTAATTACATTTCTTTCAAACGCAAGTCCTTGCAAAGCTTTCCGCGTATTACTAAAGAAAATCCGCCCAAGAGTAAATCGGGCGAAGGGTTCCGCATTCGTTTTTTATTCCACATAGCAGAAACATTTTTCCTTTATGTATTACGGAATTGCGTAAGTTAACGCCTTCTTCTTTAAATTATATTTTTATATATTTGGGGCAGGCTCCAATGGGTTTTTGTTTTTGATATTTGCTATTTATTACACGCTTTTCTGTGAAGGAAAACATCGTGAGGAAACTTGCATGTCTACAGAATTCTGGGAATATGTGTAATCTACCAATCCACATTGGAGCAGCGTGGTTGGGCAAACCTCCAACCCTTCTCCAAAAAAGGAATAAGGAGACCTATGTCCGAAGTGGGATAGTAACAGACCGTTAAATAAATAACATGATTTTTTAAATTTTGATTTAAATTTTTTATGTTCAACATGTTCTTAAATCATGTCGCCCTATTTATTTCCCTAAACTGATAATAAAGTAAAGGCAAGAGCTTTTTACTCTTACAGTGGATCCTCTCTCTTCAATCATATTTAATACCGAATAAGTTAATTATAATAAAAAAAGTAAGGAAAATACTATTTTGTTATAATCCGCAATAAATTAATAAATAAATTCATCGCGGATCATAGCAAAATAATATTGTCATTACTTATAATATCCGCTCCGGAAAGTAATGCCTAATTGTATAAATAAATTAAGATAAAGTATAGAGGAGAGAGCTCTGGTTAACCTTACTGGTTTTTTTATAATTGCACTATACACGTAATACAAACAGCGTCTTCGCCGGCGAAGAAAAGGTCCGAGATTTCTGACGTCGGTTGGTCGTGGCTTCTTGCCACCCTTCCGTCGTCGTAATGACTAATCAAAGTCATACCACCAGCCCTCCACTACACGTTGCCCTAAGCCGTGGTCCGGTCTCACAGGAGGCACCCTTAGGACGACGTTCATCATAGCTAGTAGAGCTTCTGCGCTCTACTCACCGCATTTCGTAACCTCGACGATACTTCTGCGCTCGCCCATCCTACTTGGTGACGCTGTAAAAGCCATTAGTTTCTGCATGCTTTTAGCATGCAGTAAATTCGAAAAAAAATTAGTGCACCGTTTTCGTATTATAGCGCGGACCGCCAAAACTATTGTATACAACTTCGCCCATAGTCCCAAGGCGAAACACAGGCGCATAGGTGATGAGTTACGCCTATCTATAAATACAGACGCTTTATTATTAACCCGCGCTCATTGCTATGAGTAACCGTGCTATTGTTAACTGACTTGTCAAAGTGTAAAACATCTCAGTACGCGCGTACACCGGTCTAAAACTGTCTAACCACTGAAAATTTACGATAGCAACACGAGTTAATCTTACAAACAAACTAGACACATGGATATTTGTTTTATATATAGCAAGGAATTGATAATTGCAATTTATCACATGCTTCTCGGTGAAGGAATACATCGTGAGGAAACCTGCATATCTCTAGAGAATTCTGGAGATATGTGTTACCTACCAATCTGCATTGGAGCAACGTGGTAGGTCTTAGTCCATTTATTGAGGAAGGCTATAGGCTATATAAACATCACGCTAAGATGAATAGGAGAGGAGCAGCTACAAAAATATTACGGAAACAGCAAAATTTAAAGCTTTACTTGCTTGCGCTGAGTAAACTGTGATAGTTATTCAAAAATCATGTATTCAAAATTGTTCCCCTCTAAAAGTTCTAAATAAAAGTCCACGACAGTATATTTCTAGCTTTTAAGGTTAACCCACTTTAACAATCTTATGGTTATCAAAAGACTATATCACGGTTTTAATCGTTCCACGCGGGCGGAGCCGCTGGCGATTGCTAGTATATTATATTTTAGGGATACTGAGACAAAATCGTACAAAGCTTTTATGTTATCTCGGTCACCCTTTCGCTAAAGATTGAACTTTGACCAATCCTTGAACAGCCGGTAAGCAATATAAATCAGCACGTGCAATTACCCCATTACCTTGTTACTATGATCGTTTCCAACACCTCACCTTAAAGCGATTTATAACATGACCCATATTATAATCTAAAATTACCTATTAATATCATTAGGATCCTCCTAATTTTGTGTCCTTATCCCACTCTAAGTGGGGTAGGCATAACATGTTATAAACATGTTGTTACATGATTTGACTTCGTATTAAACGCCTGGCGTCAACTTACCTTAGTCGTATTTTATGACACCATGGTAAGAAAGAGGGTCTAGTCTCCTCAACCGGATACCACACGGTGGGACAGTTTACCTTGTTGCCTTTAACAACACCTCGGTAAGGAATGGGTATGGTCTATACTACTCAGCCGGATACCACACGGCGGAAAATTGAAGATTATGTGGACTAAGATAACTATGGACGGGTGGGGGGGCATTTGTTTTGCTTATTTTAGATGGCACGGGGGCTAGAGGAGTCTAGATGATGATTACGTCATCCGTAGTTATTTATTTTTTTACACGAATGGCAACCCTAACATTGTCTTTGCTTGAAAACGAAACGCATTTTCGGGGATTCCCGCAAATAATGCAATAGGATAAAATACATTTAGGCACTCGCTTTAGAACCGAGTAGGGGAATTACCGCGCGCTGTTCACCTGTCTAAATTTTCTCTATCAGTGTATTGTTTCCTATATCATTAGCCAAAGTTAAATCTTTAAATAAGACGTAGTTTTAACTAGACGAATCCAAGTTATAAGAAAAAAATGTTTGAAAGTTTTAAAAAATATAATCTCTATCCTAAATCTATTGTCTTATTTTTCAAATGATAATTATAATATTTAAAAAAAATACATTGATTGATAAATGTTTACTTAAGCATGGGGGGAGGGGGTAAGAGCTTACTTTTGCTGACAAGAGGGATGGGGGGGTAAATAATTGTAATAAGTCTGCTTACGTAATACTTGAACGACCTCTTATACCAAGATAATTTGATTATTACTTTTGTCTTTTCTATTAACTTCTGTTGGGTTATAAATTTATCATACAGCGTACGTGAACAAATTTAGTATCAGAAGTGATCAGTTTATGATTCAAGCGCTGTGGGAGCGATCTCAGATAGCCGTGTAAGCGGACCACACGTATCATATACACTTGTCCGTATACAACGGTTACAATGTAGATGCGGGACTTGAGAGCGATATATTTATCGGCGACGCAGGTTTAGTCAATAATAATATTACCTATTGCCGCAAAAACGCCATCAATTAATAGTTTAATTTATATTCCCCTTTTTTAACTTACTTTTTAATTGTAATTTTTTGTCATCGTTTTTTATATATTGTAAGTTGTACCAATTTAAAGTGGGCACTGGTTCCCAAAATACAGTTTAAATAAGTTTGGGTGCCAGGGACACAATAGTTATACATGTGCATTGTTGTAAAATAAATAAATAAAATAAAAATGAATAACAAATGCCTGGTTGACCTTGCTCGGAATTTTTTTTCGGAAAAAAGGTGAAAATTTAAGAAAATATCCCCTATGCCCCCGTGATGTTACAATTCACAGCATAATTAAGCTTTGTTATATTAGTTAATATTGTAGCAGTTTTTAAATGCTAAAAAACAAGGTATACAACATTTTTTTAACAAAACCTAATACCTACATACTAAATTTCACGAAATACTTATGATATCTTTATATATACATATACTTGATTAACTCATTAAATTTTAAAGCCATGTTATAAGTGGATTCTGATGTACTTTAGCTTTGTCGAAGTAAGATTTAGAAAAACGCCTGAAAATCAGTTGGTTCAGTTAACCAGGATATAAATTATTTTTTAATACGCCGTGTGGTATACAGCTGAATAAAATAGTTCCACCGTCATTTCTTACCGAGGTGTCGTAAAAGACGACTAAGGTAAGTTGACCCACAGTGTGGTATCCGGTTAAGTAGAATAGACCACCCTCTTTCTTACCGTGGTTTCGTAAAATACGATACAGGTGAGTTGATGTCAAGCAGGCGGCTGGTCGTAAAATACGTAGTCAAGTCATCGGCACAACATGTTATAAACATGTTGTGCCGATCCAACTAAGAATGGGATAACGGCAGGAAGATGATAAATTATTTTTTAATATATCATGTAATTTTTGTTAGAGAGTCCTACTTAGAGTGGGATAAGGGTAAGAAAATGATGATTTAATCATAGAAATTTTGTGCAGGGTCGAAGGGTCGCTAAGGCCTTACTTATTTTTGTGTTCTATGCAATATTCAATAGCTGGCTTTCTGTATCAGCCATCTTTTGATATTTATCATAAACTGTTATGGCAAAGCTAAAATTGATTTTAGATTTTTATTATAAAATCGTACCAAACAACAACACTAGATAATAGCCCCCTGTATTCTAAACATCATTTGTTTATTTGACTTCTACTCAGAATGTTGGCGCCGCGACGCCGTGCACCGATTTCACAGAATAATACCGCAGCTATATCATACAGCGTTCCGGTCACACGTTGCTGATGCTCAGTCTGCTTTCGACAATCCCTCGAAGCAAAACAGTCAATTATGGTTCAAAAATAATGCTCCGTTAAACTTCAAAATAACAAAATAAAATTTCCATTGGTCTTGCGATTTTGGAGACTATAAGAAACATATATACAAGGACCATGAATAATGCTGACTACTGTCATATATCCTAGGATAAAAAATATTTTTTTTCAAAAAAGTGGCTTTTTTAATTCCAGTTGGGCAAAGGACTCCTCTCCCCTCGGAGAGAAAGGATATACTTTAAAACGAAGATTCAGTACTGATTCGTAGGCTACACATATCCAAGGAAATTTACAGAGATATATCACAGATTAGTATTAAAGTGACCGAATTCAAAATAAGGCTTGAGTTAGAAAAGTAATAATGAAATTGTTTTGCTAGAACCCAAGATTAAGTAAAAATAATTTGATTATTACTCTCGAATTAAGGATCACCGCAAAGTAACGACTAATGGCAGCCACTGAAAATCAGTGCTAGGGTTCTCGCCCTAGCTTAAAGCTGAGTGGTCTACCATTTTGTGACCTATTATATTTATTTATGTCTTCGTATCTTGTTGCTTACTTTAAATTCTTTGAATTGTTTTTTTTTTAAGTTTTATGTACGTTATGGTTACAAATAAAGGGTTTTGAATTTGAATTAATTCTACAAATGCCTGAATTAAGTGAGATACATCCTTATTGCAACACAATATGACATGCGAACTATTCGGTTGCGAGCTTTTAAAAAACTAGTGCTTTCTTTAATTTTATGGGTCGCTTTAACACTCATGAATTTTGTAGGCGCTATGCCTACGTTTTATTGCAATTCACCACACTTAAATACTAAGGTTACGACGTAGGTTTCCTAAAAATTACTTTTTTTTTTTAAGCAAATAGGATTATATGTAAATGTCAGGCACTTTGCCCTTTCTATTTCAGTTTACCGTTCGGCCAAAACGACTCGTATTATTGTAGTATGTTTTCCTTAAGAAAATATTGTTATGTTTTCGTTCTATATGTATATAAGCTTCAATTGCATATTTCATCTATGTTGTTTCATCGGATTAGCCTCAAACGTTACAGATAGACAGTCAGATATACAAATTTGATATAAGTAGTGAGAATATCTTTAATATATAAATGAGTTAATCTTGTACGTGTATATATATTTTTCGGAATCTCGGAAACGGCTCCAACAATTTTCCTGAAATTCAGCATGTAGGTGGTTTTGGGGGAGGAAAATCGATCTAAATAAGTTTTATTTAAAAAAAATGTCGTTTTATCCCTGATTTCGGGCTCTAAATTTTTTTTTTAATTTACGTTGAATACAATTACAATTTTTCGCTGTCAAATGTCAAGTCATGGTAGTTCATTTGGGGAACAGGTGGTCTAGAGAGCTGAAAATACCTTGGATCGAGTCTCACCTGCCCTAATATTTTTTCATTTTTCTTTTAGATTTTTTTGACATCATTTTTAAAATTATCGAGCAACGCTCTGTCGCCCAGTTACTATGTATATAAGCTTCAATTACACCATATTAATCCATCTATATTGTTTCAACGGATTGGCCTGGAACGCTACAGATAGACAGTCAGACATACAAATGTGATAAAAGTAGTTAGAATATGGATACCTATGCATTTTAGAATCATCCGGTTTAATTGAAAAATCTCAACTAAAACTTTTGTTACGAATCTTATCTTTCACCTTGATTTCGGATGACTTGAGAACAGATACCAATAAAGAATAGATTTACATGCGATACGCAGAATCTAAATCGCGAAACGTTGACCCATATGTTTACATTATATACAGACCGGCGGAACATGAAAATTTATATATAAACTACATTCATGGATCATGCTATGCGATCTAGACTCATGGTGTTCGGGAAATGTTATGGCAGTAGTAATGCTATTGTTTTATATATAAAGAGCTGTGACAAAAGAAAATCTATATAATACTAAATGTAGAGTATAACATCCGTTTTCACAATTGATAAGCGCAATATTCGAATATAATGTAACCTCACTATAGGCTAACCGCTGAACTAAGTCCTCGCCTACGGATGCGGAGGTAGCACGAGAATGGGGATGGAAGTAGATGCGGACGACCACCTCTTGTATGATACGAGCTTATCCCTGTTTTCAGGCATTAAAAACTACTAAAATTTAAATTGAATGGAAAATATTTGTCAATTCATTTGTCATTTGGAAAATATTTCCAAATGTCATTTGGAAAGTTGTAATAGCTTAGTGGAGAACGGGCGGACTAAAGACGTCAAAATACTCGGGATTGAATCCCAGATATCATCTTTTTCGTTTTTCTTATTTGCAAAAAAAATATCGAGTAAAGCTTTGGTCACCTAGGTACTACCTAAAGTCAGTGATAACGGCGGGCTTATTCCATAAACGTAATGTCTTCCAGCCAACCAGAACATAGTGAACATAGGTGTGTTATATTAAAAATTAGTCACAAAAAATTCATTAAAACCGCTTTTACATTTGTCACTCTCAATTTACTCTTTATCTATAGGGCAATTTTTTTGCTACGTGGAAAACTTTTTCAAAATTTCATAGTTACTGTAGTCGAATTTTTAAACACAATTATATGCTGCACTATTTGGAACTTATATTGCAAAAAATAGCTGTGTGGTATCCGGCTATGTAGATAATATACTAATAGACCACCCACATTTTGTTACCGAGGTTTCATAAAAGGCGACTAAGGTAAGTGGACCCGCCATGTGGTATCCGGTTAAGTAGAAAACACCAACCTCTTTCTAACGTCTAAATACGACTAAGGTAAGTTGACGTCCGTCAGGCGGCCGGTCCTAAAATACGTAGCCAAATCATGTTATAACATGTTATACCCACTTAGAGTGGGATAAGGGCAGGAGGATGATAATTTTTTACTTGCAGTAATGTTCACAATTATAAATTTATTTTGGTAATTGCTTTCGGCAACGTTACTATGTTACAAATACCGGAACCGGACATTAACTACCCGACTTTTACTGGCCCGTTGGCGCAGTGGGTAGTGATCCTGCCTTCAGCTCGCGGGTTCGATTCCCGCCGAGAGCCAACATTTTCTATAAAAAAAATAAATGAATTTGTTGGTCTTTGAGCCTGGGTGTTTATTTGTATTTAAGTATGTATTTAGAAAATATATAAGTATATATTCACCAGTTGTCTGTCTACCATAACACAAGTATTATGTTACTTACTTTGGGGACGGACGACCGTGTGTGTAAGTGTCCCATATATTTATATTTATTTATATTATATATTATAACTAACTAACACTACTTTAAACCTCGTCTTTTCCACCAATCATCACTCCCTTCACCTTTTCCACTAAGGATGTTTCTACTTCATTAACGAAATATGTTCAAAATTCTGCTCCAACGGGCCAGTCAAAATATGTTTTGACATATAATCTTTTGCCGACGCGTCTTCCTCACATCTAGACTCCACACAGGCTAGACTAAACAATGCACCCTTTCGTCCGGATTGTAAACAAACAGACAGTTCGTTCCGTACTAAGAAATAGCCTTGCAAAGGTCTTATTTCCGTTGGTTGGAATTCTGTTTGAAATTCATCGTACTATATGATTTAATTCACGTTTAGGCTACATACCGACTAGCGATTGTCGAGAATGTTCATGAATACTTTGCGCCTTACAAAGTTCATGTATTGTTTGAGAGTTTTGGTATATGATTAACACTGAGCGTAGCATATGGATTTTCAAATGATTTTCTCATATATATCTATACTTATTATAAAACAGAATCCCAAAAGCTGCCGGCTATATGTGGATCGATTTTATCAAAATCTACTTAATAACTTTCAGTACGGGTTTTACTAAAAGGTAGTATTGTTCCGGAAGTTTTAGATTAAAAGTACATTACAATATTATGTAAATTTAGAAACGTCGTAAGTAAAAAAAAAACTCGTTTATTGGGAGCTTTAGTCGCATGCGTCGCGTAAACCAGCAGAGATACACCAAAGTAATTTACTAGAGAATTGTAGATATACAAAATAACTACAAAACAGTCTGCGATAACATGTGTCTGCTTCTTATAGTTCACTGAGAAAATGGAAAAAAATTGTGACATTGTTTTCCACGCAGGCGCTGGCACAGCAAGTTAAAAATAAAAATTTCCGACATTTTACTTTATGAAAACTTCTTAAGAAATATTTTATTAAATACATATCAATAATCTCATCTCCAATAAGTTACATTTAACTTGGACGCGGTTTTTTCAGCACAGTATGTCTGTCCACTTTTACGCTAAATATAATAAATATTAATGAGATAGTTAGAAGAGTATGAATCTATTTCTTTTTCAAAAGGTGATAGTTTCTTATCTCTTCGAATTAAATTAAAGTACACGATACGATAGCGACGCAAACCTCGCAACGATATAAAATCAATGCCCTAATGTGAAAAGCAAGTATTTTTAAATTAACTTATGTTTCATCAAATTTCATAAATAAACAATCAAAGCTTAATGATGATAGCTTGATGATATCTGATGATAACTTTTATACCTAATAAAAGTTATCATTAGAAGAAAGACTCCACATCAAAATCGGAATTAAACAGATATTTTTTTATTGCGGATTGCAGCAAAATAATATAATCATTAATCTCCGCAGAGGAACGTCTTATTTTACAAACTACAATTACTTTTAACTACAATCAATATCATTCCTACGACGAAATATACCGTAAAATACGACTAAGGTAAGTTGACGTCAGGCAGGCGGTCGTTCGTGAATATCAACCAAATAATGTTACAACATATTTATAACATGTTGTGTCGAGTCCACTTAGATTGGGATAACGGCAGGACTGGTGAACTAAATAGCTATAATATTTAGTATATATTATACAGATGTCGTGTCTTTAGTCGATCGTGTCGTTATCTGTAAAAAACACTCTCTATATCGCATGGCCGAGGTCATAGCTACGTATTAGGCGGTGACCAGGTTATGTGAGCCGAGTCGCAATGAAGTGCAAGTAGGCGAAGGGGATTTAAGTCAATTATTACCTGCTTAATGTCTTTATTTACTTTGACATAAGAAAGCAACTTATTATACATTCTTTTACTTATTCTACCGACTTTATTCCAGTACCTTTATTCATCATTCTCCTGCCCACTCTAAGTTAGCCGCCACCCTGTTGTCACCTTACGTTAGTCGCCTTTTACGACACCTCGGTAAGAAATGAGGATGGTATATTCTACTCCGTCGGATACCACACAGCACAGTACTATTATTATTCGATCTTATTGCAATTTGAATGGCTCGAATTTGCATAAATGTTTTTTTACCTGTTGTCTGTCACCCATAACAGTATTAAGTTATTTAATGTGGGGACGGACGACCGAATGGGTAATTGTTCCATATATATTTTTTTATAATATAGACGCACTTTTCTGATAATTAGCATCTGAATATGATCTGACTGAAATGCATTTTCGTTTGTAGCTAATTCCGCCTAGCCGCGCCCATACATTTGAGGTTTGGAAGTAACTGTTAATTTAAATTTGTCCGTTCCTTTACTGTTTATAGAAAATGATGGCATTCAGAGGGAACTCAACCCACGACCCGTTGAGCTGAAAGCAGAGTCACTGCCGTCTACACCAACGGGCCAGTCAATATAATGTAATATATAAGCTTCAATTATAGCAAATTTAATCAAAATTGCTTAAGCTGCGAAAACGTAACTGACAAAACTTTGATTGATTTTTCGTATATCTTAATTTAAACTTCCGCGTTTCATAAGGAACTCTTCTGTCTAATTTTAAATCTTTTAGTTGGTGATTGATTTATGTTATATTACTGTTACTACTAAGGATAGCGACATCACTAAACTATGTTTACTATGTGGCCATTTTAAATATCGTGTGAAAATTAATATCGTTGGGAAATACATGACTAATAAGTAAAAACATTCCTCGCCTTGTATCGTAATAGGAGTTGTATGCGATGCTTGTTCCCTTTGTCCATTTTATATGGAGCTAATGTGATTTAGAAGCGTAATAAAATTTATGTGTGAAATATGGATATTAGAACAGTGGTCGCCAAAGTTTGGCAAGCTGAGTTTGCGGTTTTTTTTTAATTTACTTACAAATTTACAAGAGAAGTAAATTTGTCAATGTGTGGGACGGGCGAGTACAGAAGAATCGCCGGGGATAACGGTCGTTCTGAGGGTGACGTCCATGAGACAGTAGCGCCTATTCTCAGTTTATAAAGTGGTCATTAAACTGTTATTAACAATTATTATGTATTTATTTATCAACAATTAATATACAACCATTTATTATCGAAAAAATTATATACGTCAATAAATTGAAATTGTTTGAATTCAAAATTTTTTTTTTTTTTTTGTGGGACAGGGATTTAAGCGGGAAAAACTGTTACTTACCGATCTAGCTGACCGCGCGACGTCGCGGGCGCAACTAGTATTCTTTTATAGTATGTGAGTAGATTGCGTTTATCTTAATAGAGATATTAATATTGCATGCCGTGTGGTATGCGGTCGAGTAGAATAGACCACCCTCATTAAAAAAAAATCAAAATTCGAAATATTCTTTATTCAAGTAAATTTGTAAACAAGTGTTTTTGAATCGTCAATTCTACTGCTGTTTGGTAAGCTCTTTCTACCGAGAAGAGCAAGCAAAAGTAGGCAGTTGCTCTTTCAAAGTATAATGTTTATGAATAGTTACATTTTGTCATTACCATTTTGTAGAGTCGAATAGCTTTCCACACATTCTTATCATCTAAGTAATCATCAACAGTATAGTAGTAGGCTTTCTATAACAGCCTCTTATTAACAGTGATTTAAACTGCTGTAATGGAAAAGCTAAAATTGATCGCGGAATTTTATTATAGAATCTTATACCAAAACTCACAAACGAATTACGTACTTTTGCAAGGCGCAAAGCAGGAGCCGCAAGGTTATGTCGGTTCCTACTTTGTCTATTGTACACATCACCTATCGTTTATAATTCTTTATATTTTATGTACATAAATTAAATTGCTGAAAATATACTGTGAAGCAAATGTTAGAATACCTGTTTCCTTAAACTTCACAGGGAATTACGCGGACTTAAATGAAAGCCACGTATGGCTCTTTTTTCTAATACAATTTATTTTTTCATTATCCGCGCATTTACCCTATTTAATGTATATTCGGTCATCATCTTCATGCCCTTATCCTACTCTAAGTGGGATCGGCACAATCTGTTATAAACATGCTGTCACATGATTTGGCTGCGTTTTTACGACCGGCCACCTGCCTGACGTCAACATACCTCTGTCGTATTTTACGACACCTCGGTAAGAAAGAGGGTGGTCTATTCTACTAAACCGGATACCACACGGTGGGTCAACTTACCTTAGTCGCTTTTACGACACCTCGGTAAGAAATGAGGGTGGTACTATTGTATTCAGCCGGATACCACACGGCGTATTAAATGTATATTCGGTGCCACCCTGTATATGGTACTGGGTACTTTCATTTATCTTAATAGCGGTATGAATAGTGCGTCCCGAATCACCCAAAGGTCACTCCGACCTTGGCTTTAAACCCTGGCCCGTGGTGAGCCAACAGCCGACATGTCCGAACACGGCCGCTCAGTAATCGTTACAGTCTAATATGGTAACGGCTTCTTTTTATACCGGCTCGCACTCTGTCTTACATTTGATCTCAGCCCGTTATGAGACAACTAACCCAGTGCCACTAGATCAAGCTAATTTGAACCTTAGAGGTTATTAAATTGAGACATTGTGACCGCAAATAACGTTGGTAAATACAGGACAGTTTGTTTTAACTTGTAGGCTTAGATTTGTCCTGTAGCCTGATTTCGCGACCTCGGAGTCGCGTTTTCTTATTTGTATAAGATTCTATAAAAAAAAATATTTGCAACAAAAATGTTTATTTCGAACTGACTATACGCTGTTAGCCCTAACTTTTACAGCGTCACCGGGCGGGATGGGCGAGCAAAGAAGCATCGTCGAATTTGCGTATTTGAATGCGTAGAGCGCAGAAGCTCTACTAGCTATGGGGAACGTCGTCCTAAGGGTGCCTCCTGTGAGGTTGGACCACGGCTTAGGGCGACGTGTAGTGGATGGCTAATACTATGACGATTAGTCATCATGGCGTCGAGGGTATGGCGAGAAGCAGAGTTTTACAGCAGTTTAAAAAACTGCAAAAAGCCTAGCAGTATAGTAGGCTTTTTGTATCAGCAGTTGAAGATTATTTAGATGATAATGAGTGGACATAGCTACTCCTTGACGTATGGATGGTTTCCCAGAATTTAAATGTGCGTTCCGCGCGCAACCAAAGTTCGGCGGTACCTGTCAGCGAGCGTCGGGCCATTAAGAGCTGTTGTAATGGCGTCCAGCCACATATTTCACTGTATTCTTCCACATCCTGCACCCATTTTGCAGCGGGATATGTTTTGTCTTGCCCATTAAATTTAGGTATAAGATTTGAGGTGAGATGTAACGTGCTCTGCGTATGGGCGGCGTCATCTTTCGACATGTTTTTTCGTAATCCCTTTTTTTCTCTTCGATCCCGGACGAGAAACCGAAATGCATACTGATGCTTCATGTGTGGCTTATTCAGCAATTCTAATGCAGCGTTCGGAGGTTGATGGAGGAATGCATCCAGTTTATTATATGAGTCGCAAAACGAGTGATGCTGAGAAAAAATATACAAGTTATGAATTGGAGAGTTTGGCTATCATCGAAGGAGTAAAAAAGTTTAGACCTTATCTGTATGGAATCAAATTCAAAATTGTTACAGATTGCCAGGCATTCCAAATGACTTTGAAAAAAAGAGACCTGTGTACTAGAGTGGCCAGATGGGCATTACTTCTTCAAGAGTTTGATTTTGTTGTTGAACACAGACCAGGAATAAAAATGAGGCACACAGATGCACTCAGCAGGAACCCATATGTTGCTACAATAACCTTACATGATGAGATAAGACAAGCACAGATGTTAGATGACGGGCTGAAGGCAATTATGCTTCTTCTAGAAGAAAACTCATATGAAGATTATTTTGTAAATAATGGACTATTGTATAAAGGAGCTGAGAAGCATTTAGTTATTCCGAAAACCCTAGAAAATGATATAATTAAAAGAGTTCATTCAAATGGACATTTTTCAAAAAGGAAAATGGTCGAATTAATAGGCAAAGATTATTTTATAAAGAATTTGGATAAAAAGATAGACGAGGTAATTTCTACTTGTATTCCTTGTTTGTTGGCAACTCGGAAGGAAGGAAAACAGGAAGGATTTTTAAGCCCTATTGACAAAGAGGAAACACCATTGCATACTCTTCATTTAGACCACCTTGGTCCGATGACGGAGACTAAAAAACAGTATAACCACATATTAACGATTATAGACGCGTTTACCAAATTCACTTGGATATTTCCCACTAAGAGTGTTACCAGTAAAGAAACTATAGAAAAGCTTAAAATTCAACAACAACATTTTGGTAACTCCACAAGATTAATAACAGATAGAGGTACAGCCTTTACCAGTTCAGAATTTAAGGAATTTTGTAAAGAAGAAAACATACAGCATGTTATGATAACTACGGGGATACCTAGAGGGAACGGTCAGGTAGAGAGGATTCACCGAACAATAATTTCAGTACTCACTAAATTATGCACAGAGAGTCCAGGTCTTTGGTACAAGCATGTGAGCAGAGTACAAAGATCTCTTAACAGCACCTTTCAGAGGAGTATAGGTTCTACACCTTTTAAGTTAATGATCGGAACGCCTATGAGAAATAAAGAAGATATAGAGTTATACAATATGCTTATGCAAGAAGAAAGAGACAGCTATATAGAGGAAAGAGATACACTGAGGCAAAAGGCTAAGCAACAAATTTTGAAAGTTCAGGAAGAAAACATAAGAAGTTACAATAAGAAAAGGAAAGAAAGTAATAAATATAAGAAAGGAAATTGTGTAGCTATCAAACGCAATTTGGCAGTGGCATGAAATTGAAACCCAAATATTTAGGTCCTTATAAAATAACAAATGTCAAAGGTCATGACCGCTATGAAGTTAAGAAGTTATATCCGAATACTGAAGGCCCAGGTTTTACCTCAACTTCAGCAGATTATATGAAGCCATGGCCAGATGCAGTACTTGCATCTAACACCAGGTAGAGTGTGTTCATTTTTCCAAGGGTGTTGTCTATTTTTGTAATTTCTACTGCTGTTTGTATGAGATGTGTACAAGAGTTAGTTTAAGTTAGCTATGCTACATAAGTTCTAGTATGTAATAGTGTAATAATGTTTAAGGATAAGATATTTTTTTGTTGTATTTGTAACTTTTTCTTCTATTTTTCTTGACTTAACTTAGAATTTTATGTAAAAGTTTATTGTTTAGTTACTATATAATATGTAAAGATGTTAACATAAATGGGATTTATAGCATGTGTCTGTATGTCTGAGGGCAGACATTATGTCAGGTTTGGCCGAATGTGGGATTGTAAGTTTGAACGCAGCGGAGAGCAAGTGAGAAGGATGTATGAATGACAGAGTGAAAGGATTAGGTGACGTATGGATGGTTTTAGTTTATGGTTACGAGTCTGGAGTAATCGGAGATAGTCATAAGCCGAACGACGTAACGACGCTAATGTAAATTCCGTGCTCTGTAAAAAATCTTTGAATAAAGAAATAATTTGGAAAAAGAAGAATTTTAATAATCCCACATATATATATATATATAAAACACTATTAATAAAAGGTTAATACAGGAAGCCAACTATACTATTGAAGAATACTGAGATGATAAAAATGCGTGGACATAGCTACTCTTTGACCCTGTACAATACAGTAATAAATGTAACTAGTTATAAGTATTATTTTGAAAAGAGCGATCACCGAGTTTCTTGCTGGCTCTCCTCGGTAGAAACAGCTTTCCGAACCAGCAGTGGAGATGACGATTCAAAAGCAATTGTTTACAAATTCATTTGAATAAAGAATATTTTGAATTTGATTGAGGGTGGTCTATTTTACTCAGGCCGATACCACACGGCATGCCCTATTCATATCTCTATTAAGATAAACGCAATCTTCCCACCCATATACGAAAAGAAATACCCACAAAAATTCCTGTCAAAATCGATTAGCAAATTTTGAGAAATTCTATCACATACAGACGGACAGCATTCGGGGACGTTGTTTTATAATATGTATAGATGATAATAAATACATAAATACATATATTATCATATACATAGACACCAGTCTCGAAAAACCAATAAATTTTTTTGTAAAAAATGTTCTTCGGCGGGTAACGAACCCGTGACTCTGCGCCAACGATCCATTCATATCGTTATTCGGTATTTGCGCTTATCTTAAGGGACAGTGTCGCTTTTCATGAAAGAAAATTTTTCTAAGAGAAATTTCGCAAGAAAATTTGATATCCTTCAATACACAACTGAAGTTAATTCATGCAGTAAAATTGGCAAAAAATTCTTAAAGTAAAACTAAACTGAAAAAGCAAACATTCGGAAGGTAAATAAACCTATATGATGTCGTAGTTACTTAATAATTTAATGGTACAATTTCAATACTCATTCAAAACGACAATTGACTAATTCAAATTCAAATTCAAAATATTCTTTATTCAAATAAACTTGTAAACAAGTGCTTTTGAATCGTCAACTCTATTGCTGGTTCGGAAAGCCGTTCCTACCGAGAAGAGCCAGCAAGAAACTCGGCAGTTGCTCTTTTAAAAATATAATTCTTAATACTATTTACATTAAGTTGTTACTGTCTTGTACAGGTTCAAAGAGAGCTATATCCACACATTCTTATCTTCTAAATAATCTTCAAGAGTATAGTAGGCTTTCTGTATCAGCCTCTTTTTAACAGTGTTTTTAAACTGCTGTAATGGCAAAGCTGAAATTGATTGCGGAATTTTATTATAGAATCATATACCAAAACCCACAAACGAGTGACGTACTTTTGCAAGGCGCAAAGCAGGAGCCGCAAGCTTATGTCGGTTCCTGCTTTGTCTATTGTATACATCACCTATCGTTTTATCACTTAATCACATATATCAATTTTTATATTTGTAATTTATTGAAGTAGGCGTTCGTTGAGTAGTGAATGTATGTAGTGCTTGTGTAGTGTGCTGTTGGTGGCGGTATTGTGATACGAGGAGTCACTAATCATGCATGAATAAGGTATGGGAACGGTTTTGCTTCCTACACTTAGCCTAACATAGATTTTATTAAACGCGGATTATAGCAAAATAATGCTATCATAACTTTTCTTTTGCATTTATATAATGATTATAGCGGCGGTTGCTCTTTTTTAAAATATAATTCTTACAATTAGTAATATTTTGTCTTAGCCATCTTGTGCAAGGTCGAAGAGTAGCCGATTCGATACGCACCATATACATGTTATTACACAATATTTGCCCCAGTTTCTGCGGAAGGGCTAAAGATAACGATATTAATAGTGAATTGGTTTATATAATTATTTACTGTCTGTTTCAAAATATAAAACTACACGGAACATTTAATGTTAGTGAATAAGGTCTAAGCTAGCAAAAACATCAGTATCTGGTTGACCGCGCTTTGCTGGATAATTTTTTACAAAATAAAAAAGGCATTTAAAAAAAAAGAAAAAATAATTGGGTAGGTGTGGCTCGATCCAAGGTATTTTCATTTCTCGAGACCACCCGCTCCCCAAATAAGCTACGCTGACTTGTCATTGAACGGCAATAATAGTGTTTTATATATTCAATGTAAATTTTAGTACTACTTTAACTTTCACGGCGAATCTGCTGAAGCAATATAAATGAAATCTGGCACAATTACATACACCGGAATAACATATAGGCTATAGAAGTCCCGTTAATTCTACAGAAATAGCAGATGACATGCAAAAGCGCTATTTATTATCAACCTACCACGCAAACGAAGTTGCGGGTAACACCTAGTAATCCTTATATTAGCTTGCAAAAATCATTCTCCTGGGCTTATCCCACTCTAAGTGGGGTCAACACAATATGTTAGAAAAATGTTGTCACATCAATCTAACACGCGACAACAGTCCACGCAAACGAAGTAGCAGGTAAAACCTAGTATTTAATATTACGAGGCGCTCAAACAAACTTTTTTCTTCATTATTGTCCAAAGGGAAGCGTCGCGTCGAGTGATATGCGACACGTGGCGGCGTCGCGGCGAAACGTCACAATCGGCAATCACCTATTCAACGCGAAATAAACTCTAAATAGTTTAACACAAGGTCGATAAACGTGCGGACATACCGCCGGTCTCTGAACTCTGAAAATATAATTTCAGTTTAGGCCACTTGCGTTACGTAACCAATGTTATAATTATAAAGACGCGGTTTAAGGGGAATATGGCGATACGAAACTTGTTCGTGTATTGAAATTCTAATTCAAATTCAAAATTTTAATTACAAGTAAACCTAATTTATTGAATTAGGCGTTACTTTGCGGAGATCCATAATACAAAAGTAATAATAAAATTATTTTCCTATAATCCGCGATGAAGTAAAATAGAAAATATATATAACGCTAAATGTGTACATTTTTGCGATTTTGTCGTGGAGTCAATCTCCTGATGATGCTTCGTTTGCGGGACAAAACGATTGCAGAGTTTGTGATAGTGAACGTATGTAGTGCTTGTGTATTGTTGTGGCGGTGGTGGAGGTTTGTGCATGTGTTTGTCCATTCTACATTCAATATAATATTCAAAAGAAAAGTCTAAAAGAAGTCTTAAAGTGGTCTGTTGTCGCGAGATAGGTTTATAATAGGACGCTTTTCACTGCCATCATATTCCTGTAGATTTAACAGGATTTCTATAACGTTTATGTTACCCCGGTGAATACGGAATAATTGTGCCAAATTTCATCGGTATTGGTTCAGCGGATTCGCCGTGAAATAGTATCAAACATAAATTCATACTAAGAAACTTTCGCATTTATCTTAATATTTAAATGAGTTAATCTTGTATATATATATATATTTTCCCAATCTCGGAAACGGCTCCAACGATTTTCCTGAAATTCAGCATGTAGAAAGTTTTCAGGGAGAAAAATTCATCTAGCTAGGTTTTTTGTAAAAAAAATATTGTTTTATCTCTGTTTTTGGGCATTAAAAACACTAACATTTATATTGAATTGATTTTTTGCCATTAACTGTCAAATCTACGTAGCTTATTCGGTTAACGGGCAGCCTCGAGAAATGTGAATGCCAAGGATCGATCCCCAACGAAATAATTGTTTTTCTTTTTTTTTTAAGTTTTTTTTTGCAAAAAATTACCGAGCGAAGCTCGGTCACCCAGATATTAATATTAATATGATATCGGGGCGACAAAAATAAAGAGATTAACACATAATTTAACTCAAACTATGTCCAGTACATGTTATTTATAAGTCTAGAATGTTATAATTACTCATTACTTGAGTTAATTATGGTAAAGTATTTTTGTTATATATTTCCTGGTATTTTATGAGACAAAAATTATATATTTCAGGTAATTACCGGACTAACTAACTTTTTTATATTGTACAATTATATTTTTAAGGCATTTCTGTAACGCACTGGCTACAATAGACAATAAAATACTAACTGACCGGAAAACTTTGTTTTGCTATATAAATTATTTCTAGGGAATTTCAAGAGAATTAAAGAATAAAAGGAAAAGGAAGGAAAAAAAGAAAAAAAAAAAGGAGAAATAAGAAATTTCAATGTCAGAGGTGGACAACTCTTATGACTTAGGGGTATGAAAATTGGATAATCTCATCATCCTCCTGCCTTTATCTCACTCTAAGTGGGGTCGGCACAACATATTATAAACATGCTGTCACATGATTTTGCTGCATTTTTACTACCGGCCGCCTGCCTGACGTCAACTTACCTCAGTCGTAATTTACGCCACCTCGGTAAGAAAGAGGGTGGTCTATTCTACTAAACCGGATAACAAACGGTGGGTCAACTTACCTTAGTCGCCTTATACGACACCTCGGTAATAAATGAGGGTGGTACAATTATATTCAGCTGGATACAACATGACTTGAAAATAGGATAATCTGTATTTACCGAAGAAGATTCCAAGATTTTCGGCTTACGTCGAGTCAATCTTTAGAGAGTTTTATATCTATTCGTTTTTGTTTACTGGATTAACTGAGCTGAGTGACCGAAGCTACTGTTAATCAAGACTAAAGTCCACGCGAACGACTATGCGGGTAAGAGCTAGTCAATAATATAAGTATGTACAGACGATCACTAGTTAACATTACAGTTGTACGTGTAATAAAGAGTCATCGATTAGTTTTGGTATCAATATAAAAACGCCCTCCGTATAAGGCGGTGGCGCCGCGCGGCCCGCTCCGCCGGTGTCGATCTACGAGCGACGTGCGCTGCGTTTATTAGATTAACTACACGGATAGAAGAAAGAAAGACGGAGCACACGGAAAACTAATTCAAATTCAATACAAAATCTTTAATATTTAAATGAGTTATTCTTGTATAAGTAAGTACGTAAGTGGATGGAGTCGCTCGCATCCGCAGGAACAACCTTCCAGCACCCTGCACGTATCCTCTGGGTAGTGCTAAACGAGCTGACAACGCCGAACATCGGGCGGCGGATGTGATAACCCGAACCCTGACCTGATCAGGAGAGGCTATGGGGGCCTGGAGGAATTAAATAATCTCCGTACAACTCAGCGCAGAAGGCAAGGGGAAACCACTGCGACTATTCTCCCAAGAGGATGTCCCCGATCAGGACCATCACGATGCTCAGCAGTGAGCACACGACTGAAGGAGGAGGAGGAGTAGGTAGCGGCCTCTTACTATCCCACTGCTGAGAATAGGCCTCTTCTCTTCGTTTTTGGAGAGAAGGATTGGAGCTAAGACCTACCACGCTGCTCCAGTGCGGATTGGTAGGTTAAACATGTCTCCAGAATTCTCTACAGATATGTAGGTTTACTCTCGATATTTTCCTTCACCGAAAAGCGTGTGATAAATTGCAAAATATCAATTAGACACGTAAGTTTTAACAGAAAAACTCATTGGTGTCTGCCTGGATTTGAACCCATGACCTCCTCGAAAGAGTCGCGCGGTGTAACCGCTGGGCTACCACAGCTTCTTCATTCTTATATGTATATATATTTTCTTAATATCGGAAACGGCTTCAACGATTTTTCCTAAATTCAGCATGTAGGGGGTTTTGAGGGAGAAAAATTGATCTAGCGAGGTTTTATAAAAAAAAAATCATTTAATCCTTGTTTTTAGGCATTAAAACTGCTAAAATGTATTATAGATTTGAAAGCAAAGGGTTTTTTTGTTATCATACATTCGAGAGGTCACAAAAAGCTTGTGATACCTGTGTCGCGACTCAGTAGAGTTAGCAACTCATTCGATGGTCTCGGTATTCGCTTCTACAACAAAATTCCGCAATCCATACTAAAAAAGTCTTCAGAGAGATTTAAATTAAGTGTAAGAGATATGCTTATACGTAAAGCATATTACAGGATTGAAGATTATTTCGGTGATAAAAATGCCTGGATTCGAAAATCCTTTCATTTTCATACAAGACTGCGGTATAATAATGTAAAATTGAAAATGTTTTAAAGACTGGCCGCCGAGTTTCGTTTTGGTACTTCTCGGCACAAACAACATTCCGAACCAGTTGGAGCTGCATACCATATTGAATTGACGATTCAAAAATGCTTGAAAAAGTTTATTTGAATAAAATTTATTTTGATTTGGAAAAAATCCTTATAGAAAAACAGAATGGAAGTCAATAGGCGATAAAATCAAAACGGTGTACTTACTACCAGCTAATTTTGACATATCGCTTTGACCTAAAATACAATTGGGAAAAAACCCCAACATTTAAGACACTTTCTTGAAAGCTACGTTATAATCGGTAGACATTTTCACTTATTCGACCGCGCCTACCAATTAATTCTAAATGTCATACGAATCGGGACTCTTTTCATATGCCTTAAGTGTAAAGGGCAAGGCGATTAGCCTTTTTGCTAGTCAAAATAACTCAAGAGCTTTAGTTTACAAAATTTTGTAACATTTTAACATAATAATATAAAGTAGAAGCATATCTATAAGTAATTATCGCATTTTTTATAAAATTTATAACCCCAGATTTACGCATCTGTACCTATGAAAATGTTACGTTATACTAGTAATAATAATAAGAGTATAAAAATTATAGTACAGCAATAGAAAAAGTAGTAAATTATAATAATTTTTTTTGTATTTATTTTATATAGAAAATATTTAAAAATATATTATAATGTAAATTTGTAAATAAATAAAAGTGCCATACAATGTTATTTCATTATTTGGCCTATATTTTACACCAATGTAGATAACTTATTATTATTATAAAATCTCTTTTCCTTTGCAAACAGAAAAAATATATAGTCCAATCTTTAGGGATTTTTTTTGCATACGAAGCTAACGTTATTAAAATGATAATAACAAAAGTCAACGCGCATAAAGTTTCCGGTTTTCTTATGTTAAGGTGTATTTTTTTTTCAGGTATAGAAAGAGTTGACAGACGTTACACTTTAAAAAAAGAGAAATAATTGCAACAAAGTATGATTTATTTTCTATATATCTTACTGATATTAAAATAACCAATGCTGGTAAACTTAAGTTTATACCATATTGGCGTTAGCGTTAACAGATTCGTTAAAAATTGTATGTAAAGATATATTTAGGTCTGGAACAACCTTTTTATGCAATAAAATCCATAGTTTTAGAGAAAACAAAACAAAAACTAAAACTAGGGTCCATACCATATTAATCGCTTATTGTAATATATCTAAAATTATAAGAACAGTGTGTGACCACTAGCGCCATTGGAATAACTTCCGGTGGATAAATGTATTGTCTTAAATCAATTGATTTAATAATATTTGAGTTTAATTCATTGTTACATTATATAATTGGTTAACTGTTATATAATGTTATTGCTATAATTATATAAAATGTGTTAGAATATAAAACGCCAAAATTACTGTGAATCGAGCGTGGTCGCATGCACTTCCGTTTCCGTTCAAGTGCAAGATTGCGGCATTGAAAGATTTAGGCAGTAAGAAAATTTTCGCCTGGAAAAAGCTGAGGTCACAGCTACTTTATTTACACATTTTAATCAAATTGGTTTATTATTTTGGTCTCATTTTAAGTACTTAATGTCTAGTCTGTGCTACACGATATCCGCTGTCTCTTATCGTCTCCGCCTGTGCCTTGTACCGGTGCCCTCGACATTTGCAAGTGGTAAATTTGCCGAATGTTGCCGACGGTCAACAGTTACGCAATAAGTTGTCCGCGGGTTATCATTTTCGTTCATTAAATTCACGACAGAGAAATTAGAGTGATAAAGGGCGCGTACGCGTTCGATTGGTTAGTGGTGGGAATGTGACCTTAATAAATATATATTATGAATTTAAATTCCAATTCGTAATATTTTTGTTATAATTAATGTTTTTGTGCTTCAGAATATACATAATTATATAAAAAATTGCAATGTATATAATAGACAAAGTAGGAACCGACATAAGCTTACGGATCCTGCTTTGCGCCATGTAATAAATAGTACGTAAGTCGCTTGTGGGTTTGAGTATAAAACAATAATAAAAATCCGCAATTATTTTTAGTTTTGCTATTACAGCGGTTTAAAAAAAATAATGCCAAGCCAAATCATGTGACAACATGTTTATAACATGTTGTGCCGACCCCACTCAGAGTGGGATAAGAGCAGGAAGATGATGATGATATTATTTTTTTTTGATAATTCTACATTATATTGATATTGATACGCCGTGTGGTATCCGGCTGAATAGATTAGTACCACCCTCATTTCTTACCGAGGTGTCGTAAAAGGCGACTAAGGAAAGTCGACCCGCCATGTGGTATCCGGCTGAGTAGAATAGACCAACCTCATTTCTTACCGAGGTGTCGTAAAAGGCGACTAAGGTAAGTTGACCCACCGTGTTGTATCCGGTTTAGTAGAATAGACCACCCTCTTTCTTACCTAGGTGTCGTAAAATACGACAGAGGTAAGTTGACGTCAGGCAGGCGGCCGGTCGTAAAAACGCAGCCAAATCATGTGACAGCATGTTTATAACATGTTGTGCCGACCCCACTTAGAGTGGGATAAGGACAGGAAGATGATGATTATATTGATATTGATATAAACTATGAATCTTTAATATTTAAATTAGTTAATCTTGTTTGTATATATATTTTCGGAATCTCGGAAACGGCTTCAACGATTTTCCTGAAATTCAGCATGTAGGGGATTTTGGGAGAGAAAAATTGATGTTGATAAGTTTTATTGAACAAAAACTGCGTTACCTTATACCAAACCATGGTTAAAACCATTCATAGATTTTAACCATGGTTTGGTATAAGGTCAGGAGGATAATGATTGAACAAAGAATATTTTGAATTTTAATTTGAACTTTTGTTTTTCAGATTATGTACAAACTGCCGTTTAGTCCGCATATATGTAATATATATACATATTCGGTCCACAATCATTGCATGCGGTAGGGCGACCCAGACATTAGCGACGTGACCACCCACACCTGATGAGGCGGGCCCTTTCACACGGGACGGGAATTTGCAAAAACCAACGGTCATTCTGATGACCCTTTAATATTTTTGATAAATCAGACATGGCGTATATATGTCAGTTCGTCATGGTCGACTAAGATAATGTTTTTACAGCTGATATTGTCCTGTTAGATAGTGTCAGTGTTCTCGAACGGTACGGGCTATAATAAAGATAAGTATATGCGGTGTGGTATCCGGCTGAGTAGAATAAGACCACCCTCAATTGACGTCAGGCAGGCGGCCGGTCATAAAATACGTGACTAAATCTACTACAAACTAAAGTGACATGTTAAAAACATGTCACATGATTTAGTCATAGAGTGGAAGGATGCGGGAACCCACCACTTAAATATTTTTCCCAAGAAAACCCCCCTCACAATGGAAAGATCACAAGTGATCCGTAGTGGGGGTCATGACCCTCAACATTGAGGAAGACGACTCGAGGAGGAGGTTAAAAACATGTTCCGACCGCACTTAGAGTGGGATGAAGGCAGGAGGATAATGAAGGCAAACATAGGTAAACGAATTTCATATTCCTTTTTTCAATATTTGTTGTGACAATGCCACTTACAGGCTTACTTATAATTCAAATTCAAAATCAATTTTTTTTTATTCAAATAAACTTCTAAACAAGAACTTTTGTATCGTCAACTCTACTGCTGGTTCGGAAAGCGATAACGATAAGAGCCAGCAAGAAACTCGGCGGTTACTATTTTCAAAATTTTAATGGTTCTGACTAGTTATAATTAAGTCATTACTATCTTCTACAGGTTCGAAGAGAGCTATATCCACAAATATTATATAAGCAATCCTGAACAGTATCGTAGGCTTTCTGTATTAGCCTCTTTTAAACTGCTGTAATGGCAAAGCTAAAATTGATTGCGGAATTTTATTTTAGAATCTTATACCCAAAGCCATAAAGGACTTACGTACTTTTGCAAGGCCCAAAGCAGGAGCCGCAAGCTATAGAAGCCCTAACGGCTTTTACAGCGTCACCGGGCGGGACGGGCGAGCGCAGAAGCATCGTCGAAGTTGCGAAATGCGGAGAGTAGAGCGCAGAAGCTCTACTAGCGTCGGGGAAAGTCGACCTAAGGGTGCCTCACATCCTGTGAGGAGCTGCAAGCTTATGTCTGCTCCTACTTTGTCTATTATATTATTATATACATCACCTATCGTTTTATAATTCTTATATATATTTATATATATTTATACTTATATATATTTTCATGTACAAAAATTAAATTACTTAAAATATATTGCGAAACATTGTTCATAATGAATTGAATTACCATATTTTCTACTATTCATTTATGGTATTTTTTTTATTTTAGTCTGGACATTAGGGTGCATACACATTTATGAGGACACGTAACGGGGACGAAGACGGACCGGAGGCTCGCGAGAGGATGACCTCTGAAAATTAGTGTTGAATTATTCACGACTGACAAAGCTGTGAGGTTACACCAATTTGGGGCATCACACTATCCAAACTACACTTTAAATTTAAGTAAAGCGTTATTTTTTATTATATTTGTTTTACTGCCTGTTTCTATAAATCACTTGTGTAGTGCGTTGGCACAAAAAAATAAATTTTTCTTTTACTTTCTTTATTTACAGGTCTGATTATGACTCCTCTACTCTATGTTATAATAACTCTTACATTTTTGCCACTTACGATAAATTGTATGTAATGCACGCCAGTATTTTCGGTTGTAAACCGATGTTGGCACAGCAACTGGATCGACAGAACATTGCAGTTTGGTGAGACACCTAGCTCGTGACTCAAAACATTATTTATAGAGCAGACTAGACGAACCGAGCCAGGGATGAAAAAAATTTACACATTACACGTACTACCGTGTGAGTAATTTGCCTCCAAAATACCAACGTACCCGCTGATTTACTCATAACTAAGTGTACCCGCGACTTCGTTCGCGCCAACTTAATAATTGACGGTACTTTTGTTAACTTTTAAAATACCCTCTATTAATAAGTATTTTATTGTTCCCTAAGGAAAACCAGAAAATTTTATCTTATACTAGCTATGCCAGCGACTTCACCCGCTTAGAAATTGGTGTGTTTGTATGTGTATGTGTGCGGGTGCGTGTACGTGTGTGTGTATGTGTGAAAAGTTTTTCATATTTCAATTTCCATAAAATATTAATTTGCTATTAACGTGAACCTTCCTCAAAAATTGCACTACCTTTTCGTAAATACTGTACAATACGATTAAAGTAAATTAAACTTTTTTTTATGTCAGAAAAACCCATTATGGGTCGCCACCGCCCGACGGGGACGAGCGGCGGGTATGTCAGACTCGCACCGACTAAAAACCTGACAGTGCTCCACCACGCTGCTGGTGGCGGGGACAGGGTACCTATAAAACATTGCCCCCATCCCCGCCAGCAGTAACTCTGAACCCCTGAGTGCGCCACATCTGGGTCGGGGCCTCTCTAAACATAGGCACCTCCCTCCGCTAATCGATGCATCAGAAGCACCAGATGCATCGACCGCCGCAGAAAGTAAATTAAACTTGGGTCAACTTACCTTAGTTGTCTCTTACAACACTTCGGTAAGAAAGAGGGTGGTCTATTCTATTCACCCGGATACCACATCATTTAAATATCAAAGATAATAATGATTATCTATCAATTAGGAGTAATACAAAGCGCGACGTCAAACGAAATTATAACAGAAAATTATCAGATAAGTTTATCATAGTTTGGTTAAGCGTAAGCTTTTAACAATTAAAGCGGCATAATAGATAACAGAACATAGAGAATTTTCAAAAACAATTGAATTAATATTATTGTCTATGCCTATACACCGATACGAGGCATTATTCAAATGCATTAATTTGTGTTGAACAAACCAGGTTAAATATAACATTATAAAACGGGTTATCGCGATGCTAGATTTTTTATATATAATAAACTCATTATGTATGGGAAAAGCTTAAAATTTGCATTAAATTAAAACTGTACGGTGTGTAATTGTTGCGATTTGTGTTAATATTTGACTAGCAGATATAGACGAAGCTGTGATAGCCCAGCGGTAATACCGTGTGACTCTTTCTAGGAGGTCACGGGTTCGAATTCGGGCAGACACCAATGAGTTTTTCTGTTAAAACTTGTGTGTAATTGATAATTGCAATTTGTCACATGCTTTTCGGTGAAGGAAAACATCGTGAGAAAACCTGCATATCTCTAGAGAATTCTGGAGATATGTGTAACCTACCAATCCGCATTGGAGCAGCGTAGTAGGTCTTAGCTCCAGTCCTTCTCTCCGAAAACGGAGAGTAGAGGCCTTTGCCCAGCTGTGGGAGAGTAACAGGCCGCTACTTACTTTACTTAGACATAAACACGTTCGTGTCTATTAACTTTAATTTTAATTTCGACCCGTTGGCGCGGTATTCAGTGACACTGCCTCCAGATCTACGGGACACGGGTTCGATTACCGCCGAGGACCAACATTTTGTAACAACAATGTTGTTTCTTCGAGTGTTTATATTTATTAAAAAGTATGTATATATTTACCAGTTGTCCGTCAGCCATAACAAAAGGATTAAGAAAAGTATTTTGTGGACAAAAAGGGTTACTAGCAATTTGGGTTACAAATATATAATATTAAAATTAGGGTTTATAAAAAAAAATTTTTGGGTTACAAATATATAGTATTTTATCCACGTATTGCAATTAGAATCGCCAAATTTAATTAATTACGAGTCAGTTAAAATAGTTTCTGTCGGCTCATTAATTTTTGAACTCGCATACATCGTAACATTCTCAGCCAACACTAACGTCGTCTTGGTATTTTTGTGCCGATACTGGCGACGTGTGCCCCTATAAAACTAACTAAAAATACACCTGTCATATATTACCACACTGGGCCTGTCTTCTATTGAAACTAGTGCCGCGTCTTCGCATCGACTTAAATGCTAAATCTTTCTCCTTTTAGAGTGGGATAAGGGCATATCCCATTCTAAGTGAGGTCAGCACATCATGTTGTCACTATTTGGCTACGTATTTTACGATCCGCCACGTGTAAGGTGTCGTAAAAGGCGACCAAGGTAAGTTGACTCGCCGTGTGGTATCCACAAGAGAAGAATAGATCACCCTCATTTCTTATCGAGGTGTCGCAAAAGGCGACTAAGAAAGTTGACGTTAATCAGGCGGCCGGTCGTAAAATACGAAGCCAAATCATGTAACATGTTTATAACATCTTGTGCTGACCCCACCATATGGGCAGGATAATGATGTATTTTATCCAAAGGCTAAAAGCTGTGGTAAAATTGAGAGGAAATTGATATTATTATTTATAGTGTTACTGAATGTCATAATCATTCAGATTCATGATTTTTTTATCACCTTTAATGACTTATGTTTAATTTTGACCACCGTTAATGATAATGTTGAATCCGGCAAAAGAACGCCATAACTAAATTTCTTCCGGCGTATAGCTAACCACAAAGAGTTCCCTCGTGTTAAAAGGTCATGACACCATCAAACACTGTGTTTCCTATGTCATAGAATGCAACAAATGGATCGGACACCCGCTACCGACGGAACAAAATGGAAATAATTACCAATGGGCCCAATGAATCGAGACTGTTCACGTAGTGCGGATGCACGCGTTAATGGCAAGGACGAGCGGCCGATATTCCGTTGGCCATTGTTCAACGCCAGCCATCGGTGACTACCATTTACCATTGGACATATACCTTATTCTATTCAATAGTTACACGCAACTTCGTCTGCATCAATACTAGATTTGCCTACAGCAAGCAGAACAGTAAAAAAAGTCACAGCCCCTTTACTATTCCACTGCTGGGCATTTGCCTCTGCGTTTTTGGAGAGAATAATTACAGCTAATACCTAACACGCTGCTCTAATGCGGATTGGTTGGTTACACATATCCCCAGCATTCTTTAGAGATATGTTAAGATGGGCAAAGTCGCATATTTATTTTATTTATTTATTCCATAGAACTACCAACTGAATTAAACGTGTAACTAAAGTAACATGTTTATATTTCCTAGAGTTGCTAATAACATATAAATCTAATTAAAGGTAGTCACAGCGTATTTAAAAGGTAACAAAAGTACAATATCTAGGGTATGTGCCCAGGCACGATAGGTATGGACTTCTGCAACTCATCTTAATGGGAAAGGTTTCCGGAAAAAGATGTGTGGGACGCAGAAAGAAATCTTGGCTTCGCAATGTAACGAACAACGAATGGACGAGCGCCGCTGAACTGTTCCAGCGAACGAGGGACATGGATAAATTTAAGGAGCTGACTCCCAACCTTCGCTGGTCGGAACGACACTCGAAGAAGAAGAAGAAGTTAATTTTATACAAAGCATGTTCATGTAAGAAATTTTTTTTTCTAATTTTCAAAACGAATAGATATATTTTTATAAACACTCCAAAGCGTCAATCTGTAAATATACACTAAAAAAATCTTATAATGATATTTCTAAATTGATGTGAACGACTTAAGAAAATTTAAATATCTTGCATCATATAAAATAGGATTACAAAGTGCACGTGAAAATTTATTCAAAGAAAGTGATGTAGTAGATAAACTTGATAAAGACCATGATAAAGTTGAGTAAAATGGTGCTGTATATAATGAAACAGCGTATGTTATATCTAATAGGACAGTAAAGTCGGCAGACCGAATCGAGCATAATGGTGAACCGACAACGCGTAACGCCATTATGAAATTAAAGCTTTTAATAAGACGTCGTGAGACTCCAGGAAGGTCGACTGCGCCCTAGCCTAGTACGAAAGACAGAAAAATATGCATAATACTGACAATATTATTTTGTTATTATCTATACTTATTATAAAAAAAAATACCCAAAAGCGAGTGATCGATTTTTTCAAAATCTACTAATAATAGTAATAAAGCATCATCAGGATATAGACTCCACGAAAAAATCGGAGATGACTGTAGTTGGTTTAAATGAAAAAAATATAAAAGTAATAATAAAATTATTTTGCTATAATCCGCGAAGAAGTAAAATAGAAAATATATATAATGCTAAATGTAAGTGGGCAATCGGTTATCATACCTGATACATGCAGGATTCGTAAAAACACATGTGGAGTCTATCTCCTGACGATGCTTCGGTTGCGGGGCGAAACGATTGTTGAGTTTGTGATAGTAAACGTATATAGTGCTTGTATATTGTGGTGGCGGTGGTGGAGGTTTGTGCATGTGTTTTTACGAATCCTGCATGTATCAGGTATGATAACCGATTGCCCACTTACATTTAGCATTATATATATTTTCTATTTTACTTCTTCGCGGATTATAGTAAAATAATTTTATTATTACTTTTGTATTATGGATCTCCGCAAAGTAACGCCTAATTCTAGAAAAAAATATATAGATTACTAGCAAACCCCAGATGTAATATTGAATCCAGACAATATGAAAAATATAAAATGTGTCTGTTAAACATTCACAGCCTTGAGCAATATTGACGAAATGTTTTCCAATGAAGTATACCACCAGTATATAAAGCTGAAGAGATTGTTTGTTTGTTTGATTGTTTGAACGCGCTAATCTCGGGAACTTCTAGACCAATTTGAAAAATTCTTTGAGTAAGTAAGTCCATTTAATGAGGAAGGCTATAGGCTATATAACTATCACCCAAAGATGAATAGGAAAGGAGCAGCAATAAAAAAATTGCGCAAACGGCAAAATTTAAAGCTTTCTCTCTCTTCTAAAATATAAAATATCTTATAACCGTAACTACTTTTATATTTAAAATTTCAATTCGGGAAAAAAATTGTGAAACACTGATTTCCATGCGGGAACAGCTGCTGGCACAGCTAGTGTAGGATATAAAAAAACCTCCTTTGTCCCTCAATCGATGATTGGATAGTTTAAGAAGTCATAGGTTATTAATTATTAATGTATTCCTACATAAAAGTATCAAAAAGTTAACCAAAATATTTAGCATTGTATTTTTTCTATAACCTATAATCAACGCAGCCCGATGACTAATCCTTGGATTAGTAACACTAGAGTTTGTTGACTCTCAAATTAAATGCCATTCGATGATTTGTCAGATTATTCCATTTGGCAGACAACAATGCGAAAAAAACCAATCGTAAACACCTAACAATGTTTTAAAACGGCGGCAAGAAATATAAACACATGAAATCGAAAGCAGACAAAAGTTATGACGAAGTGTATGAACACGAACTTCTAGATTAAAGTAGAACATATTTACAAGCCAATAATAAGTGGGGGAACATTAACAAAGGATAAAACGACGGACAGCATCCAGATAGATAAACATTTTGAACAACCGAACGTTGAACGTAAACATCGCGGCAAGCGCCACTCGGCTACTGAAAATGGTGTTACGACGAGTTAAAACATTAAAGAACCTAACAGGTTTAGATAATAAATATACTTTCAATGAGATATTATTTATAAAGTTATCACTTGCGGAGAAAATAAATATTGAAATAGTAGAAAAAGTAAAGCAAAATGACGGGTTATTACTATCCTACAGTTGGGCATAGGCCTTTCTTCGTTTTTAGTGAAAAGGGACCACGCTGCTCCAATGCGGCGTGTTGGTAGGTTACACATATCCCCTGAATTCTCTAGAGATATGCAGGTTTCTCCACGATGTTTTTCTTCACCGAAAAGTGTGTGATAAATTGGACATATCAAAAAGTTTTCACAGATAGAGTTGATTGACCTTATTGATGAATCGCATGGTCACACTGCTGCGCTATCACAGCTTTTGAAATAATAATCTAGTATAGAAACACGTGTCGGAAGCGCAAAAAATCCAATTTTATTTATTACTTGTGATAGGGAAGTTTGGATTTAAAGCTTGATATTTACATAGCGGTTGAGTTATTGAAGATAGACTCATATGTCCTATCATTTAGGTCAGGTCTAGTCATGTTCAGACATGATACTATTACCGGATTGCTACCGACCCGACAAGGTGTGTCAACGTTAGATATGTGTGCTATTGTAATATAATTTCTATATTCCTTCCCTTACTTATTTAACACTATATGTGCCTGCAGCTTCGCCCGCATGAATTTCCACACAGCACTGATTTTAGTGTCACAAATTTAGTCCCGAATTGAAATTTTTAACATAAAAGTAGTTATCCTGAGTGAATTGTAATAGATATAATAATTTTCATTGTTTACTCAGCGCATGCAAGGAAAGCTTTTAATTTTGCCGTTTTCACAATATTTTTTATTGCTGCTCCTCTCTTATTCATCTTAGTGTGATGTTATATAGCCTATAGACTATAGTCTTCCTCGATAAATGGACTAACTTACATAATTTATAGAATTAGGCGTTACTTTGCGGAGATCCTTAATACAAAAGTAATAATAAAATTATTTTACGATGAAGTAAAATACAAAATGCTAAATGTAGAGTGGACAATCCGTTTTCATACCTGATACATGCAGGATTCGTAAAAACACATGAACAAACCTCCACCACCGCCACAATACACAAGCTACACACATTCACTATTACAAACTCAACCATTCGTTACGGGGCGAAACGATTGTTGAGTATATATATTTTCTATTTTACTTCAGATTATAGCAAAATAATTTTATTATTACTTGTGAACTATCTTACACTTAGCATTTTTTAAATCGGTCCAATAGTTCCAGAGATTAGCGCGTTTAAACAATGAAACTAACAAACTCTTTAGGTTTATATATTAGTATGTTTAAACTAATCTTAGATCGCATCTATCACATCGGATTCGCGGATCGCGGAGGCGTTTGGAGGACGGGATCGGATCGTTTGGCCGGTGACGTCATGCCACGCTCTAGTTCATACCTGTCGGTGCTCGTCCGTCAAATGTACCGTGACGTCTCTCTTACGTGAACCCTGGTTAACTTTTTTCTGACACTTGTTCCGATTTCCGGATCGTCTCAGCTTTCTATATTTGGACTTTTGTAATTATTTAAATTATCCAATGTATTTATACGATAACTTTCGTAATGTTGCACAAGTTTTTACCAAGGATATTAAATAATCTACTTTTATAGTGATCAATTTTTAATAATCGATTTTCTAGACATTTTTCAAAGATCGATCCTGTAAAGTTTGGTGGCTCTCGGAGCATTTTTTTACCTTTTGTATTTTATTTCGAGGGGAATTCGAAACCAGACTGAGCCACGGCAACTCTTGGCTGGTAAGCTAGTCCAATGCTATCCTACTAATGTATAATTTGCGAAAGTTTATTAGTATGGATGTATGTTTGTAACTCTTTCACGGCGAATCCGCTGAAGCAATATTGATGAAATTTGGCACAATTATTCCTTACCAGCGTAACATATAGGCTAAATAAATCCTGTTAATTTATCAGGAATAGGATGTCATTGAAAAGCGCCGTCTATTATCAACCTAAGATGCGACAATAGTCTACGCGAACAAAGTTGCGTGTAAAAGCTAGTATATTTTACATTTTAATATTGTCTGTCTGTCTTAAGATTTCACGTACATTTTTCGGAACGGCTGAACCGATTTTGATGGGATTATACTAACTGAAATTAACATATAGTCTATTTTTTAGCCTAGAATTCGCGTGGGCGAATTTTCCCGTTATACCTAATTGAGGATCCTTGAACATTCAAATTGATTCAAATTTACGGGAAAATTTTATAATTTGATAATTAATAATAAATATTGATATTACCTTTTATCTATTTTAATACTTTACAGTACATTGTCTTAAAAAGTTTACAGATAATTAAAATTTTACCAGCAGTTAAAAACTTGTAGGAGTTACTCGCCGTTATTATCTCAGCTCAGGTATTTTACTTAAAAATTATGGCTCGAGTAATTCTCTTAATTTATTCTTGATATCTTTTCTCAATTAATTTCTTTGATACGTGCGTCCTTACGGTATGCTGCGAAAACATTTCACCGGCTTTCCACAGTTTATTTTGTTAATAGTGTTGATTTATATGTTGTTTTGCTAGAGTTTTTCACGAGTTCAAAGCGCCTGATGGCTAACGTCTATTACGTTAAATCGTAAAATGGTACTGGTTTTATAAATATATGAACGATAATTTACTGATCGATATTTTTTCCCTTACAGCGTTAACGAAACTAAACTATTTAATTTTTTTTTCCTTTTTTTTCGAATTGACTGTATGCTGTTAGCCCAACGGCTTTTACAGCGTAAACTATTTAATGAAAAGTATCCAATAAGCTGTGGTAGCCCAGCGGTAAAACTCTTTCGAGTGAAGACACCAATGACTTTTTCTGTTAAAAATGTGTTTATTTGATAATTGCAATTTATCACATGCTTTTCGGTGAAGGAAAACATCGTGAGGAAACCTGCATATCTCTAGAGAATGCTGGATATGTTTAACCAAACAACCCGTATTGGAGCGTGGTAGGTCTTAGCTCCAATCCTTCCCTCAAAAAAGGAGAGAAGAGGCCTATTCTCCGCAGTGGGATAGTAACAGGCCGCTACTTACTAACTACCTGGGTGATCGTTTGCTCGCAATTTTTAAGAAGATTAGAAGATTTATAAAAGCAGGCGTTTGCGAAAATCCACAAACAAAATCGTAATGCATTACGATCTCTTAACAAGCGCGGATTACAGCAAAATAAATAAACTTCTGTAAGATTAGAAGAAAAAAAAAAGGAAAAGATAAATAGAATAATATCATCTGGAATCGATCCGGGTATTCTGAATGAGACGAGCTATTACAACTTTACAAATGATAGCAAAATTAACGTTTGTATTTTATTTATATTTTAGCAGTATTTCAATACCTGAAAACAGGGAACAAACGTAATTTTTTTAGAAAAAACCTAGCTAGATTGATTTAACGAAATTAAGATTATATATACAAGATTAACTCATTGAAATATTTAAGATTATAGAACAAATAATGGAGCATAATTTATAAATACAAATACACTGTGAACTGTTTTTCATCTATAACACTGGGTTTTTAACAAAATATCGTTATTTTTAATACGATGTGGGAAAAATATATACATTTTTTTCTGTTTACATATCACAATGCTTAAAGGAATTGTGAGTTTCCTTATGCATCTGACCGTTCAAGAAGGGTGCATAAATGAGATAGAGCCACTCGGTAAGTGTGCATTTAGTGGCTATGTTTTGCTACAGTGGCCACGCACTACACACTGCACCTAAAATGGACTCCTAATGGCTACTTGTTCGGACGATACACCTGCCATAGCATATTTGTTAGCAGTAAAATTTATTAGTATCTTTAACTGTAATGATATGTTTCGCATTGTGCAGTCCGCTCGGCAATAATTCCGAGAGTTAAGTGCGGTTATAATTTAAATTACGCTGGTAATATTTTGTAATTAAATATTATGATTTATGCTAATCGCTATACTATTTGTGAGATTTAATTCAATTTAACATCAGCGTGCAGCACAGAAGTTGACGTAGAATCGAACCTCGCACTCGCTCAACTTCCGTGTACTGGACAGAACACAAATAATGTTGCACTCACTGTAGCCGGGCCTGTAGACCGCGCGCACCCTCCGCATCAGCCGGGCGGTCCTCCGCAGCGGCGGGCCGAGCGCCACGGCGGCGTGGCCCTGCCTCTCCGCGAACACGATATAGTTCTTTCTGTTCTGCAACGGCACTTCGAAGCGTCCGGCGCACTCGAGCGACTCCCGCGGCAGCTTCAGCCGGACGACGGCGTCCTCGCGCGGCCAGCGGCCCTGGCGGCGCAGCACGCGGCGCACCTGCACGGTGGCGGCGTCCCGCGCCAGCGACTGCACGCGCGCCTCGAAGGCGGCGGGGGCTCGGTAGGCGCGCCAGGCGACGTCCGCCCGCTCGCAGTAGAGGCGGCGCGGCGCCGCCAGGCTGCCAGCGAGGCACAGCAGGGCCCAGCAAAACGCCGCGCGCCCGCACGTCTTCATCGCGCCATCGCAGCGCTCGCGCGTCGCTCACTCGTGCGACCCTCGCACGTCGGCAGCCGGCGCGCGACTGGCCGCCGGCCCGCGCCCCGCCCACACCGAAATAGTCGCGAGTGCGCCCGCTCGGCGGCCGGCGAGGGCACGCGCCGCGCTGCCCGCGGTGATTAATTCGCACTCGCGGCCGCAATTAGCGGCGGTAGCGCACGCTGCCTGCGCGCTGACGGACGCTGCCGGGCGGCACGCAGCGCCCGTCTGTTGCGTGCCGCCCGGTCGGGAAGCACCAGCGATGTAGAAACACCAGGGATATTGATTTTTTTGTTTAAATAATTAATTTTTCTCTGTCTATTTAAAAAGTTGCCTCTATAATAGTAGTAGTTAATAGTTTATTAAAATAAAAGCTCAATAAAGTGGGCAACTACCAAATAATAATAATAATAATAGGAGCGTTGTTTGTGAAATACAATTTAAATGTATAGTTTTGTTTCATCCAACAATGCACATCTAATCTCAAAAATACAAAAAAAAGGAAATTAATTAAAATAATAAGTAAAAATCGATCATTTAAAAAAATATTTGATAAATACAAAATTCGATTATTTTTTGACATCCCTAAGCAGCACCGTCACAGCAGCAGGACGTATGCGTTCACAATTTCATGCAAGTTGCAATTTTGCAAATTCACAATTGCAATTTTATAATTCACAATTGCAATTTTGCAAATTCACAATTGCCATTTTATAATTCACAATTGCAATTTAGCAAATTAACAATTGCAATTTAGCAAATTAACAATTGCAATTTAGCAAATTCACAATTGCAATTTAGCAAATTCACAATTGCTATTTAGCAAATTCACAATTGCAATTTTATAAGTTCAAGTTCGTTTTCATCAAACGTATCTGTTTTTATTCCCTCAAGTACAATATAGTATATATTGTACTTGCCTGTTTCCGAAGGAAAAACGGTTGTTCTAACTACATGTTAGTCTACTTGTACTAAATTTCATCAATGTTGCTCCAACATATTAACCATAAAAGCCGTACCGGAAAAAAAACATTTAAATTAAGTATGGATTTAAAACAATTATGATACCTACTGTACGGGTTAACCACGTTTATTTGCATTCGGCATTTACGCCATATTTTTAACTTGCAATCGCCATCGGGTCCGCCCGCGTGGAAAGATTCAAACCGTAAAATGATTAAAGTGGGTTAACCTTAAAAGCTAGACATATGCTGTCGCGGACTTTTGTTTAGAACTTTTAGAGGGTACAATTTTGTAATGAACGTTTTTTTAATAACTTTCACCGTTTACTCAGCGCACGCAAGGAAAGCTTAAATTTTGCCGTTTGCCTTTTTATTGCTCCTTTCCTATTTATCTTAGCGTGATGTTATATAACCTTCTTCAATAAATGGAATATCTAAAACTCAAAGAATTTTTCAAATCGGTCCAGTAGTTCCTGACAACAACTTACCTTAATCGTATTTTACGACACATCGGTAAGAAAGAGAGTGGTCTATTCTACTCAACCGGATACCACACGCCAGGCAACTTAGCTTAGTCGCCTTTTACGACACCTCGGTAAGGAAAGAGGGTGGTTTATTCTACTCAACCGGATACCACACTGCGGGTCGACTTACTTTAGTCGCCTTTTACGACACCTTGTTAAGGAATGAATTTGGTCTATTCTACTCTACAGAAAACCACACGGCGGGTCGACTTACCTTAATCGCTTTTTACGACAGCTCGATAAAAAAGAAGGTGGTCTATTCTACTCAACCGGATACCACACGGCGGATCAACTTACCTTAGTCGCCTTTTATGGCACCTCGTTAAGGAATGAGTGTGGTTTATTCTACTCAACCGGATAACACACGGCGGGTTGACTTACCTTAATCGCTTTTTACGACAGCTCGGTAAGAAAGAAGGTGGTCTATTCTACTCAACCGGATACCACACGGCGGGTCTACTTACCTTAGTCGCCTTTTACGACACTTCCTTAAGGTATTAGGATGGTTTATTCTACTCAGCCGGATACCACACGGCTAAACACTATACATTTAGCATTACATATATTTTCTTTTATCGCGGATTTGTGCAAAATAATACATTCATAAGTTTTGCACAATAATATTGTTCTAAAGATAATAGACATGAGTAACGCGCTGTGCCGGGCAGGTCGGTACACGCAATTCTAAGATATATTTCTGAATCTAAAATCTATTTTTAGAGAAAGATGAATTGGCTGCTTCAATAGATCCAGATATATTTACGAATATACTTTAGGCCTCTCTATCAATCTCTAGGGATTAATATTTACTTAATTTATAACTTCCTGCCCTTATCCCACTCTAAGTGGGGTCGGCACAACATGTTATAAACATGCTGTCACATGATTTGGCTGCGTTTTTACGACCGGCCGCCTGCCTGACGTCAACTTACCTCTGTCGAATTTTACGACACCTCAGTAAGAAAGAGGGTGGTCTATTCTACTCAACCGGATACCACACGGTGAGTCAACTTACCTTAGTCGCCTTTTACGACACCTCGGTAAGACATGAGGGTGGTCTATTCTACTCAGCCGGATACCACACGGTGAGTCGACTTACCTTAGTCGCCTTTTACGACACCTCGGTAAGACATAAGGGTGGTCTATTCTACTCAGCCGGATACCACACGGCGGGTCGACTTACCTTAGTCGCCTTTTACGACACCTCGGTAAGCAAAGAGGGTGGTACTATTCTATTCAGCCGGATACCACACGGCGGATTTACTTAATTTATAACGTGGATATTTAAAAAATATCGTACGAGAGACATACGAGAGGTCACAAACTGTGCTACCTGTGTCGCGACTCAGCAGAGTTGGCAACTCATTCGATGGTCTCGTTATTCGCTTTTACAATAAAATTCCGCAATCAATACTAGACCAGTCTACAGAAAGGTTTAAATTAAGTGTAAGAGATATGCTTATACGTAAAGCATATTACAAAATTGATGATTATTTGGATGATGAAAAAGCCTGGATTTGAAAATCCTTTTAGACAATACTACATAAAATCCTTTTAGACATAATACAAGACTGCGGTTTCATAATGTACAATTGTAAAATGTTTAAAAGCCTGACCGCCGAGTTTCATTCTGGTTCTTCTCGGTAAGAGCAATTGATTTGATTTGTTTTGATTAAAGAATTAGGAGTTATTTTGCGGAGGTCCATAATACAAAAGTAATAGAAATTATTTTGCTATAATCCGCGATGAAGTAAAATAGAAAATATACAATTTATAGAATTAGGCGTTACTTTGCGGAGGTCCATAATTCAAAAGTAATGAGAATATTATTTTGCTATAATCCACGATACCACGACATCACGATCATCATTATCCTGCCCCTATCCCACTATAAGTGGGGGTGGTACATCGTTTTATAAACATGATGTCGTATAATTTAGCTAGGTATTTTACGACCGGCCGCCTTACTGACGTCGAATTACCTTAGTCGCCTCTTATAACACCTCGGTAAGAAATGTGGGTAGTCTATTCTACTCAGCCGGCTACCACAATCACAAACTCGTGTGTATTTTATAATATTGTGTATATTTTTTTCTCTTCTCCGTCGTGTGGTATCCGGCTGAATAGAATAGTACCACCCTCTTTTCTTACCGAGGTGTTGTAAAAGGCGACTAAGGTAAGTCGACCCGCCGTGTGGTATCCAGCTGAGTAGAATAGACCACCCTCATTTTTTACCATGGTGTTGTAAAAGGCGACTAAGGTAAGTGACTCACCGTGTGGTATCCGGTTGAGTAGAATAGATCACCCTCTTTCATTTCGAGGTGTCGTAAAATACGGCTAAGATAAGTTGACGTTAGGCAGGCGGCCGGTCGTAAAATACGTAGCCAAATCATGTGAAAACATGTTTATAACATGTCGTGCCGACCCCACTTAGAGTGGGATAAGGGCAGGAAGATGATGATTTTTTTCTCTTCTCTTGTCTTTGATTCTACCAAATCAAAATGATCTTTATTCAAATAAGCTCTTTCAAGCACTTTTGAATCGTCAAGGATCAATATGATTAATGAAGCTACAACGGGCCAGGACTAAATTTTGTACTATGTAGTTCAGCAAAGTAACGCCTCCTTCTATATTCAAATTCAAATTCAAAATATTCTTTATTCAAATAAACTTGTAAACAAGTGCTTTTGAATCGTCAACTCTACTGCTGGTTCGGAAGCTGTTCCTACCGAGAAGAGCCAGCAAGAAACTCGGCAGTTGCTCTTTTAAAAATACAATTCTTATGACTAGTTACATTTAGTCATTACTGTTCCTGTTGTACAGGGTCTAAGCGTGCTATATCCACACATTCTTGTCTTCCAAATAATCCTCAACAGTATAGTAGGCTTTCTGGATCAGCCTCTTTTTAACAGTGTTTTAAACTGATGTAATATATTTAATGTAATATAAATCAGGGCTTCTTAAACTTTTTTATATACCGACCCCCTTCAAGCTTAGGAAATTCTAAACGACCCCCTCCTCCATATAATTAAATATATATTAACCGTAGATGTAGATGTAATATCGCACTATTTTACAATGTAAATAACAGTTTTGCATTGCCACTTTTTTCAAAAAATAGTTATAATAAATCTACAATAGTATTTTGTATGATTTTTATTTGTATTTATATTTGTACGTAGTGTGTATGCTAATTTTAAAATTTTATTTATAATTGTTGTAAACTAACCAATCATAAATTTAATAAAATCTATTTAATTAAATTAATGAAAAGGGGTAATGAAGGAACTTAGGAGGAGAAATAAATCTTTGTTAGAAAAGTTCTTTAAAGGACAGCTGCAGCCATGTAGTTGTATCAATAATGATTGAAAAGTATCAGATCATTGCGACGCCTTTTGCTTTCAGTAGTCTCGCGAAACCCCTGGGGGTCGCGACCCACAGTTTAAGAAGCCCTGATATAAATTATTTAATATAATTTCAAGGATCTCTTTGTATACAATATTGTCCTTGTAGAGTGTACAAGTCGACGCTACAAGGCTACGACGCTACATTCCGTAGGCCGCTACGCGCGAAAGTACTTAGATGAAAACCTCCGCTACGCCACAGCTTCTCACATTTACAAATCTTTACCGGTTAAAATAGACCACCCTCTTTCTTACCGTGGTGTCGTAAAATACGACTAAGGTAAGTTGATGTCAGGCAGGCGGTCGGTCGTAAAATACGAAGCTAAATCATGTAGCAACATGTTTATAACATGTTGTGCGTACCCCAATATAGTGGGATAGGGGTAGGATAATGATGATTATCTTTATTTTTATGCAAATATTTATATATTCTAGACATATAAATGGTAAATATTTAAAAAAACTAAACTTATTTGGGGATTGCTTCGGTTGCGGGGCGAAACGTTATTGTTGAGTTTGTGATAGTGAACGTGTGTTGTGCGTAGAATAATGATGACCGAGGTTACATTAGGCTAAAAATTCCCGGGCGCAGGGAAAAAAACACATATTTCATTATTGAGGGTATTTAAACTCATAAGTTGGCGCGAGCGATTTCGTAGGTACCACTAGTTTATAATTTGCATGAACAACACGTTCAACATAAAAATATATATATATATATATAGACTTCACACTCAAAAGCTTTCTAAGGGTTTCACTTTTGTATTAGCAGATAATTAAACAAAACATTGCAAAAGGAGGTAGTATGAAAATAAAAGTTTATTAATGTACCTGTACACAGGCGTAGTGCGGTGGAAAGGTTCACAGCTAATGGTTCCCACAGTGTAAATGTGTCATCCGCGGCCCGTTGTAAAAAAAACTGGTTCCGCATACCAATAATATTTAATCAGTTGATGAATTGAAAATAGTTGACTTAAGAAAGAAAGAACGTTTCAAAAGCACTATATACGTTCACTATCACAAACTCAACAATTGTTTCGCCCCGCAACCGAAGCATCATCAGGAGATAGACTCCACGACCAAAATCGCAACGCGATATTCCTTTGCGATTTACGTGAACGTATATAGTGCTTGTGTATCATGGTGGCGGTGGTGGAGGTTTGTGCATGTGTTTTTTACGACTCCTGCATGTATCAGGTATGATAACCGATTGTCCACTCTACATTTAGCATTATATATATTTTCTATTTTACTTCATCGCGGATTATAGCAAAATAATTTTATTATTACTTTTGTATTATGGATCTCCTCAAAGTAACGCCTAATTCTATAAATTATTGAAAGAACATTTATTTCACCTTCCGCGATACAGAAAAAAAACATATCAATAACATAAAACAATATCATATAAATATACATATAGCACAAGAAGAAGAAAATGATTATAATATAAATTGAACGACAGAATTCTATCGCACAACACTGTTTTTAAGCAGTAGCCAGGAGCGACACAGTTAACTAATACTGTTGGATAATTTACAGAATTAGACACTACTTTGCGGAGATCCATAATACAAAAGTAATAATGAAATTATTTTGCTGTTAAACGCGATTAAGTAAATAAAAAGTTGCTGTGTATTGTGGAGGTGGAGGTTTGTGCATGTTTTTACAAATTCCGCATGTATCAGGTATGGAAACGGATAGTCTACATTCAGCATCTACTTAAGAACATGAGAAATTATAATCTTTGTATAAAAGTTAAGATTCCTTATGTAAAATTGAATTGTTTTGGTAAACATTACGATACATTACATCTTATAGTCACATTTTCCTTAAACTCTGAAACCACGCTAAATTAAAGTTTCTAAATTAGAGTTAAGCTTATAAGTGATTAAACTTTATCATTACGTATAAAAGTTTTATTATTTATTATGATTTAGCTTATTATATACAAATAAGTCACAATCGTAAAAGCTTATTCCTCATCGTCTAACCTTGTATTCTATTCGGAATTAAACATCAAAATTAACAAGTGACTCTTTATACACTTCAAATAAATTAAAGGAAAATCCTTAAATCCTCAATTTTTACATTCCTAATTTTTACTGTGTTTCTTATATCCTATATAATAATAAATATAACATAACATAAAAATACAGAACATTGTTAGGAAGGCATCCAAAAATACGCACACAATTTTCCCCTTTTTGGCATATTTTGTAGAGAAATTCGACCTTGAAGATAAGAGATTGTTTTATCGAGACTCTACTTACGTTAACAGAGAACAGTCAAGTACAAACCAGTAAATAAAAAAAACTTTTATATAAATATTCATAGCTTCTTGATCAATATTTCTTGCGGATCTCTAATGAGTACAGGACCTAACGGTCAACGCCAATTTGCCTTACATCCGGACACTATACAAAAAAAAACTAAACAAAAACGTAAACGGAAACGCCTTACTCCGACACCCTTAAATACGTTACTTATCTCAGGTAGTCTTCATTCATACCTTCCCATGAATGAACGAGTTTTTGTCATCCAAAAAAAAGTCCACTACTCTTCATAGAAGATAAACTACCGCACAGGTATATTTTTATCTCAATCTTTGCACAAACAAATATCACTCTTAGTATTATCTTTTAAAGTACAACTTTCTATGCAAGTTTGTTAAGGGAAAGTCAAAACTGTGTGGATAGGTGTATCTCATAGAACGCACGTACTATGGGCGGTTCATCACACCGCAGTGTAATAACATTTAAATGAATCATTCAACTTTTTTGTATGACGCATTCAGTTTTTTTGAGGTAGTTGTTTGCTAGGTAAATGTTTAAACAAGAATTGAATTTATTGATTTATTTAATTGAATTATTTTTGTTGTTATTTAGTTCGTTCTAAGGTTTTATTAAATGCTTTTTTTTTTGTAAGTTTAGTTAGTTTAGTAAATAGATTAATTTAGTAAAAGTATTCTATAATAAGTATAAATATAGATAAAAGTAAAACAAAAAAAATATAGAAAAAGAGTTTAAGTAAAAAAAAACTATTACTTATAGTTTATATTTTCTTTAGTATATTTTGTTTTTGGTAGTGTCACAATATATCAACTACCTATGTATAATTAACTAAATATAGTATTAATATCAATATCACTAATATTATGCCGTGTGGTATCCGGCTGAGTAGAATAGATCACCCTCATTTCTTACCGAGGTGTCGTAAAAGGTGATTAAGGTAAGTCGACTCGCCGTGTGGTCTCCGGTTGAGTAGAATAGGTCACCCTCATTCCTTACCGAGGTGTCGTAAAAGGCGGTTAAGGTAATTGTCCCACCGTGTGGTATCCGGTTGAGTAGAAAGACCACCTTTTATATTACCAAGGTGTCGTAAAAGACAACTACGGTAAGTTGACGTCAGGCAGGCGGGCGGTCGTAAAGTACGCAGCCAAATCATGTGACCACATGTTGTACCGAGGCCCACTTAGAGTGTGATAAGGGCATGAGAATTATGACTTAACAGGTATCCGTATATCTCGGATTTTTATTACTTTTTCTGCCAATCTAATTTTTGATTTATACCGTGATGTCATATAGTACACTTTTAGATGCACATATAGCACATTCAGTAGGTCAAATTACTGCTGAGTGTAGTTCGCGCATTTTAAGATATTTTTTTTCAAAAACACTGTCTCTTATTTACAGCCTTTATGGACACTCCCAAACAATTAAAGAAGTTGGAAAGTATTCACCTTTCAGGACAAAGGATTGTTTGTCTTTACAAATAAAGGTGTTGCTTATCGGTGTAACAGATGTTTCGTTATATTGTTTCGACTTTAGAGCTTATAGCACTAACAGGTGTTTGGGATTAAAGACTAAATAGACTAGATAATAATAATAATAATAATAATAACTTTATTCACGAAAAACTACATTTTACACTTAAAATTACTTAAATAACAAAGATATCGTGAAAAGGTCGTGGGACTCAGCTAAAAGCTGCTTTTCAGCCTACGCCTTGTACCAATGCTGCCAACATTGTGTTTTTTTAAATTTAATTAAATTAAATTAAAATTTAATCTAAGTAAAAACTTAATAGTGCATGAGCTGTTCGTTTTATAATCTCCTGCAAACCACAAACCAGCGCGGACCCACTCTGAATATAAGTCACATTATTAGTAATAAAATAAGAAATGAAATTGTAAATATTTGATATGCTGCGAAAAAATTTATCATATAAATAAATAAATAAGTAAATTTATATTTAATTCTAATGTTTGATTGCCTTCCAATTAGTTTCTTTTTTTTGACAATCAAAAAGCCATTGTCTACATAATAACTTGAATTTGGAAACTGACTCAGACCTCCGTATTGGCGGGGGAATATCATTCCAGCATTTGGAAGCAGCAAAGCGAAAACTACCCTTAAATGTTACTAAATTAGGACGAGGAATAACTAGATTTATAAGACGTGACAGTCGGTAATGACGGTCACTATTGTTTTGTAACCAATTCAGCTTAGAAGCTAGATAAGTAGGTTTCCCGTATTTTCGTAAATTATATATCATAATGTTCATTTTTAGTGTGCGACGATTTTTCATGTTCAGTATATTATAAGTATTAAGAAATGGTGTAATATTAGAGCGAGGTGGGACTTTATAACAAAATCTAACACAAGAGTTTTGTAATTTCTGTATTTTTTGTTCTGTTTGCTTATATAAACATGGTCCGTAAACCATGTCGCAATAGTTGAGGTGGGAAAGAACTAATGAGTCTACAAGCTTATTCCTTACTGGAGTATTTAAAAATGGTCTAAATTTATAGAGTGTTCGAAGAACAGAGTAACTCTTACATATTTTCTGTTGAATATGTTCTTTAAAACGAAGCGAACTGTCAAATAAAATTCCGAGATTGCGTATTTCTAGAGATTCGATAATTTGGTGATTTCCCACCTGAATGCATGGATTATGCTGACGAACTGCATCTACTTGCTTTTTTGTGCCTAACACAATGTAAGAACATTTTTTAGGATTCAACACTAGTCCATTATTGTAGGACCAATTGCTAATGGCCTCCAAATCTTTATTCAAATTTGAAATACTAATATTAAAATTTATTTTAGAATCTGTATCTACCTTTAAAAGCAATTGTGTGTCGTCAGCATACAAGTGTATCAAAGATGATTGTATATAGCCAACTAGATCAGAAGTATATAGCGTATATAGCAACGGTCCTAGAATAGAGCCCTGTACTACACCACTACATACAGGTAGGGGAGATGATTTAGATAGTTTGCCATTCTTAGTCAAACACTCCACAACCTGCTGGCGATTCTCAAAATAACTATTAAACCAACCACAGACGAAATCACTACAGCCATAAAAACTTAACTTTTTTATTAAAAGTTTATGATTAAGACAGTCGAATGCTCGACTGTAATCTAATAAAACTAGCATAGAAGGACTATTATTATTAGAGGATGAAAGTGCTTCATCTAAAATATGCAACAAAGCAGTAGTAGTACTGTGCTGCTTCCGAAAACCTGATTGCTGAGTTGGTATAGCATTAGTAAGTTCAAAAAAGGAAGTCATTTGGGAATTAACAGCCTTTTCTACCACTTTAGACAACACTGGCAACAGACCTATAGGTCTCAGATCACTTATAGACTCAATTTTACGCTTTTTGGGTAATGGTTTAATGACAGCTGTTTTCCATGATTCTGGAAAACAGTTTTTATGTAAGCATGTATTTACAATATGCGTAATGGCACTTAACGAATATGGTAGTGTAAGCTTTACCATCTTTATTGATATACCATCTGAACCTACTGCGTTAGACCTAATGGAATTAATTATTTTCAATGTTTCATCTGCGGTAACCTGCGAAAACTGAAATTGATGCAACAGTTGACTTGACTCAGAATATTGTTCTAAAACAGCATCAGTAATTTTATTATTAGGTGGAATTAGGTTAATAAAATTTTTATTTATTGCATCTGGCTCACACAAATGATCTGGGATGTTACAGGTATTATTACCGAGTAGTTTACGAAATTCATTCCACATTTTCTGCGGGTTTCTATCATATTTGTTAACTTGGTGAGTGAAATAGAATTCTTTTTCACGACGTGATAAAGCTATAACAGAATTACGAAATAACCTATAAGTGGCCCAATCTTTTTCATTATTAGTTACTTTGGCACGGCTACAAGCAATATCTCTGTCTGACATAAGAGCCTTTACTGTATCCGTAATCCAAGGAGTAGGAGGATGTTTAAATACCTTCGTTTGTATGGGTACAAAATGATCAAAAAGTCCTAATATCAAAAAATTAAAACAATTCACCATATCATTAATGTCTTGTAGTTGTAATATCCAGTCCCAAGGAGTTATTGATGAGGCAAATTGATAAGTGTCCAGATCAAAGTGATTATAAGGTCTATATGTTATTGCCCTTGGAATTATTTTTGTACTCTCCATGGGGAAGCTAGCCTGAGCAAAAGCATGATCACTTAGATCATCATTATGTTTTACTGTTATATCGCTTGGTGTTAGATTTTTATTACAACAGATAACATCTAGAAGAGTACGACTGCAAGTAGTAACACGTGTGGGTTTGTTAATTACCTGTTGTAAGCCGTGTTGAGAAAGTAAAGAAAAGAAATCTCTTTGGTATGAATCAGTACACAATAGGTCAAGATTTATGTCACCAGTAATAAAGATAAAGTCATATGTTGAATTTATAGTAGATATAGATTCATCTAATACATCTAAGAACGTTTTGTAGTTAGATTTAGGCGGACGGTAAAAGACACCGATGACTATTTTGTAGTGCTTAAGTTTTACTTCAAACCACAACTGCTCAATAAATTGATCAGATAACGGAGTCGGCAATTCCTTAAATTGTAATCCACTCCGGATATATGCACCCACACCACCACCTCGAGACTTTCCTTGTCTTTCTGGACGTGGTTTATGAATAAAAACATATTTATCAATATTATAGTCCTTTATTTCGGATAGGTTTGTTAACCATGTCTCCGTTAAAGTGACTATATCCGGATTAAATGTCATTACCGTGTGTATTAATTCGTCTCTACCAGTATTCAGTGACTGTGCATTCAGAGTAGATAACTTAAAATGCGTCTTACGTTTCATTATCTTTGAGGTAAAATAAATTCAAATAAAATAAAGTATAATTGTTCACTAATTGATGCGTACAGCTCATGCACATAATTTATATATAAGACAATGTTAAATAAAAATGTATTACACAATATAAATGCCTTTGTAAGTGATAAGTCTACATTGTAGTCACAAGGTACAACTACAAGAAAATTTAAGTAAGACACAGAAATACAACCTATATCATTGAAATAAAAGATACAGGTATTTATAAAATTGACTACGGGAATAGAGTATAGTCATATGATCATATTATTTACATCATTTAGTTTAGATAATATTAAAGCGGGCGATTTACTAGCTTTGCGAACAAATATTTTACCGTCTTTCACCCAAACAAACGAGTACTGCTTCTCACGAGATCTTAATTTTGCTACACGAAGGATTTGTTTATTCATTGGTGTTAAATGTTCGTTAAAGAAGATGCGTTTGGAAATCCCGCCAAAACCAGCCATAGTTGTGGTGAAACCCGCTATACCCGTTCCACTTCTACATTTTTTGGCAGTTTTTAATAAGTTTTCTTTAATAACACGATTATGAAAACGAACGATGATATTGGTACTGCCTGTTACGTTTGAAGACGAAGCGACAGCAGCAAAAGTGGTATCTGTCGTTCGTGGTTCGTCCCGCAAAGTTGAGTCACGTTCTTTAAGTGATTTCCAAGACCTAGATCTGTACGCCCAGTCAATGTCATTAACTTGCAGAGCTACTCCTAGGCTCTTAGCTATATTTAATACCACGTCTGTAACGTTTTCGTTTGGACTTTGAGGTATACCAGAGATTTCTATATTATTCAGTCGATCACGTTGATCCCTTTTGTTTATTTCTATCTCTAAAGCTTCATTTCTATGTATTAGGCTAGTAACTTCTTTATCAATATGATCGAAACGTTCACATCTCATTTCTAGTTCGTTTACTTTCGACTGTAAGTGGACTATATCAGCTTTCATGTTGACAAAAGATGTTTGTAATGCATTCAATGTTGCGTCTTGTGCATTTAACCTATTGTTTATTTCGGACCGAAATGCCCTGATTTCTTTTAAGATTTCGTTAATGTCTGTAATATCTGTATTCACGCTTTGGTGGGGCGTCACGTTTGGAGGCGACGACAAGCACGGTTGACATTTCCATGCAGCTCTTGCATTGGCTGAGTCATCATTGAAGTGGACGCAGTCCGAATGGAACATATTTCCACATTTGCAACACTTTATACGTTTTTGTGTTACTCCTACATGGCTGTGGCAGATTTCACAGTTATTTACCATTTTTATAAATTTGAAATAAATCTACCAAGAAATTTGCAGAAATTTAAAAAGAGGAATGTAGTGAGGTTTGAACTCGCATCCAACAATTCAAAGCGCGATGTCTTACCGCTGCGCCACAGAACTTGATAGTTAAGCGATGAATATTTTAACTGTAATTAGCATCAACTTTTATATAAAAACGATAAAAGGGTAGTACAGAACTCGAATTATTTATGTCTCTGGGCACTTCAAGAATGATCTGATTTTGGAGTAAATTATGATCACTTTTCACTTGGGAATGCAGTAACTAATAGTTAAACACCATTCAGCACAACTTTAACTGTACGACTTTCTATTTTTTACATTAAAACTGTAACTTATTACATTTAAAATAGAATTATCTTTAAGGAGCTGTTTTTATGTTGTTTACACTGTGATGGCAGCACTTGTCCTTTTTTAACAACTAAGGTTGTGGTAATTTTTATGTATGTCAGGATTATACTTCGCCAATATAATGGACTAGTAATCACCAGCGTCTCCGCCCGCGTGGAAAGATAAAAACCGTAATATAGTCTTTTGATAACCATAAAAATGGTTAGAGTGGATTTACCTTAAAAGTTAGATATATACTGTCGCGGACTTTTATTTAGAACTTTTAGAGGGTAGCAATTTAGTAGTACATGATTTTTAAATAACTGTTACCGTTACCTCAGCGTACCCAAGGATAGCTTTAAATTTTGCCGTTTTCGTACTATTTTTTATTGTTGCTCCTCTCCTATTCATGTGATGAATGTGTCAGTGATGTTATATGGCCTATAGCCTTCCTCGATAAATGGACTATCTTATACTGAATTTTTCAAATCGGTCCAGCAATTTCTAAGGTTAGCACGTTGAAAGGAACCAAGAAACTCTTCAGCTTTATATATTAGTATAGAGTATAGATAGTATGTTAATAATAAAAAAATAATAATTTTTAGAATTAGGCGTTACTTTGCGGAGGTCTATAATACAAAAGTAATGAGAATATTCTCATTACTTTTGAACAAAAAATAGTTTGTTTGTTATCAGAATGTCAGCTTCTAGGTAAAGCTAAAAAAAATTGCAAAGTCGGCCTTACCAGACTAATTGTTTGTCAGTATAAATTTCACTTACACACTGAGACGAGTTTCATCGGTATGTTATCAAAAAAAGTCCATATCTATACTAATATATAAAGCTGAAGAGTTTGTCTGTTTGATTGTCTGCGCGCTAACCTCAGGAACTACTGGACCGATTTGAAAAATTCTTTCAGTGTAAGATAGTTCATTTATTGAGGAAGGCTATTATAGGCTATAACATCACTCTAAGATGAATAAGAGAAGAGCAACTATAAATAAATATTGCGCAAAACGCAAACTTGAAGGCTTTCCTTGCGTGCGCTAAGTAAACGGTGAAAGATATTAAAAAATGATGTATAACAAAATTGTTTCCCTTTAAAAGTTTTAAATAAAAGTCCGCAACAGCAAATGTCTAGCTTTTGAGATTAACCCATTTTAACCATTTTTATGGTTATCATAATATATATTACTATGTACCGAGATGAATAGCCACAAGGCTTTAATCAAAGGTAGTATCGTAATAAAGTTTAAAATATTTAAATGTGAAAGTACTTGTATGGTATTTATAAATACCGCTTTACTAAATTTATTCCTTGTGCAAAACGCACACGCTTTGTCAAAATTCCACGGTAATGTCTTCATTGCATCTCCAACGCATAATTATGTGATGCAAAATGACTAAATATTATGTAAAGTGCGTGCGGCGGACGGCGGCGCACGACGCGGACTGTGCTCCACTTATTTCGATATATTAATCCATGTTCATAGTAGTATTATAAATTCATAAGTCTGTCTGTATATCACGTTATCACGGCTAATCCACTGGCCCAACACGGAGGTAGCATATACACTAAAATAATACCCATCTTTGTTTTGGGGACAGGGAAATAGCACATAATACACGATTGAGCGAGCTAGGCAGGCTAGTGTCATTGAGATACGTAAAATACGTAGAGGAAATAGAATTACCAATAGCACCACAGATCGCGAGTTTAGGCGACGATGGTCGGTATAAATAATCGGAAGAATTGATAAGTTATTTCATAAGCTCGGGAAATTATTATGAATCTACCACTGCTATGAGAAGGTGTTTTTACCGAGAAGAACCGTGATTGACCATGAAATGATTATTTGATTATATACAATGGTTTAAAAACTGCCGTGTATCTGGCTGCAAAGAATATACCACCCTCATTTTATACCGAGGTGTCGTAAACGGCGACTAAGTTCGTAAGTTAAGCCACCACATGGTTGAATAGAATAGACCACCTTCTTTCTTACAGAGATGTCTTAAAAGGCGACTAAGTTAACGTCAGGCAGGCAGCCAGTCGTAAAATACGTAGCCAAATAATGTGACAACATGTTTATAACATGTTATGACGACCGACAACATCATCTTCCTGCCCTTATCCCACTCTAACTGGGGTCGGCACAACATGTTATAAACATGCTGTCACATGATTTGGCTGCGTTTTTACGACCGGCCGCCTGCCTGACGTCAACTTGCCTCAGTCGTGTTTAACGACACCTCGATAAGAAAGAGGGTGGTCTATTCTACTAAACCGGATACCACACGGTGGGTCGACTTACCTTAGTCGCCTTTTACGACACCTCGCTAAGAAATGAGGGTGGTCTATTCTACTCAGCCGGATACCACACGGCGGGTCGACTTACCTTAGTCGCCTTTTAGTACACCTCGGTAAGAAATGAGGGTGGTACTATTCTATTCAACCGGATACCGCACGGCGGTTATGACGACCGAAAACGATAATGGTTTAAGAAATTAAAAAAGAATCTAATCTGCTATGTAGTTGGTTACAACTCAAATGCAGAAAACATAGATGTTCGCAAACCATTTCGTCTTATTTCTATACATTTTAATTATTGATAATGAAGCATACTCCAGTTTTGCAAACGCCAGGCCACCCTGCTCGCCGCCCGTTTCTCGTTAAGCGTGTAATTGTAAAAATTGTCATAATTCCTTGCTCGGCTGCGACATCGGTGTGTATAGCTCGGTTACTGTTCGATAATTATTATTATCGATTAACTAGCAAATACGAATACGATGAAGGAACATCGGTCTCAATGTCTCCTTTAAAATTTTGGTTCAAAAGTCGTCCTATCCGAAGAACGAAGTTAGACCTTCAATGTATAAGCATAGGAAATGTGACTTTATTCTTCGGATAGGGCGAAATATACTGTATTCAAATGACTCACATAGGGACACGTGCAATAAAACGCTCATTCACGCGACTCGTAAAATGTGAAAATTTTCCAACCACCATGTCGATGCCATGGTTACCCATATCAAGAGCCTTATATGCAAGTTGCCTTAATTTAACCTATTTAAAGAAATCGCCATTAAAACCGCAGTAAAAAGAACCCCAGCTAATGCAACGCCTCTATTCAATTCGAAGGAATTATGCCGTGTGTTATCCGGCTGAATAGACCATCTTCATTTTTTACTCAGGTGTTGTGAAAGTCCACTAAGGTGAGTTGACGTCAGGCAGGCGGCCGGTCGTAAAATACCAAGCCAAATCAACAACATGCCCCACTTAAAGCGGGATAAGGTCAGGAGATGGACTTATTTTATCGAAGAAAAGATTTTTACCGTTTCTTTTGCATTAAGGAATTCTGTAAAGAAATGTATTATCTTATAAATCACTCGTAGTATAAAGCTAGATTACTTCAAAGCGGCAAATCGTGGGATTTCGCTTTTGTATACGTAAATTTAGTATTCACTAGCTATACATTAGGCAGAATTACGTTATTCGGCTCGCCACAGTACGTACCACGTGGTATTGGGTGGGTAGGTCGTGTTTGGTTAATTTCTTTCGCGCCTGTTAGTAAATATAACTCTTCACGCCATCACTACTATTGGCTCGATATTCGAAGCTAATACGTTTGGATTTCTCAACTAGAATTTATTGAATTTAAACTAAATAATAAATTACATTTATTTACAGCAAAAATGTACAATATCCGGCTATAATCACGTCTTATTTTATCGCCGCACGCCACGTAAAGAGCTCATGAATAAGAGCCCCCTATGAGCTTGAAATTAGTTGGGCTCATCCGATAAAATAAGACGTGAGTATAGCCGGATTCTATACATTAATTAGGATTTATTGCGTTAGTTATTTACTATATAACATAAGTTATGATAGTATTATTTTGCTATAATTCACGTTTGTTAAAATATCACTTTACGATTTTGTCGTCGAGCCTATCTCCTAATGCTTTGATAACGGGTCAAAGCGATTGTTGAGATTGTCTTAGTGAATGTGTGTAGTGCTTGTGTATTGTGGCGGTATTGGTGAAGGTTTGTCCGTGTCCCGAATCCTGCATGTCTGAGGTATGAAAAAGGATAATCCACTCTACATTTAGCATTATATGATTTTGTATTTTCTCTATCGCGGATTTTAAAATAATTTTAATATTACTTTTGTATTATGGATCTCCACAAAGTTACGCCTAATTCTATAAATTATAAAACTAAAATAGCAACAGACATGGCACATAGTAATAAACTGGTTTTGAAGAGAACATTTTGATTCCAAGACAAAGCAATGTTTGAACAGACTGGTGGCAATCTCTGGAGGTAATCTTTCAGTAAAGCAGTACTTCCATTGGAAGATAAATCGATTTCTTAAAACTAGTGAGAACTGATAGTAGGGCGTCTCGTCAATAAAACAAGATTATCTAGTAATCCGTGACACTGAATTACAGCGATTCACAGCGTAACCCGTCTGTATTTTAACTTGTGTGCGATAAGTTGAGGTCTTCTTCTTCTTCTTCTTCTTCTTCAACCGATGGACGTCCACTGCTGGACATAGGCCTCTTCATGGGATCTCCGGAACACACGATTTTGTGCCGCTTGTATCCAGCGGCTCCCCGCGACCCTTTTGAGGTCGTCTGTCCATCTGGTAGGGGGTCTTCCAACACTGCGCTTTCCGGTGCTGGGTCGCCATTCCAACACTTTGAGACCCCAACGTCCATCGGTTCTTCGCACTATGTGCCCCGCCCATCGCCACTTTAGCTTCGCGACCCGCTGAGCTATGTCGGTGACTCTGGTTCTTTTACGGATCTCCTCTTTTCTGGTTTGATCACGTAGAGAAACTCCGAGCATAGCTCGCTCTATCGCCCGCTGAGCGACTCTGAGCTTTCTTATGAGGCCCATAGTCAGCGACCAAGATTCAGAGCCATAGGTCATCACTGGCAACACGCACTGTTCGAAGACTTTAGTCTTCAGACACTGAGGAATATTGGACGAAAAGATCTCGCGTAGTTTCCCGTAGTTTAGGTCTTAGCGGAATGTATCCCCTAAATGCCTTCTACACCAAAATATATAAATTTGAAGAGTTTGATTGTTTTAACGCGCTAATCTCAGGAAATACTGGATTGATTTGAAAAATTATTTAATCGTAAGATGAATCGTTTGATTGATGTCCATTGTCCAATGTTTGAGTGTTGAGTTTGTGATAGTGAACGTATATAGTGCTCGTGTATTGTGGTGGCGGTGGTGGAGGATTGTGCATGTGTTTTTACGAATCCTGCATGAATAAGGTATGGAAACGGATTGTCCACTCTACATTTAGCATTATATATATTTTCTATTTTACTTCACCGTGGATTGTAGCAAAATAATTTTATTATTACTTTTTTTTTAATTTAGTGTTTAATTGTTTTCATGTATTGTATTTTATTATAACTATAATTATTGTATGTATGTTCAAAAAATTATATTTGAATTGAATTTAACTATTTCCTGACATATAAAATAATCCTCTGGCCCTTATCCCACTCATAAGTGGGGTCGGCACAACATGTTATAAACATGCTATCACATGCTGCGTTTTTATGACCGGCCGCCTGCCTGACGTCAACTTACCTTAGTCGCCTTTTACGACACCTCGGTAAGAAATGAGGGTGGTCGATTCTACTCAGCCGGATACCACACGGCGGGTCGTCTTACCTTAGTCGCCTTTTACGACACCTCGGTAAGAAATGAGGGTGGTCTATTCTACTCAGCCGGATACAACACGGCGGGTCGTCTTACCTTAGTCGCCTTTTACGACACCTCGGTAAGAAATGAGGTTGGTCTATTCTACTCAGCCGGATACCACACGGCTGATCGTCTTACCTTAGTCGCCTTTAACGACACCTCGGTAAGAAATGAGGGTGGTACTATTTACAGCCGGATACCACACGGCGTTACTATTGCCTGATATAGTTTTTAAGAAATGTACGCCCGAAACGCAAATTAGCGGATACTCGAATAAAAATACTGAACGAATGTGTTGATTAGACAATATATGATCATTTTAACCTCAAACGTTCCCGCGGGATGCACAGAAACATCTGCATCCATTATCTATAAATTTGATAAAAAGTAAATATTGTTGTAACACTTAGTTCACACAGCCGCTTTGTTAAATAGGGCTCTCTTATGAAAAGAAAGCAGACATTTAACGCATGCGGCTGGGTTAATAAAAATCGCAATTAGTTATTATTTATCATTTTATAGTTTTAGATTTAATTATAATTTAACTATTGAATTTTCATTTGTTAAAAATCATGTATTAACTCTTCGTCGTCAGTCAACATTATCCGATTAAAATTCAAAATATTTTTTATTCAAGTATACTTGTAAACCAGAACTTTTGAACCGTCAACTCTACTGCTGGTTCGGAAAGCTGTTCCTACCGAGAAGAGTCAGCAAGAAACTCGGCGGTTACTCTTTTAAAAATATATTCTTATTACTTATTATATTTAGTTAATGCTGTCTTGTTCAGGGTCGAAGAGTCCACGCATTCTAATCATCTAATTAATCCTCAATAGTATAGTAGGCTTTCTGTATTAGCCTTTTATTAATAGTGTTTTAAAACTGCTATAATGGCAAAGGTAAATTGATTGCGGAATTTTATTATAGAATCTTCTTTTCACTTTATTGTTACTTTACTATAATATATATTAACTACTTTAGCCGTATGGTATCTAGCTGAGTAAAATATACTACCCTCATTTCTTACCGAGGTGTGGCAAAAGGCAACTGCGGTAAGTTGACGTTAGGCAGATCGTAAAATATCTTTATATATTTATATATATCTATAAATGTATATTTTCTGAAATTTAGAAACGGCCCCAAAAATTTTCATAAAACTTAGTATGTAGAGGTTCAGGGGTGCGAAAAATCGTAAAATTTGTTATCCCTTTTTTTAAAATAAAAATTGGAATGCCCCGGAAAAAAATCTCCCCGGCCTTTTCTTTCCCTTTCATTTTTAATTTTATTTTAAATTACAGAGCGAGTTCTGTTACCCAGGTCCGATTTATATAAAGCGTGTAAAAATATTAATAAGCAAAGACAATTTAACCATTCCGTTATTTAAGTGCGATTTATTTTACCACGAGCTCGGTCGATACACGATCGCCACCTGTTGCAAACGGAGATACCGCGACAAAATATAAAATCATATATCGTGAGGTTATTTTCATAAATTCTCCGGTGGCCCTTGCCCGCGGGCGTTGCATAAGGACTGCGTACACAGCTGAAGCTATGATATAAAGAAACGCGTATAAGGGTTGAAGAGAACGAGTCGCTACAATCTTGTACTTAATCTCATGGTCAGAACAAGAATAATCAAGAAAGAAGGTACAGATATATTGGTGGCAAAAATGTTGCCAAAATCTACCTTTAGTATATAAAATTATTAACTGTACTCATAATCAGCCATAACAATTCTATGGACTATACAATTGATTTAATATACTTGTTAAAAAAATCACATTATTTAATCATTATATAATCATGATCATTATATAAGCTGTGATGGCCTAGCGGTGCGACCGTGTGAATCTCTAGAGACGATCATGGGTTCAAAACCGGGCAGACACCAATGAGTTTTTCTATTAAAACTTATGTGTCTAATTGATAATTGCAATTTATCACACGCTTTTCGGTGAAGGAAAACATCGTGAGGAAACCTGCATATCTCTAGAGAATTCTGGAGATATGTGTAACCTACCAATCCGCATTGGAGCAGCGTGGTAGGTCTTAGCTCCAACCCTTCTCTCCAAAAATGGAGAGAGGAGGCCTAAGCCCAGCAGTGGGATAGTAACAGGATGTTACTTACTTACTTACTTACTACTACTTTACTTACTATAATCATGATCATGATGTTCCTGCCCTTATCTCAATACGTGGGGTCGACGCAATATGTTATAAACGTGTTGTCACATGATTTGGCTAGATATTTTACGACCGGCCTCCTGCCTAACGTCAACTCACCTAAGTCGCCTTTTACGACAATTTGGTAGGAAATGAGGGTGGTCTATACTACTCGGCCAAATACCACACGGTATAGTTGTAATAATATTGTATATCGCAAATGATAAAATTTAATTATCACAAGTTGTTTTCTTGTTGTATGAATGTGGATGGATATATGGCTAGGGCGAGCCCCAAAAAAAAGATGGATGGATTGAAAAATGATATGCGTGTTTAAGGAGTGGCGCCAAAGTTGACGAATGATAGAAGAGAACGGAAGAAGAAAACATATCGTGCCGACCCCACTTAGAGTGGGATAAGGGTAAGAGAATGATGAATGATGATGAAGTTGCTTTAGCACCTACCACCTAGCACATTCTTGTCAATGCAAAAGTTTATCTGTCTATCTGTAACGCTTCCATGGATTATCCGCTGAGAAATACTGGAAAAATTGAGTGCAATTATCATACGAGATAAAAAAAATCCCGTTTATCTGTTTTATCCATCAGAAACAGGACAAATAATGGACAACAGTGACAATAATGATAGGACAATAATGAATGGAGGATATTTAAATATTTAAGTTGATACGAAGTCGCTATTACCAATTGTATATTATATCTTACAGTGTGCACAATCCTTGTTGCGACTGCGTTCAATCAGTATTTTAGAGCGATTTTAATCGACATTTCACCGTTCGATTGAGATCGGCATTAAAAATTTTTATACTGATTGCGGACTCTCGTTTAATCGCCAAAAAACTGGGCGTTTGAATTATTATGTAGCATTAAACATTTCTTTTCTTTTAACAAACCGAAAAAGAATATTGTATCCGCATGACTTTATCTGAATTATTTTTGTATAAATAAACATTATTTACTATCCCACTGCTGGGCATAGACCTCTGTTTCTGAAGAGAGGAATTGTAGACACCACGCTGGTGAAATGCGGATTGGTAGGTTATACATATCCTTGGGATTCTCTAGGCAAATTGCAATTATCTATCAGACACATAAAACCAGGCACCAATGTTCCTGCCCGGGGTTTGAACTCGTGACCACCTCAAGAGAGTCGCACGTTATCACTGCTTAGCTAGCACAGCTTAAAAGTAATAAAAATTGTTCACTTCTTCGTCTACTTAGATAGGTACCAATTTTTGTCCTACGAACTCGTTAACAGAACTCTAAACCTGACCAGCATCTCCTTGCAAGCTTTAGGAAGTCATTCCACCTAGTAGAGGGCTCCAAACGTTTTTCAATGCAGCACATAGTAAGGTACTGAGTCTTAACTCCTTTCTCTCGAATAGGACAGGAATAGAAGATCCGGGAATGCTATAGTAACAAGTCGCTACGTTCCTTTACCCTGATCCTGTTGACTCTTTAAATATTCCCATGCAAACCAAAACAAAGGTCGCTGAATTTATTCCCTGTCACCCGATTCCGGGTCAAGATGGCCCGAATAAGAAATATTCAATTCGGAACCGACGGCTGGTCGCCGTTAATTAAAATATTTCGCTTTGTTGGATCCGAATAAATTAACGCCAATTTATTGGACGGCGGACACCTTTTTGCAATCGACGGTGGCTAAAGTTGACCACAAAATCTGACATGCCACCTACATTCTCTATGGTGGCCTTAAAAGAAACTCAGATTAACCTACCTATTATATTTATCTATACTAATATTAAAAGTGGTCTGCCGTCTGCTAATTAACGGTATTTTAGCACTTCAGTGATAGGAAGTTCTATTATAACTTTTCTGCAGCACAATCTATAGTCTTAGCGACAAAAAAATTCTCAGTACAATCTATGTTTTGATCGCTTTAACTTAAGCTCTTACGCAGACATCTATTCGGCTTAAAATCAAATCATTATCTATATCCTAACGCAACCTAATCTATATCCTAACTCAAAATCAAACCTAAACCCTAGCGCAGACGTATGTTGCGCCCAAAATCAAAGAAAAACCCTTACGAAGACTTATGTTGCATCCAAAATCAAATTAAAACCCTTAGGCTGACGTATGTTCCACCCAAAATCAAATCGAACTCCTTACGCAGACGCATGTTGCGCTCAAAATCAAATTAAAACCTTTAAGCTGACGTATGTAGCGCTCAAAATCAAATTAAAACCCTTACGCAGACGTATGTTAAGCCCAAAATCAAATCGAACTTCTTATACAGATGTATGTCGCAGCCAAAATCAAATCTAACTTCTTACGCAGACGTATGTTGCTCTCAAAATCAAATCAAAACCCTTGCGCAGATGTATGTTGCTCCCAAAAACAAATTAAAATCTTCATACAGACGTATGTTGCATCCAAAATCAAATCAAAACCCTTAGGCTGACGTATGTTCCACCCAAAATCAAATCAAAACCCTTACGCAGGGGTACTTTGCGCCCAAAATCAAACCAAAACCTTTAAGCAGACATTCGCACAGCTGGAAATCAAATTGAAACCCTTATACAGACGTTTCGTCAACTTCATCCACGTCGGTTACACTGGCTGAGCTCGGCCTGTTATCGTATAATTAGTCAGTCTGTGTGCGCAGGGGCGCGACGGCGTTTGGACTTACCTCTCTGGCCTCGACTATAGCTGGCTCGGCTAGTGATTTATTGTGGGAAATACTTTCACGTTTCTTTTAGTATACTTAATGTTGAATACTCACATTGTATTAATTACTTTGGGCTCAGACGACCGTGTATGTAAATGTCCCATATATCTATTTATCTATACTAATATATAAAGCTAAAGAGTTTGTTTGTTTGAACGCGCTAGTCGCAGGATCTACTGGACCGATTTCAAAAAATACTTGGAGTGTAAGATAGTCCATCGAGGAAGGCTATAGATATATAACATCACGCTAAGATGAATGCGCGAGGAGCAGCAATGAAGAATATTGCGAAAACGGAAAAATTTACAGTTTTTCTGAGTACGCTAAGTAAACGGTGGAAGTTCTTCAAAAATCTCTTATAATTAACTCACGATAACTACTTTTAAGTTAAAAATTTTAATTCGGGGATAAAATTGTGACACTGATTTACATGCAGGCGAGGTTGCTGACATAGCTAGTTTATTTATAAAAGCACGAAATAGATAAATCAAATTATCTAATCAAAATAATCTTTATTCAAATGTGCTCAATTTCAAGCTTTATGCAACCACTTAGAATTAGAATCGTCAAGGATCAATATGATTAAAGTTGCAACTGGTTCGGAATGTTGTCCGAGAGGAACCAGCAAGAAACTTGACGGTCAATCTTTTAAACATTTTTAATTTTACATTATTAAACCGCAGTTTTGTATGAAGCTGAAAGAATTTTCAAATCCAGGCATTTTTATCATCCAAATAATCTACAATTTTGTAATATGCTTTACGTATAAGCATATCCCCTACACTTAATTTAAACTTTTCTGTAGACTGGTCTAGTATGGATTGCGGAATTTTAGATTGTAGAAGCGAATAATGACACAAGAATCACAAGCTAATACAAAAAAAAATAAGTTAATTTTATTACAGATTGCAGCAAAATAATATTATTACTACTTCTGTAGTATGGATCTACTTAGAGTAAAGCCTAATTTTTAAATAAATAAGTTTGTATGTGTACCAGACTATTAACTAAGTAATAAATTTTGTAAGTCAGTACATCGCTACACGTCATCAAAACACATATTTATTTTATTTTTATGAAATAGTAACAATATATTATGATAATAGCCGTTTTTAAGTAACTTCACGGTTGGTATAATTTGAATATTGTGACGAGACGAGTAATATTGAGGTTAGGAAGGTGTAAATCACTTGTATAATGCGCTAAATTAGCACAATATAACTATTCAGATTTCAGATATGATTTAGTTATGCTAAGCTCCGAGATTCCCATCATTTACTGCGCATAATACATCGTGTCTTTGATATAATAGAATAAAACCAAAATCATAATGAATGCGACATTAATAAAAAGTACTTGCGGGACTGAGCCTTGCTTGAAATTTTTTTTCAATATATCTGGATATGATCGTGATATTTAGAATTCGACATCGCCCGTCACCTAGTTGAGCTATCACTTTGCATTTAAAAGCGTAATTATCCTTTGCTTTCTCATAAAATTATAGCCGTTTTATAATGCCAGACATTTTTTTTATAATAGAACGTACCTATATCGATTTTTCTCTCCCAAAACCTCCTACATGCTGAATTACACGAAAATCTTCGGTTTGGATCGCAATGGTTGGTTTGATCGGTTGAATTCCGAAAATTATACATATATATACAAGATTAACTCATTTTAATATTAAAGATACGACTATATTTAAATTACTGGAAAATAGCTCTTGCGGTAGACTATTAGAAATATCGTCGTCTTTAAAATATATTACAATCTAGTTCATAAAACACGTCAAGTGAAAAAAGCTTTTAACAAAATGTCCCTACTGTTACCCGTTGAGGAGTCCCCTCATCTGGAGCAACATCAGGTCAAGCTTATCTTAAACATGCATTGTTATCAGGACTGGACCAGTATGTAAAATTTTAGCCCATTCGAACACCGGGAAGTGGGTCAAATTTAATTTGCAAGATTCCACCTTTGCATACATACACGGTAAGTTAAATTAAAGCTTTTAACTAGACATTACTTATGTTCTACTAAATGAAGAGTGTACAGATACAGACAGAATGACAGATTTTGGGGATTTATAATATTAATGATGATAATGAATAAACCAATTACAAAATATCTATCAATTGTAAAACGGATGTCTGGAAAGTTCTCGCAAATAACGATTAGGGAGGTACGAGTAGCAGACGCCACGGTTGGCATGTTAGGGTAGATCTGCACGATGATAGCCAGCTCGAGACAATAAGACGTCTGCTTTCACTGAATTAGGAGAAAGACTTTCCTGGATATACCTTTTGTATTCTGTAAACTGATACAAGACATTCTGGTTCTGATTTTTTGCCTTAGATTGGCTTTGAGTAGGGCGGCAGCAATAGCTTACGAGAGGTTAAGGAGGCGGCGGGGTGGATACGGAAAGTCAGATGCTTGGATCCAATCCGCCGCAAGCGAGCCAGGCGCAGGTGACTCGTTTTCGTTTGCCGCCCTAACGGAGACCTATGGGCGTTCCGAACGGGGTTTATCGGACCTGAAGAGGTCCCCGAGGCGTTGGATGCATGTGGTGCTCCAGATGCATTGATTAGCAGAGAAGAAGCCACGTTTAGAGAGGCCCCTACCCAGAGGTGGCGCACTCTGGGGTTCAGTATTGCTGCTGGCGGGGATGGGGGCAATGTGTACAACGGTACCCTGTCCCCGCCACCATCTGCTTGAAGCACTTAGGTTATTTTAGTCGGTTTGAGTCCGACATACATAGGACATGGGGGTTTTCCTGATAATAAAAGCTTCGAGCAGGGGTTGCAAAGTAAGGACTGTCCAGCTTGGGCGGTTCAAAGGACTGAGTTTGTGGCAGAGATGGAGTACGATTTTTTTCCTGCTCTCCGTGATTCGCACCATAGTGGAGAGGGAGAATTTTTTTCAGTGCTGGCCTCTTTCTGCTAGGATGTTATCTCGTGAGAGGAGAAGGTTGAGTGGATTCGGAAAGTCGAGGCCTTGGATAAGATGCCCATGCCTGCGACTTCGCCCTCGTAGATTAGTGTATTTAATTGAAATTTTAAACCCAAAATTAGTTGTTGTTAACCATAAAAGATAGAGACTATGTGTAACGCCGTGTTAAAAAAGATGATCTATATGTTACGCCGGTGTATAAAGAATAATTACGCCAAATTTTATTTATTTTGGTTCAGCGGATTCGCCGTGAAAGAGTAACAAACATACATCAATACTCACAAACTTTCGCATTTATAATACTAGTAGGATAGGATAGATAGAAGCTGTAAAAATAGATTCATTCGTCTGGCGCCTTAGCGTTGTAATAAAGTCATTTTGATCGCAAATCAATCTGCTTACTCACGCTATCGCTGAGAGGGAGGGAGAGGGGACTTGTATTATGGCAGATTACACCCAGTTCGCAACACTAGCGGTTATTCAGCACCCGACACAGTCTGTGCGGCGCCAGAGGCAGCAGGCGATTCGGCGCCAACCTTTCCCGCACTCGCTTCCTTCTGTAGATGTAACTAAGATACTAGAAAAGACAATTGTTTTCCGTCTGTATATTTTCGCCTATTTACTTTACATATTCATATTGATATTTGTACTTTCCTTGACAAGTTTACATAACTAATTAAAAAGACATTATCATCTTCCTGCCAATATCCCACTCTAAGTGGGGCTGGCACCACATGTTATAAACATGCTGTCACATGATTTGGCCACGTATTTTACGACCGGCCGCCTGCCTGACGTCAACTTAACGTAGTCGTATTTTACGACACCTCGGTAAGAAAGAGGGTGGTCTATTCTACTTAACCGGATACCACACGGTGGGTCAACTTACCTTAGTCGCCTTTTACGACACCTCGGTAAGAAATGAGGTTACTCTATTCTATTCAGCCGAAATCCACATATTTTAAAGAAAAAAAAACTAATTTTATTTGTGCCAACATACTACGCAAGTATAATAAACACATAATAATATATTAAAACAAAAAATAAAATAAAGAACGCAGTACAGAATGTATCTTGCATAGTGTGATGCCCCAAATTTGCATAACCTCTAAGCTTTGTCACATGCGTGACTCCGTTCGTCCATTTTTGCCTATATACTTTACATATTTATATTTACACAAGTTTAAATATAAATAACTAATTAAAAATACTTTCATAAATTAATACAAAAGTAATAATAATTTTTTTTTGCTATAATCCGCGATGAACTAAAATAAAAAATATATATAGTGAGGCGGCCTATATCCAACAATGGGATAGTTACAGGCCATTAACTTTAACTGTATTCAACGGGCACAAGACAGTAGAAAGTAAACAAAAGTAATAATAAAACTATTTTGCTAAAATCCGTGATGAAGTAAAATAAATGTAGAGTGGATAATCCGTTTTCATACATGATAAATGCAGGATTCGTAAAAACACATGCACAAACCTCCACCACCGCCGCCACAATACACAAGCACTACATACGTTTACTATCACAAACTCAATAATCGTTTCGCCCCGCAACCGAAGCATAATCAGGACATAGAATCCACGACAAAATCGCAAAGCGAAGCAGTACCCAAATAAGCTTAGTTATATACTAATCGGTTCAACCCCACCATTTATTTTATTTTGCCTGCGAACACGTGTAAAAAACTTAAACTAGAAACATTTATCTGATCGTTAATGAGGGTACCATTGTTATGATTGTTAATCTCAAGCTGCTCCCAGATGATCAATTTAAGCGCTTTTGTTACAGGTGCGCAAGACTTCGAAACCATGGTCATATCATTGCATTCAGCACATTGATGGTAGTCAGTGGTGTTTATAAAATAAAATGTCCTGAATGCAATGATACATATGTGGGTCAGACTGGTCATAATTTTTAAACCCGATAGCAGATTAAAGGATATATTTTCATTACTTTTATAATACAGTCCTCCGCAAAGTAACGCCTAATTCTATAAATCATTACTCTGGTAATCTAAAGTCAATTTTGGTTGATGATCGGAACTGCCCTTTCCAGCCGCCATATATCCGTTCCCTACAACATATTCTGACTAAAGCAGCGATTTTATATCCATTAAGGCGTTTATCACGGCTGTTACTCACGAATTAAAGCGTTCAACGACCTGCGACTTTGATAATATCTTCATTGAATGACTTCATAGTGTATGATGGATCTATTTGCATTTAATTTTTTATATAAAACTAGCTATGCATGCGGCTTCACCCGCGTGTAACAGTGTGTGTATAGCGTAATATTTTTAATTGAAAATTTGAACAAATGTAGTTACTGTGAGTTAACCATACGGGATAGGGACATGCTATCGCGGATTTTTTGTGGAGTTTTTGTAGATCTACAATTCTTTAATACATTACTTTATTATATCTCTGGTAGTTTTTTTACATCTGCGCAACATCCTCAACACAATTTACATAAAACCGTATATATATCCTCCTGCCCTTATCCTACCCTAAGTGGAGTCAGCACAACATGTTATAAACATGTTGCAGAAACTATCCGTCTGTATGTGATCGATTTTCTCAAAATGTAACAAACAGATTTTTGTAAGGTTTTTACTGAAAGGTGGTGCAATTCTTCCGGAAGGTTAAGATTAATAGTACATAAAATGTAAAAGGTAAGTTGATGTCAGACAGGCGGCCGGGACCTAGCCAAATCATATGATTACATGTCTGTAACATGTTGTGCCAATCCCACTTAGAGGTAGGAGAATGATGATAAAATATTGACTAAGTTCTTTCGCGCCAACTTAGCGTTTAAGTACCCTCAAAAACGCAATATCTTTCCCATTATTGAAGGAACAACGATAATATTTTTATCCTATATATAAGCTCCAATTACACCGAATATTATCAATATTGCTGCAGTGGTTTAGCCCGTGAAAACGTAACAGACAGATTTTCGCATTAATAATATTTGTATGGATATTAATTGATTACGCTAACGGGATAATGAAGAACGTGTGACAACAAAACAGTTTCGCGATCGCACAGAGGTTCCCACGACGTCGTAAAGTCGTCAATTTGGGCGACCTGTGCGATAAACGCGCGACCACCCAGCTCTGTTGTGCGGTGTCGCTCGCCTGGTGATTTGCACGCGTGTGCGTGAGCGCACGAGGCACGAGCGATAGCGATACGCTCAGTTTATACGCCTTAAAGCGATATAAATAAATAAGTAAAAGTTTATTTGTAGATTAAAATTGAGATACAAAACATTTCGGGTGATGTACTGTATTCCTTGCTAGGTTATAAAATAATCTGTGTTAAGCCATTTTCATTAGCAAGGCCCATTCCCAAACATACTATGTTACAGTATTTATGTACAATGTAAAGGTTTTCTTCTTCCTTTAAAACTGATAATTTAAAGTTATATAAGTTTAATTAAAGTAAAAATAAACAAAAATAACAAATTAATAAACTATTACAATTCATGCTAAATAAAAGAATAATAAAAAATTAAAACAAACAGTGTGGAAGTTTACACACTTAATGATGTAAGGATGTATCTAAATTTCTAAAAACTAGCTTAAATAATTTTCAAATTAATTAAATTATTTAAATTATCTTAAATAATTTTTAAATCTGTCCAGTAATACCTGAGATTAGCGCGTTAAAACAATCAAACAAACAAGTAAACAAGCTCTTCAGATTTATATTCTAGTAACTAAAGATTCACATTTGATGGCTTTTTCACGCTTTTGTTGATATGGACGAAATCGCGTTTAAAGGTAGATATAAATAAAAGCCTCGTATTGTTACTGGTGTAGCCACTCGCACCTCGTAACCCCGCGGGAGCCGTGGGAACGTTCCTGCAAGCTTAATCCTCGGCCGCTCCCGCTTTGCATAGTTTATTTGTGTCGGCGAGATTATATTAACTTACTGTACACCGTTATCTAAACGGAAGATAAATTGCTTATCAACTTAACGAAGGTAAAGATATTTGCAAATAATCTATACTTATTATAAAACAAAGTCGCGAAAAGCTGTCTGTTTTGTTTATGATCGATTTTCTCACGATCTGCTGATCGGATTTTTGTATGGTTTTCATTGAAAGATAGTTTAATTCTTGAGAAAGGTTTAGTTTAGTATACTACATAAGAAGTATCGCGGAAAAACTTTTGTAAATCACTGATTTCCACGCGGGTAAAACTGCGGGCACAGCTTTTTAAATTTTGAACATAAAATTAGTTATGGTGAGATAATTATAAGAGATTTTTGAAATAATTCTACCGTTTATTTAGTGCACGCAATGAAAGCTTTCAATTTTGCCGTTTACGCAATATTTTACATTGCTGCTCCTCTCCTATTCATCTAAGCGTGATGTTATATAGCCTTTCTCGACAAATGAACTATCTAACACTCAAAGAATTTTTCAAACTAGTCCAGTAGTTCCTAAATTGGCGCGTTTAAACAAACAAACTCTTCAGCTTTCTATATTAGTATAAATATCACTAGAGAATTCCTGGATATGGTTGGGCATTGAAAAGGTGATGGTTATAATCTCAAATCTTTTCTATAAAGTAAAGAAAAAGAACAGCAGTGTATTAATAATAGACTGCTATTTTTCCTTTACGTATTAAAACAAATCGTACTTCGTACATACATAAATGAATTTTGGGTATATAATATCGGTCACGGAGAACAATCGCCGCCAGATCACATAATCTCTCACCAGTAACATCGCTATTTAAACTCGTCTCGTATACTATAGAAGCAAATATCGCGTTCCTGACATACCTTGGGGCTTGGTCTAATTCACAAGCTCACAACAATAAACATTCAAATAAAAAATATAAACTGTCTTTTATTGTACACTGAAGAAATAAACTTAAAGTAAAGTTTAAAATCTTTCTGAACAATTAATGTTATCGACAAAGACGCCAAAACAAGAAAAGGGTTAACGGTAGTTTCCAAAAAACAAGAATGATCAACAAAATATTATGTGCTAAACTACTACTACTAATGTTTATCTGCTGTGTCTTAGTGATTGCATTTTATATCACAAATATTTCTCAAAATAAAGTTCGAAGCTATTCTTACTCCAATTCTTGAGACACTAAACTAAATATTTTATTGGTTGTAAAAAAGTAACGAAACTAACGAATCACTAAGAAGAAAATGTCTAAAATGTCTAAATTGAGTGGCCTTGTTTCCGCGGGTCGCGGGTTCAATTCCCGCCAAGTCAACTAATTCGGACTATAGATTTATATTTGTTAACATAAAAGTTGTCCATTCAAGTTTAAAAATGTAATACAGCCTATGTTGTCCAGTAAAGATGCAGCTTTCCAATGGTGAAAGAATTCTCGAAATCGGTCAAGTAGTTTTTGTCTGAAAACATTACAAACATACATACAAATTTTTCCTCTTTATAATATTAGTATAGACTAGACCCCTAACTAATAACTAATAGAACGAATATGAAAGTATTTATTTAAAATTTTAAAAAAAACCTCTTGTAAGTTGTACCACACGCAAATACGGTCGATGTGAGAATTTGCATCGAATGGAGCCGGGACGAGCCGCGCTACCTCCGGGACACGCTGTATATACTACGTATAACTTGCACACTGTATACTAGGTGTTGTTTATGACTTCACCTGCTTATATGAGGTAATAATAATAAATACACTTCATTGTACACAGAAAAATCCAAAACGAAAAACAAAAAGAAAAAGCAAAAAAAGCATAGTAAATAAGATGACGTACACGGTATTATATGGATTTTTTTTTACTTATTTAAGGAGCACCAGTAGCTACTACATTTAAATAAATTATTAAACTATAAACATTTTAATATCGTTCTTTAAATGTGCAGCTTAGTAAGGTAGCCACAACATGCATCAAAAAACAAGTTTTATTACTCTAACATATTATAAAACAAAGTCCATATTTCCGTATGTACGCATAAAACTTTAAAACTACGCAACCGATTTTGATGCGGTTTTTTTTTAATAGATAGAGAGATTCCAGAGGAAGGTTTGTACGTATAATAACATTCAATACGAAGTAGAGAAATACTGTAATTTTTGAGGTTTCTGTAAATAATTACATTTTTTTCCGCTTACATTGCAAACGCAGGCTAAACCCTACGAGATTTATCAAAATGATGTACTAAGTATTTGTACACCTTAAAAAGGTCTACAGAAAAGTCCGCGATGGTATATATCTATCTCTTATGGATAACCCACAATAGCAGTTTTTTTCATTTACTTTTTACGAAAAATGATGCCTTATGTTCAAAGCAATTTTTATACAATACAGCATTAATCCTTATCCAATTGAGTACCTTAAATAAATTGTTGATTTAATATAGATCAATATGGCCGTTTACAGCATGCAATTTAAGTGAACATTTTCGGAGATATTACAGATTTAAAATGCCGTGAGGACGCCGCGCTTCACCCTATAGCACTTCGAATCTTTTAGTTTGTTTACAGACATTCTGTAATTATTTGTAAAAATAAAATACATAGGTAAAATGTAAAAGTAAATAAGTAAAAATGTACTATATGAGTTTAGATATTCCAAAGATAGCAGGAAATCGTCTTGGTATAGGGAGAGGAAATTGTTTTTCTCCAAATTAAACGCGTGCGGGCCACGGGCAGTAATGAATAAATCAAAACTACTGGATCGATTTTAATCATTTTTTTACACTGACTGACATGGGATATATATTTTATACCCGTGCGAAGCAAGGGCAGGCCGCTAGTTACTCTATAACTTAACAAGTTTGAGTAATTAATTAATAGATTAAATAGTCAAAATTTATATAATCTTTTTATTTTTCTCTATATTACCCATATTCTTTTTCTTCTTCAATTCTTGTGCTTTTCTTTCTGTTACTCAAAGGTTGACTGGTAGACTCTTTTAGGGATAAGACTTTAAACAGGTGCTTTGTACTTTTTCTTTCTCTTTTCTAACTATATGTATAAAAAAATATAAATAAAACAAGTAACAATTTACAATGTTAAACAGGAATTAAAATAAAAAAGGCACAATTTGCTAAACAAAAAAAGGTATATAGAAAATTTAAAGAAAATCTATGTTGGTAGCTTTCATAGGTCCTCCATTAGTCCTTCCATAGGACCATACAGTAGTTCCTGAGATTAGCACGTTCAAACAATCAAATAAACAAACTCTTCAGCTTTGTATATTAGTGTAGATAAATATTATTTTATAAGCTATTCAAATCCTTTTTTACTTACACGAAATTATACTTTACTACAAATATACTTATTATAAAACAAAGTCCACCTTAGCTGTCTGCATGCGATCGATTTTTTCAAAATCTACTTGAATATTTGAATTTGCATTCAACAAATAGTCAATTGCAATACAAAATGTTGCTACTTTCGCCTACCCCCGTTCCCACAGTCACAAGTAGACGCGTGCTCGCCGACAAACGTGGAAATGTCCAAAAAACGCCGTCAAAGACGTCTCGGGACGTCGGAACGTGTCGTTCGACGGATCGGACACCCTTTATTGGTCGGGCTCTCGCCGAGTTTTATTGTTTAATCTCCCGCAAGGATCTCTAAACACGTACGGGGTTCGAAACCAAATTAAAATCGACTAGCGGATTCATGCGGCATCGGAAAGAATACTATTTTTATAACTAAGCTTGTTGGCAATTCGACATTTAGATGGCACATTTTGTTACATACCAAAGACGCCGTGTGGTATCCGGTTAAGTAGAATAGACCACCATATTTCAAATTCAAAATATACTTTATTCAAGTGGTCTATTCTACTCAGCCGGATACCACACGGCGGGTCAACTTACCTTAGTCCCCATTTACGACACCGCGATAAAAGAAAATATTTGTAATGCCAAATGTAGACAAAATCGCAAAGCTTTGCGAATTTGTCATGGATTCTATCTACTGATGATGCTTCGGTTGCGTGGCGAAATGATTGTTGAGTTTGTGATAGTGAACGTGTGTAGTGCTTGTGTATTGTGATGGCGGTGGTGGAGGTTTGTGCATGTGTTTTTACGAATCCTGCATGCTGATACATGTGTGAACACAGATTGGCCACTCTACATTTAGCATTATATATATTTTCTATTGTACTTCATCGCGAATAATAGCAAAATAATTTTATTATTACTTTGTATTATAGATCTCCGCAAAGTAACGCCTAATTCTATAAATTACTACTTTTTATGTTATTAGTGTTGACAAACTATCGTAAAAATCGCATTACGATTTTGTCGTTGAGGCGAAACGAGAGATTGTGGTACTGAGTGTGTGTAATGCTTGTGTGGAATGTTGGTGTTGGCAGCGTTTTGTTATACGTGTGGTGACTTGTCCATGTATAAGATATGTGAATGTAGCCTGCTTCCTATACTTAGCATTACATAGATTAAAAGCTAATGAAAATATTATTTTGCTATAATCCGCGATAAAAGAAAATATATTTAATGCTAAATGTAGAGTGTACTATTCGTTCTCATACCTGATACATGCAGAATTTGTAAAAACTCATGCACTACCCACCACCAATAACAGAACGATACACTAGCACTGAACACATTCACCACCACAATCTCAATAATTTTTTCGCCTTGTAACCGGAGCATCGAAAGGAGATATACTCCACGACAAATTCGCAAAGCTTTGCGAATTTGTCTACATTTGGCATTACATATATTTTCTTTTATCGCGGTGTCGTAAACGGCGCTTAAGGTAAGTTGACTTACCGCGTGGTATCCAGCTGAGTAGAATAGACAACTTGAATAAAGAATATTTTGAATTTGAAAGATGGTGGTCTATTCTACTTAACCGGATACCACACGGCGTCTTTGGTTTGTAACAAAATGTGCCATCTAAATGTCGAATTGCCAAGTTCAATATAGTGGTATATGTGGTCCACTGTACCGAGTGGTACTTGGTCTGCAAATTAATCGGACGTTCGTTAGGTGGGGGGCGACCACCGGCTGCGGTGGTCACCCAGTGGCGAGCCTGCGCTACCGGACTTAGCCGAATTAAAAGAAAGGGGGTTATGTGTTTTTAATTGTTAGGAAAGGAATGCTAATACTGTGCTAAATTATTGTAATGTCAAGATAATAATTAATGTTAGGTACCTGATTTACAGAAGTTACATTAAAAATATTTTGCTGTAATCCGCGTTAGTTATGTTATACTATGATGCTATTTTTGTTTTTCTCCACTTCCATTACTTAGAGACTTTATTTGCTCTTTATTGTTTTTACAATATTGTTTAGTGTTTGGCCCAAAATGGGCTGTTGACAATTGTTTTACAGATTTGCTGTTTCTTAATGTAATGTTATGTTGTGATTACAACAAAATAATTTTATCGTAACTTCTACGCCGTGTGGTATCCGGCTCAATAGAATAGTAACACCTTCGTTTCTTACCGAGGTGTCGTAAAAGGCGACTAAGGCAAGTCGACCCGCCGTATGGTATCCGGCTGAGTAGAATAGACCAACCTCATTTCTTACCGAGGTGTCATAAAAGGCGACTAAGGTAAGTTGACCCACCGTGTGATATCCGGTTGAGTAAAATAGACCACCCTCTTTCTTACCGAGGAGTCGTAAAATACGACTAAGGTAAGTTGACGTCAGGCAGGCGGCCGGTCGTAAAAAACGTAGCCAAATCATATAACAACATGTTTGTAACATGTTATGCCGACCCCACTTAGAGTGGGATAAGGACAGGAAGATGATGATGAATTTTATCGTAACTTCTGTACTATGGAGCTCCGCAAAGTAACGCCTGCTTCTATAAATCTCGGTAACTTAAATGAAAATATATAAAAAATGCAATTAAATAAATAAAAATGAAAAAAAATCAATTAAAAAAAATGCATAAACCGGATTTTTTCTCATATGTAAACCATTCGTTAACATTACGCTGGTATAACTTTACAAACGTCAGCAAAAATTGTCTAGTATATTTAATGTCAATTTGAGCAATTTTTAAATACGTGAAAACAGGGATAAAACGATATTTTTTTAAAAATAAAACCTGGCTGGATCGATTTTTCTTCCTCAAAACCGCCTAAATTTCACGAAATCATTGGAGCCGAATCCAAAATGCAGGAAAAAAAAATTATCACCATTTAAAAGCTGCATCTTTACTGAGCAACATAGGCTATAATTAAGATACATTAAAAAAATAGGAATCCGTATCAAAAATTGATGATATATTTAACAAAAATAAGTCTATTGTCCAATTTAGTACACTTTCCACTGCCATAAGATCGGTATGTACGCGGGTAAAATCGCGGGATATTACTAGTTGTGAATTAAACATTTTAGTACCGTTGGACCGCACACAAATAAAGGCTCCGTGAATTTTTTTCCCGCCTTATTTCCACCGCGTTGTGCCTCCAAAATTGAGTTGTACGAGGTTCGCGTATTTTTTTGCATCTTTTTGCAATTCGCCGGCGGTCCCCGTAATCACTTCGATGTTTATTTATTAACCGACTTTAATAAAATGAGCTTTTGTATTGGTCATGTTTGTTGATAGCGATTTTAATGTATTCTAGGGTTAGTGAGTTCACACTCAAGTTGTCACCTATGAGAGTTTTTCTTTAGAAATTAAAAAAAATACAAAGAATAATGACCGAAAATAAGATTGCAGGATTATGTGAAGTCATCATTCTCCCTTATACCACTCCAACATGTTATAAACATGTTGACACATGATTTGGCTACATATTTTACGACCTGCCTGACGTCAACTTAGATTAGAAATGAGGGTGGTCTATTCTACTCAGCCGTATATCACACGGCATTTGTATGTCTCTACATAATTCTGATGATATATGTAACCTAGGAATCCACATTATTTTGGTCTAAGCTCCGAGCCTTATTTCCAAAAACGGGGATGGGAGGCTTATACTCAGTAGTTGGATAGTAATAGGCCGTTACTTTACTTGACTTTTATTTTATAATAGCCAGCATTGAAAGATTAAAACCGTTAAATAGTATTTTTATAACCATAAAAATGGTTAAAGTGAGTTAACCTTAAAAGCTAAACACATGTTATCGCGGACTTTTATTTAGAAGTTTTCCATCCATCCATCCATCCATCCATCAGCCTTTCGCAGTCCACTGCTGGACATAGGCCTCCCCATGTCTGCGCCAGACATCCCGGTTCTCCGCAATGCGCATCCACCTGGCCCCAACAACCTTCCGGATATCGTCGGTCCAGCGAGACGGTGGGCGCCCTACACTGCGTTTGCCAAGACGCGGTCTCCACTCCAGGACTCTTTTGCTCCAACGGCCATCAGTCCTGCGACAGACGTGACCGGCCCACTGCCACTTCAGCTTGCATATTCTGCTAGCTATGTCGGTTACTCTGGTTCTCTCTCGGATAATCTCATTCCTGATTTTATCCTTGAGAGACACTCCGAGCATAGCTCGCTCCATGGCACGCTGAGCGACTTTGAACTTGTGGACTAGTCCCGCCGTCAGTGTCCACGTCTCGGCGCCGTACGTTAACACAGGTAGGACACACAGTTAGAAGTTTTAGAGGAGAACAATTTTGTAATACATGATTTTTTAATAACTTTCACCGTTTACTTATCGCACGCAACCTTTAAATTTTTTATTGCTGCTCCTCTGCTATTCATCTTAGAGACATGTTATATAGTCTAAAGCCTTCCTCGATAAATTGACTTTTTCACAAAGAATTTTTCAAATCGGTCCATTAGTGCCTGAGATTTGCGCGTTGAAACAAACAAACAAACTCTTTAGCTGTATATATTAGTATAGGTACATATTATATTATACATAAGCTATTCAAATATTTTATTAACTTTCACCGTTTATTTAGCGCACGCAAGGAAAGCTTTTAATTTTGGCCCTTTTCGCAATATTTTTTATTGCTGCTCCTCTTCTATTCATCTTAGCGTAATGTTATATAGTCTAAAGTCCTCCTCGATAAATTGACTTTTTCACAAATAATGGACACACACACACAAAGAATTTTCCAAATCGGTCCAGTAGTGCCTGAGTTTTGCGCGTTGAAACAATTAAACAAACTCTTCAGCTATATATATTAGTATAGATTTAGATTAATTTTGATTAAAACGCCAATTTGCATATGCCCTAATACGCGTTCCCTTTAATCAAAATAACGAAGTGGCTGATTTATTGCCGCCAGCGAGTGACGCGGCCTCCGACGAAGCGGTGATAATATTTGTGAACAGTTATACAACGCGAAATTTGTTCCTGGTAGTAAATGACAGACGTGATATCTTGACTGTGAACGCGCGACTGGGAGGTCGCGGGTTTAAGTTTACTCGTATGAGTTGTATGTAAAAGCTTATGGGTCTAATAGACAAAAATAACTCGTTGGGGCGATGGTGACAATGACCCTGCCTTCAGCTCCGGGGATCGCAGATTTCCGTCAAGGGCTAATCTTTACTAATATATAAAGCTGAAGAGTTTGTTTGTTTGTTTGATTGATTGATTGTTTGAACGCGCTAATCTCAGGAACTACTGGACCGATTTGAAAAATTCAGTGTAAACGGTAATAGTTATTCAAAAATCATGTATTACTAAATTGTTCCCCTCTAAACGTTCTTAATAAAAGTCCTCGACATCATATGTCTAGCTTTTAGGGTTTACCCACTCTAAACGTTTGATTGGTGTCAAAATACTATTTTACTGTTTTAATCTTTCCACGCGGGTAGAGCCGCTGGCGATTGCTAGTATTTTCTAAAATCAATCTGTTTGTTCGTTTGTAGGAAGTGTATTTATGTATTTATTTTTAATTGTATATATGTACATATTTAGCAGTAGTCTATCACACATAACACAAGCATTAACGTTCAACTTGGTTTTACTTTTTTTAGCTTTACCATTACAGCAGTTTCAAAAAACTGTTAAAGTTAGACTCATACAGAAAGCCTACTATACTGTTGACGATTATATGGATGATAAGATTGCGTGGATATGTTTACTGTTCGATCCTGTTCAAAATAGTAATGACTAAATGTAAGAAATATTAATTAATTAATAAGAAATATTATGAAAAGAGCAATCACCGAATTTCTTGCTTTTTTCGAATTAGCAGTAGCGTTGACGATTCAAAAGCACTTATTTAACGCGGACTTAAATTGTAAATAACAAATATGGCTCTTTTTTTATTTGAATTTAAACGCACGGCCGTATGTATATTTGTCCCATTATAAATAAATATATATATAGTGTAAACTGTAGTGTGAATTACTGTGTAGTAACACAAAAGTCCTGAGAGCTGTGCCCCGTTCCCTCGGGACGTCTGAGCGCTGAATGTAGAGCGCGGCGGCTAATTTTGGACAAACGATCAAAGGTAGGCCAGTACGGAAATGTTACATTAGATATTTTATCGAGTCTGCGCTGTTAGGGTCAGAGCACACTTTTGGGATCGTAAAACGATATTGCAGCAGTTGATCAAAACAAATTACTAATCACTTATTATACTACTGATATGATACTCTGAATATGTTACAATTACAAAATACAATGTGGACATACAAATTTTTAAATAATAAAATTAAGAATCATCATTCTCCTACCTTTTTCTCTTTAAGAAAGAGGGTGGTCTATTCTGCCCAGCCGGATACCACACGGTGAGTCAAGTAACCTTAGTCGCTATTTACGGCACTTCGGTAAGAAAAAGGGGTGGTCTGCTTTACTCAGCCGGATACCAAACGACTAGAAATCAATTACATGTTACTTAAACGATAAGAATTTTAGGATACAGCTACTTTTCGATACTGCGCAAGTTAGCAATGGCAAAATGTAACTAGTTATAAGAATTACATTTTTTAAATGATTGACCTCAGAGTTAATTGCTGATTCTTCTCGGTAAGAGCAACATTTCGAACCAGTTGTAGCTTCATTTATCATATTGATCCTTGACGATTGAAAAGTGCTTGAAAGAGCTAAGAGAATTTTGAACTATAAATATAATATACATTAAATGTAACTAGCTAGAACAATTATATTTTTAAAAGAGTAACCGCCTAGTTTATTGTTGATTTTCGGCCAGTCGTAAAATAAAAAGCCAAATCATGTAACAACATGTTTATAATATGTTGTTACTTGGGATCTGCCGACCTCACTGAGAGTGGGATAAGGGCAGGAGAATAATGATCACGATTTGGAAAAGAACAACCGCCGAATTTATTGTTGGCTCTTCTCGTTAGGAACAGCTTTCCGAACCAGCAGTAGAGTTGACGATTCAAAAGCACTTGTTTACAAGTTTACTTGAATAAGAATATCTTTAATTGAATTCTTTATGTTCAAAGACTAGTCTGGTTAGTAAAGTGGGGTTATACCCTTATAATACTCTACTAGATTATATTTTGTGTAAATAAATAAATATTGTTAAGTGATTGGAGTACTCAACCACTCCATTAAGGATAACCACTCCAAAAGTAATATAATTATTTTGCTATAATCCGCGATGAAGTAAAATAGAAAATATATATAATGCTAAATGTAGAGTGGACAATCGGTTATCATACCTGATACATGCAGATACCGCCACCACAATAGACAAGCATCACATACGTTCACTATCAAAAACTTGTTGTAGCCATTGATTAGCGTTTTGTATTTTATAGCAACACAGTCATGAAACAAGAGTATCGCGCCCTTTTTACGCGCGCTAACAAACTCAACAATCGTTTCGACTCGCAACCGCAATTTTGCGATTTAATCGTGGAGACTATCTCCTGATAAATGATAATGCGTCAGTTGCGGGGCGAAACGATTGTTGAGTTTGTGATAGTGAACATATACAGTGCTTGTGTATTGTGGTGGCGGTGGTGGAGGTTTGTGCATATGTTTTTACGAATCCTGCATGTATCAGGTACGAAAACGGATTGTCCTCTCTACATTTAGCATTATATATATATATTTTCTATTTTACTTCATCGCGGATTATAGAAATGTAATTTTATTATTACTTTTGTATTATGGATCTCCGCTAAGTAACGCATAATTATATAAATTATTTAACAACTCCATTTCGCTAAATATTATTTATATCGAGTCATTAATAAATTTAAGTTTAATTAACTATAATTAAATCTAAATTGAATGGCATTATATCCATACATTAAAAAGTTGAACCTTTTAAGTATAACACATACAAAAAGCTGTGTAAACTCAGCGGTGAGATCGTGCGACTCCTATGAGGGGACCTAGGTTCAAACCCCGAGCATCTTATTGATATTAGCAATACATCACATGCTTTTACGTAAAACTTACATCTCTCTAGACAATTCTAGGGATATGTGTAACCAATCCGCATTGGAGCAGCGTGGTAGGTTAAAAAAGATATAAAATAAAAGATTATATTAAATTGGATCTAAGTATTAAATATAATAATAAATTATTTGGAATATTAAGATAACTATGAATGTTAATTAAATTTGTGACATGTAAATTATATTGCATTAAAAATATATATTTTATAGCGACATCTATCAGCAATTGGTAGAAGCTTGATGTAAGATTGCTTGTGCGGTAGTTTTTACATTGTATCACAACAATATTACGATAGATAGCGCTCAAAAAGCTTCCCAATCGTACTACAGATGGCGTGACATGTTTAAAAATAGCAATTATTAAATAAAATAATATTTATTTACTTAGCTTTTAACCGCGAAATCTTCGTCGTGGACCTCGAACAAACAAAAACTTTTATTACTCTCCAACCCTATTACTTACATAAATTATAATCTATACTATAATTATAAGGAGGTAAAATTTGTATGTATGTTTGTAATGTTTCACACAAAAACTACTGGACCGATTTCAAAAACTTTTTCACCATTCACTATTGGAAAGCTACATCTTTACTGAGCAACAGGCTATATTACATAAACAAAATAGGGATCCGTAATGAAAATGTAATAAGGTGTAAAAGATTTGCCATAATAATCTGGCAACAAATGCGCCGAGGAAATAATTGATGATATATTTAACAAAAATAAATCTATAGTCCGACTTTCCATTGGTATGTACGCGGGTGAAACCGCGGGCTATTACTTGTGTAATATATGCTCGGTTAAATAAATCTTGTAAACAGCAAAAATAAATATTATTTAGAAAATTAACAAACTTAATAGGGGTTGTAGAAAGTCGATATATTGTTTATTTTAATTTTTATTTATTTATTTCGAAAATCAACGTGTTTTACACTATACAATAAAAATACTACTATATATTATTGTTTCTTAATATTATAATCATGGCTAGTCTACCAACTAATATGGTTATAAAAATATTGACATGGTAAATAAACATATTACTCGTATAACTAGAAAACTGATTCTTCAGGCAGACAGACGCGGCAGGAGGTTTTTTTTTTCGTAATATGTAGCACAGAAGTTACAATAACATTATTTTGCGCGTTTGTTAAAAGAACACATGCAATGCTAAGTGTATGAAGCAGGCAACAATCACATACCACATACATGCAGGACAAGTCGCCACACGTATCACAATACGCCGCCAAAACCAACATTACGATTTACGTAATGCATTACGATTTTGTTCGTGGAACCTATCCTCCTGATGATGCTTCGGTTGCAGGGCGAAACGATCGTTGTAGTAGTGAGTGTTTGTAGTCCTTATATGGATTGTGCGTATTGTATGGGTGGCTCAAGAAGAGGGAACTTCTCAACGGTTAACAGTAGGGACATTTTATATACTGGTCCATTTTTTTTATACAGGAAAAAACCCCTTATGGCTACCGCCACCCGATGGGGACAGGCGGCGGTTATGTCGGACTCACACCGACTAAAACGACCTGTTTGCTCCACCACGCTGCCGATGACAAGGATAGGGTATCATTGTACACATTGCTCCCATCCCCGCCGACAGCTCTGATCCCAGAGCACACCTCCTCCGGTTAGGTACCCCTTTGAAAGAGAAGCCCCCCTCTGCTTACCAATGCTACGGGAGCACCAGATGCACCGACCGCCTCGGGGATCTGTAAGCCAGACGTCCGATATACCCCGTTCGGAACATCCGAAGGTCCAGGACAGCAGATGATGGGCTTAGGCGAGTCGCTACCACATGGACTTGCCAGCAGCAGATTGGATCCAAAACAAAAGATTTATATGGTGCTGGTCAAGTCCCAATAACAATTAATGTTTGATTTCACAGTTGAACAGTACACTTCAATAATAGGGATATATTTAAAGGTTTTTAAACTTTTTTTACGTAATTTGTTTTACTTGAATAAAATAAATTAAAATAAGGTCGATGGTTTAACTAACCATCACTATAATCCATTCGGATTGGTTTACGAGGAGCCCAATCAAGCGGCGACGCGTCGGCTAACTGCCGCTCTCGGGAGAGCTATAAACCGCTTACACGGTACATACTAACGGAGGTTTAACTTTAACTATCGTTTTATAATTTGTAGAATTAGACCAAATTAAGGCTGGATTCAGACTATGATGCCGTTCTCGGTACTATCTCGCTCCGCTCTCGGTGCGGTAAAATATTGTTAAACAACAAACAATCAGAGTGTTCACACTATCGTATCGCTCCAGCACCGGTACGTCAAAAAGAATATTTTGACTGGAGCGAGATTCAATCAACGTTGATCGTTGATTCTTAGCATAGTTTGTATTTTATCTAACGCACTCAATAGAAGCACAGTCCATTTTGCTTTCTTTTTTTGGTATAGAGAGTCCATGGCATAGTGATTGCAGGCTATTATTAGTTGTGAATTTGTTTAAACTCTTTATATGCAAAATATTTTGAAAACTGCCATTAAATAGATTCGAACTTTTAGATAAGCATGATGTATTGAATTGGCCAGATATTAGATACGTTTTCAAGTAAGCTGAGCACATGCAGAAAGTATAGCATTTTAATGCATTCTCCATCATTAAAATCGCTAGTGAATTAGTCGCTTTTATATTAGTTTGAAACAAATATAACCAAACATGTTAATCTCAGTTTAATAATTTAGTAATAAAACTCGCACGGTTTCGCCGGCCCCAAGTACAGTGCGACTCAATATTGGTTAATAAAACAATAATCATCAAAACTTGGCGTCGACACGCCATAGTGTTCGTTTATCCACTAGCATTCACCAACTTCTCCGTGTCCATTACAGACACACAGTTTTGCAATTTTCCTATGGGATGCGACACAGTGCCGAGCACAATGTGTAGTTGGAAAACGTTCTAGAAATGCTAAGTTAATAAAAAACGTGAACTGTTTTTGTTTAATCTTGTTGTGGCGTCAAGTTAATTTCGTTTATGGCTAAACGTTTGTTTCTGACTTATTGTATCGTTTTGCTAACTAGTTTTGTTTTGGAGACTTTTATGTGCAGGGGTGTATATTTTATAATTATAACGTCTGAGGAGTTGTAATATTATATCTCGTCAGAAGTTTTAATTATTAACTTACTGATAAATCCGTAAAAGTAATGTAAAGTAACGGTCTGTTACTATCCCACTGCTGGGCATAGGCCCACTCTCTCCGTTTTTGGAGGGAAGGGTTGGAGCTAAGACCTACCACGCTGCTCCAATGCGGATTGGTAGGTTACACATATCCCTAGAACTCTCTAGAGATACGCAGGTTTCCTCACGATGTTTTCCTTCACCGAAAAGCGTGTGATAAATTGCAATTATCAATTAGACACATAAGTTTTTTTTATGAGAAAACCCATTGGTGCCTGCCCGGGGTTTGAACCATAGACCTCCTCTAAAGAGGCGCACGGTGCTACCGCTGGGCTACCACAACTCATTGCAATCTAGTTCGAATTTTAATTTAGAGGTACTTAGTGCCTTATTTACTTCAAGTGTTTAATTGATTGCAATAATAAATAAGTAAAATAATGCAATATATATAAATTTTTACCACGCTGCTCCAATACGGATTGGTAGGTTACACATATCTCTAGAATTCCCTAGAGATATGAAGGTTTCCTCACGATGTTTTCAGCACCAACCTTCTCTTAAAAAGCGGAGAGAATAGGCCTATGCCCAGCAGTGGGATAATCAGCTGTTACTTTACTTATATTTGCATTAAGTAATTAAAAAACCATACTATTATAATATGAGTATATATTTATCAATGTGAGGAAACCTGCATATCTCTAGAGAATCTAAAATAAAATCCATAAAAATAAAATAGATTTCTAAAGACACATAAGTAAAAGTTTATAAAAATGAAGTCTGTAAGGTATTACAATTATTTATAGACACATTGTTTGTCTGTAAAATTAACATTTCTAATTTAAAAACGTAAGCGATGCGCGAGCTTTTACTTAAATGCTTACAAAAATGTTGTCTTTCACTACTTTTATATATAGACACATTGTATGTCTGTAGAGCCTCAATAAAGGTATTTTTTTCTTTTCAATATTCCCAGCCATTGTCATCGGTGATATAGTAGCTGTTTTCACGCGTTACCCATAACTCAACGGTTATTATTGCGGCATATTTAATAAGGCATAACGTGTGCTTTGTTAGCAGATATTCCGGTATTTATATGACAGACGATAAAATATAAAGAACTGCTGAAGCTGTAATTTGTAAGCATTACTTTATTTCAGATTTATACTAGTTTTACTCGCAATTTCGTTCGCATTTACTTAAACGTTATAAATTCTCTCAATTATATAGTAAATAAATATATAAGACAATTAGGAAAAGCCGCGTGGTATCTGGCTGAGTAAAATAGACCATCCTCATTCGTCGTGATGTAGTAAAAGGCGACTAAGGTAAGTCGACATGCCGTGTGGTATCCGGCTGAGTAGAATACATAACCTTCTTTCTTAGTGAGGTGTCGCAAAAGGCGACTTAGGTTAGTTGACATCAGGGCGGTCGGTCGTAAAATACCTAGCCAAATCATGTGGTGTATATAACATACTAGTAATATCCCGCAGTTTCATCTGCGTAATTTTTGTTTTTTACACCTTATTACATTTTTATAACGGATCCCTATTTTTTTTAATTCATATGCCTATGTTGTTATGTTGCCTATGTTGCTCAGTAAAGATGCAACTTTTCAATGAAAGAATTTTTGAAATCGTTCCAATAGTTTTGGTTTGTAAACATTACTGAAATACATACAAATTTTTCCTTTTTATAATATTAGTATAGATAGTGCCGACCCCACTTAGAGTGGGATAAGGGCAGGAGAATGATGATAATGACATGTTTTATCCGCAACTTCATTCACCATACACTAGCATTTAAACGCAAATTACAGCAAAATAATTCTATTGTCATAAGTTTTAACGGGAAACTTCACGTCTGCTGCTTGAACTCGTGGCCCATATTCAAATTCAAATTCAAAATATTCTTTATTCAAATAAACTTGTAATCAAGTGCTTTTGAATCGTCAACTCTACTGCTGGTTCGGAAAGCTGTTCCTACCGAGAAGAGCCAGCAAGAAACTCGGCGGTTGTTCTCCTAAAAAATTAATTCTTAATACTATTTACATTAAGCCGTTACTATCTTGTACAGGTTCAAAACCTATAACCAGCTGTAACCACACATTATAGTAGGCTTTCTGTATCAGCCTCTTTTTAACAGTGTTTTTAAACTGCTGTAATGGCAAAGATGAATTTGATTGCGGAATTTTATTATACAATCTTATACTCAAACCCACAAACGACTTACGTACTTTTACAAGGCGCAAAGCATGAGCCGCAAGCTTATGTCGGTTCCTGCTTTGACAATTATATATATCACCGTATCATCATACAACAAAGCACCATATAGTTTCCAAAATCCAACAAATAGCAACTTAATACAAAAGAAAATAATACAATGACTTTCAAACTTTACAGTCATGGAGGGCTACGAAGAGGCCAGAAAATATATTAGAAAGAAATTTATTACATTATTCTTTCGCGATAAAAAATTTGCGAGTCCATCCTAAATCTTTCCCGTCCCATAATAAACACTCGCCAGCGGAGATGCTATCAATCACAATGATATCACACTCACTGGCCGATATTCAGCGATCTAAAGAATGGTAACTCCATACATTTTATACGTCAATGGAAAAAACACCATATCTCCTGATTGACCATATAAAAAAAGGTGATTTATCATTTTTATTGGGAGAAAAACATGTTTATGAGCATCTTAAGAGGGGCGAACGCGGGGCAGGCCGGGGGTGTATTTTGAACTATCACTTTAACGAAATTTTCAATTATATTTATTTATATATATTAGGTAGGTCCAATTTCGAGAAAGAGGTTAGCCGCCGAATCCAACTCGGATGGGCAGCGTTTGGGAAGCTACGCGAGATCTTTTCGTCCGAAATTCCTCAGTGCTTGAAGACCAAAATCTTCGAACAGTGCGTGTTGCCAGTGATGACCTACGGATCTGAAACGTGGTCGCTGACTATGGGCCTCATAAGAAGGCTCAGAGTCGCTCAGCGGGCGATGGAGTGAGCTATGCTCGGAGTATCTATACGTGATCAAATCAGAAATGAGGAGATCCGTAGAAGAACCAGAGTTACCGACATAGCTCAGCGGGTCGCGAAGCTGAAGTGGCGATGGGCGGGGCACATAGTGCGTAGAACCGATGGACGTTGGGGTCTGAAGGTGTTGGAATGGCGACCCCGCACCGGAAAACGCAGTATCGGTAGACCCCCACGAGATGGACTGACGACCTTAAAAAGGTCGTGGGGAGCCGCTGGGTCCAAGCGGCACAAGATCGTGTGGTATGGAGATCCCATGAAGAGACCTATGTCCAGCAGTGGAAGTCCATCGGTTGACAAAGAAGAAGAAAAAGATATATATTATAATAATTGGTAGGAACCAATTACTTTTGCTATTAAAACTTATGTGTCTAATTAATAATTGCGATTTATCGAACGCTTTTCAGTGACAAGAACGTTGTGGAGAAACCTACGTTATCTCTAGGGAATCCTGGAAATATGTGTAACTACGAAAATCCGCATTGGAGCAGCACGGTGGATCATAGCTTCAACCCTCCTGTCCAAAAATGGAGAGAATCCTTTGCATAATAGTTGAATAGCAACAGGCCGCTTCTTTAAATATATTAGGTATTATCCTGTTACTCACTGCTAGCCAAAGGTTTTCTCACCATTTCGAAGAGAAATTTAAGCTTGGACCACCCACATTACTCAATGCGGACTGGTAGGTTACACATTTTCCGCGAATTCTCTTATACAATGCAACGATTTGAAAGTATTGGTGCAGGTTGGTAGTCCATGTGTATTATTAATCCTTCATGTATTAGTTATGAAAACGCATAGTTCACTATTAATAATTGCATATTGAATGTTTGTGGCATTGAAATAGGTATTAAATGAATCAAACTCAATTAACACATTTATTGCTTATTTCAATGCTATCAATGATATCACGCTAGGAACTATTATAAAAGTAGTGTCTTCTTACGCTGCCAAATTTTGATTGGTTTTACCCTTTCCGAGTTTTGAAGGCATTACCCTTTATCGCAACATGCAACAAAACAACTAAAATTTAAATTCAAATTAGGTCACTTGAATACTAAGCGTGCGATATATTTTTTTACTTATCACTTTTGTACAATTAAAACTATCTAAAAGTGAAAATTATTAATCAGTGACGAAGAGTTTTACAACGCGAAAAATCAATGAAATAATCAGCTTACCACGAAATAAAATATCAAATACGATAGTAGCAGCAGAGAGTAGAGCAGTAGAGTTGACGATTCAAAAGCACTTGTTTACAAGTTTATTTGTGTAAAGAATATTTTGAATTTGAATCTGAATTTGATAAATGAGAGAAATTTTAACAATTTAAATAGTTACCGAATTCCGCACACTATAAAATATCGAACGCTCTCCTAAAACTACTCTCGCAAGCTCCACAAATACACCCCCCACACAAAATAATCATTGGCCACTTATAATGTCCTCAGGGGGATTGTTTCGTAACTATAAACGAGATATTGTTGTCGATACCGCCCCTAACTAGATGAAAACTTCCACCGTTTTTTGCTTATTATTGTATGTGTTTTTTACTTGACTTTTCTTTAATGGCTTTCGCGGGCGATCGTCGATTTATGATAAGCCAGTATAAAGATATGGAGAATCATCCATACAAAATAATTATAATATTATTTTAATACTAGCTGTGCCTGCGGTTTTGCCTCTGTGGAAACCAGTGTATCACAAATATCGTTTTATAATAAGTATAGATAGTCCGCCATGTGGTATTCGGCTGAGTAGAATAGACCACCCTCTATCTTACCGAGGTGTCTTATAATACGCCTAAGTTAAGTTGACGTAAGGCAGGCGGCTGGTCGTAAAAACGCAGCCAAATCATGTGACAGCATGTTATGCTGTATCTATATTTTTCTATATTTTTATACATGTTGTGCCAACCTCTCTTAGAGTGGGATAAGGGCAGGAGGATGAATGAAGTCGATTCGCTGGATTCGATCCGCCGCAGACGAGTGGGGCGCAGGCGACTCGTCGAAGTCCGTCGCATGCCGCCCTAACGGGAACCTCCGAGCGATCCGAATGGGGTTTTATTGGACGCTCGCTGGAGTTAGGTCCCCGAGGCGGTCGATGTATCTGATGCTACCGATACATCGATTAGCGGAGAAAGGGGCCACTTTTAGAGAGGCCCCGACCCGGAGGTGGTGCTCTTCGGGGTAAAGAGCGGCTACTGGCGGGGATGGGGGTAATGTGTACAACGGTACTCTGTCCCCGCCACCAGCAGCGTGGTGGCGTACTGTCAGGTTTTTAGTCGGTGCGAGTCCGACATACCCGCCGCTCGTCCCCGTCGGGCGGTGAGGACCCATAATGGGTTTACCTGACATAAAAAAAGGAGGATGAATGAATAAGTGTAGATAGTCAAATAAGCTCTTTCAAGCACTTTTGAATCGTCAAGGATCAATATGATTTTTTTTTTCGAATTGACAATATGCTGTTAGCCCTAACGGCTTTTACAGCGTCAGCGGGCGGGACGGGCGAGCGTAGAAGCATCGCCGAGGTTGCGAAATGCGTAGAGTAGAGCGCAGAAGCTCTACTAGCGTCGGGGAACGTCATCCTAAGGGTGCCTCCTGTGAGGCCGGACCACGGCTTAGGACGACGTGTAGTGGAGGGCTGATGGTATGACTTTGATTAGTCAATACGACGACGGAAGGGTGGCAAGAAGCCACGACCAACCGATATCAGAAATCTGGGACCTCGTCTTCGCCGGCGAAGACGCTGTGTGTGTGTATTACGTGTTTTTGTGTTTGCGATCGTTATTTGATCGTCAGGGTCATATAGGACGCTTTTTGGACGCCTATATTTTCGGTGCTCAGACCTAACTGGAATGTAGGTGGAAGCAACTGAGATTAGAGGGTTCGGGTGTACCTCGAATTTCTCGAAGTAAGTCTTCGAAAAACGTTTAAAGAGATGAGTAATGGTAGGGAGGTCGAGGTCTCTATGGAGGTCAACGTTCCGCATGAACCACGGACAACCAGTGGCTGTACGCATAAATCGGTTCTGCATTCTTTGGAGCGTGAGCAATCTGACCTTTGAAACGTGCGCGAACGCAACGCTCGCATAGGACATTATTAATATGATTAATGAAGCTACAACTGGTTTGGAATGTTGCTCTTACCGAGAAGAACCAGAAAGAAACTCGACGGTCAATCTTTTAAACATTTTCAATTTTACATCAAATAATTTATAGAATTAGGCGTTACTTTGCGGAGGTCCATAATACAAAAGTAATGAGAATATTATTCTGCTACAATCCGCGATAAAATTTATGTGGTATCCGGTTCAGTAAAATAGACCACCCTCTTTCTTACCGAGGAGTCGTAAAATACGACTAAGGTAAGTTGATGTCAGGTAGGCGGCCGGTCGTAAAATATACAGCCAAATCATGTGACAACATGTTTGTAACATGTTGTGCCGACCCCACTTATAGTGGGATAAGGGCAGGAAGATGATTATTAAACCGCAGTCTTGTATGAAGGTGAAAGGACTTTCAAATCTAGGCATTTGTATCATCCAAATCATAGCTTTTGTACTGGAATTCCGCAAAGTAACCCTTACTTCTATAAATACCTAAAAGCAGTTGATTACATAGGTATATTAAGGTTATTTAAATCAGTTTTACCTGAAACCCGCGAGTAAAACTGCGCTTATATATTTACAGCGCCGACACCGCGATGTATTTATTTATTTACCATAAAAGAAAACATACAAAAATACAGCTAAATGGAAAACAAGTACAAAGCATAACTTATCTATATAATAGATATCTGCCAGCGACCCTTGGTGGTTGGAAAACTAAAAGAAACGTAGTTTAGGTACATTAAAATTGATAAATACCAAAATAATAAATTATATATTGATAAATATATAAATTAACTTACATTCTAATAATCACAAAATAAAATAAATATATATAATACAAAATAATATATTAATACTGATACAAAGTGTAATAAACTTACATAGATATAAGTTATGACAGCGAGGAAAGATAGTATTGCTTTAACCTGTGTTTGAAGGTGTGCAAGGAAGGAGAACCCCAGGAGGAACCCCATAGCTGTACCATCGCGGAGACCTCAATACATTTCTTAATATATCAATTAAGATAGCGCGCAAGGCTGTTGCGGTGATTAATAATATAAAACGATAAGGTTTAAAGGCGGGGAATATGCAAGGCGCGAGCTCTCTCACTACGTGAGCCAGATATCAAGCTAGGGTTGACTTGGATATCTTTAAATGTTTACAATTACAACCCGTGATTGTAGCATCAGCTTAAGCGTTTAATTACCCTTAAATATTTACAACTATAATCTGCAGCTTCACCGGCGTGTGCTATCCGGCTGAGTGGAATAGAGCACCTTTATTTCTTACCGAGGTGTCGTAAAAGGCAACTAAGGTAAGTTGCACCGTCGTGTAGTATCAAGCTGAGTAGAATAAACCACCCTCATTTCTTCCCGAGGTGTCATAAAAAAAATTGACTAAGCACCCGCCGTGTGGTATCGGGCTGAGTTGAATAGAGCACACTTATTTCTTACCAAGGTGTCGTAAGAAGCAAATAAGTTAAGTTGCCCCACCATGTGGTATCCGGCTAAGTAGAAAAGACCACCCTCAATTCTTACTGAGGTGTCATTAAATGCGACTAAGGTAAATTGACCCGTCGTGTGGTGTTGGGTTGAGTAGAATAAACCACCCTCATTTAATACCGAAGTGGCCGGTCGTAAAATAATTAGCCAAACATACAACAATGTTTATAATATGTTGTGCCGACCCCACTTTAGAATGGTATAAGGGCAGGAAAATTATAAATCTGCAACTGTAGCATCAGCTTAAGCGTTTAATTACCATTAATAAATAAAAGATGAAGTAATTTAAAGACAAAAAAAAATCTTTCTCAATGTTGCCACAACCCTTGCCGCGAATCTTGCTCTAATAAAATATTAAGTGCGCGCTTAAACATCTATGCTAGCGAATAACGACTGGCAACACCTTCTGAATACAAGAGCGGAGATAAACGAATAACTCCGAAGATAAGAGAGACGCTGGGGTAGCAATTGAATTGAGTTTCTAGTTATTTTGAAAATTTTGGTTTTTAACAAACCAATATGCCTTTTTACACGCTTTAAGTTTCACATGTATGTATGTATGATTGTATGGAATAGCCTCCTTTTAACCCAATTTGGAACACGATAAAAATTTTAATTGAACGGATTCAATTAAAATGTTTTTACTTATCAAGAATGGGTGATACAATAATAATTCAATCAATCATTTAATTTTTTTAAATATATTTATTTGCTTTCAGTTTTTTTCTTTTAATTTTGTTATGTAGGCACGGCGGGTCAAATTGTCGTAGTCGCTTTCTACGTAACCTCGGTAAGAAATGAGGGTGGTTTAAATGGTTTTATAATAAAGAATTTATTATTATAATTCCCAAAATGTACCAGTGCTCTACGCAGTTCCCACCGCGATAACGTCGTGTAAACAGCTCATGAATAAGTACCTCGGATGGGTTCGAAACTAGTCGGGCTAACCCGATAGAATAACACATAAGTATAGCCGGTTCTATACATTAACCACAAAATGTACCAGTTGTAAAAGCATTAAAATTGAAAGCCACTTCAGAAGTGGGATGGAATATAAAATATGAACCACAGTACCTCGAACGGCACAATTTATATCAGCAATAAATCGGTTATATCGCTAACGGAATCAGATTCGCCGCGTCGCCTCCTATCTACCAAAGTTTGATAATAAATACGCGGGATCTGCATAACTCGAATGTACGCGGAGTTCCTCTTTGATATGTACCGCGGATGCCGCGGATGTAGTAACCGCCAGATATGGTATAAATAATACAGTAGGAGTTTTTTATTCGCGCTTCCTTCATTTGTTGCTTTATGACCTTGACGATCATATCACGATCGCCAACGCCCGATACACACACGCACACACACAGCGTCTTCGCCGGCGAAGACGAGGTCCCCGCTTCCTCACGTCTAGCGGCCGGGGTGTCCAGCCCCGCCCGTTATGACATTAGGACTTTTCCACAAGTCCGATACAGTCCTCCACAACGCGTCGTTTTAAGCCGAGGTCCGGCCTCACACGAGGCACCCTTAAGGTGACGCTCCCAGGATGTTGCGGGCCTCTCTCGGGACCCGCTCTCCCAGCACCTCAACCGGTGACGCTGTCAAAGCCTTCACGGCTAACAGCCTTAGTTAGTGTTCGAAAAACAAAAAATCTTTATTCACTATTCGCGGACAGAAAAATTGCGACTCAAGTCCTATATTCGCGGTCTAAGATTTATTTATTCGCGTATCGAATCGGTACATACATATACATATGTACCTAAATAAAAGCATGCGGTATCCTTTGTCAACGCCTCGTTAAGTGTAGTAATAAAAAGATAAATAAAATAGACCGAACCAGCAGTAGAGTTGACGATTCAAAAGCACTTGTTTACAAGTTTATTTGAATAAAGAATATTTTGAATTGAAGATCAAAATATTACTAAATTTTTTAAACTTTTGCCTAAATATGAAGATAAAATGTAACTTAACCAAATGTAAAGTCAAATATTTATTTTATTTGAAACTGATTTTTATGTTTTTGCTTTTTTATTTCGTCGCTTAGGAACCTATCCCATAAAAACCTATATTATATTTAACCCTTTAAATTACCATTCCATATATAAGGTATTCGCGGCTCATTTACGGAACGTATGCCCCGCGAATAAAGAGCTTCTACTGTAGTGCTGCAATAATACCTTTTCATATTATTTTTTTTTGATTAGACACAATGTAATGCTAAATGTAGAGTTAACTATGCATGTGATACCTAAGTACCTGACTGACTTAGCCTTGCTGGGTAATTTATCAAAAAGATTTAAAAAAATGCAATAAAAAAGAAAAAAGCGGTTACATGTGTTAATCGATTCCAGGTTTAGAACATTTTTGGTTCACACTCTACCATTAGGCTATCACAACTTTTCATTTAACAGCTCAAATATCTATTCCTATTTTAGTTGTTTTTTTAATGTCTAAAAATAGAGATGAAACGAATTTTTTTGCATAAAAACCCCCTGTACGCTGAATTTCATGAAAATCATTGGAGCCGTTTCCGAGATTCAGAAAATATATATGCATATATACATACAAGATTAACTCATTTAAATATTAAAGATTTAACACTCTAATGCACTAATAAAAAATTTGATTTGATTTGATTTAAATATAACAAAACACACCGCATCCATTATTTCTCACATCACCATATTAAATCTAGATGGTTGAACATAAGAGAGCTAGTACGGGACCCTCTTCCGGCGCGAGTCTCGCTAGAACAACTGTTTGTTTGTCTGCACGTTATGCGGAACTCATATACATACGTATTGCGAGTCGGGCCCGTTATCTGACTTCTATGGGACTTGATGAAGTTGTTGTTGCTAATAGCAACTGGGGTATGGCAATAAGATTTGGCGCCTTAAGCGAAGTGGAAAAAAGCTGCTCAAAATATACTGTGAAGCAAATATAAGAATGCGAAAGAAATTCTTTTTAATTGCTTTTGTGTTCTTGTGTAAAGCCTAGTATAAGTGTTTGTATAGATAGATTTGTTTGTAATCTTTTTATTGCATTCATTGAAAAAAAAAATAACATAATTTGTAATGGTGGGCTTATTCCTTAATCCGAATCTTTTCCAGCCAACCAGTCTAAAATTATAAAAGAGGTAAATAGTAGTGCAGTGATTTAAAATCAAAATTAAACTTAACCAATAATAATAATAGATATGTAAATAATATTTTTTTAAAGTAATCTGTGATAGCCCTTTCGAGAAGGTTACGGGCTAAAATCGCGGGCATACACCAATTTTCTGTTAAAACTTATGTGTCTAATTGATAATTGCAATTTATCACACGCTTTTCGGCGAAGGAAAACATCGTTAGGAAACCTGCGTATCACTAAAGAATCCTAGGAATATGTGAAATCTACCGCATTGGAGCAGCGTGGTAGGTCTTAGCTCCAATCCTTTTCCTCAAAAACGGAGAGAAGAGGCGTATTCCCAGAAGTGGGAGAGTAATAGGTCGCTACTTTACTTTTTTTACTATATACGCTTTTTGGTGGACGAAAATATCGTGCAACCTGAATATTCTGGGAATATAGGGGAAATGTAACCTACCAATCCGGATTGGAGAAGCGTGGTAGGTCTTAAGCTCGAATCCTACTATTCCTAGACCTATGCCAAGCAGTGGGATTGTAACAGACCGTTACTTTAAGCGCAGCGGTATGAAGATTGTGAACCGCTTACTTTTAACTGTCTTGTGCCGTTTAAATACAGTTAAATTTTTAGAAGTCTACTTAAATGAAGAATATTTTGATATTTCTATAATTCAGAGCAACATTCCGAACCTGTTGTAGCTTCATTAATACTTAACGATTCAAAAGTGCTTGAAAGAGCTTATTTAAATAAAGATTATTTTGATTTAATAATCAACAGTACATTTCGTAGAGGTAGAGGTGTCGTAAAAGACGACTAAGGTAAGCTGACCCGCCGAGTGATATACGGCTGAGTAGAATTGACCACCCTCATTTCTTAACAAGTTGTAAACGGTGACTAAGGTAAGTTGACCCGCCGTGTGGTATCCGGTTGAGTAGAATAGACCATAATTATTCTTACCGAGGTGTTGCAAAATACGATTAAGGTTGGCTAAGTTGACGTCAGGCAGGCGGCCGGCCGTAAAATACGTAGCCAAATCATGTGACATGTTTACAATATGTTGTGCCGACCCCACTTACAGTAGGATAAGGGAAGGAGAATGATGATAACAGTACAAAATTGTTCCATCTATTTACGCGTGATTTTATGACCAAGGGAAATAGAGATTCATTTTATATGTATAAATAGTGATTTATAAAAAGGACAATAGCATCCAGTTTTCCAGAAAGGTCCAAGGCAAGGCAGGCAATATGGCGGTCGAGCAGCGCCACCCAATATGGGTATTACATATTTTATCTACAGTCTTTCATATTTCCATCTCGCAGCTTTTATTGCTACACGGAGTTAGCTGTGACTAGATGTGGCAACACAGGTGAGAAACTTTGATATATATTTTTTTAATATGTCAGAACAAAATGTACCAGTATTTACTTCAAATAAAGTAAAATACCTTCGATTATGTACATACTGTTTTTTCTTATTCTCAAACGAAAAACGTGTTTTATTTTGTAAAACACATTGATTCTTACTTTCCGGAGATCCATAATACAAATACAAAAGTAATAATAAAATTATTTTACTATAATCCGCGATGAAGTAAAATAGATATCATCATACCTGATTTTTGTTGTCATACCTGAGGTTTGTGTATGTGAATATTTTTACAAATCTGCATGTATCAGGTATGAAAACGGTAAAAACAAAAAAAATATTATTACATTTGTTTTAAATTTATTCGTGTTAAGAACTATAATTTTAAGTTGACCGAAAAATAACTACATACAAAATTTCATTGTAATCGGTTCAGTAGTTTTAAAGATTATCGTAAACTTAACACGAGATTTATATAAAAAGTAAGTAAGTAACGGCCTGTTACTATCCCACTGCTGGGCATAGGCCTCCTCTCTCCATTTTTGCAGAGAAGGATTGGAGCTAAGACCTATCACACTGCTCCAATGCGGATTGGTAGGTTACACATATCCCTAGGATTCTCTAGAGATATGCAGGTTTCCTCACGATGTTTTCCTTCACCGAAAAGCGTGTGAAAAATTGCAATTATCGATTAGACACATAAGTTTTAATAGAAAAACTCATTGGTGTCTGCCCGGGTTTGAACCCATGATCGTCTCTAGAGATTCACACGGTCGCACCGCTGGGCCATCACAGCACACATATGAGATTTATATGTATAAAGATAATTTTAAGACTGACATTCACTTGACAGATTTATATCCGTGTCAGGATCCGATGTTTTTACCTCGCCCGCGGCGCTGAGGTAATGGAGGGGCGGAGTCGGCCGCTAAACTACGGGTATACTACGGACATCTCATTTGCGCACTGAATATGCTAATAGCATATTTGAGTTCCAGCTATATTGGATACGTTTGGAAACTAATCTGAACATCATTTGGTTAAATAAAGGCAATATAAATCTATACTTAGTATATAAAGTTAAAGAGTTTGTTTGATTGTTTTGAACACGGTATCTCGGGAACTACTGGACCAATTTGAAAAATTCTTTGAACGTAAAGTAGTCCATTTATGGAGGTATAAGCTATTTAACATCACGCTAAGAAGAATAGGAGAGGAGAAGCAATAAAAAATATAACGAAAACGGCAAAATTTAAAGCTTTCCTTGCGTGCGCTAAGTAAACGGTGAAAGTTATTAAAAAAACATGTATCACAAAATTATTCCCCTTTAAAAGTTCTAAATAAAAGTCCAGAACAGCGTATCTCTAGTTTTTAAGGTTAACCCACTTTAACCAAATTTGATTTCAATATTTACTTATACATGCCGTGTGGTATCGGCTGAGTAGAATATGCCACCCTCATTTCAAACCGAGGTGTCGTAAAAGGTCACTAAAGTAAGTTGACCCACCAAGTGGTATCCGGTTGAGTAGAATAGACCCCTCTACCTTACCGAGGCGTCGTTAAATATGACTAAGGTAATTTTACTTGAGGCGGGCATTTTGTCATCGAAAGTACGTAAAATACGATCTTGTTCCTATTCTGTTTGACCACCAAACCATATTTTCTCAAATTTAACTCATTTTCCAACCAAATTCCAATCTTTTTACTATAGTGCTTTGCAAATATAAATCTAAACATTTCATGTATATTTTCTCGCAGCGGTGATATGTTACAAACAATATGCGAGTCCAATCCATCGCGAAACCCCGTATGTTCAATAAATATGGTAAATACAGATAGGAATATGCCTTTAAGTGATTAGGTCGGCGAAACAATATCCCTAATGCTTTTGTCGTGTTCGGGTGTAAAATATTATCCGATGATATGCAAAAGGAGCAAGATTTCGCTATGACATAAAGTGACACGAAAAGCTTGTATTAATCCAAGTATCTGGGTGACAAGCCTTGCTTGGTAATTTTTGAAAATATATAATATTAAAATTATATTAAATTAAAATAATATTAAAATAAAATAATATTAAAAATATATAATTAAAATAAGAAAAACTTGAACTTTTTTCGTCAGCCCGCTAACCATTAGGCTATCATAACATTACGTTTGACAGCTAAAATTACATTTATTATCTATTCAACATTTCAGCATTCTTTTCATTGCCGGCATTTCATTTTCATTGAAAACAGGATTAAGAATACAATAAAAAAAAAGAAACAGCTAAATCGATCGTAAATACACATACACAAACCTCTACCACCGCCACCACAATACACCCTACACATAATCACTATCACAAACTCAACAATCGTTTCGCCCCGCAACCGAAGCATCATAAGAAGATAGACTCCACGATAAAATCGCAAAGTTTTGTTTTTACGAATACTGCACATATCGGGTATGAAAACGGATAGTGCGCTCTATAATTAACATTATATATATTTTACTAACTCTTTTACTTTTTTTAACTCCGCCATTGCCGGTCCCAAGCCCGGATGAAAAAGGAGGAGGGTTGGTTAGGAAGTGACAAAGACCAACCGTAAAACAGTCAACGCCGAGCATCAGGCGGGGGGAAATAACCTGTTACTTCGCAACCCACCCATGGGTGCGAGCGGCTTCCAGTAACCCTGAGGTACTAAATCGCCTCAAAAAGACTGGCGCAGAAGGATCTGGGAACCCACTGCGAACTATTTTCCCAAGCAAACCTCAACATGGAAATTTCGATCCGTGGTAAAGGTCACGACCCTCAGCACTGAGGAAAACGACGCAAGGAGGAGGATATTTTACTAGCAATCGCCAGCAGCTCCGCCCGCGTGGAAAGCTTAAAACCGTAATATAGTCTTTTGATAACCATAAAAAATGGTTAAAGTGTAACCTTAAAAGCTTGACATGCTGTCGAGGACTTTTATTTAGAACTTTTAAAGGGAAACTATTTTTTAATATATGATTTTTGAATAACTATCACCGTTTACTCAGCGCACGTAAGGCTTTAAATTTTGCCGTGTCCGTAATATTTTTTATTGCTGCTCCTCTCCTATTCATGTTAGCGTAATGCTATATATATTATAGCTTTCCTAAAAAAATGGACTATCTTTTTTTTATAATTGGTCCAGTAGTTCTTGAGATTAACGCGTTCAAACAATCAAACACACTAACAATCTCTTCAGTTATATATATTAGTATAAACATTGATTTTATCGCAGATTATAGGAAAATGATTTTATTGCTTTTTAATTAGTATAATTAAGTAAAGTAAAAAAGTAACGCCTAATTCTATAAATGGATTTGTCTCTTTATTAGAGTGAATGTTGAGATAACTAAAGTCACTTTACATATAAGCGTCCTAGATCGTATATGCAATGGTTTACAATACAATACGCACATAAATAGAGATCATATTTTAAAGTTTCCCGTCATGTATTATCTGTTTCGGCCCTAGCATATTTCATCCACCCATCGCCGCCTGCTGGCTGTGTTATTCTGGGAGAAAATAATTTCATTTCATTTGTATATGCGCTGATATCCTTTAAATTTAAAATTGACAAACTTCTTATGAAAGAAACTATAATATAATAGATAAAAACTCAAAAGATTGAAGCTTTTTGAATTATTGTTTAGTGTACTGCTTTCAATACGCCGTGTGGTATCCGGCTGAATAGAATAGTACCACCCTCATTTCTTACCGAGGTGTCGTAAAATGCGACTAAGGTAAGTCGACCCGCCGTGTGGTATCCGGCTGAGTAGAATAGACCAACCTCTTTTCTTACCGAGGTGTCGTAAAAGGCGACTAAGGTAAGTTGACCCACCGTGTGGTATCCGGTTTAGTAAAATAGACCACCCTCTTTCTTATCGAGGAGTCGTAAAATACGACTAAGATAAGTTGACGTCAGGCAGGCGGCCGGTCGTAAAAACGCAGCCAAATCATGTGACAGCATGTTTGTAACATGTTGTGCCGACCCCACTTAGAGTGGGATAAGGGCAGGAGGATGATGATGATGATGTACTGCTTTCAATACTATGTAAACATTGTCTATACTTCTAAAATTAAGATAACTCAATCGACTAACTATTCATAAGTATTCTATAAGTTTTAAATTAAATAATTATTTAGTCCAAAACTAATGTTAAAATTGTTCTACAAATTTTTTAAGTAAGCCTGCCTTTATAAGCTATTCATTAATCGTTTATATAGCTACATTGTTAATGCAAGCCACTCTTTAAAAATAAATATATTCCATCTGTTAATGACGATCACCTATCTCATCGGTCGCTTAGTTATTATTTTGTTTTAAATCATAAGAACAAATAATAACTAAGCGATTATTGAAAAAAGTTTTTTTATGTTATACAAAAAAATAGGTGGATAGAAAAAATCATTACGAAGATTTACCATTTAAGATACACTATATCGTACGGTAACATTATTAGTTCAAATTCAAATTCAAAATATTCTTTATTCAAATAAACTTGTAAACAAGTGCTTTTGAATCGTCAACTCTAATGCTGGTTCGGAAAGCTGTTCCTACCGAGAAGAGCCAGCAAGAAACTCGGCGGTTGCTCTTTTAAAAATATAATTCTTAATACTATTTACATTAAGTCGTTACTGTCTTGTACAGGTTCAAAGAGAGCTATATCCACACATTCTTATCTTCTAAATAATCTTCAAGAGTATAGTAGGCATTCTGTATCAGCCTCTTTTTAACAGTCGTTTATTGTAACGATATCAATTCGAGATTGCATTATTTGTCAAGAATAAAGCAGTGCGCTCGGCCGGCCGTTAGCTTCATTTGGATTGAGATTTATAACACAATTGTGCAAAGGGCATTATGCCATTTAGTTTATTAAATCCTACTAATGCAATAAAGGCAAAAAGCTTGTGGCATGTGTTGTGCTTTTGTATCTTTTAATTGATAAAAATATAGTAAGGCGTGCGTAACAGGCAAGCTGTAATCGCACCTTTGTTAGCGTCAATTTAAGTGTAAAAAATATAGAAAAGTTTTTAAAATGTTCATGTCTCTACTGTTCACTGTTAAGTTCCCTCGTCTGGAGCCAATCCTGGTTGCAGCATCAGGTTATGTTTTGTTATAAATATGCATTATCTAACCCGCGACCCACGGAGCTGAAGGCAGGGCCACTACCCACTACCCCAACGGGCCAGTCAAAACAATTATTCCTTATACACTGGAATAACATTTGAAATTCCTGTTAATTCCACAGGAATAGGATGACATTGAAAAGCGCAATCTATTATCGACCTATCACACGACATCAGTCCACGCTGATTATGAAATTACTTATGAAATTTGTTTGGACACAATCCAAATTATGATATATGGCGCAGAAAAATATTATAAAATGCTGAGATTTCCTTGATATAATTAAATTGGACAAAGAAACGCAGTGAAGCTGTCAGCGCTTGCAATGACACTAGGAGCTATGAAACATGGTATAAATGATGTGGTATATAATTTATAGAATTAGGCATTACTTTGCGGAGATCCATAATACAAAAGAAATGATAAAATTATTTTGCTATAATCAGTGAAGAAGTAAAATAGAAAATGATAACCGATTGTCCACTCTACATTTAGCATTATATATATTTTCTATTTTACTTCATCGCGGATTATAGCAAAATAATTTTATTATTACTTTTGTGTGATGTGGTATATTTAAATTTATCTATTCTCGGTTCTGAGAACGGTTTTCAAGCAATAAATGTAATGCCCATAGGCGACACCTGGTCATTGCAAGAAAAATGTTTAAATGTTTAATATATTCTTTAACTATTTTGGGTCAATGGACTGACTGACTGATTTTGATGATAACTAATATAAAAATAAATTTTAGATTAATTTGAAGACTTCATTCTAAGATTATACAAAATTTTATCGTTTAATTTTCGAACGAAAGCATTTAAATACCTTCAGAGAAGTAATATGTGTTTTTACGCTGCTCCCAAAAGAAAAACGGGAATTTTATATTGTAAACCTTATTTAAATAATTTATAGAATTAGACGTTACTTCGAAGTGATTCATAATACAAAAGTAATAAAATATTTTTTTGTTATAATATTTATCTTGGATTATAGCTAAATCATTTTATTACTGCTTGGCACCATTTAATAATTTACCACCATAAGATTAATTTTATTAATATTGGTCCAGCTGATTAGCAATGAAAGAGTAGCAGATATACAGATATACTTTCCCATTAATAATATATATATATATATATTTTTCATTTTTTTTTATTATAAATATATGGGACACTTACACACACGGTCGTCCGTCCCCAAAGTAAGTTACTTAATACTTGTGTTATGGGTGAGAGACAACTGGTGAATTTATACTTATATATTTTTTAAATACATACTTAAATACAAATATACACCCAGGCTCAAAGACCAACAAATTCATTTATAGAAAATGTTGGCCCTCAGCGGGAATCGAACCCGCGACCCGCGGAGCTGAAGGCAGGGTCACTAAAGGTAAGTTGTATAAATGGCGCATCCATTTGTTTTCGTCTCTAAATAGACCAATTTAGTAGATTGTGCGATGTCACAGCGAACTGTCACATATGCCAACAGGGTCGCTCTAGTTTTGGCAATATGAACTGGTAGCGGATTTTTTAGAAATCTTGAACATTCCAAAAATAAGCTTACTTTTATACGTTGAAAACTTTTCCGAGCACAATTTTTCTGAGCGATTACTCTAATAATATGTTGAGACATTTATCTATGTATATGTATAAACATATATATTTGACTGGCTCGTTGGCGCAGTGGGTAGTGACCCTGCCTTCAGTTCCCGGGTTGCGGGTCCGATTTCCGCCGAGGGAATCAACATTTTTATAAATGAATTTGTTGGTCTTCGAGCCTGGCTGTATATTTGTATTGAGTGTGTATTTAAAAAAATATATAACTAAATATTTACCAGTTGCCTGTCTACCATAACACAAGTATTAAGTCACTTACTTTGGGGACGGACAACCGTGTGTATTTTTTATTTATTTATATGTTTGTGTATATATACCTATATATTATATGAATTACTACTATATAATAATTATATAATAACTACATATAGGTATTTATTTATTTTGTTTCGTATTTAGTTACGTTTCATCATCATAATTATCATCATCAATTAAAGCGCTAATGTACCTTCAATAATGAAATATGTCTTTTTCTCTGTTCCCGAAAGAAAAACGGGTTTCTTTTTATCATGTATGTTACCCGGTGTGTATTTTTAATAGTAATAATTTCATCAGTTTTACTTATTTTAGGTGGGGTCAGCACATCATGTTATAAACATGTTGTCACATGATTTGATTAGGTATACGACACCTCGGTAAGAAATGAGGGTGGTCTCTCCTACTGATCCGGATACTACATGGCGGGTTGACTTGCCTTAGTCGCCTTTTACGATATCTCAGTAAGATATTTTATTTTATTTTTTTATTTTATTTATTAGGATAACGAACAAGACTTACATTATTAATACTATAAAATACTATTCAATTAAATGTAGCCTTAATTATAGGGTACCACGGCATGTAACAGGAACGCGTACATTATTTAAATATATTACAAAATAATTATATATGAAAGTGGTACTATTCTATTCAGCCGGATACCACACGGCGTGTATGAGTAATTCTCTATATACAAAAAAAAATTGCTTTCATGTATTAGCCGGTAAAGTAAAACAGAGTGAATGTCGCATGATAAATGTGTGGATTTTGTAATAAGTTTCTATCAACATAAATTTTCAACAATTTTTTCCAAACTTTTTGTCCAGTGATCTGTGAATAAGATAAAACTGCGATATTGTTCGTTATTCAGTACCCAACGGACCATATCAAAGCAAAACTGACCTAAACGTATTTCCCGACGCGCGGTGAATCATATTTCATTATGTAATGAAATGCGTTCAAATCTTGCACGGACGAACGCACTGCACTCAGAAAACGCTGCAAAAAGCTTCTATATTATTAATTATAATATATTTTGAATAAAAAACTACGGTGTTTTTTCTCGTTGGCATTGGAAGTTTTGACAATTTAAAAGTAACATATTATTTGAATTGCGATTTGAATATGTATTATTATAACATTCCAAACGGCTGTAGAGCTAATGTAATGTTCTACAGCCGTTTGGTATCCGGTTAAGTAAAATAGACCCACACATTTCTTACCGAGGTGTCGTAAAATACGACTAAGGTAAGTTGATGTCAGGCAGGCGGCTGGTCGTGAAATATATAGCCAAATCTGAATCTGATAATATGTTTATAACATGTTGTGCCGAACTGACTTAGAGCGGGATAGGCGCAGGAGAATGATGATGGTTTGTATTTTTTGGGATAATTGTATTTCTTCTGTTTAAATAATTAAAAAAAAGTTATTTTGAAGACAGATGACCAACAAACAAACAAACAAACAAACAAACAAACAAACAAACAAACAAACAAACAAACAAACAAACTCTTTAGTTTTATATATTAGTATAGATTTACAGTTCTATGAGATGAGGAAAACTGGTCGTTTATTAAAACGCCGCGTTCCACTATACCCGTGCGTCGTCCGCCCCAGCCATTAGCGGATGACTCTGGACCGCATCCATCATACGCAGCCAATTCATTATCACCACTCGGCGCAGATTGTGCACAAACCTAACTACAATATTTTTTATATATACATATATACTAGTGCTTCGAGACTCCGTTCACGCAACTTTACAACAAACACGGTCTTTACAACAAATTTACAAACACGGTCGTCCGTCCCCAAAGTAAGTAACTTATTACTTGTGTTACGGACAGATAACTGGTAAATATAACTATACAATTTTAAATACATACTTAAATACAAATATACACCTAGGTCCCAAGAACCAACATATTGTTTATAGAAAATGTTGTTTTTGGGATCATATCCGCGACCCGTGGAGCTAATGGCAGGGTTACTTCCCACTTTCGTGCCATGGTCGACAGGGAGGGATCGTGGGCATGGCCTTCTTCCGCGAGACCGTTATGTCGCGGAAGTAGAGTCCTTAAGCAATTAATCACACGCTTTTCGGTAAAGAAAAATATTGTGAGGAAATCTGCATATCTCTAGAAAATTCTGGGGATATGTGTAACCAATCCCTATTAGATCAGCGTGGTTGGCGAAAGCTTCAACCCTTATGTCAAAAAAAAGAGTGAGAAGGCCAATGCCCAGCTATGGGATAATAAGAACCGTTACTTTATTTTGTATTAATAGCTGCTGGGCTATCACATTTTACAATCATTAAATTACATAGTTAAATGTGAACACCGAAAAACATTGTGTTTAATATTTATGAGTTCGCAAAACGCATCAGCCTGCGGTTTGTTTAATAACATTGTTTTTAAACGACAATTTGTTGGGGAACGAACCCTTTAGGCTATGACCGGGGTTGCTAGGGTTGGCACTAACCATAAAAATTAACTTCTATTTTTGAGTGATGAAATATACGTACATATTTACAATAAGATCTCTAAGTACAAAAACCTGTTTAACTATATTTTTTTAAAAGAAAATGTGAAAATTTTACTAAACAAATCATTTTAGCTTTATAAAAGTTAAAAATAGAACAAAATATAAACGTATTTTTTAAATTCATTTTTAAAGTAAAATGTTTTAGTGAAGCGATGTTAGATATCTAAGTTGATAAAAAAATACCTAATCGGTAAACATTATAAAAAATTAGGAAAAACAATTAAAGAATTACATTAATCTTAGATAATCAGGTGCTTATTATAAGCCACAAGTTAAGTTGATTGGTATAATGTCGCTAAAGCAAAAAGTCGCTGTCAAGTCGGAGGCGATCAAAGCCGCTTTGTGGGAACACGGCATTAGCTACGGGTATGTTAGAATGTTAAATGATGTCAGTATTGTCCAATTTCTGAAAACGTTGTTTCTAGACGCCATCGTAGATCTGGGGAAGTGGTTACTTAAAATACTTAAAAAGATAATAGTAAAGTAATTTTAAAAACCCGTAACTTGAGCGAGGCAGCCCTGAAATCGGTTGTGCTAAACAGTAGCGTACCGCGCAAACCGCGTTACAACGTCATCTAGCGACAATCTTCGCTAACTGATTTATACATAGCCCGCCGGTAGGGTTGCCATGTCTGTGATTCTTATATTTTGTGTCCATGACGTCATTTGAAGACTTTACCGAAATATTATAACCATTGACTATATGTTGGAACAATATTCCTCGACCTATAATTGATATAAATTTTGGTTGGAACACTATGAAAATATTTAGTTTCGATAATTTATTGTATAGTTATATATATGTACTAGTTATAGCTGCGACTTCGTTTTCGTCAACTTAAGTTTTAATATTACCTCAATTGTGTAATATATAGAAACAAATATTTTTTATCTTTAAACATAAACTTCAATTGTAACAAATTTCATCAATATTAGGCAAGCAGACATCTTCGCAACTCTATTGTTCATATTTCGCAACTCTACGAAGGTTCTATATTTACTTTTGTTTTGCTCAGTGAAGCTTCGCAAGCTTTATCTCTTCGTAAAGATTTTTAAAATGAAATTTAGTGTTAATCATTTAACACTCCTTCACGTAAAGTATTTTGTACATTATAGGCGCATTAGCGATACGATCGACGCGTTAACGCCGATATATTTCTCGAATGTTCCTCGTAGTCAAATGGCTTGGAAACGTACGTGTAACATGATCACACTTGTTTTTTACAGAACATCTAATTGCCTTGATTCTTCTTTGCTGTTTGAATTAAATTTTTTGTGCATAATTATTAGATTGGTGATGTATATAATAGAAGTCGGAACCGACATAAGCTTGCGGCTTCTGTAAAAGTACCTAAGTCGTTTATGGGTTCGGGTAAATGATTCTATAAGAAAATTCCGCTCTCAATTTTAGCTTTGCCATTACAGCAGTTCAAAATCTTAGTTAAAAAGAGGCTGATAGAGAAATCAATTTTAGCTTTGCCATTACAGCAGTTTATAAGCATTGTTAAAAAGAGAATGATTCAGAAAGCTACTATACTGTTGCGGATTACTTAGATGATAAGAATGTGTGTACATAGTTACTCTTCGACCTTGTACAACACAGTAATAAATGTAACAAATGTACATAGTAATAAATGTAAACTAAATGTAACTAGTAATAAGAATTATATTTTCAAAAGAGCATCCGCCCAGTTTCTTGCTGGCTCTTCTCGGTAGGAACGGCTTTGCGAACCACCAGCAGTAGAGTTGACGATTCAATAGCACTTGTTTACGAGTTTACGCGAATAAAGAATGTTTTGAATTTGAATTTGAATGTTTGTTTGTATGCCCGTTATTGACTCCATAACGGAGGACGGATTTTAATGAAATTTTAAGATAATCTTTGACTGACCCAGTGGATGTTTCTGCAAATCTTGATGGCATTGAAGCATTTTGTTTTCTATAATTGTTATTAATATACATTTGAATTAAGTAGTACAAAACAGGCTCGGTATGCTAGTATGTTATATAAACTCGTATATACGAAATATATACACGAACGTCTGTTTTTTCATCCGTCTGTCACGTTTTCACAACTAATTCGCTCTAGCAATATAGGTGAAATTACTAATATCAATTTTTATTTTTTCTATTATTTATTATTATATAATGACATGATGTACTGGCCTAACATAGAGCGCCCGCTAATTAAAAAATCTCCATTTTGAAAATAAATAAGGAAAAAACAATACATAATTGAGAGTATTTTAAAGCGAAAGTCGAGGGTAGCACAAGTATTAAATAATAGACACGTAATGGCACCTTAATGATACTTTTTACATTTTGAATTTGGAACGTTTGATATTCAAAAGTTGGCGCTCGTTCTGAAGCGGTTCGCAACTCGCGCTCAGTGGTTCGTCGCGCTCGATAAGTTAATGCGCCGAAGTGGTTCCGAACGACTGCGGCGCGATAGTTACGTTTAGACTTTGAAATCGTTTTATGGCTTAACTTTTTATAAGAATTAAGCCAGTTGGCTTTAAAAAAAAAGTAGTATTTAAAAACAAATTTGTTCCAACAGATTTTAATGATTTTTCTGTATAGTATTCGGCTAAGGAGAAGCGACTACCACTCTCTTACCTATCTAAGTTAACGTCAAGCAGGTGGCCGGTCTTAAAATACGTAGCCAAATCATGTCGCAACATGTTTATAACATGTTGTATCGAACCCACTTAGTTCCAGTTAGTCTATAGTCTAGCTTTTACAATTGCGTAACTTCTTTTGATTAAATTTATATAAATCCGTAAGGAACTGCTATTTAATACCTTTGGCAAGAATTTCACTATGTTTTAAATAAATAATAAATAAATAAAATGAACTTCATTCAACAACATACATTTCAACAAATTCAACAAAGATTATTTAAAACATTATTGTATCCATATGAAGGGATGCTGAGGAAAAGGTTGTAAACTCAGCTACAAAGCTGTTTTTCATTCTACGCCTTAAAAACCTTACAGATATCCATTTAGTAGATTGTGGGAAAATCGATCACATACAGACAAACATCTTTTGGGCACTTTGTTTTATAATATTCATAGATTAAGCCCTGAATTTGTGTTGCTATATGGTACACGTATATGATATCCGGTCTTTTTGAGTACAGAAGTATGCTAAATGAACAAATACGTAATTACTGCGTTACGACATAAATCGTAGTGAATGGACGTTAATGCAGAAATAATTTAAGTTCGCTTTTCAGTGATCCCGCAAAATGATAATCGTTTTCAAACTCAACCAACTCAAACATACCGAGCCAAACTCAATAATTCACACACCGCCGCGCAGATAAAACGAACGAACGAAATCACCAAACTTTTCCATCGCGTCAACTAATTGTGAACTGGTTAATGACTTATGCCGGTTTAAATGACTGCGCCACTCTAATGATTCTGCGGGAATAGACGAAAATGTCTATGTAAAAAAATAAAGACAGAATTATTCGGGAGTTCGAATAGGCCGCCGTGTGGTATCCGACTGAGTAGAATAGACCACCCTCATTTCTCTACGAAGTGTCGCAGGTGATTGCGCCACCTTAATAATTCTGCGGGAATATACGAAAATGTCTATGTAAAAAAAAATATAGACAGAATTATTCAGGAGTTCGAATAGGCCGCCGTGTGGTATCCGACTGAGTAGAATAGACCACCCTCATTTCTCTACGAAGTGTCGCAGGTGATTGCGCCACCTTAATAATTCTGCGGGAATAGACGAAAATGTCTATGTAAAAAAATATACACAGAAATATTCAGAAGTTTATTTATTTATAAGCCGCCGTGTAGTATCCGACTGAGTAGAATAGACCACCCTCATTTCTCCACGAGGTGTCGTAAAAGGCTATGATAAGTTGACGTTGGGCAGGCGAACGTAAAATACGTAGCCAAATCATGCGACAACATGTTTATAACATGTCGTGCCGACTCACTTAGAGGGGGATAAGGGCAGGAAGAATAGTAGAATTAAAATCATCTTTTTTCTATCAGTAAATAAAAACATACAACTAAGTCGATTTAAGTAGCTCCTTTTTAATTACCACTAGCAGTCGCCAGCGGCTCCGCCCGCGTTGAAAGATTAAAACCGTAATATCGTCCTTTGATAACCATAAAAATAGTTAAAGTGAGTTTACCTTAATAGCTAGACACATGCTGTCGCGGACATTTATTAAAACCTTTAGATGGGAACAATTTTGTGATACATGATTTTTTAATAACTAATACCGTTTACTTAGCGCACGCAAGGAAAGCTTTAAATTTTGCCGTTTTCGTACTATTTTTTATTGCTGCTCCTCTCCTATTCATCTTAGCGTGATGTTATGTAGCCTATAGCATTCCTCGATAAATGGACTATGTTACGATAATAGAGTTTTTCATATCGGTCCAGTAAATTCCTGAGATTAGCGCGTTCAAACAATCAAACATACAAACAAACAAACTCTTCAGCTTTATATATTAGATCATCAATGGGATAAACGAGCACGGAATAATCGCTAAGGCAAAGTGTAGACAGTCCAGAAACTTAAATAGCATCAGGGAACGTCGTCCTACTTACCAACAACATATATTTTACGACTACTCGGTAAGAAATGAGGTTGGTCTATTCTACTCAGCCTGATACCACACGGCGGGAAATGTTGTTATCAAACATAGAATATATTCCTCGTTCAATGCGTGGTTTTTTAGTTGACAACCAAATTTTTCAATTAACATATTTTTTTCGTTTGTCTCTCGAGTTCATTCCCCTTATTTTTAATATTTATCTTTAATATATATTATTCATTTAAATGAGTTAATCTTGTATATATGTAGGTTAAAAATATTTAAGTTTAAAATGATAAAAAAGTTGTAAACGGAACGTAGTATTGAGTGAGAGAGACGAAAGAGGAAGTGAGGAATAATAAGTAAGATGGCGAAAGTGTAAGATGATTGTAAAAGACGTGTTAACAATAAAGGTGATTAATTCGAGAAGTTTTTTTTATTAATTAAGAAGCAACAAGCCAACAATCCATCCCCCGAGCCACCCCTACAGATTCTCGTCCGGGATAACACGGAAAACAAGAATTACAAGAATTACCGGCATTGCAAAGATCGTAATACAAAGATTGTTAAGACGAACCGCGTGGCTGACCGGTGTAAGGTTACGCACGCTATTACATATTTTATGGTGTTACGAAATTGTTACGAAGATGATGGCTGGTAATGATTCAATTAATATGGGGGAAGGAATTTCAACATTTACAGGTGATGATGTGACATATTCTTCCTCTAAATGGGCACAGGATATTGAGGACAACGCCGAGATATTTGGATGGACGCCGCAACAGAAATTAATTATAGCGCGACGATCGCTTATGGGCACGGCTGGTTTATGGCTTCGATCGGAGAAACCGTTCAGAACGTTTGATGATTTAAAAACAGCGCTACAAAGAGAATTTCCAGATTCTGTTAATGTAAAGGAAATGCATGAAATTATGAGTAAAAGGAAGAAACGTAAGGAAGAAAGTTGTTATCAATACATGTTAATAATGAAAGAATTAGGTAAAAGAGCAAAATTTTCCGACTACGTGGCGATACAGTACATTATCGATGGCATTCCAGATTATGAGTCGAACAAGATAATGTTATATGGCATTACGACATATTCAATGTTAAAAGAAAAGTTAAGCATTTATGATTCAGTGAAACAGAAAATTAAGCAACGCGAGCGTACAAGCAGAAATTATGAATCTGAGAAGCATTCTAGAGATAACGCTGAAAGCGGTAAGCGAATTCAGCGATGTTTTAAGTGTGGTGATAAAGGTCATAAGGCGGACGCTTGCAAAGATGGCGTCAAATGCTTCAAGTGTAATTCATACGGCCATATTGCAATTCATTGCAAGACATCAAACAGAGGTGTTAATATTACGTCACAGTTGGTTGGCAGTAATGAGTCCGAAGTTCTGGCCAATGAGATGCCGCAAGATTCATTATGCATTCGATCACAGTCAAATGTCAATGTTGGCAGTATTTGTCAAAGAGAGATTACGGGAATGGAACGAAGTAACGATTGTCTGTGGAAATCGCATCTGTCAAACGCCGATGTAAACAATATGGTGAACCGGGAAAGTATTCTAAGTTTGGAGTGTTATAGGGAAAGTTCAAATAATAAATCGATAAAGTGCATTAAAATCGGTAATACGTTAGTAAATTGTCTCATAGACACAGGCAGTGATATAAATCTGATATCGTATGACTTGTTTACCCTGTTAAAAGGAAAGTGCTGTGATAACGTTAAGTTAACGCTAGTTGGACTTGGTTCTTTTAAAGCTTATTCTATGGGTAAGTTCCATACTACCATTGAAGTTGATAATTATATTTATAGTACATATTTTCATATTGTTCAAAAAGGCTTAATTCCGTATAATGTCATATTAGGACAATCTTTTCTTGCAAGTACAATAATTTTGATTGATAAGGGTGTAGTCAAAATCAGACCAGATTCATATGATAGTTCTTATCTTAACTGCTTACCTACGAGTATTGAAGATGTTAGTGACATTAGTAATATGCATATTCCAGAAGTTCAAAATTTAATTAACAATTATAAACCAAACAAAATTAAAGAATCTCCTATTAAGATGAGAATTGTTTTAAAAGATGATATTCCAGTAGTTCAACGACCAAGAAGATTTGCTATTAAAGAAGAAGAAATCATAAAGCAACAGATTGAACAGTGGCTAGCTAATGGTATTATAAGGCCAAGTTATTCTGAATATTCTAGTCCATTGGTGTTAGTTAAAAAGAAGGATGGTAACTTTAGAGTCTGCGTCGACTATAGGAAGGTGAACCAAAAAATGGTCAAAGATGAATATCCACTTCCAATAATAGATGATCACATTGATAAACTGAGTAAAGTTAAAGTTTTCAGCACACTTGATTTGAAGAATGCATTTTTCCATTTACCAATTGAAGAGGAATCGATTAAATACACTGCTTTTGTTACAAGTAGCCCTGAAGGTCAATTTGAATTTTTAAAAGCTCCCTTTGGTCTTTCAATATGCCCCAAATATTTCATGAGATATATCAACATAGTGTTTCGAGATTTAATTTTACAGGGAAAAATACTTATATTTATTGATGACCTTATAGTTCTAGCACAGAATGAACAAGAAGCGCTAGAGAGGTTAAGAGAAGTGTTAAGAGTAGCTGCAGAATATGGATTGGAAATAAATTGGAAAAAGACACAATTATTACAGCAATCAGTTGAATATTTAGGCCATGTCATATCAGATGGTACCGTGAAACCATCACCGGAGAAAACAAGAGCTGTAGAAAAATTTCCAGAACCGAACAATTTAAAACAACTTCACAGTTTTATAGGGTTGACCTCCTACTTTCGAAAATTTGTTCCAAACTATGCTATGATAGCAAGACCACTCAGTGACATTTTAAAGAAGGGTGAATTTTATTTTGAAGATGAACAAAGGTGTGCTTTCAAGATGCTAAAATCTAAATTATGTTGTGACCCTGTTTTGAAAATATTTGATATTCAGTTAGAGACCGAATTACATACTGATGCATGTAAGTATGGATATGCAGCGATATTGATGCAGAAAGATCCAGCAGATGGTAATATGCACCCTGTCCACTATATGAGTAGAAAGACAACGGAATACCAACAGAAATGTAGTAGTTATGAATTAGAAGCATTAGCAGTAATAGAAGGTGTGAAAAAGTTAAGGAAATATTTAATAGGAATAAAATTTAAAATTATTACTGATTGTGAAGCATTTCAGAAGACGTTGACTAAAAAAGATGTGCCACCGAAGGTTGCACGATGGATAATGTTTCTTCAAGATTTTGAGTATACAATTGTTCATAGAAATAGTGATAAAATGCAGCATGTTGACTCTCTAAGTAGATATATAGGAATTATACAAACAGAATTACTTACAAAAATAAGTCAAGCACAAGAAGATGATGAATCATTAATAGCAATAAGAGATATTCTCAAAGAAAAATGTCAGTATCAAGATTATGTTATGGAAAATGGTGTTATCTATAAAGGTGTAGAAAAGAAATTAGTAGTTCCAGAATTAATGGCTATGGAAATAATAAAGAGAACACATGGGTTTGGACATTTTGGAAAAACAAAAATAAAACATTTACTTGAAAAGGATTATTACATTAAAGGATTGGATACTAAAATTGAAAAAGTTATTCTTAACTGCGTACCTTGTATTCTTGCTAGTAGAAAAACGGGGAAGAAAGAGGGATTTATATATCCTATAGACAAAGGTGATCTACCATTACAGACTCTTCATTGCGATCATCTAGGTCCTTTGGACACAACAAAGAAGATGTACAACTATATTATGACAATTATAGACACTTATACAAAGTTTGTTTGGATTTATCCTACAAAGTCAACAACTTCAAAAGAAACTGTTGAAAAGTTAAAACTGCATCAAAAGGATTTTGGCAATCCAGATAGGTTGATAACAGACCGGGGAACAGCATTTACTGGATCAGAATTTACAGAGTATTGTAGACAGGAAAATATTGAACACATTAAGATAACAACAGGAGTTCCTAGAGGAAATGGAAAAGTAGAGAGAATGAATAAAATAATAATAGCTATATTTTCTAAAATGTTTGTTGAAGAACCAACAAGTTGGTACAGACATGTCAGTAAATTGCAACAAGCAATTAATGCTACTTACCAGAGGTCTATTAATACATCACCTTTTGAACTTTTAATGGGAAGAACTTTAAAGTCCAAAGAAGATTTAAATATTCTACAGTTATTATCAGAGGAAAATAGGAATCAATTTATTGAGAAAAGAGAAGAATTAAGAAAAGAAGCTAAGATGCAAATTTATAAGATACAAGAAGAGAATAGGCAAACTTTTAATAAGAAAAGGAAGGCAGGTTGTCAGTACAAAGAGGGAGATTTAGTTGCTATACAGAGAACACAATTTATTACAAATTCAAAAATAAAGCCTAAGTTTTTTGGTCCATATAAAATAATTAACAAATTAGGAAAAGATAGGTATGAAGTACAGAAAGTTAATAATAATACAGAAGGTCCTAAGAAAACTACTACAGCAGTAGATTATATGAAAAGATGGTCACATGATTTGACTATTTCCTGATCTTTATTTTATATTTCAGTTTATTAATAGTAAAAAGCAAGTATTTACCATGTTTATTGGATATTTAGTTTCTGTTTAACACATCTATTTTGTTTGTATAAGTTTGTTGTTATTTCTCTTATAAATTAAATTAAACTCTAGTTTAACAAAAAATGTATCACTAAGATTGATCTATTTTCTATTTGTGTAAAAGGTTTGTTTGATAATGTAAAATTAAAATTTTAACTGTTATAAAAGAATAATAAATCTATATGTAAACTCTATTTCATAAGATGTTTATAAAATGTGTAGTTAGTATAATAAATAAAAATAAGAAGTAAATCGTAAGAACATAAATTCTATTTTATAATTAATGTATAAAATTTGATGTTTGTATAAGTTGTATAAAGGTTATAAAATTCAGTAAAACATATGTAGTTTTATAGTCAGTCCGAGGGCAGACTGATTAGCAGGATGGCCGAGTTGTAGGTTAAAAATATTTAAGTTTAAAATGATAAAAAAGTTGTAAACGGAACGTAGTATTGAGTGAGAGAGACGAAAGAGGAAGTGAGGAATAATAAGTAAGATGGCGAAAGTGTAAGATGATTGTAAAAGACGTGTTAACAATAAAGGTGATTAATTCGAGAAGTTTTTTTTATTAATTAAGAAGCAACAAGCCAACAATCCATCCCCCGAGCCACCCCTACATATATATATTTAATATATATATATATATATATATATATATGTCGCATCCTGGCAAGCAACGTTCCATCATTAAAAATATATTGAAAATACATTGAAAATAGAAGGCGCAGCGGTGACAGAATGCAGACGGCGCATGTGAGAGATGAAGACAGAACCGTGTCATGGCGCAGATGTGAAAAAAAAAAAATATATATATATATATATATATATATATATATATATATATATATATATATATATATTTGTAATATATATTATTTTCAGAATCTCGGAAACAGCTGCAACGATTTTCCTGAAATTCAGCATGTAGAGGGTTTTTGGGGGAAAACAAATTTCGTTTTATCCCGGTTTTCGGGCTCTAAACTTTTATTGAAATTTACGTTGAATACAATCACAATTTTTCGCTGTCAAACAAAGTCATGCAGGTTCTTTGGAGAACGTGTGGTCTAGAGAGGTGAAAATACCTAGGTTCGAGCCCCACCTATTATTTTTCCTTTTTTTTCTTTTTAAATCATTTTAAATATTACCGAGGTACTAGTATATAAGAAGGAAAAAACATATCTAATTAAATATTTACAAAAAGTTATAGCAATAAAGCATATTTTAACTTTTGTTATTCAAATTTAACGGATATAGAGGGTAGTCCGGAAAACAGTGATTGGTGTTTCAGTCTAATTTCAATAGAAGCGGCGGATAAATTAGCGCTGCCTGTCGGCTAATGCTTCGATATTATTTCTAATGTAGCTTCATTGTCTATACTAATTGTTTTCCAGCTTTAATAAACCTTTTTTTTACATGAGGCAACCCTTCATGAGTACTACTAATCGCTGGGGGGCGAAAGCAGTTATGCCGGACTCTTACCGGCTAAAAACTCATGGTGTTCTTCCTTGCTGCTTCGTGGCGAGGGCACAGGAATACTGGACGCATCACGTCTACACCCTCGTCAGTAGCCTCCCAGCTTTAATAAACCTAATAACGCAATAAGAGCATAAGTGTGTACGTGTGCGAGTAAGTATACATAAGTAAGTGTACATATCTTTACTAATATTATAAAGAGGAAAAATTTGTTTGTAATGTTTTCACACAAAAACTACTCGATCGATTTCAAAAATTCTTCCACCATTGGAAAGCTGCATCTTTACTGAGCGATATAGGCTATATTACATTAAAATAAATAGGGATAATAATGGAAATGTAATAAGGTGTAAAAATCTATCATCGCATGCGCTGCGGAAACTATAGATGTGTTGTTGTAGATAAAGTTCAATTTTAACTGTAGGGGACTTCTTCAATTAAACTAACGTGTGCACTGCTTGGATATTTATTTGCGACTGATCTTGGTTAGTGTTCGCCTTATAGTTACAACATACCGCCCACCAAAGGACATTTAGGCCTTTCATAAATCAATGACAAATTAATCTATAAATGAAAATTACATGAAAAAACTTAAGACTGAAATCATAATCATAATAAACTATAATAATAAACCTTTAACAATACAAAAGTAATAATTATTAGCTCAAACACAACTTAGTATTAAGTATATATAAATTGAGTTACTTTGGTGGGTTGAAAAATTTAATTAACAATTACTATAGGCTAGCATTTTAATTTTTACCTTTTTAATTTAGTACGAGTAACATTAACTTGACATTATGATTTTATTGTACAACTAAACTTGATCAAATTTTGAAAAATAGACAAACATTAGTGTTTCAGTAATCACATTAATAAGTAGGAGACATAACTTAGTGAATGTGCGTTTGCTTTTCGATTGAAGCCTATGATAAAGACCTGGAGGTTAGAGTAACTCTCACTTTAGGTAAGTCACCCATGAGTATCTTAGTGGCAGCACTATGCCTTTGAACATTATACATTTATGTATTATTAACTTTTTTTGTTTCAGAATCCAGAATTTAAAGCGTAACTATTCCAACATTAATTGTACTCCACTATGTAGCGTCTTCTTGCAAGCGTCGGGAACTAGGAGTAGTGATAGAGGATTAGTACCGTCAAGTTTAACTGGATGTTTGCTGTCTTCATCTATGGCTGCGCGACGCAATCTACCGCCCACCCTGAGTATATTTTTACTATCAAGAAAGGGTTATAGTGATATCAATTTACTATCTTTTTTCAGTTGTTTGTTTTCCTTTAAAGTCTTGATTTCATGTTCAAATGTATCGTTTTGAATTATTTTTATGCATGAATTTAGTGAGTCATCTAATTCTTTCGTAGAAATGGCCAAATCTTTATCATTTAAATTTGTTCCCTTCAAGAATCGTTTACATAAAGATATTGTCATGAGTAGCTCGTTCAAACTGTCAAAGTTTTCAAATTTTGAGGCAAAACTTTTCTGTTGTGTATCCATTGGTAATGTGTGTCTATCAATTTTCAGATTTGCTTGTATCATTCTTTCTTCATTGGTTGATAAATTTTCAGGAATTGTATATATTATCTTTTCAGATTTTAACCATTCTGGACCTTCCCACCATTTCTTATTTTCTTTCAGATCTAGAACATGTTCTCCTCTGGATGCCACATCTGCTGGATTATCCTTGGTTTGGACATGATACCAGTTTCTTCCTACATTATCAAAAATTTCTACGACTCGATTCCTGACAAATGTATGCCATCGTGTAGGATCTCCAAGAAGCCAGGAAAGTACAATTGTAGAATCGGTCCATGCAAATATTTGATTGTCATTTATCTTAATTGCTTGTTTTATTTGTTTCAGAAGCCGGGACAGCAGCAGGGCGCCGCAGAGTTCCAGCCGAGGAAGAGAGACTGACTTCACGGGAGCTACGCGTGTCTTCGCTGCGATAATATGTATCTTCGCTCCGTGAGTTGCTTTGACCTTTACATAAGCTACGGCTGCATATGCTTTGGTTGATGCATCGCTAAAACCATGAACTTCAATCTTCTCCATCTCGTCGTGCGTAGTGTTCATCCATCTTTCTATTTCAATTTGATTAATGTATTGGAAACTTTCTCTTCCCATTCGTCAATTAGTTCAGTTTCCAATTCTTCATCCCATGAAATTCCCTTTAACCATAATTTTTGTATCATTAGTTTTGCAGGTAGAAGACAAGGAGACAGCCAGCCGAGTGGATCAAACAATCGTTGGACATCAGCGAGGATGGTGCGTTTGGTGATCGTAGCTGTTATCGGAGGTAAGTTTAAATTGTATTGAAATAAATCCGAACCCATATTCCATTGTAAGCCCAACGCAGTGATTGTTCCTTGTATCGTAATATCTAGGTTAACATGGGCGCTTCTTTTTACTATATCAAATTGTTTCATGAATTCGGCATTGTTTGAACACCATTTTTGAAGTGAAAAGCCTCCTCTCTGTAGGATTGCGTCTATGTTCTTGGCTGTTTCAATGGCTGATTCCAGTGAATCTTCGCCTGACATCAAATCGTCTACATAGAAATCTTCTTTTATTATTTTTGTAGCCTTAGGATATGAGGTACCTTCATCTTCAGCCACTTGGTGTAATGTGCGAACAGCCAAATATGGAGCAGACGCTGTTCCAAACGTGACTCTCATGAGCCGGTAATCTTTAACTGGTTTAGTGAGATCGTTTCGCCATAAAATTCTTTGTAGATCTCTGTCTTCTTTTGTTACTAATATGCAACGATACATCTTTTGTATGTCTGCAACGAAACATACCTTCTTCGTTCGCCATCTCATTATTAAACTTCTCATATCAGTTTGTAGCTGTGGTCCTACTAACAACTCGTCGTTGAGCGATACGTTGTTAGTGCCTTTCTGAGATGCATTAAATACTGGTCTCACTTTAGTGGTTTCTTTCTCTTCCCTTACTACTGGGTGATGAGGCATGTATACACTTTTGTTGTTGAGTTCGGCCAAAGGTACTTCTTCCATATGATTCATAGTCAAATATTCTTCCATAGCTTTAGTATATTCTTCTTTCAAATGAACATCTCTATTTAATCTTCTCTCTAATTGATGGAATCTTCTTAATGCAATTTCTCTTGTTTCTCCTTGTGTACATAATAATTCATCTGATTTAGTTGGTAGCTTGACAATGTATTCCCCTTGGATTGTTCTTGAATGAGTTGCTTGATATATTTGTTCACATTGTCTTTCTTCTGCTGTTAACGCTTTAGTTTCATCATTGTCTAGTTCCCACATGGACTTTAGCATGTTGTCTAGATTCAGCTTCATATGCATGACAGTAAATTCTTCTTTGCTTTCTTCTTCTTGTATGTTCCCAAAGAGAATCCATCCAAGGCTGGTATCTTGGGCACATGGTGACCCTGGAGGACCCTTGATAATATTGCTTTTCAGTATTTGGGCACAAACTTCAACACCCAGTAATAAATCTACTCTTCCAGGTTTATGGAAATTTGGATCGGTTAAGAAGAGCCCTTCCAAATGTGACCAGGTGCTGATGGTGATTGCTTTAGATGGTAGTTGAGTCGTGAGTCGCGTTGATAAAATATAGGCCTTAACTTTTAGATTGAAGCTCTCATCGTGTCTTCACAGTATTCTTATTTGTGTTGCGTGCTTGACGACAGTTGTGGTTGAACCTACCCCAGTGATGGTGCCATTAACAGGTGTTCTTCTTGTTCTTAATAGCTGGGCGGCTCGTTCGCTAATAAACGTCGCCTGTGATCCTTGGTCCACTAGTGCACGGAGCATGGTTATGCGTCCCGATTCATCTTTTACAGGCACAAGCGCGGTTGCTAGGAGCACTGTGTTGGTACTAGGGGCGAAATGTGATGAGAGTTCTATATTGTTATTTCTTGTTGAAGTGCTTGGTGCTTGATCGTCCTTTGCTTGCGGAGCTTGATTGATGCCTGGTTGATTTGTTGAATCGGTATTCCTTGGTATATGTTGGTGAACCAGTGAATGGTGTTGTTTATGACATATACGACAGGACATTGTAAGACGACATCTTTTTGCACAGTGACCTGATGCCAGACAATTAAAACATAAATTGTTGCTCTTCAAGTAGTCAGACCTTTCACTTGGTTGTAGTTTGATAAACTCCCTACAGTGACATAGCGTGTGATTTTCATGACACATTGGACAATATTTTGATGTAGTAGCTGCTGATGGAGATGTCGAGGTGACGTAATGGACTGTATGAACTTCCTTTCTTCTCAATAATTTTTCTCTTTCAGGTGGAGTGACGAGTTCGAGGGTACGGAACTTGGTTTGTAAGAACTTTACAAGATTTTCCCAGGTAGGTAAATCATCTAGATTGTCTTGGTAAGCATATTCCTCCCATTCACGATGCGATTCTGGGTCCAATTTCTGTACAACTAGATAGATGATTAATGGATCCCAAGAATCTGTTGACATGTTGAGGTTCTTTAAACTATTGAGACATTCGTTGGTGGTATCCATCAACATCTTGATATTGGTCGCGGTCTGGCTGGGTATCTTCTTTTGAGAAAATAATTTTGATAAGAGAGAATTTACAATAAGTCGTTTGTTACCGTATCTTCCCTTTAGTAACTCCCATGCCTGTTCATAATTGCTGTCTGTTACTTGTAAGTGTCTGAGTAATGACTCGGCTTCTCCGGATAAACTTCTTTTTAAATAATGTAATTTTTGTACTTTTGTTAGTGATAAATTGTTGTGCACTAATGACAGGAACATATCTTGATATGACGGCCATTCTTCATAGACACCAGTGTACACGGGTAATTCGATTCTGGGTAACCTTACTTGTACTTCATAATATGCACCGGCTGATGGGGAATCAAGCGCGATGTCACTGGGCTTAGAGGTTATCGAAGAAAGTAAATCCCGTAAATCGCCTTGAAGTGACAAATACAAATCTTCCACAACATAATAATCTTCATTAACGAAGTACGGTAAATCGGTTTTATTTTCCTTTGGAACCAGTCTTAGTAATTTGAAATGTGCCGTGGTGAACTTGTTCCAATACTCCTCAATAGTACTTAACCGGGTTTCAATATATCCCTTCGTGAGTCTTTGTTTGGGGCATTTTTTTAAATTACTTTGTGCCTTTTGAATCAATAAAGCCGTATCTTCAAGTTCCGATAGCAAAGATTCCATTTTTCTATGTCAAAATTATAATATACACGCCCAACAAACACTTGTTTCAAACAATATAACTTCGTAATTATTCAATTCGTTCTTATAACTCACAATTAACACAGCGTTCGAACGTAAAGAATGCACGCCAATTGTTCAGAGGCGACCCTTTCTTATCACTTGCCGGACTCAGGTAGCTAATTTTATCTGGCTCGATAATCGACCATATGTTGTTGTAGATAAAGTTCAATTTTAACTGTAAGGGACTTCTTCAATTAAACTAACGTGTGCACTGCTTGGATATTTATTTGCGACTGATCTTGGTTAGTGTTCGCCTTATAGTTACAACAAGATGATATATTTAACAAAAATAAATCAATAGTCCGACTAAGTAGACTTTCCACTGCCATGAGATCGGTATGTAGGTATGTATGCGGGTGAAATCGCGGAATATTACAAGTATCTAGTATATAAACTTGCACACATACCATATATAATACCATACTAGACAAATCTAAAAAAAGGTTTAAATTAAGTGTAAGAAATACACATATACGTAAAATATATTACAAAATTAAAGATTTGAGAATCCTTTCAGCTTCAGGAAAATTTTAAATGTTCAAAAGATTGACCGCCGAGTTTCTTTCTGGTTCTTCTCGGTAAGAGCAACATTCCGAACCAGTTGTAGCTTCATGAATCATATTGATCCTTGACGATTCAAAAGTGCTTGTTAGAACTTTGCATGTCTCTATCTCTAATGGTTAACTCAGAATAACTAATTTTCTGCTCAAAATTTCAATTAAATCCTCTGATGGGGTGACATACTTAAAAAAGAGTTTATTCATTACCTCGGCCGAACGGAAAAGGATAAAGTAACGGCCTGTTACTAATCCCACTGCTGGGCATAGACCTTCTCTTTCCGTTTTTCCAGAGAGAATTGGGCTTAAGTAATGATCCATAATCGAATCCGCAATATTTAGAAATGTAAACCAACATACAATAGGGGCAATTAAGCTAATATCCGCAGGTGAGATCCAAACGAGAGTGGGGACATCACTTCCTATTGTTCTACAGGAATATTGCTGAAGGCAGGTGTTGACAACCTAAATATTTATTTGACAGTAAAATTTGTGGCAATGGCAGCATTTATTTCACCCTATCCGAAGAATAAAGTTAGATATTCCATGCATAGAAAATGTGAATTTAATTCAATTTAATTTTTGTGCATAAGAATATAGTAAGTAGCGGCCTATTACTATCCCACTGCTGAGAATAGGCCTCTTCTCTCCGTATTTGGAGAGAAGGTTCGGAGCTATGACCTACCACGCTGCTCCAATGCGGATTTGTAGGTTACACATATTTCCAGAATTCTCTAGAGATATGCAGGTTTCCTCACTATGTTTTTCCTTCACCGAAAAGCGTGTGATAAATTGCTATTATCAATTCGACAAATAAGTTTTAACAGAATACTCATTGGTGACTGCCCGGGTTCGAACCCGTGACCTCCACGAAAGTCGCACGGTGTTACCGCTGGGCTACCACAGCTTAGCATAAGAATAAATATAAGTATAAAAAGATTAGCAATGTATATAATAGACAAAGTAGGAACCGAAATAGGCTTGCTTGCATAAAATGCTTCCAGAATTGGTTCCAAACGAGGGAGCTGTTCAACGGTTAACAGTAGGGATATGAAATTTTATTAAAAGCTTTTTGTTAACTTGTTTTCCCAAAAAAATCGTATTTTCTTCGGGATCAAGAGAAAAGCGTTTAATTTGACAATCGATTTGATTTTGATACTTAAAACAAAGGGAAAAGTAGCGAAAAAAAATAAGTAAGTACAGCTAGCAATTATATAAACCAACGATTATATAACCCTGACTTCCAGTCGCGGTCATTAATTCAGGGCATCGAGTATTGTTTCCTGCGACCGCAACGCCGATCGTTCTCAAAATCCGCTTTAAAATGCCTATAACTGTCTCTCTCTATATCATGACGAGTGAGCGGGATGGAGCGTTATACAGGGTGTACAGGGTGCGGATACAGGCGGCTCGCATCCGGCGAAACCTGAAAAAAGCTTTCGCAATGGTATTGTCTCTTTGTGCGAAAGATTTATCGTTGGTTTGTTTATTATTGGTTGAATATTTGGGAACATGTGTATTTTATAATAGGAATCGGAATAAATTTGTTAATATGTAAAAATAATTATGCTGTGTTAACAATGTTATATTATAAAAGTTTCTGGCACGTTTATCAGTCTGTATGCGATAATCTCAAAAAGACGGCCGGCAATGCCTGACGTGAATTTACCATAGTCGCCTTTTATGACACCTCGGTAAGAAATGAGGGTGGTCTATTCTATTCAGCCGAATACCACACGGCTGATGAACTTACCTTAGACGCCTTTTGCGATACATCGGTAAAAAATAAGGGTGGTCTATTCTACTCAGCCAGATACCACGCGCCAGGTTAACTTATCTTATTCGCCTTTTACGACACCTCGGTAAGTAATGAGGGTGGTCTATTCTACTCAGCCGAATACCACACAGCGGGTCAACTTACCTTAGTCGCTTTTTACGACACCTCAATAAGAAATGAGGGTGATCTATTCTACTCAACCGAATACCACAGGGCGGGTCAACTTACTTTAGTCGCCTTTTACGACACTTCGTTAAGAAATGAGAGTGGTCTATTCTACTCAGTATACCGTATATTTATTATATACCTGAGGGAATTTTAACGCTTCAGTTGATGCGAACGAACTTGCGGATAAAACTAGTATTAATCTGTCGCCTTTAATGAAACCTCGGTAAAAAATTAAGGTGGTCTATTCTACTCAGCCGGATACCCATTAATTGCTTTCTCTTTATTTAGCATTGCATAGATTTTCTCTAATCCTGAAAATAATATTTTCGTTACTTTTTTACTTTTGTAAATACATGTTACTTTACCTCAGCATCTTTTCTCAAAATGTCGATAACAGCGGTTTTGTTTCCTTATGTCGTGATTTTTATGTTTTGCATGTTCGAGCGAAAACAAAATATTGTACCGATGGAATTCAAGAACCCCATAAAACCACCGGCGCGTGCGGATAGCAATAAAATATTGACAATTCAACCGATACACGCGAAATATATTAACTATGCAGAATACGCGGATGTCGCAAATGCGAGAGAAGTTTAAGGAAACAGGTATTGTTACATTTGCTTCACAGTATATTTTAAGCTGTGGTAGCCCAGCGGTAACACCGTGCTACTCTTTCGAGGAGGTCACAGGTTCAAACCCGGGCAGACACCAATGAGTTTTTCTGTTAAAACTTATGTGTCTAATTGATAATTGCAATTTACCACACGCTTTTCGGTGAAGGAAAACATCGTGAGGAAACCTGCATATCTCTAGAGAATTCTGGAGATATGTATAACCTACCAATCCGCACTGGAGCAGCGTGGTAGGTCTTAGCTCCCAACCTTCACTCCAAAAACGGAGAGAAGAGGCCTATTCTCAGCACATGTATAGTAACAGGCCGCTACTTACTTTTTTTTTTACTTTTATGTTTTAAGCAATTTAATTATGTAAAATAAAGAATTATACAACGATAGGTGGTGTACACAATAGACAAAGCAGGAACCGACATTAGCTTGCGGCTCCTGCTTTGCGTTTTGCAAAAGTACGTAAATCATTTGGGGGTCTGGGATTCTATAATTAAGTTCCGCAATCAATTTAAGCTTTGCCATTCCATCAGTTTAAAAACACTGTTAAAAAAAGGCTGATCTAGAAAACCTACTATAATGTAGAGGATCACTTAGAAGATAAGGATGTGTAGATATAGAGCTCGCTTAGGCGCTGTACAAGACAGTAATGACTAAATGTAAGTAGTCATAAGAATTATATTTTTTTAAAAAGGGCAACCACCGAGTTTCATGCTGACTCCTCTCTGTAGGAACAGCTTTCCGAACCAGTAGTAGAGTTGACGATTCAAAAGCACTTGTTTACAAGTTTATTTGAATAAAGAATATTTTAAATTTGAATTTGAATTGGTTGCGAAGGTATTTAATGGTGCCTTGGAAAATTAAAATAACCTTTATTACTAATACCGTTATATATAAAAGTAATAACAAAATTATTTTCCCTATGATCTGTTATAAAGTAAATAAAAAGTGTATAAGCTAAAAAATGTATTGCTAAATGTAGAGTGGACTAACTGTTTTCATAGCTGATACATGCAGAATTCGTAAAATACATGCACAAACCTCCACAGCCGCCACAATACACAATCACTACAAACGTTCACTACCACAAACTCAAGTCGTTTCGCCTCGCAACCGAAGCATCATTAGGAGAGACTCCACGATAAAATCGGCCCAGCAGTGGGAAGATGACAGGCCTTTTCTTTTTAATTTAAATGTAAATTTTATGGGAACTGGAAAGCTGAGTAATTTGATATTTGCGATATTTGACTAGAGCATAATTTGTAAATGTAAATAGGCCATAAATCAAGCTTAGTAGCTCGACCGGCCATCTGTTAATTTAGACAATACCTAACGCTGCATTTGTATTAAATTTATTGGAATATATTTTAATGCTTTAATATGTATATATGACTTGGGTAATATATATAAAAAAATATTCCCGTTCTTATTTCAGGAAGAAGAAAAAGACACATATTTCATTGTTTTGGGCACTGAAACCTTATTATGGTCGAATTTCGACAACTGGGCGACCACTAATATAAACACATTTTTGGTAGTCTAAATTGTTGTTTTTGCTAACAATATTAATTTTTTACATTTCTTATTTGAAAATGAAAATGCAATATAAAAATTTTCCTTCATATCCCCTGATAATGTGTCAAGTGCCTGCCGTTAATCCTTATGAAATTTTTCGAGAACTTTCTAAAGTCTGATTTTATTACACGAGGAAGCTCTTCGTCAAATAACAATCACCGAAAGCGTTGCACATTACCAATAAATCAGTTATCAGACAGTCGTTTGATATTGGCTAATCATATTTTTATTTAAGAGTCGGAAACACCGACTTTTTCATTTATTCAAATCAAATAAAAATAATCTTTATTCGAGTTAGCTTTCGTAAGTAATTTTGGATCGTCAAGGATCAATTATATTTAATGAACTACTGGTTCGAAATGTTGCTCTTACCGAGTAGAACAAGTCAGAAATTCAGCTGTTAATCTTTTAAACATTTTTAATTTACATGATTATACAGCCGTTTTGTGTGAAGCTGGAATGACAAGTCCAAGAATATTTATAATTAATATAATGTAAAAGTAACGCCCTGTTACTATCCCACAGCTGGGCATAGGCCCCCACTCTCTAGAGAAAAGGAGTGATGCTACTAAGATCTACCACGCTGCTCCAATGTCGTATGTTACACATTGGTAGGTTACACACATATTCCTAGAATTATCTAGAGATATGAAGGTTTTCTTACAATGTTTTCCTTCAATGAAAAGTGTGTGAAAAAAAAACTTCAAAAAAACACTCATTAATAATATATTAATGAATTTTTTAACGTCATCCTATTCCTTTAGAATTAACAGGATTTCCATATTTTACTCTATATTTTATATACCTATATTTTACGCTAGTGTATAAGGAATAATTGTGCCAAATTTCATCGATATTGGTTCAGCGGAATCGCCGTGAAGGAGTAACAAACATACATCCATACTCACAAACTATTGTTGTTGGGAACGGAAGTAGTCAAATATCATCTCTTCAACTTTTAATATCGGATGTACTGACAACATACAAACTATCGCATTTTTTTATTTCAGTAGTTAGCATTTAGTAGGATTTTTAAGTATATTATATTTATATTTTTTTATGTCTTTTAAAAAAAGTGCCGAGCATGACTCGTTCACTTAAGTACTTAGGTATTGAAACGCATAGCTTACATTTAACATTACATTTATTGTCTTGAATCACAAAAAAATGATAAATGAAAAGTTGTTGCAGCCTCTTAACAAACTATAATCTTTTACCGCGACATCGCACCGTATATCACATTAACGTCGTAGCGGATTTATGATCTGGGACCAACATTAGCTTCTTATTGACGTATGATATGAAAACAAATGACAACCATTTTCAATTTAATTTGGTACGAAAAATATCTTATAAAGACCAACAAATTTATTTATAGAAAATGTTGGCCCTCGGCGGGAATCGAAGCCGCGACCCATGGAGCTAAAGGCAGGGTCACTACCCACTGCTCCAACGGGCCAGTCGTATCTATGTAATGCTGTGTATGAAACAGGCAACATTCACATACCTTGTACATACAGAACAAGTCACCACACGTATCACGCGCCGCCACCACCAAAACTTCACACAAGCACTACACGCACTCACTATAGATATATAAAATTTGAATTTTTTTTCATCCCCCAATAAAACCATCCTCCCTCCATCAACTCTTACAAATATCTCCTGACGATGCTTCAGTTACGGGGCGAAACGATTGTTGATATTGCGGTAGTGAATGTGTGCAGTGCTTATGTATTGTTGGGTGAGTGCATGAGTTTTTACACATTCTGCATGCATCAGGTGTGACATCGAATGGTACACTCTACATTTAGTATTAAATATATTTTCTTTTATCGCGGATTATAGCAAAATAATATTTTCATTACTTTTTGTATTATAAACGTAATTCTATAAATTAAGGAAAACATCGTGAAGGAATCTTAAAAATTAAGCAGCTTCAAACTTACAGTTTTTCCCAATTACAGATTCAGCATCGTCCTACTATATATTTTCCAAAAGGGTATAACTTAAATAGGCTTTTCATAAATAAGGCCCAACTATCGCACTTCCGTTTCCGTTCCGCCATTGTGATTACACAAAGGACCCAATATTCTGTGCTTTTCCGAGGTCCCCATTGTTAAATGAATAACAGTGACATATATATATGAAGTTTGGAAGTAGTTCATCAAACTAAACCCATCTTACTTATGTGAACGTGTTTTAGTACAAAGATTTAGTGGAATAAAGGCGACAAATATTACGTATATCTTTAACTAGCTTTGCCAGCAGTTTCGCCCGCATATAAATCAGTGTGTCACAATTTTTTGAATTGAAATTTTGAACATAAAGTTAGTTATCATGAGTTAATTATAAGAGATTTTCGAATAACTTTTACCGCTTACTTAGCGCACGCAAGGAAAGCTTTGCGTAATATTTTTTATTGATTGATATCTTTAATGATATCAAGCTGTTCTAATATGTTAAGTGCGGGACTTCTGACACAGGTGTGCAAAATTTCGATACAATGGTCATTAGAGATTGAACCGATTAGTATAACTATGCTTGTTTGGGTAATGCTTCGCTTTGCCATTTTGTCGTGGAGTCTATCATGCTTTGGTTGCGGGGCGAAACGATTGTTGAGTTTGTGATAGTGAACGTTTGTAGTGCTTGTGTATTGTGATGGCGGCGATGGAGGTTTGTGCATGTGTTTTTATGAATCCTGCATGTATGAAAACGGATAGTCCACTCTACATTTAGCATAACACATATATATTTTCTATTTACTTTACCGTGGATTATAGCAAAATATTTTTATTATTATAGGTATAGGTATCTTCATAATCTTGTGATATCTTTACATATATGGTCTACAGCATCTTTATAAATATCACAAGTACATAAAAATGTATCGTTTGTTACTTATTTACAATGATTCATGCAAAATATTACGCTCCACAAAGCTTTGTATCTGTTTAGCATATGAATTAAATACAGTGAAATATGGTTCAAATTAATATGAATATATGCCGCTGCTGTGGGTATTAACAGGTTTATTCTACTTGGGTACCAGCTATTAAAAAAATACTATAGAACTAGGAATTACTCCAAACCATAATTTAGAAGCAATGATAATATTAAAAAGTAAAGTAACGGTACTGTCGTATTATGTATTGGATATGTATGTATTATGTATATGTATTGGAGATAAGACCTACCACGTTGCTCCAATGTGGATTAGCAGGTTACAAACATCGCCAGAATTCTCTAAAGATATGCAGGTTTCCTCACGATGTTTTCCTTCCACGAAGAGTGTGTGATAAATTATCGATTAGACACGCAATTTTTAATAGAAAAACACGATGAAAAAATTTACATGTCTTATACGTACAGTTTGCATAATACGCACTAGAAACCAATACAAAAATATCGTACTGCACGCATTCACTACCACAATTTTTTAAATTGTTACGATGTATAACTGAAGCATCATTAAGAAATAGAATCCCTGCCCTAAAAACAAAAAAAAATTGATTGGCGCCTGTTTAAGTTAATAAATCTTACGAGAATACAAAGAAAAGTTACAATAAATTCTATAAGCTTTTATTATACGTAATTCTGCGCCATCATAAAACAGAAACTACTTTTAAAACTGAAGGTATGCAAAAATTAATTACCTAATTGCGCATCCCCAGGGTTCAAACTCGTAACCTCCTGATAAAAGTCACACGGTTTGACTGTTTGGCTATCACAGTGTTTTTATATTCCATATTTATAAAATATACCAAGTGGAAAGTAACTTTTAGTAAGAAAATAATAAGCGGCCTTCGCAGCAATATTCGCGGAATACATTATTTAGTTCTGCTGAAGAACTTCATACAAGGTACTTTATAACTCTTGTAGCACAGAAATAGGGGGCTGCTCTTAATATAAACGCGACTTGATTATTTTGCTTATTTTCACAGTATTATGTCATACGGAATAATGCTGTGGGGTAAAGCGGCAGATATGAAAAAAGATTGTTTTTTAACAAAAGAGCCATACGGGCTGTCTATAGTACGCGGCAATGTGACTCTCTTCGCGAAAAATGCAAGGAAATAGGCAAACTAACAATTGCGTCACGATATGTATATATTAATATTGTTTTTGTATGAAAAAATATCAATAGGTATAAGACGAAATTCTATGTGTATTATAGAGATACGAGCGGTCACAAAAATCTTGTGATACCTGTGTCGCGACTCAGTAGAGTTAGCAACTCATTCGATGCTCTCGGTATTCGCTTCTACAATAAAATTTCGCAATCCATATTAGACCAATCTACAGAAAGGTTTAAATTGAGTGTAAGAGACATGCTTATACGTAAAGCATATTACAAAATTGAAGATATGAAAAGCCTTTCAGTTTCATACAAGAGTACGGTAAAATAATCATCATCCTCATCATCCTCCTGCCCTTATCCCACTCTAAGTGGGGTCGGCACAACATGTTACAAACATGTTGTCATATGATTTGGCTACTTTTTTACGACCGGCCGCCTGCCTGACGTCAACACACCTTAGTCGTATTTTACGACTCCTCGGTAAGAAAGAGGGTGGTCTATTTTACTCAACCGGATACCACACGGTGGGTCAACTTACCTTAGTCGCCTTTTACGACACCTCGGTAAGAAATGAGGGTGGTCTATTCTACTCAGCCGGATACCACACGGCGGGTCGACTTACCTTAGTCGCCTTTTACGACACCTCGGTAAGAAATGGGGGTGATACTATTCTATTCAGCCGGATACCACACGGCGTAGTACGGTAAAATAATGTAAATTTAAAATGGTTATAAAATCGACCGCCGAGTTTCTTACTGGTTCTTCTCGGTAAGAGCACCATTTCGAACCAATTATAACTGTAATCGATCCTTAAAGATTGAAAGTGTAAAAAGCTTATTTTGATTTGATAACACTCACAACATAGGAGTCTATTAAGCAATTGATCTAAAGCGTTAAAGTTTTCAAGGTACGGTGTCTTCTGTAATGTATGCAGCGTCAAGTATTAAATTTAGAATTGTATGTATGAGCGATGGTTGGTAAGTCAATGAGTAGATTTGAAGGGAATGACTCTTCTCATCCTATTGTACTAATGAAGAAATCGACCACATACAGATATACAGCGTTTGGGGGCTTTGTTTTATATGTATAGATTTGAAATTGCTTCAAGGGTCGCGGTTTTCGCAACATTATAAGTCTTGGAGAGTGCCCAGGCAGCGGTACCAATGTCTTCCGGAGCCCCGTCTGCTGCGAGCCGCATTGTCTACTGCCCTATGCCAGACCGGAACACCACTGATTAATAACCTCTATTGTCTGTATTATCACTACATATTATAATACAAGCCTCCGCCACTATGTATGTCTGTTCACGATAAACTCAAAAGTTACTTGACGGATTTTGATACAGTTTTCTTCGATAGATCAGTTTTTATTTATATAGTTTCTCATAATAAGTTTCTAATTTTAAAAATATAATGTCATCGTACATGTTTAAGTTGCATGCTGTGTCTGCCTATAAATGGCATTAGGTGTAAACTTATAAACCCTTAGCTGTGTCTATTTGAATATTTAAATTACACTTAATTCTGTTGGCAGACCTAATAAAAATAAATAAATAAATAGATAACGTGACTCATGAGGAAGGTTAAAGTGTATAATTTGTCAAGATATATAAATTAGTTAAACTATGATGGTAATCTTCGAAAATTTTGGAAAATGTCATGTTACCTGGGTTCTTTCGTTACAAAACGTTGCCAAATCCTTTTGAGATATAATTAGACACAAGTCGGAATATTTTTATTTCATAAGACTAGGAAAGTTGTCGCCGATGACAATTGTCCATATTTAAGAATAACTTATAAAAAAGGCTTTATATTTCTCACAAATATTTGTTAAAACATGTTTTTAATACAACCTCCTTCATAGAGTTGGCGATTAATATGAAAAAGCATTGTGGCTGTCATATATTTTTATGTGTCGTTCATTGAGTTGTTGCGAAGGAGTAAATGGGTTGACCATAGATAATACACTATATAGGATATAGATGAGCAACTCTGTCATTTTATTGAAGTAATGATAAGGGACTGTATTCGCTGATCTGGTAGAGATGTCGCTGTAACGTTATCATAATAATCCACTAGATGGCGCTGTGCTGCATTCATATAGTGACCCTTATATAAAAATAGCATTTACAAAAAAATAGTTTGGCGCTATACCACTTCAATTTGAACGGACTTGGCATCTCCAAATTCCAGTTCAAATCAAAGAGTAGCACCAAACTATTATTCTAAATAAGGGTAATGAATAAAAGATTAAAGCTATGTAATATTTAATAATTTTTATTTTTTACATCTTTTTAAATAGTATGTCAATTCAGGAAACACTTCAAAAATACTTTTAAAACATTTAAAACAACTAATAAATGTTCACAACGTATACAAATAATAAATGTTCATCAGTTTACACGTTTATTTGTTGAAAACAACTAACTTTGCATACGTATTACACTCTATAATTAATTTTCATAATCATAATCTTCATTTGCTGTAAACCTGAAATCACACATTTAAATATTTGTAGCTATAGTCTAAATCAGACCAAATATTTAAAATGTATACCAATATAATGTAACTGAAAGCGTTAAAATATAATATTTATTACGAATAACCACATATTTTTTTCTAAAAAACAAAGTTAAAGGTATTGGTGGCACTTATAATAATTTTATTTAGTACATTTCAGCGAAATGGCTGCTTTAACCCTTTTGTGCCGAAAGCCGTTTTTTTTGTTATGTAGGTATTAGGTAATAGGTATTATTTATCTTGTTGCGAACTCATTTTTTAATATTGTTTGTTTTATTTGTCGTGAATTTTTACTCCGATATGCTGTGTGTCTTATTATTCACCGTGTGGTATAGAATAAACCAACCTTATGTCTTATCAAGGTGTCGTGAAGGGCGACTAAGGTAAATTGATGTCAGGCAGGCGGGTGCTCGTAAAATAACTAACATGCAACAAATTGTTTAAAATCCTACTTAGAATGGGTTAAGGAGGAGCAAACTTGTTCCTATTTTATTCTTAGTATATTACTTTTTGAATCGTGTAAATATGATTTCTCGTTTGGTTTTAATTGCATAAGAATGTACATAAATAAAATTTAAAAAATTCGTCTGGTTATTCTCGTGTAGGCATTTCCTTTTCGCTCGGCACTAAAAGGGTTAAAAATTAAATTTCTGCAGTCAAAATTTCTATTGTTAGGAAAAGGTATTAAATGGTTTCAAAAACATTATAGTAGTTACTTACCAACGTTTTCACATCCAAAATAACACATAAAATAATTTTTGGACAGCATAATTTCCAATATACACCTTTAAATAAGCAGTGATGCGTTTTTGGCAAAACTTGAAAATTTATGACATATACATATATATTACAGTGTATCATTTGCGACATCTAGTGAATAATGATATAAAACTAATTTTTGTTGTGCAATACTTCCTGTGAGATGACGCTCTCGGCGACCTAAAGAGTGCTTCTTAGAGAGTTTCACCCCCCTGGGGTTGACTCTGGGAAAACTGTTTTTTATTTATTGAATAAGAATAAAGGAGAAATATCGTTGTCTTTTTATATTCAGAAGGGGATGTAACCTAATCTCACAAATAGAGTGGACATAAGGAATACCTGGAAATTTAAAGAGTTTAAAGAAAAGACAAATGACGATCGATATTGAGACAACACGGAGAGTGCGAATTTCGTATAATTTGAGAGATAGTTGCGATATGTGATACTATGGAACAAAAAATGGAGTTTTTATTGGAGAGATTATTGATGGTAATTGGTATTCGGTTAATTAATTCTGTGAGATCAACGTGACGATGTGCTATGTGAGGCCTTAGACGCGCCCGTGACTTTTGTTCGATGGAACTGTCAGCTAGAATGACGATTGTTCTCTGGATCTTTCCAGTTGTAACGATTGTTTTCTAGACTGTGGACATCTGCAACGACTGTCAGCTAGGCTCTGCCTAGAAGTGGTGATTGTTCTTTGAGCGTTATCATTTGCGAGTCTGTTTACGTGTGTATCTGCTGAGTTGGTTGCCACTAATTGAGCTGTGTTATGCCATGACAGTGATTGAGGGTGAGCTAGAGGTGCGAAATGCTTATGGTGCGGAAAGCTTAAGGAGTTGAGGAGTTGAGCTTAAAGAGTTGAGCATAAAGCGTGAGCTTAGAGTTGAGCATAAAGCGTGAGCGTAGTCCTGTCATGTCATGGCATGTGCGGTTTTCTTTTACAGATTAAAAGAGCAAGTACTGAGTTTCTTGCCGATTCTTCTCAGTACAATCAGCATTCCGAATCGGTGGTAGATTCATTCCTAGAAGTCAGCTTATGAGATTTGCGGGGTCGCAAATGTTGTCAGGATGGTCGACTGTTACAACATGTTTTTAATACAACCTCCTTCATAGAGTTGGCGATTAATATGAAAAAGCATTGTGGCTGTCATATATTTTTATGTGTCGTTCATTGAGTTGTTGCGAAAGAGTAAATGGGTTGACTCTGGGAAAACTGTTTTTTATTTATTGAATAAGAATAAAGGAGAAATATCGTTGTCTTTTTATATATTATTATACAAATAATGAAATTATTGTCAAATTTCCAAAAGATGTCAAACATTTAAAAATTAAAGTCAGAATGATAAAAATAATAATAAGTCGAATTTATTTTTGATTTATACTAGTTCGTGAGTAACCCTCTTAGGATAAAATCCTAAGGATGACTTGACCTAAGCCTAAGGATTACTATAACTATTATTACCTAATGATAAAGTATATATCTTGACTAATCTTAATACGTTCTTTAACTCAAGGACTTTGATGCTTAAAGGATCAAGTATTCAAAATTCGAGCTAAAGGATTTCAATTGTATTTTGTATTATAGCCTAGTTTGAAGACAATAAACATTTATAGCAGAAGTAACGATATCATTTTGCTTGCCACTATGTCGTGGAAATTATATCCTTAAACTATAATTGAGATTGCCTTAGTGAATAAGTGCAATGCTAATGTATTGGTAGTAGTAGTTTTTTGCATACCTTTTACGTATCCAGCAGTTAAAAATTATAAAAATGAATAGAGAACTTTACATTTTAACTTAACATCGTTTTTTTCATCTCGGATTATAGCATACATAACATTACTAAGAAATTCTGGAAGCTAACTCGTAAATATATGTTTAAATTTTAATGTAAATATATGTTAAAATCGTAACGTTTCCGTAGCTTAACTTCTAATTGTATTAATCAATCGTAGCTTGGACGAACCGAACGCATCGCAAAGTCGCAGATAAACGCACTAAACGCCGACACGCTTAATTCAATCAGATCGATCGCTATCAATAACTGCCGGTTATCTCTTCACCCCAGCGTCGATTTACATACAAATACATACAAATCGTGTCCGTAATAGGTTCCGGGTCGCGTGGCAAGCGAGACCAATCGCACAAAGGCATTCCGTTCACGCTTAATAACATCACAATCTTTTCACAATGCCAGCCGCGGCTGTGTGACGGCGCCCTTAAAAAAAAAGAGGGAAACAGATTCCAAATTTGAATTTGATTATCGAAGTGTGCCGACTATTTATCATTTGTAATGACGCTTCGCGATTTTTGGATGTAGTGTAACTTAGACGGCGCGGAGAGTAGAATAAATAAATATTCTATACTACTTCTATACTAATATATAAAGCTGGAAGCAGAAAGCCCAGGATCGGGCTAAGTGGCGAATATTGGAGAAGCCAGAGAGAGAAGCCATGTCCAGCAGTGAACTAAAGTGGGCTGATAATGATAATATAAAGCAAGAGTTTGTTTGTTTGTTTGTTTGTTTGTTTGTTTGTTTGTTTGTTTGTTTGTTTGTTTGTTTGTTTGTTTGTTTGTCTGATTGTTTGATTGTTTGAACGCGCTCATCTCAGAAACTACTGGACCGATTTGAAAAATTGTTTCAGTATAAGGTAGTCCATATATATAAGGCTATAGAATATATGTATAACATCACGCTAAGATGAGTAGGAGAGGAGTAGCAATAAAAGATAGTAGAAAACGGCAAAATTTACAGCTTTCTTTGCGTGCGCTGAGTAAACGGTGATAGTTATTCAAAAATCATGTATTACAAAATTATTCCCCTCTAAAAGTTCTAAATAAAAGTCAGCATATGTCTAGCTTTTAAGGTTAACCCACTATAATCATTTTTATGGTTATCAAAAGACTATGTTACGATTTCAATCTCGTACGAGTCACTGGAAATTGCTAGTAATAAATATATGGAACACATACACGGTCGTCCTTCCCCAGAGAAATGTAACTTAATACTTGTGTTATGGGTGATATACAACTGGTATGGTACATATTTAATATGTAAAGACATAATTACAACCTTTACAAGAAATTATTTTTTAGATAATCCGATCGTCGTCAGCAGGAATCCAACCCACAACTTCGGGAGCTGAAGGCAGGGTCTGATTGTTTGATATCCATTATATTATAAATGCGATAGTCTGTCTGTTTTGTCGGTCTGTTACGTTTACTGCTAATGCGTTGTGTTCGAGAACAAAATTAAGTAATTGCCGTTGCATGCTCATCTTTCCCCTTTTAACTCTAATCAAATACGTAGAAACCTTTCGTGTATTCTCTTATCAAATGCATCTATACCCTGCAAAATGTCCTACGTTTTGAAAACAAAATACATCAATTTTCTACTATTGTTTTATCTGAATAAAAAAAATCCCTTTTTAATTTTTACCAAGTATTGCATGTTCCGCGTAGAGGGAAGACGGGAAGGGAGATGGGTATATATCTTTCTCTCTCGTCCTTCAAATGGCATATTGAAGCGTTCCTCGCAGACCGTTGTGCACGGCGTATCGTACTAATACAGTAATCATGTAAGTGCGTTCAGAAATACATTATTTATTACATTCCGCCGTGTAGAATCGTTTAAGTGGAAAATATTGAGCGCTTTGATAATGGATGACTGTCCAATGTTTTGGTCGTTAGATCATAATTTAGTCTTCTTTAGTACAGAGGAAGTTTGGTTGATAGAAAGTGACCTCTTAAGAGAACAATGAAATAACGTTGGATTGGCTTCGGCTGTTAGGGAGTGACATCTGTGTGAGAAAAGAAAGAAGGCACGTTAGATGACCATGTTTCCATCGACTTTGCACTAAATGCTTGTTCTTCTCTTGTGTTTTTTTCTTTTACTTAGTACATTATCGTCATGAATTGTAGTATACATACAACTTCTGTATTATGGGATTACGCAAATTAGCCTGCATCTATAAATTAAATTGTAGATATCATTAACACTTTAATATTATTAAGTCAAATCCTTGTACGGCACTACATTTTGTCACAAAATAAATGACGATATCTGACGTTCTGCCTTTGATACACGTGTACAAAAACTGACGTCAAGCGGCGTTATAACTACAATTTTTTTTAGTAATACGCCGCGATGACAAACGGTGCATGTATAAACGTTGTATCAAGTAACGTTTATTGAATTTAAAGCTCACCCAAATATTAAACACATATTAATTTCAACTCTAAACTCTGCTAGTTTTAACTAAGACGAGTTGTACCTAACGCGATAGACAAGGTTTTTTAATAACCGATCAAGTCACGCTTTACAGCAAGACTCCAAGTGATGAAACGATCCACTAGCGTCTAATAACCGTATGAGTCGAGTTTTGCAACAAGAATGGCATGGCATGGCGTGGCAAGCTAAGCCATTTATAGCAGTCACAAACGAACCTGCACCTTTTTATCGGTCATGTGATTATCGCGTTATCAGTACATCATCATCATCCTGCCCTTATCTCACTCTAAGTGGGGTCGGCACAATATGTTATAAACATGCTGTCATATGATTTGGCTGCGTTTTAACGACCGGCCGCCTGCCTGACGTCAACTTACCTAAGTCGTATTTAACGACACCTCGGTAAGAAAGAGGGTGGTCTATTCTACTAAACCGGATACCACACGGTGGGTCAACTTACCTTAGTCGCCTTTTACGACGCCTCGGTAAGAAATGAGGTTGGTCTATTCTACTCAGCCGGATACCACACGGCGTCGCGTTATCAGTACATCAGGTATTAAAAACTAAAGAGATGCTATTTGACTACTACCATTCCCGATAATAATGATATCTAACATATTTCTTTTTGTGCAGAAATGTGTTTTTGTGTGTGTGTTTAAATATGAAGATAATACCGCAATATTAAATAGTGTCTAGTATTCGCCGAATGTTCACAGGGTGTCCGGAAAGTGCGAGCAGAACAATATTTTTGCTGGTCCGCCGAACCGTGAGTAATTCAATAGAAAATATTCATATTGGGGACAGCGCGCCCCTCCATGTTGTGGACTACAGGGTGTAGCGAAAAATTTATATAATATTGGAAGAAAAAGGTATTTTAATATGAATAAATATTAGCAACTTAAGCGGTATCCGGTGGTATCCGGAGTACAATAGACCACCCCCTTACTTACTTACTGAGGTATGATTGATTATGCGGCATTGCTCTATGTGGAATAAATGGTAAATTATACCCTCTTAGCTAAATACATTAAACAGAAAATAATCGATTCTCGATTAACAAATTCTTTGATGCGGTACCAAATACTCAAAAAAGAGATGTAGAGAAACTCATCAAATTCACGGTTTTAAGTGCTCTCATTCTCTCTCAATATGAGTCTGTGCAAAATTCTGATTCTAGGCGTAGAGAGAGAGAAAAAAGTGCACTCTTTTTTCTCAACATTTCGGCACATTAAATCCGTGCCGAAATGTTAACAATTTTTAAATTTAAACTATCGTGTTACGTCTTATTCTATTCGGCTAATCCGATAGAATAACACGCCAGTATAGCCAGTTTCTGTAAATCTACTTGCCAGATTTTTTATCCACTGCTGTGTACTTTTTTTGTAAATTAATTCGGTAAGTCAAATAACGGAGCACGCTGTATACGTGCAGCTTGTTTGCAGACGCCAGCGCCTTATGACGGATGTGACCCGTAATACCCAGCGAGCTACATTTGAATATTGCTCAGTTCCCAATGTGCTTGAACTTCGAGCTGGCTGGAACAGCTAACTGTTTATTGTACTTAAATATTGAAGCCATAATAGCTCAGTGGTAACAGTTCTTGATCGAAGTATCGCCAATCTTTGGTGAGTTATATGTTTATATTTAATACAGTAGCAGAGTTTTGGGGCCGAAAAATCGATCTAACTAACCTAGCTTATGTAAAAAAAATTGTTTTATCCCTGTTTTCTGGCATAAAAAAGTGCTAAAACAGAAATAATTTTTTTTCTTACACATTCACTTCACAATATACATCCCACAGTTTTAAAAATGTTGTCACATGATTTGGCTACGTATTTAACGACCGGCTGCCTGCCTGACATCAACTTACCTTAGTCGTATTTTACGACTCCTCGGTAAGAAAGAGGGTGGTCTATCCTACTTCACCGGATACCATACGGTAGGTCAACTTATAGAAATAGAGTGTAAAGCTAAAATTTGCTTTCGTTTGTAATGTTGTAGTAGCGCAATGGTAAGCGAGCGTATCGAAAGTGCTTTTGCGAATGGGAAAACTGATGGCAGATAAGCTCTACTTAATACTACAAAAGTAACTTTTTTTTTTTATCTGCTTCTAGTATAAAAAATTAATGTTTGTGTGTATAGACTCTATACGGCTGGATCGATTTTAATAAAATTTAAGTAATATTTAAGAAAATCTAAGTAATAAATCCTTAAATTAAGCACGGGAAAGCAGGCTAGACACACCATTAAATAAACCAAAAACACAAAGATATTGTATATGACAGTGTTAACGAGAATAACAAAGCCATCAAACTCCCTATATGACAACAGGCACAATCTGCGTCACATTTCCCATGCCGATTCTCCATGGCCATCGCACCACTGAGCCAGACCGACGTACATACCGAATTATATATATCGAATTAAACTATCCACCCACGATCATGGGAACAAAGTCGTTCGCAAGGATTTGACACGCTTCTTTCGATACGCCCGTTCTCTTTTGTGTGATGACATTGACTAAATTTAGGTGATTTTGATAGGATTTTGATCCTTATAGCAAGAAAGTGATGGGAGAAAATCATGTGAAAATTATTTTCATCATAATTGAATACAGATTTAAGATGTTTAGGCTAAAAATTAAAATTATTTTGCAATAATCCGCGATTAAGTAAAACATAACATGTATATAATGCTAAATGATACATGCAGATACATGCAGGATTCGCGAAAACACATGCACAAACCTCCACCACCGCCACCACAACGTGTGTTACAAGCAGTACACACGTTCACTATTACAAACTCAACAATCGTTTCGCCCCGCAACCGAAGCATCATCAGAAAATAGACTCCACGTAAAAATCACAAAGCTGCGATTGCTTTTTTATTATGTATCTCTGCAAAGTAACGGCTAACTCTATAAATTATGTTTAGGGTTTATGAAGCGACGTAAATTTGACATCAGTTATAGAATTTCTAACTTCTTTTGTTTTTAGACATTAAATAAACGGGGCGAAACGATAGTAGAAGTTGTTGTAGTGAGCGTGTGTAGTACTCGTGTGGTATTTATAACTTATGTGAATGATACCTGCTTTGCATTACATAGATTTTCTTAACATACGCGCATTACAACCAAATAATTATTACTTCTGTACTATGGAAGTCCGCAAAGTAATGCCTGCTTCTATAAATTATAGTACCTAGGTCATCGAACCTTGCTTTATAATTTTTTAAAGGATATAAAAAAAATATTCCAAAAAAAAACGTCGATAACATGTGGGATTCGTACCCGGGTTTTGAACATTTTCGGTCCGCCCGTTACCCATCGGCTATCGCAACATTAAGTTTGACAACTAATAACTTGTCCAAAAACAGGGATAAAACGATTTTTTTATTAATAAATCCTATCTCGATCGATTTTTCTCCCCCAAAACCTCCTATATGTTGAATTTCAGGAATTGTTTATATACATATATATGTACATATACGACTATACATACAAGATTAACTTATTTAAATATTAAAGATTAGGCGTAAGGAGGAATAGAATGGAATGAATCGCAAGTATTAAGTATTAAAGAAATTAATTGAAAAGATATTAAAATATTCTTTGTACCGATCAATATTTAAGTAGTGTATCAATATCGTATGCTGTAACGAATTTAATATGATATCTCAATGAGACCCTCGGTATTTAATTCGCTTCGCTTCGCCTCGTTACAAATTTCCTATGAATAGGGAGAGAGGAGAATAACCCTTAACAAACGTTACTGTATTTATAATTGAACCTAGGAAATAGAATTTTTTACCCCTTATTACAATACTATAATTATTTGAGTGACAGAAACATATCTTAACTGCAGTCCTCCACCAAGCTACTACGATTAACCGATTAACGAATAATTGAAAAAATTAGGCACATATTGTTAACAAAGCTGTACTAATTTAGTCAGTTTAAAAGCTAAAATACCTTTATTATATGTATTTGTTTCCTAACAATAAACGGAAATTTACAATATGTTGGTCATTATACAAATTCCAATTGTACCAAATTTTATAAATGTTGCTTGAGCAGATTAACCCCAAAAAATACGTTTACCTTTCAATCTACCATAATAATTGATCCTCCCACAATTGGAATGCATAAGTCTTTACTCCAATTTCTTTTTTTTAAATACTAATCGTAGCAAAAATTTAATGCCTCAATATTTTCAAACCGAAATCATTTGTTTTAAATTACGAGTTTTGTCAACATTAATAAAACAAAAGTCTACCCGTAACCTAATATTTTCAACATTTATTTGTATAGTTTAATAAATACAATCCCTTCAATATTGAATAATAATATTCTTTCTATAAAATTGGCTTTGATAGATATAATTATAAACCTCGAACATAAATATATTTTTTTTATAAACACCATAAGTATCACAGGGACAGTAAAAGAATTGGTAGATTCTTAAAATGTTTAATGATGATTTGCTACTAATTCTAATATTTACAAAATAAATACTTAACAATTAATATTGCACGATAATTATATTAAACAACAATAACAATACCTTTAAAAAAATGTATTTTTAACAGGAGTCCAACGAAATTCAAAGTCATAAAGATCAACTACCTATGATATTAATAGAATCGGAAATCCCCATCGATACAACTAGAACATCTTTAGTTTTATAACTTCGTTATATAGAACCCTATTTATGAAGTAAAGAACCTCCATTGTGAGGGTAAAATTGTTTACTTTTCTTATTATAATTCGGGGTAGTCGACACGTCGTCCAAGTCGCCCTCTTTGTCTTGGTGTGCCGTCATATGTCTAGTGAGATGATGCCTTTCTCTGAAACTTTCATTGCAAACGGGACACTTTAATTTTTCTTCTCTTTTCCTCCTATGAGGATCAGCAGCCGCCTCGCTCTTATGATGGGTTCTCATGTGATAAACCAAGTCCGAAGTCATTCTGAAACTTATACTGCATTTCGCGCACACGTTCTGTGCCGGTAATGAAAATGCAGCTATTGTTGATGGCAAAAGCGTGCTTAAAATGGCAGCTGCAGGGTTAGCGATCAATGGATTCACTGGCTCTCGAGGTGGTCCGGAAAATTTGATGAAATCAGGATTAGGAGGTTGAAAATTTTGGACACCAAAAGGGTAAGACGGTCCGGCTTGTATGTACGGCAGTTCCGGTCTAAACGGTAAAAAGTTCATTTTGTTTGGTGACATTTGCGTCGTCTTCGATTCTTGTTTACTTTGGTAGTCTATCGCTTTAAACGAACCACTCGTCCGTTGTATTGAGCTCGAGTCCGAGTAATTTGGCGAAGAAGAAGGAATGTTTTGCCCTTTGAAAAAATTATGGCCGTTTAACAAGTGTGCTGGTGACAAAAGGTTGTTGAAGCTCGCCTTGTTGTAGCTTGGACTAGGAGCAGATAACGGTGGACTTACAGAATTTTGGTAGAGAAGATTATCGGGGCTGACTGATGGATTCGGTGACCGGACGGTGAAGTTGGACACTTTCGTGAAAGCACTTTTTGGCGACATCTCGTTGGATTTATCTCCAAATCGATTCTCAAATCTTGCTCTCGATTGTATGCTGATAAGAGTAGGGTCATCAAAAATTTTGTTCTTATATTCAGGCAAAAATTTTGGATGCCTCGCTGCACTCTCGTTAGAATTAGGTCGGCTTCTCGATTGATCAGAGGTATCGGAATCGCTACAGTATATGGACTTGCTAGGATATTCATCCGTGCCGACATCGATATTTACGTCAGAACCAAAACCCGGGGATATGTTGTTGTTTATACGTCCCCTATCCTCGTCTAAGTCTTTAGAATCCAGAGTGTTGTCGTTTGAATATTCACTGTGTTTATAAAGATCCGTTATACGCTTAGATGGTTCCCACTCTTCGGTATTGAACAATTGCTTGGACACTCGCAACTGTCGCTCGGGTTGCGTCTGTCGTACCTTTTCATCCGGCATCATTAGAAATGCAACGTCAAACGAACGCTTCGACGCCTTTCCTTGATTCAATACCGTGGACTGCATATCCGTTTTTAAATTTTGCAAAGTTTTAGCACTTTCGATACTTAAACTGGTCTCCTTTGTGTCAGGAGATTGTTCTTTAAAACTCTGGTAAGTATTGTGAACGTCCATTGTCATTATTTTATCATTTAATTATTAGCACTCGAACTGAAACTTTTCTCACTTATATCGCTACGATCTACATCGAAACGCGTGCGTACCACCCGTTAGTGACTTTGCGAATGCGAGAGTAAAGCAAGGGTGAAAAATATATAAGTGGGGTTTAAAACTACCCTTAGCAGAGGCTTTCGAGGCAGGAGGCGTGGCGGTGAGACCAATGAGCGGCGAGCGAGAGGCGTGATTGGTAACGGACGGCCAATCGGAGAAGGTTCATACGATAGCGAGCAGGAGAGCTCAATCACCGGGTCAAGATAATAATAGCTGCCGCGAATTGAGAGCGGATTGAGTTGTGGTAGGGTCAGTTCGACAAAGACGGGACTATATTGAAAATTGCAAACGGATAGAAAAAAACTTTTTGATGACAATTGATTACAGCTTTTTTTAAACCGGCCCTTTTTTAAACTTGTCTGTCTCTAATATTTTACTTGAATTTTGATTGTTAAATTTTTACATCAATTTTCTTACTGTGAAATATAAAGTTAGTAAATTCGATAGCTGACAATAAAATAGGAATTATAGACAAACTTTCCAAATCTAAGTTAGGTATCCAATTATTTTGTTTGTGTAACCTTTGAGAAGTTTCACAGAATAAAACTTTATGTTTCATAGGTTATAGCGAAAAGTTTTATTATTATCTTCTGTTTATCTCTCCAAACAAGGCACTAGAAAAACTCCAACGATTATGATTGCTATAAATATGTTTTATATGTGGCATAAAAAATGATACTCGGCTATAGGCGGCGTAACCCCCGACTGTATGGATGAGATTGCGTATAATGCTATTAACACAGACGCTTCTTCTCAAATTGATATCCTACACAAGAGTAATACAATAGAAACTGAACTTTATCATTAGGTAAATTAAGTTCAAAATCTATTCAATGAAGTGGAAGCTAATACGGAGACTTTTGTCAATGAAAAATAAACTTTAACGTTAAAAGAAGAAGTGACAGATTTAAATGATGTGAAACTTAAAGCAAATCGCTAAGGAGACTCAAATGAGTTCTGTTCGGTAGTGGGTAATGATAATAAGATGGGCGCAGACGTTAAAGGAAAGCCATTTGTCAGATTTTAGCCATTTTTTGGCCATTCGGTCGCTCTCTTTGGAAATCTGTTCCATTTATTTTAGATGTCGCATTAATAAGGTTCTTTAGATCTTCAGTTTAGATATTTTATGCATTAGGCTGAGTGGAAATTGAAGAAGCTTTTAATTGTCACATAACACAGATATATAATATATTGAAAAGCTAAAAGAGCTTTAATGAGACACTGACCGTCCGCTTTACAAAGTTCAATATTTCTGTTTTTATCTTTAATATTTAAATGTGTTAATCTTGTATATATATGTATATTTTCTGAATTTCGCAAATGGCTTCTACGATTTTCATGAAACTTAGTTTGTAGAGGATTTCGGGGGCAAAAAAATGGATATAGCTAGGTTTCATTAAAAAAATGTCATTTTATCGCTATTTTCAGGTACTAAAAGAATAATTTAAATTAGTTCCTTAATTGTACTAAATTACATGACTATTCTTCGCAATGAAGAATATTGACGTCGTGATAGTCCAGCAGTGAGACCGATCGACTCTTTCAAGTGGAGTTTCACGGGTTCAAACCCCGGATAGACACCAATGAAATTTTCTTTTAAAACTCATATAACCTTATACCATAATATGACTGTTTTATATTATTATCATTATCAGAAGTGATATCACTTTACCATTATCACCTCCGAATTTCTACCCCTTGACACGTGCGAGCTAAGCCCGATCGCACGCCCCAAATTACTTATCGGCTAAACATTATAATATGTCACTTCTTAACATAATTTATTGGGGATTATAACAACAAAATACAAATTGAATATTTGCATGATCATTCGACAAAGATAAACATTGTACTAAGTGGTAAAAAGGAGATATTTTTAAAATATTGAAAAAAAAGCATCAACACTATGTTATGACATGGATTTTCAAGATCTATGATATGACATAGATTTTCTCTCATCATCCTCCTGCCCTTATCCCACTCTGAGAAGGGTCTGCACAATCACTATATAGTATAAAACAAAGTCACATTCTTTGATTGTCCATATATCCCTAGGTATGCTTATATCTTTAAAAGTACGCATCAGATTTTGATGCGGTTTTTTTTAATAGATCGAGTGATTCAAGAGGAAGGTTTATATGAATAATATCATTCAATATGGAGTAGAGAAATACTGTAATTTTTGAGGTTTCTAATGTGATGTCGTGAATAATTACATTTTTTTCCGCTTACATTGCAAACGCAGGCTAAACCCTGCGAGATTTATCAAAATGATGTACTGAGTATTCGTATACTTTGAAAAGGTCTACAGAAAAATTCGTGATGTCATATGTCTATCTCTTATGGATAACCCACAATAACAATTTTCAAAGCAATTTTTATACAATACAGCATTAATCATTATCCAATTAAGCACCTTAAATATATTGTTGATTTAATATAGATCAATATGGCCGTTTGCAGAATGTAATTTAAATTTAAAGAAATGAGGGTGGTACTATTCTATTCAGACAGATACCGCACAGCCTGCCATAGATTTTCTCCAATCGCAGATTATAGCAAAATAATTAATTAAATATTGTTTTTGGATTCAAAAGTACTTAAAACAGTGTACAAAAATATCTTGAATTTGATTTTAAGTAACCCGGCCCAAATGAAACGGTTAGTCTAGGTACAGTGACTGATGGAGTCAAGTCAAAGGTCGCATCTGCAACTTAGATTGGCAGTAAGATTGCCTGTCTCCCCGGAGTCGTGGACCAATCTTACAATAGACAGATTAGTTGGTGTTGCTGCTAATATTCTTTTTCTATTTGCTAACACCCATGGGACCGGTTGATTGAGTTGACGGGAAATCTTTGTTTGGTTTAGATTGACTTTTAGTTTATATGTAGGTACTAGTCGCCTAGTGGTCGAAATGCAACCATAATAAATTTAAATTATACGGTGTTTAATATCGTCATTCACCTGCCCTTATGACAAGTGGAGTCTCTAAGTGAGATCAGTACAAAATGTTATCACATGATGTGGCTATATGTGACGTATTTCACGACCGGCCGCCTTCGCAAAAAATGAGGGTGGCCCATTCTATCCAGACGGATACCACACTAACACAAGTTATGTAATATAATTTATTAATTTGCAATATTGAAACATTATTAAGGTTCCACTATCAAAGACTATACTTTAACCAAAGATTTCACCAAGGCTCTAATTAAACGGTACTCTATATCTATAGACAAATGATAAACAAAAGAAACACTTTAAGTGTATGCATGTAACAAATATTTTTTGTGTGTATCAAATTCATGTTAGTGTGTGTAATGTTTTATTTATTGATATGATCACGTGAAAGTTAATTGTACTTTATAAGCATTTTTAATTCAAAATATAAGCGTTCTGCATACTACTATACATAAACTATAAGTGTGCCAAATTTGATACTCCTCCGTCCGAGCAATTCTCGTAAAAAGGGGTCCAAAGTGTTTGCTTCACGAAATAATATATAGATTTGCTTACTTTAATCGTGAAAGAGAATAGATTTAACAAGGGTTGTGGTTGCATACGGCATAAATATCCTACTTTTGGGCATAAACCTCCTTGTTTTGGAGAAATTGGTTAAACCTTAGACTCCACCATTGTGGCACCGCCAGAGATTGGCATAAAGAGATTCAGGATTCGTCATACTGTTTTCGTCGCCAAAAGCATATGATACAGTGTGAATGACATAGTTAACCGTCAAGGAGTTCCCTCGTTTGGGACCTAGCGTGGTCAGCATCAGGTCCTGCTTATCATAAACATGCATTGTCATCGGGACTTGACCAGTATGTAAAATTTCAGCTCAATCAGACACTGGGAAGTCCACCTTTACATAGATTTACGCCAAGTTAAATAAAAACTTTTAATTAAGTAGCTATAGGTAAAAATATCTACGTTAGAAACTGGAACTAGTATTTTTATTTACTAAATTTTTTGTAATCTACAAAACCAATATTATTGAGTACTCATAAAAAGCATTGTTATTAGTTAAAGGGCTTTAGAAATTTCGAGATTAATGTTTAATAATCCTTTGTCCAAACATTGTTCTCGGTCAAAACATTAGCTCTGCATTTATGGGTTCAGCTAATCCTGAAGATATAACAGCACCTGTACTACTAACACATTATTAAAATATGCTTAATGCACCCCTCGTTGCATTACAAACTAATACCAACCTACCATATGGTGTCTCGATCTAACAATAACCTATAGAATTTTGAACTAATAAAAAATTTGGCACTACTGCAATGATTAAATTGTCGAATTTTACTACGTATTCTAAAGTAATAAGGACAATTATAGCATGCACATATTTAGCATCTACAGTGTTGTCTATATGAGCCACTGTTCGGTTAATCTCGGACAATAATCGTTCCCTTTCAGTAATTCTTTTAGATCAACCACCCTGTTAATCGTTTCGAACTTATTCTCATTTAGTTTCAAATAAAAATCAACTTTATGGTCTTTTAGGCACAACTCTAAATCGTCTGCGATATTTTTGTCATTGTCAGTGTCCACTGTAACTGTGTTACGTTCTATTGTATCAATACTTACTATTTTTATTTTAAACACTGCTATAGCTTTACCAATTTGGTCCTTTTGTGTATTTCTATATGGTTTATTATCATTTGTTATAGCTGTTAAATCAAATTTATAAGGATTTATATTAAGAACTTTATTAGTATGTAGATAAGGTCGTGATTAAAGGTTAGTGAGATACAGTAAATTCGAAATGTATAATAACCTAACATTAAAGTGGGATTTGGTGCACACTTGTTTATGAATTTTTGTACCATATGGTGTAAAAGCCGCCATGGACAATACACCCCCATGCTGGTACCCCATTACCATATGGGACGCGTTAAATGCACTTTCAAGAGAATCGTATAGAGCTTTGAAATCATCAAAATGAGTGATGTGTTAATATTACTGGGAGTTAGATCATTTTTTTTATTGTTTAAAATCAAATTATTCTTTATTCAAGTTGGCTTATACAAATACTTTTGAGTTAGCAAAATATAATGACGCCATCACTGGTTCGGAAAGGTACTCTTACGGAGAAGAACAGCTAAAGTCACTCTTTTCAAAAATAATATATATAATAAGAAATTATACATTGTTTTTTAAATAAGACTTGTGTCTTAAACCATATTAGGTTTATGTGTACTCACAACTTGAGTTAAAATATGTAAAAAATGGCACATTCACTGAAGCCATTACAAGTTCTGATATGTTAAGATTATTTTTCTATTATTTATATAAGAAGATATATATTATTTATATAAGAAGATATAATCTTCTAATAGTTATAACTGTAAAAAGAAAAAATCAACAACCAGTGATTTATTTAATGTTCTGAATAATTTATAGAATTAGGCATAGCTTTGCGGAGTACATAATACAAAAGTAATAATAAAATTTATTTTGCTATAATCCGCATATGCCCCCCTGCCCTGCACTCTAGGCGGGATCGACTATATACTTTGGCCGGTATTTCACGACCGGCCGCCTGCCTGACCTCAACTTACTTAAGTCGGCAACTCGACAAGAAATAGACCATCCTCTTTCTGGTGGTCTATTCTGCTCAGCCGGATTCTACACAGCGTTTCAACTTACCTTTTACTCGCCCTTTACGATACCTCGGTAAGAAATGAGGTTGGTCTATTCTACTCAGCTGGACCACACGGCATAGTATGCTATAAGATAAAGTTAGTAAATGTAATTTAGTTAAGTTAGTAGTAATTTAGTAAAGTTAGTAAATGTAAGTTAGTAAAGGTAGTAAATGTAAAAGTTAGTAAGTGAGTTTTTAATAATGATCAATTCACTAGTGCAAGTCCCAAAGTAATGTTGAGCGCGAATAAACATTTGCACAAAAGCCGTGCAATAATAGGTATTGTATTATTTGACAATGGTCATATAGTGGGATTGAATCATCTTGATTTGTGTTATGAGGTATATATTTACAAGCAATCGCTATTTTTTATATATATTTATTTATTTTGAGAACCATAAAAATGGTTAAAGTGGGTTAATCTTGAAACTAGATCTTTGCCGTCGCGGACTTTTATTTAAAACTTTTAAAGGGTGTTCCCCTCTTTGTATTACATGATTTTTGAATAACGTTCACCGTTTACTTAGCGCACGCAAGGAAAGCTTTAAATTTTGCCGTTACCTCAATAAAATATTGAGCTCCTCATTGCTGCTCCTCTCCTATTCATTATAGCGTTATGTTATATAGCGTACAGCATTCCTCGATAAATGGATTATTTTACACTCAAAAATGTCAAGTTCAAATTGATCCAGTAGTTCCTGAGATTACCGCGTTCAATCATATCATCTTCCTGCTCTTATCCCACTCTAAGTGGGGTCGGCAAAACATTTTATAAATATGTTGTCACATGATTTGGCTATTCATTTTACGATCGTTCGCGTGCCTGACGTCAACTTACCTTAGTCGCCTCCTACGACACCTCGGCAAGAAATGAGGGTGGTCTAATTCTACTCAGCCGGATACCACACGGCGTTCAAACAATCAAACAAACAAACAAACAAACAAACAAACAAACAAACTCTTCAGCTTTATGTATTAGTATAGATGAAAAAAAACACAAAATTAATATAATAATAGAAACGATCAAAACTGTTCGATCCTATAGCCATAACAATCACAACATATGCGCTAGTGGTCTCATGCCATCTGAACCCCATAGCTGTAATCATTGCCATAGATGTAATGATGGCGGCGATGGCAGCGAACAGACGGACAATTATCTGCTTGTGATCAGAACTATTTACTTATATGAATGAATTGCGAATGAGATAGCTAATTAATAATAACTTTTATATAAGTGCTAGCTGTGTCTAATGGATTATTGCAATTTATCACACGCTATTCGATAAAGGAAAAATCCTGAGGAAACCTGCATATCTCTAGAGAATTCTAGGGATATGTGTAACCTACCAATCCGCACTGGAGCAGCGTGGTAGGTCTTAGCTCCAATCCTTCTCTCCAGAAACGGCGAGTAAAGGCCTATTCCTAGCAGAGGGATAATAACAGGCCGCTACTTTAAGTGCTTTTCTTATATAAGCAATCGCCAGCGGCTCCACCCAAGTGGAAAGATGCAAACCGTAATATAGTATTTTGATAACCATAAAAATGGTAAAGTGGGTTAACCTTAAAAGCTAGATATCCGCTGTCGTGGACTTTTAATTAGAACTTTTAGAGGGGCACAATTTTATAATACATGATTTTTCAATAACTTTCACCTTTTACTTAGCGTTCGCAAGAAAGCTTTAAATTTTGCCGTTTTCGTAACATTTTTTATTCGCGCTCCTTTTCATCTTAACGTAATGTTATATAGCCTATAGCCTCTCTTGATAAATGGACAATCTTACAGTCAAAGTATTTGTCATATCGGTCCAGTAGTTTTTGAGATTAGCGCGTTCGAACAAACAAACTCTTCAGCTTTATATATCAGAATAGATTACAGCTGTGTGGTATCCGGCGGAGTAAAATAGACCAACCTCTTTCTTACATAGGTGTCGTAAAATACGACTAAAGTAAGAGACCTCAGGCCGGCGACCGGTTGTAATATATCTAGCCAAATAATGTGACAATATGTTTATAACATGTTGTGCCGACCCCACTTACAGTGGGATAAGAGCAGAAGAATGATGATATTGGTATATTTTTGCACGCCGAAATGGCAGAAAATGTTGTATCCTTATATATCATATTAAATATAATCCTATGTACCATTTTCATGCAATAAAAAAATTGTTATTATTATTATTATTATATAATTATAGGAAATTTCATCAATATTGCTCCATTGGATAAGTCGTGAAAGCGTAACAGATAAACAGAGTTACGCATTTGTTATTTATATATTTTTATAGTCCCCTTAAATTTTGCCCATAGAATAGAATCCAACAATTACAAACGCCCTATTACCTTCGCCTTCATCAGCAAGGGAAGGTCCCTTGAGTAAACTGAGCCCAAGAGTGCATATTGCGAATAAATGCTCCTCGTATTGCGCATGGGGTATTTGTGGTTTGCAATATTTCTTTGTTCGAACTTATGAGGATCCTGCCTAATAAACTGCCAAAATGATGTATACTTTAAAGAAGTTTTTTAATGAAAAAATCAATATTAGACACATTTTTATTAACATATGTGATGATAGCCGTGTGGTATCCGGCTGAATTGAATAGTGCCACCCTCATTTCTTACCGAGGTGTCGTAAAAGACGACTAAGGTAAGTCGACCCGCCGTGTGGTATCCGGCTGAGTAGAATAGACCAACCTCATTTCTTACCGAGGTGTCGTAAAAGGCGACTAAGGTAAGTTGACCCACCGTGTGGTATCCGGTTTAGTAGAATAGACCACCCTCTCTCTTACTGAGGTGTCGTAAAATACGACTGAGGTAAGTTGGCGTCAGGCAGGCGGCCGGTCGTAAAAACGCAGCCAAATCATGTAACAGCATGTTTATAACATGTTGTGCCGACCCCACTTAGAGTGGGATAAGAGCAGGAAGATGATGATTTTTATTAACATAAATTAAATTCTTATTTCTTTTTAATTGTTCTATAAGTTGCAAGTTATCTGGGTGCCAGTATATCTTAAGATCTTTAATTCCAACCCTGTATATAAAAATATTTTGTCACGATGATTATGTCAATAAACCGAGTACCTAGCGAAGAAAAGATAAATTTATTTCGTCATAAATATAATATAAGTATATTTTTATTTTTTTTATATTTAAATGAATTTGTATATTTCATGAATTTTAAAAACGGCTCCAACCATTTTGATGAAATTCAGTATGTAGTTGATTTCGTCCCGCAACCGAAGCATCATCAGGATAGACTCCACGACAAAATCGCAAAGCGAATCGGAAATTGCTTTGATTGTTAAGTTTGTGATAGTGAACGTGTGTAGTGCTTGTGTATTGTGGTGGCGGTGGTAGAGGTTTGTGCATGCGTTTTTACGAATCCTGCATGTATCATCAAAACGACTTGTCCACTCTACATTTAGCATTATATATATTTGCTATTTTACTTCATCGCGGATTATAGCAAAATGATTTTATTATTACTTTTGCTTTCTTTTTTTTTACGTTCTTTTTCACACTATAATTTTGCTTTGACATAAATTGATCCACAACTAGGAATATGACTGATAATAGGATTGACTGGCCCGTTGGCGCAGTAGGTATTGACCCTGCCTTCTGCTCCGCGGGTCGCGGGTTCGATTCCCGCCGAGGGCGAACATTTTCTACAAATGAATTTGTTGGTCTTTGAGTCTGGGTGTATATTTGTATTTAAGTTTCTGTAAAAATTATATATGTATATTATTCACCAGTTTTCTGTCCACCATTACACAAGTATTAAGTTACTTACTTTGGGGACGGACGACCGTGTGTGTAAGTGTCCTAAAAAAAAAAAATATGATGTGACAAGACCTTTAATAGTTTTTACAAATTTAAATATTATGAAATATCTCTAAAAAGTCATACTTAGAAATAATGTTATTATGTCAAATGATTAAAAATAACATATAAAATATAAACTAACATTTGTTAAAAAAGAATTGTATTCCCTTTACATTTGGTCATTTTTTACGTTGCGGTCTTTCAAATACCAATATTTAAGAGAGACCGAATAGTATGACAAAAAAATCAACCCTCTAAATACCATCGAATATCTCCTTACAAAATCGATACCCGACCGCATCAAAGTTAAGCTTATAAAACGTTTCAAAGGCCATATGTCGCGAAAAATTCTACTATAATTGCATTAGGCTACCCCAAGTCGAGTGCTGCTTTTAATTACGACTACCCACTTAGACATATGCGACGTTGAGGGGTTCTTTGACAGTTCTTGGGTGATTGTCATATAAAAAAGTGTTAGACAATATTGAATGTGTGAGAAATTCGATTTTTAGATATATGTTACTGATTTCGATGAAGTAAAATTTTAGATTATGTAAATCGGAGATCTAATAGTTTGTTAGAATATTTTTAATGTAGAGGTAATGGCCTGTTACTATCCCACTGCTGGGCATAGACCTCCTCTCTCTTTTTAGAGAGAAGGGTTGAAATTGAAAAAGTAATAATAAAATTATTTAACTACAATTCGCGATTAAGTAAATAGACAATATGTGTAGGTAATGCTAAATGTTCAGTGAACTATCCGTTCTCATATCTGAGTTTTAAAAACACACGCACAAACCTCCACCACCGCCACCACAATACACAAGCACTACACACTATCATTATCACAAACTTAATCGTTTCCCCCGTAAGTAAAGCATCATCAGGATAGATTTCACTACAAAGTCGCAGAGTAAAATTAGCTTTGCGATAATTTTGTTGTGAGATGATTTGGCTAGGTATTTTACGACCGGCCACCTGCCTGACGTCAACTTAATTTAGTCGCCTTTTACGACTAAGGTAAGAAATGAAGGTGGTCTATTCAACTCAGCCGGATACCACACGGCGGCTAAGTCTAAATATTAAGTTAAGAAAATATCATTATTTACATTAGTAGGTTGTAAAATTGACTACGTCTATATATTGTTTCTCAGAGGTATAATATAATATAAAAGGTATGCTTAAAATGAAAAAAAATAATAAGATTTTCTCGTTGCAAATAGCAGACAATATGAGCGTGAAATATGGGTACAAGAAATCCTGCTTCCCGAGAAAGGACAAAATAAATGAAGAGAAAAAGTTAAAAATAATAAAAATTGCTCGGCGCGGGCAGGAAACGCCGCGTGAATAAGTGCTCTATTGTAGCGGAGTGTTTTCTTTATTATTTTCCATTCTTTTGATTAATAAATTTAAAATAAGGCCCCTTTGTTTGTAATTACGTTAATAAACTAATATTATAAATAAATCTGTCTGACTGCGTATACTATGACTATAATCCACGTTTGTAAAGGAAATCATGTAATGCTAAGTGTAGGAAGCAAAACCGTTTGCATACCTTGTATATGCAAGGTAACTTACCGCACGTATTACAACACAACCACCACCAGCACACACCCTGACTACGACAATCTCAACTATTGTGTCGCCTCGTAACCGAAGCATGGTCAGGAGATAGGGTTAACAAACAAGCAGTATCATATACAAATAGTTCAACCCCCACCATTGATTTTGCCTCCAAACAAGTGTAGTAAACTAGACTTCAAACTTCATCATTTAATCCAAAAGCAATATTAATTGAAGCGTATTATTAATGCGTAAATTTGTCTGTCTGTCTGTCTGTTATGCTTTCACGGTTAATTCGAAGGATCGATATTGATAAAATTTTACACCATTAAAGCTCATAGCCCACTTTTAGAGGGGAACAATTTTGTAGTTTTATGATTTTTTAATAACTATCACCGTTTACTAAGGGCACACAAGGAAAGCTTTAAATTGTGCCGTATTCGTAATATTTTTTATTGCTGCTCCTCTCCTATTTATCTTAGCGTAATGTTATATTACCTATAACCTTCCTCAATAAATGGACTATCTCATACTAAAAGAACTTTTTAAATCGGTCCAGTAGTTTCTGAAATAAGCGCGTTCAAACAATCAAACAAACTCTTCAGCTTTATATATTAGTATAGATTTTACAAAATATTTAAATTTTACACGGTAAATAAATGAAAAATTGAAATGTCCTTTGCCAAAAAACTTCATAATTAAGTCACTTAATACAGTATGCTCAAACATATAATATAGTTGCCAGTTGAATTAAAGAATCTTGGCAGTGAGAAAAACCGAAGAAAATCAACGAAAAAACAGTCCATAAATCAAGTTGGGGGCAGACGGACCGGGCCGAGTCTGAATACCAAATGAGACACCATTCATTTGGGGGTTACTTCACTTTATATTGTTTTGTATGGATTTTGGAATCACAAACGTCCTGGCTAATGGCGTGACTTAATTTATTTTAATGTATGTTTAAGGTAAGGGCACTATACTGCGTCCATCATATTATCAGTCTTTTGACAGCTCACGCTCATTAAGTTTTGTATTGCTTACGTACAAATATCATACAAATAATATTTGTACTTTATGGATGGGTACCGCCCACTTAGTGATGTCACACATAATGGTTACTACGATTATGCCACAGATTAAAAATAATCGGTAGAAATCGATGTTACGAGTATTAAAAGACATTTAATAACATTATATAAAGTTTTACTTTCTTCTTAGTTAATACATGAATACAAATAAAACAATCAGGATATTTTAATTTATTTTATTAGCACGAGTCGTCGGAATGATAATCAACACTAGACTCCTCCGATGAGGAGTCTTCAGTAGCAGTTATTATTAGCTCTTGTGTACATATTTAGACAAAACATCCTCACCATGTAATTCAATGGTTCTTGAAGATACTGATGAAAAAGAAATTGACAGTATTATTATGAGCTTGCGTAATAACTGAGCCATAGGTTGGGATGGAATATCTGTCACAATACTTAAGAAAGCTAGAAAGGTTCTAATACCTCTTTTAAAGCACGTTTTTAGCCTGTGTATACAACAAGGGATTTTCCCTGCTGTATTCAAAAGAGCGATTGTTCATCCTATTTACAAAACCGGGGAAAGAGATAAAGTATTTAACTATAGACCGATTTCAGTTCTTACTACTATTTCTAAGATTTTTGAAAATTTTTTGAATAAACGACTAGTCTCTTATTTGAATAAAGTCAATATAATTTCTAACCAACAATACGGCTTTAGGCCCGGAAAATCTACAGAGGATGCAGTTAACGAGTTATGTAAAAATATTATTAAAAATTTAGAATCCAAACGACCCACTGTTGGTATATTCCTCGATTTATCTAAAGCTTTCGATACCATCTCTATCCCGACTCTTGTAAATAGGATGGCAGCAATAGGCGTAAGGGGTAATGCACATGATTTATTTAAAGATTATTTGTCTAACCGTAGCCAATATGTCAAGATCGGTTCTTTGAAGAGTGATGTTCTAAATACTGAATATGGAGTACCACAAGGAAGTGTACTTGGCCCGACTCTGTTCCTAGTTTATTTAAATAATTTATGTCAGATTAAAATCCCATACACTAAAATTATATCTTATGCAGATGATACTGTTCTTTTGGTAGAGGGACAGAGTTGGGGTCAGGTCCAACGAAATGCTGAACTCGCATTAAAATGTATAAATAACTGGCTACAACAAAATTTGCTGACTTTAAATTTAGACAAAACCAAGGTTGTAACTTTCAGTTCCACTCCAAATACTCAGCCAAAGACTTTCACCTTAAAACTGCACTCATGTGATTCATCACAAGGGAATTGTTCATGCTTAGCAATTCAAAGAACCCCAGATATAAAATATCTGGGTGTTATATTAGACGGATCCTTATGCTGGCGAAAACAAATAAATTCACTCGTTTCACGTTTTCGCAAACTGATGTTTATATTTAGGAAATTAAGAAATATTGCTGACCATAACCTATTTAAAACAGTTTATTTTGCGCTGGCTCAATCATTACTCTCGTACTGCATCACAGTGTGGGGCGGTGCTAATAAAAGAGACATGCTTCGTCTCGAGCGAGCTCAAAGGGGCATATTGAAAGTTATGGGTAACAAACCCCTAAGGCACCTAACAACCCTTCTTTATAAAGAGTGGAATGTCCTAAATGTTCGGCAACTCTTTATCTCAAATTTAATATTGCGTAAACACTCAGAAGTAAGAATTGTTCCAATGCCAGAAAAAAGACGTAAACAAAAGATTTTAGAAATTTTACCTCATAGAACTGTTCTAGCTGGCCGTCAATATTATTTCCTAAGCGCAAAACTATATAATAAAATTGACAATATTTTAAATATCTCTCATCTAAATAAAATCTCATGTAGAAAAACTGTCAATGCTTGGTTGAAAGAACTTACTTATCTAAAAACAGAAGAATTAGTCACCGGTGTAATATAATAGATTAAACTTAAAGACAATTACTATCACACATTGTTGACAACACACACACACACACGCACACACACACACGCACACTCTCATACACGCTCACACACACACACACACACACGCACACACACACACGCACACTCTCATACACGCTCACACACACACACACACACACACACACACACACACGCACACACTCACACACGCTCACACACACAAATAGGTAACTTAATAACTTATATAGGTATAACTTTATATTATATGTTATAAATATTTAGAATGGGTCCTAAGGAAGGCGATGGCGTTCGTGGTACAGGTTATCCTAGTGCGAGCGCCACAGCACTCCTTTTTTATAAATTTGTAACTGTTTTATATATACATATATTGTAGTATAAGGAGTAAAAACTTGTAATAGTTTATAAGATATAAAAGAATTAATAAATAAATAATAAATAAATAAAATATATTATCAAACGCAATATCACGTTCCCAATCAGAGAATATTACTCTTTTAGTTCTTTCCACCACACTTGCCCAGTTCTCGGCCGTTACGTGGGTGCAAGCATTTTTTAGCAATTGCAACATTTTATTCGCTGTGAATGGGGGGCTTGTATTGCATCTCGCAGCATGCCCTTTTACTTGTGCCCATATAAGTTCTATTGCGTTGTACTGGCAGTGGTATGGAGGAATCCGAAGAACAGTATGGCCATATTCTGCTGCCATTTCATTGATTACATAGCGTTTTGCTCTCTTTTTGGTTTTTAATATTTTTATTAATTCAACTTTTAACATTGAGTCGCCCACATTTTCTCCATTGTCCCGAAGCCAATTAATTATTTCATGCTTTTTATTAGCCTGTGTTGGCATTTTGTCAATTTGACGGGAGTGGTAGGGTAGCGCATTATCAATAAAAATTATTAATGGTTCTTCCAATGAAATGAGCATTTTTTTGAACCACTCTTCATACACATTTGCATTCATCTCTTCGTGGTAGTCATTTGATTTCTTCGATTTAAATGCCAACAGTGCGTCTTGTACAAATCCTTTTGCTGTACCTGCATGGCAAATGATTAGGCGCTCACCTTTTCCCATTGGTACTGAGGAAGTGGAATCAGCAGTATCATCAGTCCAGAAACGAGATAGTGTGTGGTTAGCGTTGAGCCATGTTTCATCCGTGAAAACAATATTTGCCCAATCTTGTATTTTCTTTGCCTCTCTTAAAAAATCACAACGTGCTATAGCTATATCTGTGCGTTCCATTAATAATTTTCTTTTATTTAACTTTTTATATGAAAAGCCAATTGTGTTCAAAACTTTGACCAAAGAAGATTTTTCACCATGAAATAGACCACTTCTTTTCAAAGAAACAATAAGTTTTCTCAAAGTTGGAATTTCTTTTCTCAAGTAGTAATCATATACATGACGACGAATAGCGTCAGCGTCAAAGTCATCAACAGCTGTCACCTTATGAGCCCGGCGCTTTCTTTTTGGTGTAGATGGTTTGTTTTGCTCCAAGCCGCTCCTGCCGTAGGCATCAGTAGTGATTTTAGTCACAGTTGATAGACTGATCCCCAACGCGGCTGCAACACGGTTTCGGACTTGCGTGATAGGTATAAGAGGTCCGCTATTTTGATTTTCTTGCTCAAAATACTCATGAAGTTTTAACACTAACTGTCTCGATTGTGCTTTCAACACACGTCCTTTCGGCATTTTCACGATCAATTAATATAAGTTTCACAAAAGTTTTTCCGAGGAATAAAGCTACAACTCAAGCTACAACAAGCTCAAGGTGTAACAGATGCGAGAGAACACTCAGCGAACGTAAATGCGTGTGACTATCACGGGCGTTTCGTTGAGAGTGACAGATCACGTCAAAATGGCGGCCGAGCGGAAGGTCTGTTGATGTTGCCAGTTGATGTATAATATATTTTTTATGATTATAATAAATACACACGGATTAACATTTATTTTCAAAAAACTAAGGCAATATTAAATCAAAATGTTGATTTCTATATCTGTTATTAGTTTACGTAGGTTATCATTAATCGAATTACTTAGGTACGTAATTCGATTAATGATATTAGGTACTATAATCGGAATGGTATCGCATACGAGAATCTTTAGGACATCACTAAATATGTAAATCGTCAATCTGTCAAAAGATGGTTAATATAATGGACAGTAATTGATAGAGATGCGAAAATAATCGATTTTTATAATAATCGGATAAATAATAAAACGAGAAAGAGGATTACTAAAATAATCGATTAAAAAAAACGTATTTTTATGAAAAAACAATCGATTAGTAATGCAAAAGTATCGTATATCACGATTATATCACGATTATTAATAATTGATTATTTTGGTATTTGATTGAATAAAAGATTTTTTTTAAATGTGACGTGACATGAAATCTATGACATGCAGTGGTAACCTATTACTAAGATTAAATTTAATTGAATAGTTTGAAGAATATTTTATATTATTAATAATGTAAGTCTTGCTGGTTATCCTAATAAAAAAAATATTGCTCTAGCGGTTCACCTATGAAATCGGATTGCAATACACTCATTTTTGTACTTATCACTACATATTATAAAACAAAGTCCATATTTCCGTATGTACGCATAAAACTTTAAAACTACGCAACCGATTTTGATGCGGTTTTTTTTAATAAATAGAGTGATTCCAGAGGAAGGTTTGTACGTATAATAACATTCAATACGAAGTAGAAAAATACTGTAATTTTTGAGGTTTCTGTAAATAATTACATTTTTTTCGGCTAACATTGCAAACGCAGGCTAAACCCTACGAGATTTATCAAAATGATGTACTAAGTATTTGTACACCTTAAAAAGGTCTACAGAAAAGTCCGCGATGGTATATATCTATCTCTTATGGATAACCCACAATAGCAGTTTTTTTCATTTACTTTTTACGAAAAATGATGCCTTATGTTCAAAGCAATTTTTATACAATACAGCATTAATCCTTATCCAATTGAGTACCTTAAATAAATCGTTGATTTAATATAGATCAATATGGTCGTTTACAGCATGTAATTTAAGTGAACATTTTCGGAGATATTACAGATTTAAAATGCCGTGAGGACGCCGCGCTTGGCCCTATAACACTTCGACTTCAGCAGCTATGTCGCTCTTTCAAGAGTTTGTTTAAAGACATTCTGTAATTAATTGTAAAAATAAAATACATAGGTAAAATGAAAAAGTAAATAAGTAAAAATGTACTATATGAGTTTAGATATTCCAAAGATAGTAGGAAATCGTCTTGGTATAGGGAGAGGAAATTGTTTTTCTCCAAATTTAACGCTTGCGGGCCACGGGCAGTAATGAATAAATCAAAACTACTGGATCGATTTTTATCATTTTTTTTACACTGACTGACATGGGATATATATTTTATACCCGTGCGAAGCAAGGGCAGGCCGCTAGTATTGTATAAATTAGTTTTCATTCGATTTAATATATGTTCTAGCATTTTTTGAAGACTATGGGATAATGAACAAATAGACGCCGTGTGGTATCCGGCTGAATAGAATAGTACCACCCTCATTTCTTACCGAGGTATCGTAAAAGGCGACCCGCCGTGTGGTATCCGGCTGAGTAGAATAGACTAACCTCATTTCTTACCGAGGTGTCGTAAAAGGCGACTAAGGTAAGTGGACGTCAGGCAGGTGGCCGGTTGTAAAAACGCAACCAAATCATGTAACAACATGTTTATAGCATGTTCTGCCGAAACCACTTCGAGTGAGATAAGGACAGGATGATGATGATGATGGGATAATGAACAAATAGCTTTATTCACGGATAAATGGCTGTCAAATTTAACAGGAAAATAAAAGTTCAAAACAATAAAACACCGTGTTCAACGGGTAATTTCGCCACGGTGTCATTCTGATGCCAGTTAACCATTAGTACAAAGCGCTCAATGTTAAATGTCTCAATTTAATGTGCGGCCCGTGTCGCCCCGCTCTGCGGCCTTTATTACCCCGCGTCGGCTTCGAAGGGTTAATTCGTTGGAAAGAGTTTCACTTTACGTTAATGGTTGGATGGTGAGACATGTTTAACATTCCTTTTTTTGGAATAACGGTTATTTAATTAAAGATGTTCATCATGGAATAGACCACCTTCATTTCTTACCGATGGGTCGCAAAAGACGATTGAGATAAGCTGACCCGCCGTGTGGTATCCGCCTGAGTAGAGTATACCCCCCTTATTTCTTACCGAGGTGTCGTAAGAGACGACTGAGGTAATTTGACCCGCCGTGTGGTATCGGCCTAAGTAGAATAGACCACCCTCATTTCTAACCGAGGTGTCGTAAAAGACGACTGAGGTAAGTTGACCCGCCGTGTGGTATCCGCCTGAGTAGAATAGACCACCCTCATTTCTTACCAAGGTGTAGTAAAAGACGACTAAGGTAAGTTGACGTCACCACATCATGTGACAGCATGCATATAACATGTTGTGCCAGCCCCACTTAGACAAGGCAGAAGAACGACAATCATGATACTTTTACGTTTTTGTTCGGCTACTGCAAAGACATGAGCAGACCTTTTCCAGAAATTTAAAAAAAAAACCACACAGAGAGTACTTTCGCAATTATAATTTTGGACGGAAACTTAGTAACTCTATATATTGTTAAAGTGTATCAATAAAATCGCTCGCCGCTTAATGCAAATTCAGTTAAGTTTGAACCGTAAACATTTATCAGCTGCCGACTCCATCTTGCGGGCTGTTAACGTATAAACTACCGCCGTTCGCGAATTTTCACTAGCTGCTGCCAAAAACTTTAGCATCTTACATCCTAGTTCATTATACAGTTATCTACAGAAACTTACACGAAAACCCATAAATAAAGCTCGTTATTACTGAAGCAAGTTACCGAGTTCAGATTTATTATATTAGAAAAAAAATCTTTATTCGAATAAGCTCTTTCAAGCACTTTTGAATCGTCAAGGATCAATCTGATTAATGGTAAATACCACTGGTAAGGAATGTTGCTCTTACCGAGAAAAAATCTCTTTGCAGTAAGTCTTTTTGCAGTAAACCTTTTAAACATTTAATAATTATTAATTATAAAAAAGTAGGCGATGTATATAATATACAAAAAAGGATAAGCTTAAGCTGCCATAAACTTGTGGCTTCTGTTATGCGCATTGCAAATGCATGTAAGTCAATTGTGGGTTAGAGGTATGAGATTCTATAATAAAATTCCGCAATCAATTTTTGGTTTGCCATTACAGCAGTTTAAAAATGATAAAATAAAAAGTTTAAAAGGGTGCTGATACGTAAAGCTTATTCTACTGTTAAGGATTATATAGATACAAAAGTAATAATAAAATTATTTTGCTATAATCCGCGAAGAAGTAAAATAGAAAATATATATAATGCTAAATATATATAAATCAATAAATTATTTGATTATATTGATGATAAGAATGCGTGCATATAGTTACACTTCAACCCTGTACAACATAGTAATGAGTAAATGTAACTAGTTACAAGAATTATGTTTGGAAAAGAGCGATCACCGAGTTTCTTGCTGGCTCTTCTCGGTAGGAACTAGGAACAGCTTTCCGAACCAGCAGTAGAGTTGACGATTCAAAATCATTTGTTGAGAAGTTTATTTTATTTATAAAGAATATTTTGAATTTTAATATGTAGGGAATTTGATATTTTATATATAAATGATACCCGAATCATGTGACAACATGTTCATAACATGTTGTTCCGACCCCACTTAGAGTGGGATAAGGGCAGGAAGATGATGATGATGATACATAAATGATATATGTTTGGCTAGGTATTTTACGACCTACTTTTATGATACCTCGGTACGTAATGAGAGTGGTGTATTCTACTCAGCCGGATGCCACACGGCGGGTCAACTTACCTTAGTCGCCTTTAACGACACCTCGGTAAGAAGAGGATAGTCTATTCTACTCAGTCAGATACCACATGGCGGTTCAATTTACCTTAGTCACTTTTTATGACACCTCGGTAAGAAGAGGAAAGAAGATCTATTCTACTCAGTCGGATACCATACGGCGGGTCAACTTAACTTAGTCCCCTGTTACAACACCTCGGTTAGAAATGAAACTTGTCTACTCTACTCAGCCGGATACCACAACACGGGATTATAGCAAACAATATTATGATTATTTGAGTTTAACATTTAGTCTTTTTGTTGCTATAGTTAATCTCTGACATATACCGTTTATCTCTACACTAATGTCCAACCCTTCATTGTCTGTAGCCGCATTTGACTGACTATCGCAAACATAACGCCAAATAAATCGCCTGCTGTCCTTTACCACTAATTAAAGGAAATGGCCCAGAAACAAGATTGCGGTATTGTTCTCTCCAAATCCAAACCTATCCCTGTTACTCACGAAGGAATGTCCATAACACCATCCCCCTCCCCCTAAACGTTTGTTAGACTTCACTCATTATGCTAAATATCCCCCCTTGTTCGGGAGTGGAAAGATCTTTGATAAGGCGGATTTTTCTGAGCTTTTTTTGTAAGGACTTGACAGTTGGTATATGGAGGTAGATTAAGATAATGAGGTTGTTTTTCGCCGTCTAATTACCAGGGCGTTGGAGTTCTTACAGATCTTAATGTATCTTAATTAAGATAAAACTTAATACCAATACGCTTAGCTATCGTGTTGGAAATAACAGCGCTTTTTCTTATCGGGTCGATTTAATAGAATAACTCTTACAGTACAAAAGTAATGAGAATATTATTTTGCTATAATCCGCGATAAAAGAAAATATATGTAATACTATTCAAATTCAAATTCAAATTCAAAATATTCTTTATTCAAGTGGACTGTTTACAGTACTTTTGAATCGTCAAATGTTTTAAAGAAGCTACCACTGATTCGGAAGTTTGCTCCTACCGAGAAGAATCAGCAAGAAACTCGGCGGCTAATCTTTTAAAAAATTATTACAACTTAATATTGTAATGTGTATGTGTATTAATAATGTAAAGTGTACTATTCGTTCTCATACCTGATACATGCAGAATTTGTAAGAACTCATACACTACCCGACACCGAGGACACAACAATTCACAAGCACTGCACACATTCACCACCACAATCTCAACAATTGTTTCGCCCCGTAACCCGAAGCATCGTCAGTCTTTTGTCATGGAGTCTATCTCCTGTTCTATATAATATTTTCCTATAAAACCATCAAGTTGTTCTTTATTTATTTATAGAAGAAGGTGTTACTTTGCGCAATTCCATAGTACAGAAGTTACAATAAAATTATTTTGCTGTAATCCGCGTTAGTTAAGAGAATATATGTAATGCGAAGTGTATGAAGCAGGCAACATTCACATACCTTATACATGCAGGACAAGTCGCCACACGTATGTCAAAACGCCGCCAACACCAACACTCCATACAAGCACGAACAAAATCGTTATTATTTAACTACATCTTCCTCCGCGTCAACTAAAATTTTAATATACCTTCACTTATTTACTGTTTCAAAAAGAAAATTGGGTCATTTTAATCCTATATCTAATATATGGCCCTATAAGTTTCAATTGCATCAAATTTTATCAAAGCTGCTTTCATCGAATTGTCGTAAAAGTTTTCATCGAATTGTCGTAGTACATTACTAGCTTTGACCCGCAACTTCGTTCGCATGTACTGTTGTCGCGTTATAGGTTGATAATAGATGGCGCTTTTCAATCTCATCCTATTCCTGTAGAATTAACAGAATTTCTGTAATCCTGTTCTTATACGTTACCCTGTTGTATAAGGAATAATTATAAATTTCATAATAATTGTCTCAAATTCCATAAAACCACATATTCATTTCGCATATTGGAAAGAGCAGCAATTTTTATAAATAGCACAGGTCTCTAATCGCTGGTACAAAAAATACCTTATTTCATTATGCCAAACGTTCCATTGGTAAGATACGCAAATTCTATTAAATACCGCGCAAAAAGCGCTTACAGCGCTGAATTGTTTCATTCTAATTTGTTTTTAAGTATATGGAGTCAAACGATCATCATCCTCCTGCTCTTATCCCACTTTAAGTAGGGTCAGCTAAACATGTTATAAACATGTTGGCATATGATTTGGCTACTTATTTTACGGCCGCCTGCCGGACGTCAACTTACATTAGTCGTATTTTACACCTTGGTAAGAAATGGTGGTTGGTCTCCGGCTGAGTAGAATAGTACCACCCTCGTTTCTTACCGAAGTGTCGTAAAAGGCGACTAAGGTAAGTTGACGTCAGGCGGGCGGCCGGTCGTAAAATACCTACGTAGCCAAATCATGTGACAACATGTCGTGCCGACCCCACTTAGAGAGGGATAAGGGCAAGAAGATGATGGTTGGAAATAGTGGGTGGTCTATTCTACTTAACCGGATACCACACGGTGGGTCGACTTACCTTAGCCGCGTTTTAGGACACATCGGTGTCCATTGACGGTGGCTCTATTCTATTCAGCCGGATACCACACGGCGCTTAGTCAAACATTCTCTTTTTTTTAATTTATCCTTTTGAAAGAAAAATTCTTACGATTACTATTCGAGCTATGTTAGTTTTGAGCTATTAAAGTTTCTAATTCTCCAAAACTTTTAAATTACAAGATTCCTACTAAATAGAACTTCAAAAAACAGTCATAAAGCGAACAGCATTAATATTAGAACAGGGTATTTCGTCTAATTCTTTCCATTTCAGCGGAAAGCGCTTGATCGTTTTCCACATCGCGAATCAAGTGGGGTGGATGTTTCGAAAGGGTGTACGATTCTAAATTTAAATTTATGTTTTGTTAGATCTGATCGCGCTTAGCGGCGCGCCATTTTGAATGGTTTGACAGAAGCGTGTTTTTTAAATATGATTTATACCGGTAAAGGGCTCTAATGATACGGCTCAATTTTATTATTTCGTTTTTAATTATTATCAAATATTGGATTCTTAAAACCGATAAGTATATCTAATAATAAGATTTCTGTTAACCTATCCTATCCTACTAATATTATAAATACGAAAGTTTGTGAGTCATTTTTTCATTTCATTTCATTTATTCGTACCCAAATAATTGATTTTTTAGAAAATCAATTTATTTAAAGGGAAAAAATCTTTTGTTTATTAATCAATTTTTTTACTCTATGTCACATCCCTATAATTATACACAGATTCTTTGTTGATGGTTCTTAATTTAGCTATTACGTTAAACTTGCTATGGAAGGAAACTGGCGCCTGAACTAGGATTCCCTGTATTTCAGGTCAGAGTCCCTGCGATTTTGGTCGTGGAGTCTATCTCCTGATGATGCTTCGGTTGCGGGGCGAAACGATTGTTGAGTTTGTGATAGTGGACGTATATAGTGCTTGTGTATTGTGGTGGCGGTGGTGGAGGTTTGTGCATGTGTTTTTTACGAATCCTCTATGATAACCGATTGACCACTCTACATTTAGCATTATATATATTTTCTATTTTACTTCATCGCGGATTATAGCAAAATAATTTTATTATTACTTAGAATTATTCCTTATACATCAAAGTAACATATAGGCTATAGAAAATCTGTTAATACGCAAACGAAGTTGCGTGTAAAGCTACTAACTCATAAAGATATCCAAATTGCCTTAAAACAATATCAAAAGATATTTCATATTAAATCTGTATTATATAAATTTGTTACAGACAACTTGTGGATACGTACGTTTGACAAGTATTTGTCAAATCGAGTACTTTGTTTGTTGGATTATGCTACCTTGCAACTCTAGAATTTTTGATGCAGTTATGATTTTAATCGCATATGGCAAGCTTTCAGATTCGTATTTTCCGTTCTATTTTCAAATAGCAAATAAAGTAAGAGTTCATTAACGAAGAAATCTGATATAAGTAATTTGGCATTGAGATACAACAAAGGTATTACGTTTAGTTTTCGCAGCTCCAGTGAACTTTCAAACGCTTATTTTCTTTTAATCCAATGTTTAAAATCGATTACCACATCGCTTCTTGAACGCAATGTAAATTAATAAAAAAAATAACCCCACATTTCGTAAGCGATTTGATTTAACCGAACCAAATGTCATACCGATACTTAATCGAATTTAAATCAGTTTGAATTCGATTATAGAACAGGATTCTATTAAACTTTATGGTTTTGACAACTGTTCCCGAAGCCCTTTTACTTACGATTTATGGCACAAAAATCAAAGATTTTTCTTGTTTTTTAAAATCGATAATATAATGTTTGTTACAACGCTACCATAGTGGGAAGAGGTAAATTTAGATTCATCTTAGAATCTGAGAATTGCGGAGAATAATATCCATTCAATGATTGATTCTTGTGAGAGAATCCCGTTTTATTTCGCCATGGTATAAAAAATTTAAGAATGACCGCGACAAGTTACGTGGTTGTACAAAAAAACTAACGTCAGATAAAATGCACTTTTTTCTTTTTGAAGTGACTGCATACCATTCGCTCTAATGGCTTTTATAGCTTTTATAGAATTAGGCGTTTGCGGAGATCCATAATACAAAAGTAATAATAAAAATAAAATTATTTTGCTATAATCCGCGATGAAGTAAAATAGAATATATATATAATGCTAAATGTAGAGTGGACAATCGGTTATCATACCTGATACATGCAGGATTCGTAAAAACACATGCACAAACCTCCACCATCGTCAATTTTGGTCGTGGAGTCTATCTCCTGATGATGCTTCGATTGCGGGGCGAAACGATTGTTGAGTTTGTGATAGTGAACGTATATCATGCTTGTGTATTGTGGTGGCGGTGGTGGATGTTTGTGTATGTGTTTTTAGCATTATATATATTTTCTATTTTACTTCATCGCGGATTATAGCAAAATAATTTTTTAATTTTTATTATATTACTATTATAGCGTCACCGGGCGGGACAGGCGAGCGCAGATGCATCTTCGAGGTTGCGAAATGCGGAGTGCAGAAGCTCTTCTAGCGTTGGGGAATGTCGTCCTAAGGGTGCCTCCTGTAAGGCCGGACCACGGCTTAGGGCGACGCGTAATGGAGGGCTAATGGTATGACTTTGATTAGTCATTACGAAGATGGTAGGGTGGCAAGAAGCCATGACCAAACAACGTCAGAAATCTGGGACCTCGTCTTCGCCGGCGAAGACTGTGTGTGTGTATTACGTGTTTCTGTGTTTGCGATCGTTATTTCTTCTTCAGGGTCATATAGGAAGCTTTTTGGACGCTTATATTTACGGTGGTCAGACCTAACTGGTGTACCTTACATTTCTCGAAGTAAGACTTTGAAAAACATTTTATTTATTTAAAAGTAAAATTAGAAGTAAAAGTTTCTTGCTGGCTCTTCTCGGTATAAACAACTTTCCGAACCAGCAGTAGAGTTGACGATTCAAAAGCAATTGTTTACAAGTTTATTTGAATAAAAAATATTTTGAATTTGAAATGTACCGTAGCAAAGATAGTGTAGTACCTGAGATTTAAGAGTGTTGATCGATTGTGACTGCACTAGGAAGGAAGGTAGGAAGCAACTTTTATAAATACTAATGCTTTATATTAGTACTTTATGTTGTCGGGGATTTACCAGGAGGACTTATTTTAATAATGAGTTGCACCTAAGGAACTCACTATTAAAGAAGTCATATAGTATGCTTTTAGGACATCTAAATTTGCGGAATCGGATCAATGTTTTTACTTTAATGTTCGATTTATTTGATGATTTGCTCTATGACCAAACTTTATACTTAACAGTAACAGCTCTAGTGAATTTAGATTAGGCAAGACCGTCAGGTGTGCCAGGACATGTGGCTCCCAGCGTCTTAGATCAGCTTACGTGTACCGGACCGTCGGCTGATGGCTATACAGGGTGATTACAAAGATTTAGAAAATTTATCCAATTTGATTCCGCCGCCGTGTGGTATCCGGCTGAGTAGAAGAGACCAACCTCATGCCGTGGTCAAATTTGTTAAAGAGTGATTATGTGTTTAAGAACAGTCTGATTTCAAGTAAGAATAACTTTTATCTTTCTTCATTATTTAAATGAGTTAATCTTCTATATATAAAGTAAAAGACTTTAGACTATTAGTCTGGGCCGTTGAAACAGTGGGTAGTGAACCTGCCTTCAGCTCCGCGGGTCGCGGGTTCGATTCCCGCCGAGAGCTAACATTTTCTATAAATGAATTTATTGGTCTTTGAGCCTGGGTGTATATTTGTATTTGAGTATGTATTTAAAAAATATATATTTATATATTCACCAGTTGTCTGTCTACCATAACACAAGTATTAAGTTACTTGTGTGTCAGTGTCCAATATATTTATTTATTTATTTATAAAAGTAAAAAGTTACCGAGCATAGCTCCAGGTACCTATTAGTTAATTTAGTGACGCATATACATATTTTTTTTTATAAATCAATGCTCTGTGGGCATTACCTATCAACTTACCTAATACTGATTTTACCAAAGGACACTGCAATCATACAACTTTTAAGAACTAGCTGTGTGCAGCAGTTTCGTCCGCATTAAAATCAGTGTGTCACAGATTTTTTCCGAATTGAAATTTTGAACATAAAAGTAGTTATCGTGAGTTAATTGTAAGAGATTTGAATAACTTTCACCGTTTACTAAGCGCACGCAAAAAACATTATTTAGTTTAAAGCCTTTTGCCGTTCTCGTAATATAAAAAAAATATATGTATATTTTTTACCGTAATATAGTAATGTTTGTTTTTTGTTTAAATGTATGCAAGAAGAATAAATAAATAAATAAATAGGATAACCAAAAATGATTACAGCGCGTTAACCTTAAAAGCTAGACATATGTTGTCACAAATTGTTTTTTACATGATTTTTGAATAACTTTCACCGTTTACTTATCTCATGCAAGGAACGCTTTAAATTTTGCGGTTTTCGTAATATTTTTTATTGCTGTTCCTCTCCTATTCATCTTAGCGTGATGTTATAACCTATAGCCTTCTTTGATAAATGTACTCTCTTACACTCAAAGAATTTCAAATCGGTCTAGAAGTTCCTGAGAAGTTTCTGAGCGCGTTCAAACAATCAAACAAAAACTCTTCAGCTGTATATTTAAGTATAGATGTATTTTTTTTCTACAAACACGCTGTATGTATATACATATGCGAGTGTGATCTATGCATGAACTTAATTCAATCTGGGATTACAGACCATGAGGGCTGATTTGAATATACATAAGCGATATGTATCTGCATAAACTGAGACAATGATTTGGGAAGATTATAATAGAGCTCAGATATTCATTACTATTAGTATGGTATTAAGGCACTCATATTTCACTGTTTCGTTAATTAATTACAATTAAAATAAAAGTGGAAGATATAAAACCTATAATGTAATAACAAACAAATCTTCATTTTTTAAGGAAATTTGAATAAACCTTGTTTAAGACTGGTTGGCTAGAAGAAATTCAAATGGGCTTATTCCGATTCCGGAATAAGCCCACCATTTGAATTTCTTCCATTGCAAATTATGTTGTTTTTTTATTTTTATTTTTTTATTATTAATGCTATAAAGAAATTACAAATAAACAAACCTTTTGAAAAAGTTACATTACCTTTTAGTCAAACCATACAAAAATCAGTTCAGTGGATTTGAGAAAATCGATCAGATACAGACAGACAGGTTTTTGGGACTTTATTTTATAATAAATATAAATAGATTTGGGAAAAACTGCCCTTATCACAGTCTAAGTGGGACCGGCACAACGTCTTTTAACCATGTTGTTATGTAATTTAGCTAGGTATATTACGACCGGCCGCCTGCCTGACGTCAACTTACCTTAGATGCCTTTTACGACACCTTGGTAAGATGGTCTATTCTACTCGGATACCACACGGCACAGATAGAATTTAAGAAATAATTAAAGTTGAAAAAGCGTAAATGAAATAAGTAGCTTTATTGATAAGCTAATTAAAATCCCATAAATTTTGCAGCGGTCCGCACATCCGCAATAAATAATCCGCACAAATCCGCACTTTTGCGGACGTCCAGCACTATCTGTTCTCCGCACGCCGCAACCTTCCGCGCTTCGAGTTGAATACGTCCGCTTCGATGTACCGACAGCAAAATACAACATTATATTTAAACAACGAATAAATAAATATATGGCACATTTACACACACGTCAGTCCCCAAAGTAAGGTTCGCAGATCCATCAGGTTCTTTTATAGAAAATGTTGGCCCTCGGCGGAATTCCAACCCGCGACCCGCGGAGCTGCGCCAACGGGCCATTCAGCCAATACGTGAAAATGTGTTATCCGGTTGAATAGAATAGGCCACCCTCTTTCTTGGCCAGGTAAGTAAGGTAACGTCGGACAGGCGGCCAGTCTTAAAACTCGTAGCCAATCAAATCATGTGGCAACATGTTTATAATATGTTGTGCTGATCCCACGTAGAGTGGAATAACGTCAGGAGGATGATGGTAAATTTTACAAGTCGTATACATTTTGTTAAATAATACGTTAAAGTAGGACAATTTGTGAGTGAAGAGGCAAACCTGCACTATGGCGTTCCGCAAGGCAGTATTTTAGCGCCGACTTTATTCACGATGTACATAAACGAGATATGCAACTTGAAACGGCAAAATGGTACCATTTATTCGTTTGCTGATGATACATCGTTATCATTGGTGCTTCCTAGGAGAAGGTCCGTAGTAATTTATCCGATTTACCGGTACCGATTTGGGACTTATTGGTTTGGAAAACTAATCTTCTTACAATAAATATGGACAAAAATTATTACATTTGTTTCTCTATTTACAATAATAATCAACCAGACATAATTTTCAGCATAAAACTTCTATCAGACAAAACTGTATTTGCCACAGCGTTACCAAGAACAAAATACTACACAGCGGGTCAACTTACCTTTGTTGGCTTTTTCGACACCTCAGTAAGAAATGAGGGTGGTCTATTCTTTACACGGCATTACCATGGAGGGATAATAGCGTAACTGGTGAGGATAATGGATATTAAAGTAATTTATCATCTTCCTGCCCTTATCCCACTCTAAGTGAGGTCGGCACAACATGTTTTAAACATGCCGTCACATGATTTGGCTGCATTTTACGATCAGCCGCCTGCCTGATGTTAACTTACCTCAGTTGTATTTTACGACACCTCGGTAAGAAAGAGGGTGGTATATTCTACTAAATCCGATACTACATGGTGGTTACCTTATTCGGCTTTGACGAGACATCGTTAAGAAATGAGGGTGGCGCTATTCTATTCAGCCGGATACCACACGGCGTGGATAATAAAGTTATTATTTTTAATAAATTTATTATTAAAAATAATAACTTTATTATCCACATATATTTTAATTTTTGCCGACGGTACGTTCCGTCGTCGCGGCCATTAATCACGGGTTATCGAGTGCTAATCCAGGTTTAAATAGATAACTAGCTTCGTCCACCATTGTTGCGCTGAAGTAGGGCTGCTATTGGTGGAAAAGCACACTTTTAACACTATAAGTTTGTGCAATATGTCTACACTGAGTGATATCTTGTGCCTAGAAATGTTACAAAGCCTTTTTTTATACAGGAAAAAATGCCGCCCGACGGTGATAGGTGGCGGTTATGTCGGACTCGCACTGACTAAAATGACCTGTGTGCTCCACCATGCTGCCGATGGCAAGGACAGGGAATCGTTTTATACATTGCCCCCATCCCGACAGCTCTGATCCCATAGAACACCTACTCCGGCTAGGGACCCCTCGAAAGAGAAGCCCCCTTTCGCTAACCGGTGCATCGGGAGCACCAGATGCACCGACCGCCTCGGGACCTGTAAGCCAGACGTCCGATATACTCCGTTCGGAACGTCCGAAGGTTCCCTGATGTTATGAAGCCTATCCTCACTGGAACTAGAGATTTTATACAACAAACTTTAACTGCGATTTCGTTCGCGTTAAAGGTGTTGAAATAATAATCAGGTACTGTAGTTTTTTCCATTTTTATAATACGAATTTTTTTTTTCTCATATATAATCAACCGATAATTTATAAGCTTTAAATCATCATCATCCTCCTGCCCTTATCCCACTTTAAGTAGAGTCGGCACAACTTGTTGTCACATGATTTGACTACGTATTTTACGACTGGCCGCCTGCCTGTCGTCAACTTATCTTAGTCGTATTTTACGACACTTCGGTAAGACAGAGGGTGGTCTTTTTTACTCTGTTGGCTGAACATTGATGCTGGCCGATGAAATTTGGCACAATTATTCCTTATACACCGAGTTACCATCGGCTATAGAAGTTTTAATTCTACAGGAATAGGATAACATTGAAAAAAAAACCCTCTATTATTAACCTATCACGCGAACAAAGTTGCGGTTAAAAGCTAGTACTAAATAATAGACTTCCACAGCTCAAGATGAACATGTTTTATTTCCGGTACATTTAAAGTAAGCCGCTTATAGTCCGCCATTTCGTCGCCACGTGAAGATGACAAAATGGCGGCGGCGTTTCCGGGGCCGTTCAATTTGAATATAGAACAGCATACGTCGCCCGCGCTCCGGGACACTAACTCATCGGATCGGGCGAGATGGTGCGAGAATCGTAAAAATATATTCCTTTAATGGAATAAAGGTGGTGTGGAGACTGTATGAATAGAAATGAATAGACGTTCACCGAACTTTCCAAAGGTTTTCTTCTTGATCGCCTCATTAGATAACATTAGAACGTGTCAAATTTTAATTGTACAGTTTCCACTGCGATAACGTCATATAAAGGCCCCCAAATGGGCTTCAAGCTAATCGGGCTAATGCAATAGAATAAGTCGTGAGTATACCCAGTTTCCATACACAATCAAAAGTAATAAAAATATTATTTTGCTAAATAAAAAAAATATTCAATGCTAAATGTAGAGTGTCCGTATCCGTATCCGTTCTCATACTTGATACATGCAGAATTTGTAAAAGCTCATGTACTACCCGCCACTAATAACACACCACGACAAGTACATACGCACCAAAATCTCCACAATTGTTTCACCCTGTAACCGAAGCATCGTCAGGAGATAGATTTTGCGGATTTTTTTTACCACGGATTATAGCAAAATAATATTTTCATTACTTTTGTATTATGGGCCTCCGAAAAGTAACGCCTAATTCTAAAAGTTACAATTTTGAAAAACTTCACTAACGATTATAATAAATAGCTCTCTGACGATCTAAAGAAAGTACCTTTTACCGGATTTAAAATTAAATTGTTTAATTATCTTTTGGAACAATGTTATTATGATAGCAATGAATTTTTAGTTAATTGTAGTATATAATGTTTTTTTTGACATTTTTTTATTTCAATTTACTTAGCATTATAATTTTATATTTGGACTAGTTACATAAATTTAAATTATATGACATTTGCACGTCACTTATGGCAGTTTATGGCTGTATTTAATTAATTTTAAGACCTTTATAAGTACCTACCCATAATCTGCAAATAAAGATGATTTCATTTGATTTGTTTTTGTTTTGATTATCGGCCTTCCGAATTTTTTTTTTAATAATTGATAAAATAAGGCTAACATTTGCCTCATCGGCTTTCTCTGTGCGGGTCAAAGATGGTGGCAGCTAAGAATATGTCGGTCACAGCACGGTCGCGGGAGATAGCGAAAATCGCTTCGGAAAAATTGCGCCCAACATGGCGGCGGTAAAGCTTTCCAAATCGACTTATTTCTTTGATGAACTCATATAACTCAGATTTATATTAACAGTAGTATTCTTTTTAGACGCTTTTATTAGTTATGTTTCCCGCCGTGTGGTATCCGGCTGAGTAGAATAGACCACCCCCATTTCTTACCGAGGTGCCGTAAAAGGCGACTAAGGTAAGTTGACCTACCGTGTGATATCCGGTTAAATAAAATAGACCACCCTCTTTTCTAAGGTACGACTAAGGTAAGTTGACGTCAGGCAGGCCGGTCGTAAAATACGTAGCCAAATCATGTGACAACATTTTTGTAACTTGTTCTGCCGACCCCACTTAGAGTGGGATGAGGGCAGGAAGAAGAAGGGGACTTTGTTTTATAATAAGTATAGATTTCTATGAAATACGCAAAAACTATTCAGTATTTTTTTCATACAATTCAAGAATATAACTAACCACTTATCAGCAATATTCTCACAGGAAAATGTCGACAATAACCGGCCACTCCATCACAGTGGGACGCCAGGAATTAATCTGGGAAACAATGGCCCACTTGTGGAACCACCGATCCGATATCTATTAAAGTGTTTCTTTATTGTTTTGACCAGTTATTACGTGAAGTGGCTATCGCGCACACTGGAGTTTTATTTACAAATTTAACATAGCAATAGAAAAACGTTTTTAGATGCTACTCCTTTAAAATAAGGGTGGGATTGCTACAATTTGGCGGTAAATGGAAATTGGGTATAAACGTGAGTGGTTATCGAAAACATAATTGATTTATAAAGTACAGTTAAGTACTGAGCTTTGAGAGTAGCTCGGTTGCGGTGGAAAGCTTTTGGAAAGCAATTTATACCGGTCGGAGTATCGATTGTATTGTATATTTTCGGGCATCTTTATGTTTTATTCATTGTGCATTAGTATACTGAGCTATTATACACTATAAGCAAGCCGTCCGGCTTTGCACAGGTGACACTGAGTGGCGTCAAAGTATTTTATTTGATAAGGATAAAGAATAATACTGTTACAACATGTTTCTAATACAACCTCCTTCACAGAGTCGGTCATTAATATGAAAAAACATTGTGGCCGTCGTTATGTTTCATTGGGTTGTTGAGATAGAGTAATTGCTTTTTTTTATTATTAAATAAGTATAGCGAAGAAATATCGTATGTTTTTATAATACTTTATATGCTGTGTGGTATCCGGCTGAGTAGAATAAAACACTCTCTTTCTTACTGAGGTGTCGTAAAAGGTGACTAAGGTAAGGCAACCCTCCGCGTGGTATCCGGTTGATTGGAATAGACCACCTTCTTTCTTACCGAAGTATCGTAAAAACTACTACAGTAAGTTGAGGTCAGGCAGGCGGCTGGTCGTAACGAAGCCAAATCAACAATGTGACATATTATAGCATGTTGTGCCGACCCCACTTAAAGTGGGATAAAGGATGATGATACACATATATACATAATATAGTGTTAATTTGTATGCAGTTTTAAAAGTAGCATTTGAATCTTTCGCTAGTTTATCTTTCGCTATTTTTAAGTAGTCGCTTCTGAATTTTTTGATATATCTAAATAAGACTTTTGTTAGGCGAGTGAATTTCAATCGAAATCAATCGGTCACATTGGCCCCCTCCTATAAAAAGGTTCGGAGCCAATATTTTCTGCTATCGGACGACAGTTGAGTCCTGGCCGCTAAAAACTCAATACAGTATTGCTTTCACAGCGAAGTGGTCCGATAGGAATAGAGTGGACATGTTGTTTGATTGAACATTATTTAGAATTGTATTATTCCTACATTCTTGTGTGCCACAAGGCACCAGCATGCTCTGAAATGATGCTCTGATTATCAGAAATATGGAACTTATAAAGAGCATTCCAATTATATAGTAATCAAAATTTAATTTGACTTACTATCAGCGATTAAACGAAGAATAGCCATTGCCAAAGATCAGATGATAATCTAGTTCTATCTATTGAGCTCTGGCAGTGTTTGTGCGTTCAATCGTTAAACTTATACTATTTCGTGCGAAATGAGAGCTACGCCCTTTAACACCAGATAGATATAAGCCAATCGAATGTCGATCGAACTCCATTATAAGTTACGACCTTTTCGAGTCAGACTGAAAGTTTCATAACAACCCTATAAATTGAACTTTGGCCTCGTCTTAAAACACGCTAATTAACGTTAAGACATATTGAACATGCAATACCCGAGTGTTAATACCGCTTGGTTAGTGTGAGCTTAAATTTTATACATACAATTGAGATCAATTCAATCAATTTTTCAATAATTATTTCCCTAATCCTGAAATAAATACAGAAATTAATATACAAAATAGTTTACCTTATATGGTAGTTTGGTACGTAAGTTACAATTTTCAGTAACATTATCAGACATTTAAATATATTAAAAAAAGGATTAATCAAGAGTGAACACTTATGGAGATATCAATGCAATGTTGGCGGTTGTAGCTTCATTAATATATTGATCCTGGACGATTCAAAAGTTGTTGAAAAAATCACGTACATCAGCCAGAATTCCTTAAAGCGAACCATAACATAATATTATATTATTGGTTGAATAGAATAGTACCACCCTCATTTCTTACCGAGGTGTCGTAAAAGGTAAGTTAAACTCCGTGTGGTATCCGGCTGAGTAAAATAGACCATCCTTTTTCTTACCGAGGTGTCGTAAAATACGACTGAGGTAAGTTGACGTCAAGCAGGCGGCCGGTCGTAAAATACGTAGTCACATCATGTGACAACATGTTTGCAACATGTTGTGCCGATGATAGTAACGTGGATTTAGCGATTGTATGTAGGTCTCTATAATGTGAAATTCAAATAGGTACGAAAAACAGAATCATATAACTGGAACTTTGGAGAGGGATAACCGTGCGAGTAATAAATAGAGTAATATTGATGTAAATATTTAGTTACTTCGATCTCTCAGGGGAGTAATTAAGCGTACACTTACCAGCATCCAGAACAGTCACGCGTTGTGGGGCCCCGTCTGCTGATATCCTCAGGTGCATTTACTATAATTTGGCTTGTTTCACTTGACTTCTCTTTCACGTAAAATGTCTATTAACAAGGGAACTCGGAGTCGTGCGAACAGAAAGAATACGACCGTTACCGTTTAAGTGCAGTGACAGTAACCGAATGACATTGAGTGCAACTTTCATTGGGATGAGGCTTGTGTTGCCGATTAATGCCCTGATCGAATGGTAGAAATTTTGAATAAATGGAAGTACTAAACAAATATAAGATTTATTTACGTCTTATCCACATTAATCCAACAAATGCTAGGTCAGCGCGACAAGGCGTGGGCACATAACGAGTTTAACAGAATATGATTTTCGCTCGTCGTAGAATGAGAGAGCGTTTTAGCGTCACTTTTTATACACTCCCGTGGGATTTACGTCGCAGACTGTACCGGGAATATGGGTAATACCTATATAGAGTGTTTCATATTTAGACTCTAAAAGGTTATTTATTGCGAGGTCTTGCATGAACAAAAATGTTGTGAATAAATCTACATATCTTAACAGCGTTGAAATCAAATCATTCGTTATTAAAGTAAACTTGTAAAGTGGTTTTGAATCGTCAACTCTACTAGTGGTTCGGAAAGCTGCTCCTACCGAGAAGAGCCAGAAAGAAACTCGTCGGCTACTCTTTTCAAACATTATTCTTGTTTCTAGTTACAATCTATTACTATTTTGTATAGGGCCGAAGTCTCTACACATTCTTAACATTTATGTAATTTTCAATAGTATAGTAAGCTTTTTGTATCAGCCTTAATTTAATCGTTTTATTCAACTGCTGTAATGGCAAAGCTAAAATTGATTGCGGAATTTTATTATAGAATCTTAATAAAATTTAAAATTTTATTATATAACATTATCATTCTTGGGATATATATCGTGGAGTCTATCTCCTGATGATGATTCGGTTGCGGGGCGAAACGATTGTTGAGTTTGTGATAGTGAACGTGTGTAGTGCTTGTGTATTGTGGTGGCGGTGGTGAAGGTTTGTGCATGTGTTTTTACGAATCCTGCATGTATCAAGTATGAAAACGGATTACGGAAAACGGACACTTTACATTTAGCGTTATTTTTATTTTCTATTTTAATTCGCGAATAGCAAAATAATGTTATTATTACTTTTGTTTCCTCTTTTTTTCGTCTTCCAGTCCTGTCCATAGGTCGTTATAAAGCTTAGAACTGTAAAAATTAACCATAAAAACACCTGCTAAAGCCCGCGGCACACCGCGAGCGATCATCGCACCAAATAACACGGGTATTATGTCTTAAGCCGTTAATTTGCTCCCGGGCAGCGCACGTCGAATACAATTTTACGCCGGAGCGAACTCTGAGCCGATTGCGGAGGACACGAGACAAGCCTGCCCGGGTCGGACAGGATCGACAAATATTGGATACGGTATATTCCATTTTCTTTAATAGGGGTGACCAATGAACGTTATGACCCTTATTACCCCAGTTACGTCACCACCCAGTATCCTCGCGATACAAGTAAACGCAGCATCAGCTTATTGATGGTTGGTCTGATGTTGAGCAACCTAAAGATCATCGTATGGTGTTCCACACGTGGTATGATTTATTAAATTAACATTCATTTGGCAAGAGCATCTACTTCTGCTCAGTCGCAAACTTTAATTATAGAATGAGATTTAATTCGATTGTACTTAGTACATACATTTATTAAAAAAATAAAATCTTGTTTTTTAAAAAAGACTCACGCTCCTGAGTATTAAACTGCCTTGATGAACTCCTTGAACCCTTATGTTTACCAACCGAAGCGGACTGACAGCGGTTATGTCGGACACCAATTAAAAACCTGACAGTGCTGCAACACGCTTCTGATGGCAAGGACAGGGTACCGTTGTACACATTGCCCCCTTTCTTACCAGCAGTAAATTTGAAACCCCAGAGTGCGCCACCTGTGGGTTGGGGCCTCTCTAAAATTGACCCCTCCCTCCGCTAATCTATCAGGAGCACCAGATGCATCGACCGCCTCGGGGACCTTTGCAGGTGGTCAAATAAACCTCGTTCAGAACACCCAAAGATCCCCGTTAAACGATGGACTTTAGCGTTGAGCTATGCTACGTTGTTTAGTGCTTAGCTTAGCTAACTTTCTGGTGCTATGTTTTTCTAAGTAAACCATTTGATAATTGTAAATTCAAAAATTTCAAATATTGGTCATGTAATTTTTTGATTATTTTCGCATTGCATTAGTTGGCCTGTGAACGTTGCGCTATGCTACGCTGTGTAGTGCTTAGCTAAGTTAACTTTGTGGCGCTGTTTTTTTATGTACTTTTACATTAAACCAATTGCATGATATTCCAGATTATAACGCAATTTAATAGTAGTGCCAATAGTTTAGCGTAACGTTAGATTTGCATTCACTAGGCCACGTAGTGTCATTTATTTTTCTTTTTTGGTGCTTGGTATGCATAATATTACCTCCAATTAATAATACGATGATCTACTAGCATGAGCGAGAATGATGTCAGAATCAGTTCACAGTATCTAACTATGATCGAATAAACAAATTAATTGTAGAGGTCCAGAATATAATCGCTCCGTATTAAAAAAAATAATAGAGTGCCGATAAGAGTAAGAAGACAATTATTAAAGACAAAATAAAAAAATATAAAAAGTGTAAGAAGAATAAATTCTTGATAATTATAAAATTGACGAATAATGCAGATAAATGTCGTATTTTGGAACATAATAAAATTTTAACATCAAAGAAATTACGTGTTGAATGCGAGATGATACTGACTCTATTTTTGAGTCTCGGTTTTAATATTTATGTCAGCTCCATAATTCGTACATCCGGTATCAAAATACAAGTGGTCACGTATTGGTTAAAGGGTAGGCAGTATTACGGATTAAACGAACGGCAGCTAAGTCTGAGCTGCGAACTGTTTTTGGTTGGGCTTCGTGTATTGCTAACTCATATTTTATTCTTGAACGCACCCCGATGATTTGTTTCGTTTAAATTTTAATAAATATCTATCTTCCTGCCATTAACCCACTCTGAGTGGGGTCGACACAACATATTATAAACACCTGCCATCAACTTACCTTAGTCGTATTTTACTACACCTCGGTAAGAAATGAGGCCGGTCTATTTGAATAGACAGGCCTCATTTCTCATTTCAGTTGACCAATCGTGTGGTATCCGGTTCAGTAGAATGAACCGGATACCACGAGATTGGTCAACTTACCTTAGTCGCCAATTACGAAGCCTCGGTAAGAAATGAGGAGGGTCTATTCTACATTATAATATTATATTAGGTTAATAAATTCTGTTTTTCCAAAAATGACAATAATTTAAAATATTTTTATATTTTACTTAAACAAAGTCGCTGGTTAAACTAGTATTGCATAATACCAAAGTAATGAAAGGTTATTCACCGCGATCCGAACTAAAAAAAATAATGCAGCAGCGTTGCACCGTAAAAAGCGAATCGGCTTACGCTACGGAATCAAATTATTTATTTCGTCCGATAACAGATAATCAGATAAAGGTTTTAATTCGGAACGAAAAAAATATAAAAATTAATAAGTGCGACTGGCGATGGGAAAGCTCACACTTGCGTGGTAAGTTTGATGAAATTGGCGGCAGGTCGAGTGGCACAAATTTCAGTTTGTAGGGCTCATTTTAAACTTATATCGTTTACGCGCTGAACCCCCTTCTTTCGCAGCAACTGGAGCTTTAAAAATATTTTATAAAATACAAGTAATTACCGCGGTTTCATCCGCGTACATACCGATCTCATGGTAGTGAAAAGTCCACTAATAGTAGTTGTATTAACATAACTATAGTAGTTGGATATATGGTATCGTTTTTTTTTTGAAAATGTAATATAGTCTCTTCCTGCCCTTATCCCACTCTAAGTGGGGTCGGCACAATTGGCACATAAACATGCTGTTAATGATTTGGCTTCGTTTTTACGACCGGCCGCCTGCCTGACGTCAACTTATCTAAGTCGTATTTTACGACACCTCGATATGAAAGACGGTGGTCTATTCTACGTAACTGGATACCACACGGCGGGTCAACTTACCTTAGTCGTCTTTTACGACACCTCGGTAAGAAAAGAGGGTGGTACTATTCTATTCAGCCGGATACCACACGGCGGGTCGACTTACCTTAGTCGCCTTTTACGACACCACGGTAAGAAAAGAGGGTGGTACTATTCTATTCAGCCGGATACCACACGGCGTTTGAGCTTAAAAAATATTTAAGAAAATACTAAACGAAACGAAACGAATGAAAGAATATACTTTCTTTTTTTTACAAAATAAAAAAAATAGAAACTTAAAACAAGAAACAATAATAAGTTAGTTGGGGATCGATTCTAGTGTTAACGCACACTATATACAATAACAAGATATAATAGGAATACCACAATTCCCGTTCCGAGATGCACTTCTCTTGAATGACGAACAAAGACTGACTGCCACTGAAACGTTTTATCAATAGAAAGACTAACCCGGAAACAACAACGGCACAGTATTGCCACCATTTTAATCAAAAAGGGCGCGATACTCTTGTTTCATGACTGTGTTACTATAAAATACAAAGCGGAAGTCAATGGCGACAACACTATGTATTTACATTTCTCGAGACTGCCCGTTCCCCGAATAAGCTTTGCTGACTTGTCAGTTGATAGCATAAATAGAGATAAAAAAATAGTATTAAATATTAGTATTTTTTAATGTCCAAAAACAGGGATAAAACGAATTTTTTTTACATAAAACCTAACTAAATCGATTTTTCCTCCTAAACCCCTACATGCTGAATTTCAGGAGCCGTTTCCGAGATTCTGAAAATATATTTACATACATACAAGATTAACTCATTTAAATATTAAAGATAAACTAAAAACGTTTATTCGTTTATTTGAATATAGTTATTTTGATTTGTTTTAATGTTTCGAATTTGCTAGTTTCTGTATTATTTTTAAAATTAATTTTTATGCTTCATCATATTTTTTATTCCCTTTGTATAAATAAAGAAATTAAAAAATAATAATTTACTCAACCATAAATAAACGTAAATAAACGTTTTTTCACGTATAAAAAAGGTTCTACCAACTAAAACAATAACACCTGATAAGTAATTGATACAATTAGATCCAGTCTAGCGAACAGAGCCGCAAACTTAAGTAAATCCGTATTTAGAGGGACACTGCGGGGATCGGACACTCCAGTAAGGTGAGTTTGCGGGGATCCAAGTGGTTCACAGCCATTTACATCGTACGACTTGTCGGATGACGATTCTTTATCGGCCTGTATTAAAATCTATACTATTGCCGAGATGCCTCCTTCCTTCTCTGTGAAGATAAGGTTAGTATTTAAGACCTGCACTTCAACGATAATTGTAAATATATCAATTATTTCACGTCTAAGTTTGAAGTTGTTGCGTTATATATATCAAACGTCAAGTAACTACATGCTTTTAGAACCTACTCCAATCCGGTTAGTACGTTACACATATCCTGAGTATTCTCTAAATACATGCAAATTTCGTAATAATGTAATAAAAAATATTACGAAAACGGTTAATTTTAAAGTTTTGTTTGCGTCACTGAGAGCGCTGAGTTAACGGTGATAGTTATTCAAAAATCATGTATTACAAAATTGTTCCCCTCTAAAAGTTCTAAATAAAAGTCGGCGACAGCATATGCAAAGCTTTTAAGGTTAACCCACTTTAACCATTTTTATGGCTATGAAAAGACTTTATTACGGTTATAATCTTTCCACGTGGGCGGTGTCACAAACGAGCCGACCCCCCTTCTGTCGTTCACGTGATTATCGCATTGTCGCTACATACGGTATAAATAACTCAAGAGATGATATTTGATTACTACCGTATACAACATCAATAATAATACATTACCAATAATATCTAACAAGAAGTCAATAATAAAAATGTGATATCTTTTTCCAATGTCGTGTGATATAAAAGCGTCCATTCAAGTGGCAATCGCTAAACCCGTCACGTATTACAAACGAGTACGCGGCGCGAATCCACAGCAATTGTTCGAATCTTGGAGACTTAACGCGATCGGCGTTGCCCGGCGATAAACTGCTTACCTACCCTCCATTTTGCGCACGATTAACGAAGATCTGCGACTCTCAATGATATAATTCCTAGTTACCAAGTTAATGATTACCTTGTTAGCGCACACTTTTAACAATAATTACACGATATCATGATATAATAGAAATACCAAAATTCCCGTTTCGAGATGCACTTCTCTTGAATGACGAACAAAGACTGACTGTCACTGAAACATTTTATGAATAGGAAGACTCCACCGGAAACTACAACGGCACAGTGTTGCCGACATTTCAATAAAAAGGGCGCGATAGTCTTGTTTCATGATTGTGTTGCTATAAAATACAAAGCGGAAGTCAATGGCGACAACAGCCTTAAAGGAAATAAACTCCAATGATGTTAATATTTTCCATGATTCCTTTTATAGTCAAAAAATCATTCAGTTTTGTTTTACCATTTTTAAAACTCTCTGTTGTTTTTCGTAGTATTTTGTTTCATGATTATTTTTTTTACTATTCAGTTTTAGTTCACTAATAATATAGAATTTCACTTTTTTACTTTTACTGTGTTGTGCGCCGTTGGGTATCCGGCTGAGTAGAATATACCACCCCCATTTATTACCGAGGTGTCGTAAAAGGCGACTAAGGTAACTCGATCCACCGTGTGGCATCCGGTTTCTTACCGAGGTGTAGTAAAATACGACTAAGGTAAGTTAAGGTCAGGCAGGCGGCTGGTCGTAAAATACGCAGCCAAATTATGTGACAACATGTTTGTAACATGTTGCGCAGACCCCGTTTAGAGTGGGATAAGGGCAGGCGGAAGGAAGTACTCTAAAAAGACCCGTAGTTCTGTTTTTTTAAGTACTTAAACCATAACCTAAATCAAATCTTCATAGAGTATGGTGTTTACTTTTTAAATCGCCTAAAACTCACAAAATTACCATAACCTCAAATCACCTTTTACATTTCCATTGATTGTACTTGAGGATCATTATACTACAAAATTGGCAACGGAAAGGCGAGCTAGTTCAACAAATTTAAATTTCCGTACCCCAAGTGTGCGACAGAGGTAGCAATATAGAATCCGATCTAACTTAAACGCGTTGGAAAGAGATAGAAACGATATTAGAAATATAAAAATGTGACTGGAGATTTCTCTTACATATTTGGAATCATCAAAAGGAAGAGGTGGATAGCGAATAATTTTGAATCGAAAATACGCTAAGGCGGACTCCTTTTGTACAATCAATATTCAATGTTGGCAGTAGTGCTCGTTTGAATTTGGAATTATTTCGAATTTCAAATGTGGAATTATTTTCGACTTTCAAATATTTTCGCTATCTACTGACGGAATATATGAAATTCATTTAAATGTTCAATATTTCAGTTTTTTGCCGTTGTGTCCGAACAATGAGATTGTGAGAGTTCTACCAGGGGATTACGGGTTCAAACCTGAGCAGGAACCAGTCTCCTTTACGCTGTTCGAAAGATAAGACAGTTTACAGATGTCGAAATAGCAAAACTTGTTTATTTTACTTACTTCCATAGCATTATGACGTATGGTATATTGATATGGGGTAAATGCGGGGATAATGATAAAAAAATTGAATTACAAAAAAGAGTCATACGTGGTATTTACAAATTAAACCCGCGCGCGAGAGAAGTTTAAGGAAATAGGTATTCTTACATTTGCTTCACAGTATATTTTAAGCAATTTAATTTTCGTACATAAAGATAAAGAATTAAAGGTGATGTGTATAATAGACAAAGTAGGAACCGTCATAAGCTTGTGGCTCCTGCTATGCGCCTTGCAAAAGTACGTAAATCGTTTGTGGGTTTGGGTCTAATATTCTATAATAAAATATCGCAATCAATTTTAGCTTTGCTATTACAGCAGTTTAAAAATAATGTTAAAAAGAGGCTGATTCGGAAAGCCTACTATACTACTGAGGATTACTTAGAAGATAAGAATGTCTAAATGTAAGTAGTATTAAGAATTATATTTTGAAAACAGCTACCGCCGAGTTTCTTGCTTTCTCTTCTGGGTAGGAATAGTTTTCCAAACCAGCAGTAGAATTAACGATTCAAAAGCACTTGTTTACAAGTTTACTTGAATAAAGAATATTTTGAATTTGAATTTAAAAATATGTCCCCGACGTATATTTACAATTTTCAGTGAAGGAAAAAGTGAGGAATTGTCCATATTTTTGAGTTATTTATAACTAACCGAGCTTTATAGGAGAAGCGTGGTGGGTGTTGCTGACACGGCACCTGTAAATAAAAAATAAATATATTAATAAAATAGATATATGTTGTCGCCATTGACTTCCGCTTTATATTTTACTAGCGGCCTGCCCCTGCTTCGCACGGATATAAAATATATATCCCATGTCAGTCAGTGTAAAAAAAATGATTAAAATCGATCCAGTAGTTTTGATTTATTCATTACTGCCCGTGGCCCGCAAGCGTTAAATTTGGAGAAAAACAATTTCCTCTCCCTATACCAAGACGATTTCCTGCTATCTTTGGAATATCTAAACTCATATAGTACATTTTTACTTATTTACTTTTACATTTTACCTATGTATTTTATTTTTACAATTAATTACAGAATGTCTTTAAACAAACTCTAAAAGATTCGAAGTGCTATAGGGTGAAGCGCGGCGTCCTCACGGCATTTTAAATCTGTAATATCTCCGAAAATGTTCACTTAAATTACATGCTGTAAACGGCCATATTGATCTATATTAAATCAACAATTTATTTAAGGTACTCAATTGGATAAGGATTAATGCTGTATTGTATAAAGATTGCTTTGAACATAAGGCATCATTTTTCGTAAAAAGTAAATTAAAAAAGCTGCTATTGTGGGTTTTGCATAAGAGATAGATATATACCATCGCGGACTTTTTTGTAGACCTTTTTAAGGTGTACAAATACTTAGTACATCATTTTGATAAATCTCGTAGGGTTTAGCCTGCGTTTGCAATGTAAGCGGAAAAAAATGTAATTATTTACAGAAACCTCAAAAATTACAGTATTTCTCTACTTCGTATTGAATGTTATTAAACGTACAAACCTTCCTCTGGAATCACTCTATCTATTAAAAAAAACCGAATCAAAATCGGTTGCGTAGTTTTAAAGTTTTATGCGTACATACGGAAATATGGACTTTGTTTTATAATATGTAGTGATAGCAACACAGACATGAAACAATAGTATCGCGCCCTTTTTTATTGAAATGTTGGCAACACTGTGCTGATATTGTTTCCGATAGAGTCTTGCTATTGATAAAACGTTTCAGTGACAGTCAGTCTTCGTTCGTCATTCAAGAGAAGTGCATCTCGGAACGGGAATTGTGGTATTCCTATTATATCGTGTTATTGTATATAGTGTGCGTTAACATGTAAAATACTCACTTATTACTTACCATTGATCTTGTAACGCCATCTGTTAGTATAATAAAACATCACTTGATCATGCGAATAAAAGGCCGCAGATAATACATAATTTTAGTTAATTAATGTCTATGATAGACGTTCGCGGTGCGACCTAATGCGCTTGCGATCTTTTCAGTCGGTCGCCACACATAACGACGCACACTTTTTTTTTTAAACTTTCGGATGGTTTGTTTGTACGGATTGTCGACTCTAGATTTAGCATTATATATATATTTTCGATTTTTCTTCATAGCGGATTACAGCAAAATAACTATACCTATTATTACTTTTGTATTATGGATCTCCGCAATAACACCTAATTTTATAAATTATTAAAAATTTCGTTATTGTACATACATATAGTTAGAGAAGAGATCCATTCATTTTCCTGCCTTTATCCCACTCTATGTGGGGTTTGCAAAACCAAAGCTATTTACCGCCTACATGTCGTCCAAATTACCTTGGTCAGTAAGAAATGAGGATGGTCTATTCTACTCGGCCGGATACCACGCGGCGCAAAAAAGAAAGAAAAGAAAAGAGAGAAAGAAACAAGCGCATGATATATTAACATACCCACACAATTTGGTTTCTATTTCTAGTTGATATTAAAAGAAATTGTACATTATATTTAGGCCTGTTTCACAAGTTATCAATAAACTGTCAGTTAGCCTATTCGAAACATATCTCGATTTGTGATAGGCTTATTCAGCCCTTAATCGATTTTTTCTACTCCTTGTCCATCTCTACTGCTAGCTACGCCACAGCTTCTCATATGTTCAAATCTTTATATCTGAATATTGGCGATGTATATAATAGACAAAGTAGGAACCGACATAAGCTCGCTCCTGCTTTGCGCCTTGAAAAAGTAAATCATTTGTGGGTTTGGGTAAGATGGTTAAGATTTTAGAATAAAATTTCGCACTCAATTTCAGTTTTGCTATTACAGCAGTTTACAAACACTATTAAAAAGAGGCTGATACGGAAAGCCTACTTTACTGTTAAGGATTACTTAGATGATAAGAATGCGTGGACATAGCTTCTTTTCAACCATGTACAAGACAGTAATGACTATATGTAACTAGTGATAAAAATTATATTTTTAAACTAGCGGCCTGCCGCTGCTTCGCACGGGTATAAAATATATATCCCATGTCAGTCAGTGTAAAAAAAAGATTAAAATCGATTCAGTAGTTTTGTTTTATTGAGTGATCATCTAAAATTAAATGATGCACAGTTTGGATTTAGAAATAATCTATCAACTGAGAGTGCTATACAGGCACTTAAGCAGACCGTGAAATACTATACTGACAGAAAAACTCCGGTGTATGCTGCTTTTCTGGACCTTTCCAAAGCATTTGATCTTGTTTGTTATGAGAAGCTGTGGGCCAAGTTAGAGGAACTGAATGTACCTTCAGATGTGATAAATATGCTCAGATTTTGGTACAGCTCACAAACAAACAGGGTCAAATGGGCTGGTTCCTACTCAGATACATATCACCTAGAATGTGGAGTGAGGCAGGGCGGACTGACATCTCCAGCCGTGTTTAACTTATATATTAATGAGCTGATCGATAAACTCCGCAGAACTAAGGTTGGATGTTCCGTTGATGGAACAATAATCAATAACTTGAGTTATGCTGACGACATGTTTCTGCTGAGTCCATCAATCAACGCACTCATAAGGTTCCTTAATATATGTGAGTCATATGCTGCGTCACATGGTCTCATATATAATGTAAAAAAAAGCGAGCTACTAGTTTTTAAAAGTAGAGGAAGTGCTCTAGGGGACATCCCCCCAGTATAAATCTAAATGGTGTAACTTTAAAGGAAGTGAATTATTTTAAATACCTCGGTCATATCGTTACAGATGACCTCTCTGATGTTAAGGACATTGAAAGGGAACGTAGGGCGTTGGCGGTTCGATGCAATATGTTAGCCCGTAGGTTTGCGCGTTGTAATAGAGACGTAAAGCTCGTATTGTTCAAGGCATATTGCCAAACATTTTACACGTGCAGCCTGTGGGTCACATATACACTGAAGGCCTAAAAAGAACTGCGTATCCCATATAATAATCAGAATGCTGTTGGGGTTGCCGCGGTTCTGTAGTGCGTCATTGATGTTTGCTGAAGCTCGAACAGACGATTTTTATGCAATCTTAAGGAAAAGACCAGCATCAATGATGAGCAGATTGCGTCGTAGCTCCAACGGTATTCTGAAAACACTGTATGGAAAATTGGATAACCCATTTGTGAAGCACTGGATTCGAATGCATATGCATTCGCAGTGCTTCACAAATGGTCGCTATGCCATAATTTAATTTTAATTTTAATTTGAATTCTTATTTTAATTGTAATACTAATATAGCCTATAAGTTCATATATTTTATTTTTTTATGTCTACTAACAAAATGGATGTAATGTCTTTTAATTTAAATAAATTATTATTATTATTATTTATTCATTACTGCCCGTGGCCCGAAGCGTTAAATTTGGAGAAAAACGATTTCCCTCTCCCTATACCAAGAAGATTTCCTGCTATCCTTGGAATATCTAAATTCATATAGTACATATTTGCTTGTTTATTTTTATATTTTTCCCTATGTATTATATTTTTACAACTAATTAGATAATGTCTTTATATACAACATTCACAGCTTTCTTGTAATTAAACAAACTCTTGAAAGAACGACATAGAGCTGCTAAATGCGAAGTGCTATAGGGTGAAGCGCGGCCTCCTCACGGCATTTTAAATCTGTAATATCTCCGAATATGTCCACTTAAATAACATGCTGCAAACGGCCACATTGATCTATATTAAATCAACAATTTATTTAAGGTACTTAATAAGATAAGGATTAATACTGTATTGTATAAAAATTGCTTTGAACGTAAGGCATTATTTTTCGTAAAAAGTAAATGACAAAAAATGCTATTGTGGGTTATCCATAAGAGACCTTTTCAAGGTGTACAAATACTTACTACATCATTTTGATAAATCTCGTAGGGTTTAGCCAGCGTTTGCAATGTAAGCGGAGAAAAATGTAATTATTTACAGAAACCTCAAAAATTACAGTATTTCTCTACTCCGTATTGAATGTTATTATACGTACAAACCTTCCTCTGGAATCACTCTATCTATTAAAAAAAAACCGCATCAAAATCCGTTGCGTAGTTTTAAAGATTTAAGCATACATAGGGATATATGTACAAACAAAGAACGCGACTTTGTTTTATACTATGTAGTGAAGAGCAACCGCTAAGTTTCTTGCTGGCTCTTCTTGGTAGGTACAGCTTTCCGAACACACTTGTTTACAAGTTTACTTGAATAAAGAAATTATGAATTTGAATTTGAATATGTTGTAATCGTTTATTATAATGATAAAAGGTGATGCTGTAAGTGACCCCTGTAATTTACTCTTAACTTCAAGCCTTAAATCAGAACGTCAGTGTTTTGTGACGGTTTCCTAGTTAACTTTTATAGTCGTTTTGTACCATCTATTGACAAGGTACAATAATGCTTTCAAATATCAAAAAACGCAGCTTTAAGCTAACAGCGTGAATCTTCAGAACCGCTTAATGTTCGTAGCTGATACTAGATGGCAGTAGCATTACAGTTTTAAATGTTACCAAAAGATGGCCTTGTAAAACAGCAGCAGGGGTCTTCTCACTCGCCCGAAGACGGGTGTGGTACGGGCTTCGAGGCGTACCTCCTTACCCGGGCCATTCCTCGCAGGCCTGAAAGCCTGGTTGTTTGTTTAGGCCTGTTGGCCTAGGCTCTGGCCAATGGCTGAGCCTGAGGGGGATATTTCGTTTTCACTTGTAAAACACATACGTTATAGCCATGTTTATTCGAGAATTCTACTAAGAAACAATATAGTTATAATGATTAACCACTTGCTTTTTTACTGTTAAACTAACGACCTCTTTCACAAGTTACTGATAAAATGTCGAATAGTTAACCGACAACTGAACGACGATGACTACGAGGTCTCGGAGCTATCATTCCTAGACCTCCCCACCAAACCAGACACCCTTTAGGTCACCTAGGTGACCTGGGCTCACGGCCCGAATACCGACAACCCTTAGGTCACCTAGGTGACCTCGGCCTACGGCCGGAACATGGACCAGGCAGAATGCCTGCGAGGAAATGCCCGGGCAAAGAGGTACGCCTCGAGGCCCGTACCCCGCCTACACCCCAACCGGGGCGTAAGCGAGATGACCCTGCTGCTGACAACTGAACTAAGTAGCAGATAAAATTCTCTAAAAAGTGACTTAAAAAACAGAAAAATAAAATAAAAAATCGCGGCCATTTTGAAATAGGTATTTGCTATTTATCAGATAAACAAAATAACAGCCACATGATCTACCTGTTAACTTATTAGGGACTTTAATAAATAATCGATTTTTTTCCTTTTAAATAAATCGATTTTTCTGCGTATTTGTAATATTAGCTTTTTTTAATAATAATTATTAATTACAATAAAGGCTAATTAAAGTGGACAACTATCAAGAAATAATAATAGATGTGCGGTTTGTGAAATTCTAATAAAATGTGTAGTTTGACTACATTGATTACATCCAACAATGCATAGGTAATCTTAAAAAACAAGAAAAAAAGTTATAAAGATAAAGAGGATAATAAAAATAATCGATATTTAAAAAATCGATTTTTGATTAAAAAATAATCGATTATCTTTTAACATCCCTAGCTAGCGGGCGGGTGGCAACTATAAACATTCAGCATTGATTGGTTTATTGAAATTTTCATAACAATAGATAAAGTTAAAAGTAATATTTTAGAAGCTGTGGTAGCCTAGCGGTAACACCGTGCGCCTCTTTCGAGGAGGTCTCAGGTTCAAACCCCGGGCAGACACCAATGAGTTTTCTGTTAAAAAACTTATGTGTCTAATTGATAATTGCAATTTATCACACGCTTTTCGGTGAAGGAAAACATCGTGAGGAAACCTGCATATCTCTAGAGAATTCTGGGGATGTGTGTAACCTACCAATCCGCATTGGAGCAGCGTGGTAGGTCTTAGCTCTAATCCTTCTCTCCAAAAAAAAAAAAAACGGAGAGAAGAGGCCTATGCCCAGCAGTGGGATAGTAACAGGCCGTTACATTACATTACATTACATTACAAAAGTAATATTTTAGAATAGTTTCAATGATGCCGCAAATATATTACGATTGTCATGTTGTAGAAAATTACAGATCTTAGAGCGTCATCTTTTGACAACACTGTAAACTACTACGTTACTTCTGTACTTTGAACGATGTGACAGCAGGTTTTACTTTTGAGTGCATTTTTGTTTCATATCAATAGATGGCATAATGCATACAATTATCAATTACGTTATTGGTAAAATGAAGTAGTTATTACTGAATAACTAAAGGATGCAAATATGCTATTATATTACAGAGTCTGTCTTCTCTGCCTAGAGACAATATGTTAATATAGTCTATATAATATAAAGCCTGTGAGTCTCACAAACTCGTATACTTCGTCTTTGTCTAATTAGGCTAATTTTAGGCTGGATTTCCTACTTTAAATATAATCTCTCTCTCTCTCTGGACGTTTAAGCGGGTAAGCGAAATATGCTCAGACTTATTGCTAGCAATCGCCAGCAACTCCGCCCACGTGGAAAGATCAAAAACGTAACATAGTTTTGACAACCATAGAAATGGTTAAAGTGGGCTAACCTTAAAAGCTAAATATATGCTGTCCCGGACTTTTACTTAGAAATTTTAGAAGGGAACAATTTTGTAACACGATTTTTCAATAACTTTCACCGTTTACTTAGCGCATGCAATATTTTTCATTGCTGCTCCTCTCCTATTCATCTTAGTGTGATGTTATATAGCCGATTTGAAAAATTCTTTGAGTTTAAGGAAGGCTATATTCCTCAAACTCAAAGAATTTTTCAAATCGGTAAAGTAGTTCTTGAGATTAGCGCTTTCAAACAATCCTTCCATTCATCCAGCCGCAAGTAGACCCGCATGTGATAGCCGGCTGAGTAGAATAGACCATTTCTTACCAAGGTGTCGTAAAAGACGACTAAGGTAAGTTAATGTCAGGCAGGCGGCCGGTCGTAAAATACGTAGCCAAATCATGACGGTCGACACATGTTTATAACATGTTGTGCCGACCCCACTTAGAGTGGAATAAGGGAAGGAAGATGATGAATTCTATTGTAACTTTTGTGTTATGGAATTCCGCTAACCCTGCTTCTATAAATCTTTTCATCCCTCCTCATTACATGTCACTAACATGTTTATCTTGCGCTTCTCGTCTTTTCTAGAATCGGCGCAACTTTCAGACTTCCTCTTATGTCACCATTCCTCCCTAAGGGGAGGAATGGGATAAGTCCCAGTCTTCTTCCCCTTAAATTATCATTCTCCTGCCCTTATCCCACTCTTAGCGGGGTCGAATATATTAATCTCTTAGAAGTAAATGCTAAATGAAAACTAATGCGCGCCAATTTATTTGCTGCAGCCATGCGCGGTCGGGATTACTTGTGTCTCATAAATTACAATTGCGTTAAATATTATACAAAAAGTAAAAAGTGAGTAAGTAGCGGCCTGCTATATTGCTGACAACAGGCCTCTTCTCTCCGTTTTTGGAAAGAAGGATTGGAGCTAAGACCTACCACGCTCCAATGCAGAATGGTAGGTTGCACATATCTCCAGAATTTTCTAGACATATGCAGATTTCCTCACGATGTTTTCCTTCACCGAAAAGCGTGTGATAAAATGCAATTATCAATTAAACATATAAGTTTTAACAGAAAAATTTATTGGTGTCTGCCCGGGTTTGAATCCGTGACCTCCTCGAAAGAGTCGCACGGTGTTACCGCTGGGCTATCACAGCTTAATATTATACAAATAACGTAGAAAATCTTAGTTAAATTAATAAATCCAGAAAGTTCTTAAAAACAACATAATAACGAAAGTATATGCAATGCAGTCGATATGGTGTTATTTGTAATTCACATATGGGATCTATGGAATAAAGAATGTAACGCGCCAGTACCATCGTGACCGTGGTAGGGGGTGTACGTCTCGTCCCTCAGAATTTAAACATCAAAATTACGAAACGAATTGTAGAAAAATAAATTTAATGTGGTTTGTGATTTGTGTTTATTTTAGTGATGTGTGTGGAAAATGTGATCCGGATTGTGTTTTTGATTAGTGTTGCTGTGGGAAAAGTAAGGAATGGAGGTAAATATACGGTTATTTGATATTGTTGCCTTATTATGAATGAAATAACTTAAGTAGTCTAGTATTAGGAGAACGTCCCTTCAGAATTTGGAACAGATAAACTTAATTTATGAAAATTATAATATATACCGTAGGCTTAGGTACTTAACTAAAGGTAAACATGTCAAAAAAGATTCTTTTTAGCAGGCCTATTACCACATTACATTACCCTAAATATTACTGTTATTTTTTTCCAATTTAAAATTATCGATTGTAAAAGGCGACTAAGGTAAGTTGAACCACCGTGTGGTATCCGGTTTAGTACAATAGACCACCCTCTTTCTTACCGAGGTGTCGTAAAATACGACTAAGGTAAGTTGACGTCAGGCAGGCGGCCGGTCGTAAAAACGCAGCCAAATCATCTTACGGCATGTTTATGACATGTTGTGCCGACCCCACTAAGAGTGGGATAAGGGCAGGAAGATGATGACCGTAGACTTAGTTACTTAACTACACATAGGTAAACCTGTCAAAAAATGTTATTTTTAGCAGGCCTATTACAACCATTACCCTATATATTATTGTTATGTTTTTTTCCCATTTAAAATTATCGATTGTATTTGAGCCATTTTATTATGGCATGATGGCAGTAAATAATTTTAAAAACTTTAAAACTGAAATATTTTAAATTTCGAGTTAATTATTTCATTACAAAGATATGTTACGAGTTAATAAGTGTTTAAATTTAGTTTAATTACGATTTGAAATCAAGTCAAAGGGTGTATTTACACAGAATATTGAATAATAACCATAGACTAATAATTGAAGATGGAAATTTCGGAAAATAAGATGTTTTAATAGTCTAATTTAAGTATTACAATCGAATTAGTCGCTCCAGTGACTTCTTACCCTCGACCTTATTCCGGTAAAATCCCTAAGGATTTATTCTCCCAGCTCGGATTACTTTTTAACCTAATTACTTAATAGAGTTACCGTTGTCACTTCGTAACGGGAACGGTTTAACGTTCAATTAATATTTACTTACTTTTGATACCGAACTTAATACATTCTCCTGCCCTTATCCTACTATAAGTGGAGACCGCACGATATGTTATAAACATGTTACCGCACGATATGTTATAAACATGTTGTCACACGATTTGGTTAGGTATTTTACGACCGGCAGCCTGTCTGATGTCAAATTACCTTAATCGCCTTTAACAACACCTAGATAAGAAATGAGGGTGGTCTATTCTACTCCGCCAGATACCACACGGCGGGTCAACTTACCTTAGTCACCTTTTACGACACGTCCGTAAGAAAGGGAGTGGTCTATTCTACTCGGCTGGATAACACACGCCAGGTCAACTTACCTTAGTCGCCTTTTGCTACACCTAGGTAAGAAATGAGGTTGGTCGATTCTAATCAGCCGGATACGTTCAAATAATATTTATCTACTTTTAATACTGAACTTAATGATTATTTTTATATATCCAACGTTTTTACTCGTATTTTCGGTTGTATCATGTTATCTTTTGTCTAATTGGACTATGTAGACTTGTATATTCTGGTTCTGTGATAAGCTGTAATAGCCCAGCGTGTGACACCGTGAGATTCTTTCGAGGAGGATACGGGTTCAAATTTTGTGCAGGCACCAATGAATTTTCTATAAAAAATTGATAGGTAATTGCAATTTATCATACGCATTACGGTGAAGAAAAACATCGTGAGGAAACTTGCATATCTCTGGCGAATTCTAGGGATATGTGTAACCTACCAATCCGCATCGGAGCAGCGTGGTAGATCTTAGCTTCACTGAAAAGCGTGTGATAAATTGCAATTATCAAAGACACTCAAAAAACTCACTGATGCCTATGCCCGAAATTTGAACCCGTCAACATCTCGAGCGAGTCGCACGATCTCACCGCTGGGCAATTACAAGTTGTTTTTAATATAATTGACACAGAGTAACATAAGGGTAAGGCGTTTTAAGGTAGAGTTCCATAATATAACCTTTGTTTGCAAACGGGAATAATTGAGTACAAAACTGAAGTTATTTTAAGAGTTAAGTTAACATTAACCAAGAAACTTTAGCAATTATTGAGAATGTTATACAATAAAGATATTCTAAGACTTAAATTGACAAGAATGCAGAATTTTTTTTAGCAATTATTGAGAAGAATTTAATACAATCACACTTTTTTACAGGTATGGAGCAAACGACGGAAAAAGAAACGAGACCGGAATACATACACCCGGACGGTCTACTCAACTTCGACCCATACTTATCAGACTTCAAACCAGTAGTCGAAGAAGACGACTACATACCATTACCAGAAAACGACGAGACCATAGACGGTCTACCGATATTCCTAGTGGAGCCAAAGAATTCGTATGTACTGCGAACAAAACCAGCGACTTTATTATGTAGGGCTGCGAACGCTTTGCAAGTTTTTTTTAAGTGTAACGATGTGAGATCAGGAAAGACTGTTCAATTAGAGCATGTGGATCCACAGAATGGCGTCAGAGTTGTTGAAGCTGAACTAAACGTTACTAGAAACGAATTGGATGAGTATTTCGGTGGGAAATACAGTTGCGAGTGCTACGCGTGGAATAGTAAGGGGAAGATACGAAGTCAGGGTGTCTTTGTTGAATATGCTTGTGAGTTTGTTTGATCACTATTTAAACATCACTTAGGTTAGTATCTTATAATAGAAATAGCAGACTTGGTCAGGAGTTGGTTTAAAGAATGAAATGAAATGAATTTTAAAAGAGCAACTCTGCGGTTGCTCTTTTAGGTTAGGTTGCTCTTGGTTCTTAGTTTCTTGCTGGCTCTTCTCGGTAGGAACAGCTTTCCGAACCAGCAGTAGAGATGACGATTCAAAAGCACTTGTTTACAAGTTTATTTGAATAAAGAATATTCTGAATTTGAATTTGAAAACGACAAATTAGTTCTTCTTTAATCAAATCAAAATAATCTTTATTCAAATAAACTCTTTCACGCACTTTTGAATTGTCGAGGATCAATATGATTAATGAAGCTACAACTGTTTCGGAATGTTGCTCTTATCGGGAAGAAGCAGCAAGCAACTCGGCGGTCAATGTTTTAAACATATTCAATTTTACATTATTAATCCGGAGTCTTGTATGAAGCTGAAGATTTTCTAATAAACGCTTTTTTTTCATCCAAATAATCTTCAATTTTGTAATATGCTTTACGTATAAGCATATCTCTTATACTTAATTTAAACCTTTCTGTAGACTGATCTATCTTTCAGTAAGAACCATACAAAAATCCGTTCAGTCCTTTGTTCAGTATATGCTTTACGTATAAAGCATATTACGGAACTTTTGTGTAAACGTATTTTTGTTACGTATAAGCTCATTACGAAACTTTTGTTGGAGTCCCTTTAATAAATAAATAAATATCTATCACAAAAGTAATTATAAAATTAAAGAGGCGCTTTGCGATTTTGGTCGTGGAGTCTTTCTCCTGATGATGCTTCGGTTGCGGGGCGAAACGATTGTTGAGTTTGTGATAGTGAACGTATATAGTGCTTGTGTATTGTGGTGGGGGTGGTGGAGGTTTGTGCAAGTGTTTTTTACGATTCCTGCATGTATCAGGTATGATAACCGATTGTCCACTCTACATGTAGCATTGTATATATTTTCTATTTTACTTCATCGCGGATTATAGCAAAATAATTTTATTATTACTTTTGTGTTATGGATCTCCGCAAATTATCGCCTAATTCTATAAATTAAATAAATATCTCTTACTCGTACACTTGATTTAAACCTTGATGTAGACAAGTAGTATGAATTGCAGAGTTTTATTGTAGCAAAGCAATCTCCGTAAGAACAATTGTCCGAACCAGAACCAGTATTGACGATTCAAAATTACTAGCTAACATGAATATTTTGCAATTTACGTTGCTTATATATATAAGAGGACAAAGTCCAAATTTCCAAAATTAGCTATCGATTTTACAAAAGCTCCCCATGACGACGGCGCAGGTACCTAATTACATTTTTTGCTCTAATATTTTCGGTTTGTTAACTCGCCCGAACTCATTAGCATTAAAATATTCGGTTAGTCACGGTTCATTTGGCCATAACGATCCTCCAGAGCCATCTGCACGGCCTTTTTTATTCATTATAACCGCCTTTCCCATAAAATTTGGCCGCTCGATAAATCATGAGATAGTTATATTTTACAGACTGATGGTTTTTTTTAAAGCTGTAACCGCAACTATCACTTTAACTTAAGTTTTAAATATCATCTATATAATAAGCATTATGTAACGCCGAGTGGTATCCGGATGTATAGAATAGTACCACCCTCATTTCTTACCGAGGTGTCGTAAAAGGCGACTAAGGTAAGTTGACCCGCCGTGTCATATCCGGTTTAGTAGAATAGACAACGATATTTCTTACTGAGGTGTCGTAAAATACGACCAAGGTAAGTTGGTGTCAGGCAGGCGGCTGGTCGTAAAATACATAGCTAAATCATGTGACAACATGTTCATAACATGTTGTGCGGACTCCACTTGTGGGATAAGGGCAGGAAGATGATGTACTAGGCGTTATGTACTAAACATGTTATTTAGCACATAATTTTGGATAGCTATTTTGGTCTGTCTGCTTTCAACTTACCATAGTCTGCTTTTTGACATCTCAGTAAGAAATGAAGGTGGTATATACAAGTCAGCCGGATACCACACGGTGGAATACACTACAAGTTATCACTATCACTACATATTATAAAACAAAGTCCATATTTCCGTATGTACGCATAAAACTTTTAAAAAAAAAACGCGGTTCGCCCTTTAACCATTTGAATTTAGCAGCGATCGGACGCATTTATCATCGCAGCTCTCTATTGTTATTCTCTCGAGGAAAATAACAATCACTACATATTATAAAACAAAGTCCATATTTCCCTATGTATGCATAAAACTTTTAAACTATGCAACCGATTTTGATGCGGTTTTTTTTAATAGATAGAGTGATTCTAGAGGAAGGTTTGTACGTATAATAACATTCAATACCAAGTAGAGAAATAATGTAATTTTTGGGGTTTCTGTAAATAATTACATTTTTTTCCGCTTACATTGCAAACGCAGGCTAAACCCTACGAGATTTATCAAAATGATGTACTAAGTATTTGTACACCTTAAAAAGGTCTATAGAAAAGTCTGCGATGGTATATATCTATCTCTTATGGATAACCCACAATAGCAGTTTTTTTCATTTACTTTTTACGAAAAATGATGCCTTATGTTCAAAGCAATTTTTATACAATACAGCATTAATCCTTATCCAATTGAGTACCTTAAATAAATTTTTGATTTAATATAGATCAATATTGCCGTTTACAGCATGTAATTTAAGTGAACATTTTCGGAGATATTACAGATTTAAAATCCCGCGAGGAGGCCGCGCTTCGCCCTATAACACTTTGACTTTAGCAGCGATGTCGCTCTTTCAAGAGTTTGTTTAAAGACATTCTATAATTAATTGTAAAAATAAAATACATAGGGAAAATATAAAAGTAAATAAGTAATAATGTACTATATGAATTTAGATATTCCAAAGATAGCAGGAAATCTTCTTGGTATAGGGAAAGGAAATTGTTTTTCTCAAAATTTAACGCTACGGCCACGGGCAGTAATGAATAAATCAAAACAACTGGATCAATTTTAATCATTTTTTTTACACTGACTGACATGGGATATATATTTTATACCCGTGCGAAGCAGGGGCAGGCTGTCTATAATAATATTATAAAGAGATCACACAAAACTTTCACACAGATTTCAATAATTCTTTCACCATTGGCAAGCTGCATCAGCTGAACAATATAGGCTATATTACATTAAAAAAATAGTAAATATCCGTAATAAAAATGTAGTAAGGTGTAAAAAATGAAAATTACGCGCGTGAAATCGCTGGATATTACTAATCCTTACTAATATTATAAATGCGAAGGTCTGTCTGTCTGTCTGTTGCTTTTTAACGGCCAATCCGCTGCACCAATAGCGATGAAATTTGGCACAATTATTACTTATACAGCGGGGTAACATATAGGCTATAGAAATCCTGTTAATTCAACAGTAATTAAATAGGATGACATTCAAAACGCCATCTATAATAAACCTATGGAACTAATTTTTATTCACGATGTGTCAAAATCAAGTCAAATCTGTATTTATAGAAGTATTTAGATTCCAAGTTTTTCGGCTTACGTCAAAAGAGTTATCGTTACGTATAAATGTTATTATTAAATATTTAAGTTTTCTAGCAATTTCCCATTAAAAGTCTATAATATTTATAGAGATATTTAATACAAGAAAAACATTATGAATTTTTTGATGTATATGTAGTTTTTGTACTCCTTTTATTGAGCTATTATAAGTGCGGGTATATAATTATGTAAGTGCGGGTTATTGACTAAAATTATCAAATTATACTCTTGATAAAACGATAAATCCCTCTGATTCTTCCCCGATCGATCTGATATTTGTGATGGAGATATTTGCACACACAGAATCACAGAAGCTTCTCTTAACTTCAAGACTCTTAATTACAGTCTGCAAAACGAAGTTGCGCGGGTTAAAGCTACTATTTAAATAAAAGCTCTTCTAAAAAAATCGGCTTCTAATGTTTTACAATGTATGGCTAGTTCCTCAAGCGCCGGCTTGTAGAAATAATAAACACGAGTAAGAATAAAAGGACCGCTAGCACTGCTGGGGGTCCGGAAACACCGGGCATTGCTTTATTAATATTTATAATGTCTAATGCAAGTTTAAACGTGTTATAATGTAGTACTTGGGTGTAAGCCGTGTGGTATCCGGCTGAATAGAATAGTACCACCCTCTTTTCTTACCGAGGTGTCGTAAAAGGCGACTAAAGTAAGTCGACTCGCCGTGTGGTATCCGGTTAAGTAGAATAGACCACCCTCATTTCTTACCGAGGTGTCGTAAAAGGCGACTAAGCTAAGTTAATGCCTGGCAGGCGTGCGGTCGTAAAATACGTAGCCAAATCATGTTACAACATGTTTGTAACATGATTTGAGCAATATTGGTGAAGTTTTCAACATTTTTAATTCATACACCGGCTTTCATCTAAATCTCTACTTATTATAAAACTAAGTCCCCTAAAGCTGTATGTCTGTATGTGGTCGAATTTCTCAAAATCTACTGAACAAAGGATGAACGTATTTTTGTATGGTTCTTACTAAAAGATGCAATTTTTCCGGAAAGTCTAGGTTAATAGCGCATAGTACATTACGCTTTTATGAACTGACTGAAATACATATTTGTGACGGACTGATTTCCACGCGAGTTTAGCCATAGTAACCGCTATTGTATATTTATGCATATAAAATTTTATAGTCCTCAGATGACCGACTTTTGCTCGGTTTTTTTATTAGTAAATAAAAAAAAGGTCATGAGATACCTAAACTCGAATTTGGGGTATAATAATTTATCGGTCCGCCCGATTACTGCAGTACTCAATCGGGCACCACACGTTGTGTCAACTTACCTTAGTCGTCTTTTACGATATCTCGGTAAGAAATGTGTGAAGTGATTCCCGCAAAGAAATACTCATCGACAAAGTGACAAATTCTAAATTTAAAAACCTTTCACACGCCCATATAAAAAGGCGGGAGCAACGAATAGATCTCAATCTACCATCTTTTACGGTCGATTGTTAGAGAGCAGATGTTAAATTTAGGAATGAACCACCGTTACTCTTTAGAATTACTAACTGCACTTACGACTTTGTTTGTGTCAAAATATCCTCAACTGTGAACTATTTGTTTTATCCTTGTTCTCAAAAGCAAAAACGGAGATTTTTAAAATCTTGTATGTTGGTAGTGCATGCGGGTTGAGATGTGTGATTATTACTTTGTATATTTATATAAAGACACAAACATATTATACATGCATCAATATCCATACACAGTCTCAAGCGCACCACGTCAGTAGCGCCGCAGTCGCGGGCGAGAGTGGACGTGTAGTGACATGCTTTTTATTAGTTTTGCTTTGCATTAGTGCTTGTTTGAGCCTGTGCTAAACTCATAAAATACAAGTAATTTCATATACCACAGCCTGGTTCATAAACTAAAATTGAACTAACTTTTTCTAATATTCCTCCATTGGTTGATAGAATGTTCCCGATTTCACTCTGCTAGGAATTTTACATTAAACTAGCAATCACCAGCGGCTGCGCCCGCATGGAAAGATTAAAACCGTAATATAGTATTTTGATAACCATAAAAATGGTTAAAGTGGGTCAACCTTAGCTAGGCATATCCTTTTGCGGACTTTTAATTAGAACTTTTAGAGGGGAAAAACGCAAGAAAAGGTTTAAATTTTGCCGTTTTTGAACTATTTTTTATTGCTGCTCCTCTCCTATTAATTTTAGCGTGATGTTATGTAGATAGGCTTCTTCAATAAATCGACTAAATTAAACAATCAAACAAACTTTTGAGCTTTATATATTAGTATATATTCAAACAGCGTGAACAAATTGCAAGTTGGTGCAAACAGATTCTGTTCCGAAAATCCGTTGGACCGTTCTGACGTTAAAAAGAGGACAGAAAAACAAAAACTTCCACATTCCTACTATTATTGTAGTATCGATGTATAAAAGGAACAGACTATAAAATGAATTTTCAATCTTATTACTTCTTAGAAACGATACATAATTTGTAAGCAACCTTTTTTAAGTGTAGATTTAGATAAGGGTTTTATGTAACCGCTGAAAGCATCGTGTTACTTTAATCGGGACAAAAACCGGATAGGGATTAACGGTTAGTATTAAATGTGTGTATGATCGGTGAAACGACGATCCTCCGTAATAAAAGTACACGCAAGCACACAAGTATGTTGAGAAAATAATGTTAAAAAAATTAAAAATCTCTTTTGTAGCATATCAGGAATAAAAATTTTAGTCATTCTTGATATACGTAAAATAAATATAATTATATACGAAAAAGATTACAACGTATATACAAGACTTGTATATACAAAAAGATACATATTGAATTAGGGCGCACAATGTGCCCGAATTCAAAATGTACCTATTTTAAATTTCGGAGTCGATTCGAAAGGAGTCGAATTTGATTTTTTATCCTTTATAGCCTTTTATATTTATACTAATATATAAAGCTGAAGAGTTTGTTTGTTTGATTGTTTGAACGCGTTAATCTCAGGAACTACTGAACCGATTTGAAAAATTCTTTGAGTACAAGGTAGTACATTTATCGAGGAAGGCTATAAACTATGACATCACATAACATCACGCTAAGATGAATAGGCGAGGAGAAGCGATAACAATTATTACAAAACGGGAAAATTTAACCTTTAATTTAATTTAAAACCATGGGTTTTTGGATTTAATGGAGGGTTTGGGGGTACGCGAAAAAACATCGTGACGCACTGATTTCTACGCTGGCAAATGCGCGGGAACAGTTAGTTTTAATAATATAAATAAAACATTTCAACGGTTGTATGCGACTGTATTGCATTGTGATCGGGCAACCGGTAGGACGGGTTTTTTCGCAATCTACTCTGGACACAAGTTTAATACAAGTGAACTCTGAGTCCACGGGAATTTATAAGCCTGTGCTGTTATGCAGCCGTGCATGGGGGCAAGTGACCATGACATGATACTTGTCACGTGTCGTCAACCTCCTGTCCTTATCCCACTTTAAGTGGGGTCGACACAACATGTTATAAATATGTTATATGATTCGGCTACGTATTTTACGAATGTTCGCGTGTTTGACGTTAACTTAATTGTCATATTTTACGGCAACTAATCTAGGTGTCGAAAGAGGATGGTGTATTCTACTCAGCCGGATACCACACGGTGGATCAACTTATCTTAGTCGCCTTTTACGACTTTTACAAAAACGCGGCAAGAAATGAGGGTTTTCTATTCAACTTAGTCGGAGAGCTAGGTAAAGCGACTAAGGTAAACTGACACCAAGCAGGCGGCCATAAATATCTAGCCAAATCACGTAACGACACGGTTAAAACATATTATGGCAACCCCACTTCGAGGGGAATAAGGGCTGAAGAATGATGCCTTTGGGGAGTGTCAACCGTGTGTTAAAAAAAAATAAAATAAATAAATAAATATATGGGACACTTACACACACGGTCGTCCATCCCCAAAGTAAGTAACTTAGTTATGGGTGACAGATAACTGGTGAATATATACTTATATAATTTAAATACATATATACACCCAGACTTGAAGAACCAATTTTTAGTTAGAAATGTTGGCTCTCGGCGGGAATCGCACCCACGACCCGCGGACCTGAAGGCCGGGTCATTACCAACTGCTCCGACGGGCAAATCAACCTTTAAAAATTACTTATTAATTTAGAAAGCTATTAGTGTAGAGTCAGTTAGTCAAGTCAGCACCCCAAATGTAACAAGCACTGCTCGAATTAACGAGCGGATATAATGTTTCCTGCACTTAATGGTTCCGCGCCATAGGCGTAAGAAGGGGATGGGAATCTCGTTAAAAATTACGACAATTTAAAGTGACACCAAGCGTAGTTAAAAGTACGATCTACCCGCGATTGTGACGTTTTTAAAGCGTTCGACACGAGTAATACTTATAACAGCGTCGTCCTCTGCCCTTATCCCACTCTAAGTGGGGTCGGCACGACATGTTGTCACATGTTAGCGCACACACTATACAATAACACGATATAATACCACAATTTCCGTTCCGTGATGCTCTTTTCTTGAATGATGAACAAAGACTAAATGTCACTGAAACGTTTTATCAATAGGAAGACTCCACTGAAAACGACAACAGGACAGTGTTGCCACCATTTTAATCAAAAAGGGCGCCAAACTCTTGTTTCATGACTGTGTTGCTATAAACCTACCTAAGTCTCTTACTTACCTAAGTCGTATTTTACGACACCTCGGTAAGAAAGAGGGTGGTCCATTTAAGTAAGTAGCCGCCTGTTACTATCCCACTGCTGTGAATAGGCCTCTTCTCTCCGTTTATGGAGAGGAGGATTGGAGCTAAACCTACCACGCTGCTCCAATGCGGATTGGTAGGTTACACATATCTCCAGAATTCTCTAGAGATATGCAGGTTTCCTCACGATGTTTTCCTTCACCGAAAAGCGTGTGATAAATTGCAATTATCAATTAGACACATAAGTTTTAACAGAAAAACTCATTGGTGTCTGCCCGGGTTTGAACCCGCGACCTTTTCGAAAGAGTCGAACGGTGTTACCGCTGGGCCATCACAGCTTTTTTTACTCAACCAGATATCACATGGAGGGTCAACTTACCTTAGTCGCTTTTTAATACACCTCGGTAAGAAATGAGGGGAACTATTGTACTCAGCCGGATACCACACGGCGGGTGGACTTACCTTAGTCGCTTTTTACGACACCTCGGTAAGAAATGACGGTGGTACTATTTTATTCAGCCTTATACTAAATCACATGTGGTACACTTATAGCATAGACTTGATAAACGCAGTTCATATACCATCGATAGTAATATATTGTTATATGTTTCAAATACATCATCATCTTCCTGCCCTTATCCCATTTCAAATACAACCTCCGTCAAATAGTTTTAATAATATAAAAAAAAACAGTGTGACCATCAATTTGTAAGTTGTTAATAGTAGATTATGATACTGTTGCATAATAAGGGTTCTTCCTGTCGAATTGTATGGATCAGAATGTTGGACAATGAAAAGGAGGGATGAAAGAAGAGTACATGCAAATGAGATGAGAATGTTAAGGTGGATGTGTGGTGTGACTAAACTGGATAAAATACGAAACGAGTATATAAGGGGAAGTCTGAAAGTTGCGCCCATTATAGAAAAGACGAGAAGTGCAAGATTGAGATGGTATGGACATGTAATGAGGAGGGATGAAAATCATGTGACCAAACGTGTGTTAAATTTGAATGTGGATGGATATGTGCCTAGAGGGAGGCCTAAAAAGAGATGGTTGGATTGTGTGAAGTATGATATGCATATAAAAGGAGTGGCGCCAGAGTTGACGAAAGATAGGACAGAATGGAAGAGAAAAACATGTTGTGCCGACCCCACTTAGAGTGGGATAAGGACAGGATGATATGATATGATATGATATGCATAATAAGGGTTATTATAACACGAGTGTGTTTTAAAAAAACGAGCCGCAGCCTTATTTTTTCTATAGTATCACACGAGTATTAAGCTGTGATGGCCTAGCGGTGCGACCGTGTGAATCTCTAAAGACGATCATGGGTTCAAAACCGGGCAGACACCAATGAGTATTTCTATTAAAACTTATGTATCTAATTGATAATTGCAATTTATTACACGCTTTTCGGTGAAGGAAAACATCGTGAGGAAACTTGCATATCTCTAGAGAATTCTGGGGATATGTGTAACCTACCAATCCGCATTGGAGAAGCGTGGTAGGTCTTAGCTCCAACCCTTCTCTCCTAAAATGGAGAGAGGAGGCCTATGCCCAGCTGTGGGATAGTAACAGGCCGTTACTTACTTACTTACACGAGTGTTATAAGACCAAGTTATGTACAGTGTCATACACTACTTTACCTACTCTCAAACTATAATACGTTAAACAATATTAATAAAAACCAAACTTTGTTTAAATATTCAAAAGATTTTTAATAGATAAATGTTAGCGCCAAGGCGCAAACATCGATTGCGCATGCGTTTTACGTCGCCGCGGACTCGTTCATTGAAACCCTTTTTTTTAAGGTAGAGGTCCAACCTCCTTGGTCCAGGCGGAGGTTGTATAATAGGTGTATCGTTATGATTAAAAAGTTATATTATGATACAGGTATCCATACAAGACCTGTATCGTAATAAAACTTTTTAATTTTTTATTTTTAGCCTGTACGTAATGTTTGTCATAAGAATATTGGTTTCAGTTTTATAATCTTTGTATTATAGTATCAGAGTAGATTAAAAGAATAAATGTGTTGACTTTTAAGAACATTGACTGAGCGACTTCACTCTGCCATGATGCCTAAAGTTTAACAATCTACAGATATCAAGAAGCAGTTCGGCCGGCAACCGCAGTCTGTGACAGTGGAGTCTGGCAGGCAGGCAACCTTCCACTGCAGCCCACCGCCAGCCGCCCCGCCCGCCACCATTAAGTGGATCAGAAATGGTATCACCATCGAACCGACTGATGAAACTCTTGTACTGCCAAGAGTTGGCTTACAGGTACCAAGGTCATAGTCCCTATTTTTATAATAAGTTCATAATGAGCTTATATAATCTGTGTTTAATCTCTTTTATTCTAAGTGTATGAAGCAATCCGTTCTCATAGCTTATACACGTTAGATTAATAACCGCATTTGCTGATAAAATCTTAAATTTGGTTTGCATTGTCGTGAAGACTGATTTTTGTTTGTGCTTCGGTTAAGGGGCGAAACAATTCTTATATTTCTAACGCCTTCTTCTTCAATCGATGGACGTTCACTGCTCGACATACGTCTCTTCACGGATCTTATGCCGCTTGGATTTATCAGCTATCCGCAACCCTCTTCAGGTGATCACTCCATTTCGTTGCCTTTTCCGATAAGGGGACATCATTCCAACACCTTAAAATCTCAACGCCTATCGGATCTCCGCACTATGTGCTCCGCCCATCGCCACTCTGGCCATCGCCCCTTGACAACCTGAGCTATATCGGTGGCTTTGATTCTTCAACGGATCTCCTTATTTCTGATTTGATCTCGTAAAGATACACCAAACTAAGCTCGCTCCATTGTCCAATGACTTCTTAGCTTCATTATGAGGCCCATAATTATATAGGTTTTTCAAATCATCAAAGCTCCACAAAGTGACGCGTTTCTTCAGTAAATTAAATAATACAATCTCTGTATCAACTCAATTTACAACATCACAAGTTATGTGAACTTTATCTAGTGTTATCATAAGTGTAGTTTATGTGCTTTCAAACTAAAAGCCACTTGAAACTTGCAGACTCCTTTCAGGTGTCTTGGCTATCGTCCAAAAGATAACAGCTTTATCTCGCATTTGCGTTGCGAATTAAACCGAAATATTGTTCTTGAGGTCCACGGGTTTCATTCGAGGTAGGCAAGAGTTTTTCTGTTAAAACTTGTGTTCCTTATTTAAATTAACTATTGACAAGCATTTGGTGTAGGAAAAAGTGGTTAGAATTCTTGCGATGTGTGTAACCTACTAAAACGCATGGAGCAGTATGTCGGATTTAGGCTTCAACACTTCTCTCACAAATATGACTGGAGACCCAGTTGTGGGATAGTAGCAGGACGTTATTTTACTTTCATTTTATGAAGCGTTAAAGGATGTAGGTGTTTAAACGGATAGTCCACTCTACATTTAGCATTATTTATATTTTCTATTTATTTAATCGCGATTATAGTAAAAAACAAATATTATTATTTGTGTTTAATTTTGTCTTTTTTTCAATAGGACATCGCAAATTACACATGCGTCGCAGAAAACATCGCAGGCCGACGTGAGTCTGACATTGCAGTATTGTCAGTATACGGTATGTCAACTTACTCGTAATAATAAGTACAAATTACTCAATACCTAAACAGCTGGACTGATTATAATGAAGTTTGATAAGATTTATTTGAGAGATATATCAAGCGGCATTGTAATATAATTCAATATTTGACTGGCCCCTTGACGCAGCTGGTAGTGACCCTGCCAGCAATTCCGCGGGGCGTGGGTTCGACTTCCACAATTTCTATAAACAATTTGTTGGTACTTCGGGCCTGGATATTTGCATTTAAGTATGTTTTTTAAATTATAAGTATATGAATACTTCTACCATTTATCTGTCACATATAACACAAGTATTAAGTTACTTTGGGGACAGATGACCGTGTCTTATTTTTGAAGTGTTCTTATATAAATGGTTAGCAGGAGCCACGTATGCAATGATTTATATACTAATATAATTAATGTGAAAGTCCAATCTGTTGGTAGGAACAGGTTATTAATATAGGCCCTTCATCTTGAGGTCCTAGACTGAACCCTTGTAAACCTATATAAAAATCCGAATATTTAAATCCCTTAATGTTTTACCCGCTAGTGAATGGAGGCTGGTCAGACTGGTCGCCCTGGATCCCGTGCCGATGTGGGTCACAGACCAGCGGCAGACGGAGAACCAGAACCTGCACGGAACCTGCACCAGCTAATGGTGGTGTTCCTTGTCGAGGGCAGTCGTCGCAGAGCGATGACGAATGCATGGGATGTCAGAATGGTAAGTGAGTGGATATGAATGCTCTCTCCTGTGGTTGGAAGGCTGATGGTCAGAATGCTGGGGCTAGGTGGTTTTGAGGACAGCTTAGTGGACCATTGGATTCTATCAGCTAGTTTATAAATCTGGTTTATGTATTAAAATCACGCTATCGCGGCGGGGACATTCCACATTATTTTCGTCTTTGATAATGAAGAATGTTCAAGTTGTATGTTTATTTAGGGTCCTGGTCGTCATGGAACGCGTGGTCTGTATGCAGCGAGGAATGCGTCAGGGTCCGTCGAAGGCAGTGCGTCGGGACATGTTCTGGGTCGACGCTACAGCACGCCTCTTGCGTTGATGGACTCTGTTCAGCTGGACTTAGTAAGTGTTCTTTGACTTCCTTTGGGCCAATTTAAAATGTTTAAGTACCCTCAATAATGTATTTTCTTGTTCTGTTTCTTGTTATATAATTTTTTTTACCGAGGTGTCGTAAAAACGACTAAGGCAAGTCGACCCGTGAGGTATCTGGCTGAGTAAAATAGACCACCCTCTTTGTTAACGAGATGTCATAAAATACGACTAAAGTAAGTTAACTTCAGGCAGGCAGCCGGTCTTTTGTAGCCAAATCATGTGGCAACATGTTTATAACACGTTCTGCTGACTCTCTTAGAGTGCGATAAGGGCAGGAGGACGATGATGATGACGTAAGATTTAACTGTGCCAAATATAACTGATATTGGTCTAGCGAATAGTTTTTTTATGAGTTTTTATAAACCTATATAAACACCCGCAACTAATATTATAAATGTGAAAGTCTGTGTGTCTGTTATGTTTTCACGGACAATCCGCTTAATAAGATAATATTTATTTATTTTATTTATTTATTTATGTAACATAAAAGAAAACATACAAAAATAAATTAATAAATTATTTATATATTTCATTATTTTTTGTTTATAGCTTTTATATCATTATTTTTATACTTTAAAAAGTCTTATCTAGAGTTAAGTATAATCATTTTACTAGCAGTGTTTGCGCATGGAAATCAGTGAGTCACAAAAGTAGTTATTGTGTGTTAACCATAAGAGATAGAGACGTGCTGTAGCGGACTTTTTTGTAGTATTTTTGTATCTCCACAACTCTCTAGTACATTACTTCAGTGTATCTCTGCTGGTTAACGAGCCGCACGCGAGTAAAGCTCCCAGCAGGCGAGTTTTATTTACAACAGCGTAACATTTTCAGCACAATTTACATTAAATGGTATTATTAATTTAAACCTTCCGAAAGAATTGCACTATCTTCGAGTACAAACCGTACAAAAATTCGTTCAGTAGGTTTTGAAAAAAAAGTAGGTTTTGAGAAAATCGATCACATACAGACAGACAACTCTTGAGGATTTTGTGTTATAATAAGTATAGATATATTGCGTCTCATCAACAAAACTTCAACAAATGTCATTGTAATAATTCTTTATAAAACATCATTATAATTGGCAATTATTGTCGACAGAAAAGAATGGTGGAAACGACCGTCTATAAAGTTTCTCACCATTTAATTAACACTTCCCATAGTTTTTATTTAGCATAACTCGCTGCGAAGTCCTACTCGATTGAAGAATGTTAGGAAAAATTCTATAATTACTTGGATAACTTCATTATAACTAATCAAGTTGGTTTGTCTTTATGTTTTGTACAATTTTATAGCATCATTCATTGGTTGAAATTATTCGATACAGAGATAAATAGAATTATGTCTTATGGAATGTTGTTGTGGAGTAAAGGATATTTGAAAAAATGATCGTGTAACTATGACGCGTAATATACTTGTAGATTGACATAAGAATTTGTGTTTTGCAATAATATGTTACTAATATTTATATAGGTTATTAAATTTTTATATAATGAAATGATTTTACGCAGAAAGTAATAAATAATTTTGTATTTGTATTTTTAATTTGTTGTTTGTTTTGTTTTGTATTTGTTGTTATCTATAAAAAACCTGGTAAATTAAAATTCAAAATACATATTCTTTATTCAAGTAAACTTGTAAATAATTTCTTTTTAATTGTCAACTCTTCAACCGTTTCTCTTGCCAAAATATAATTCTTATAACTAGTAATATTTAGTCATTGCTATCTTGTACGAGTTCGAAGAGTAGCTATATCCACGCATTATAATCATTTACGTAATCTCCAATATAATAGAAGGCTTTATAGTATCAGCTTACTTTAAACAGCTTTTTTTAACTGCTGTAACGGCAGAGCCAAAATTACTCATAGAATTTAACTGTTGAATTTTCTACCAAAAAAACCACAACGACTTATGTACTTGTGTAAGCCATCAAGCTTATGTCGGTTCCTTCTTTATCTATTACTAGCGATCGCCAGCGCCAGAAAGAATAAAATCGTAATATATAAATAGTATTTTGATAATCATAAAAACATTTTAAGGTTGACCCACTTTAATCATTTATAGTGGGTCAACCTTAAAAGCTAGACATTTGCTGTCGCGGACTTCTATTTAGAACGTTTAGAGGGGAACAATTTTGTAATACATGATTTTAGAATAACTTACACCGTTTACTTAGCGCACGCAAGGAAAGCTTTAAATTTTGCTGTTTTCGTTTATTGCTGCTCCTCTCCTATTCATTCTGGCGTGATATTATCTATATAACCAAGGCTATTCTTGGACTATCTTACACACAAAGAATTTTTCAAATCGGTCCAGTAGTTCCAGAGGTAAGCGCGTTCAAGCAAACAAATTTTTCAACTTTATATATTAGTATAGATATACACAATTTTAAAGTGTTAAAGGTATTTCCTGCGGAGAAGTCGCAGGCCACACCTAGTATCACAACATATTATAAAACAAAGTCCATATTTCCCTATGTACGCATAAAACTTTAAAACTGCGCAACAGATTTTGATGCGGTTTTTTTTAATAGATAGAGTGATTCCAGAGGAAGGTTTGTACGTATAATAACATTCAATACGGAGTAGAGAAATACTGTAATTTGTGAGGTTTCTGTAAATAATTACATTTTTTTCCGCTTACATTGCAAACGCAGGCTAAACCCTACGAGATTTATCAAAATAATGTACTAAGTATTTGCACACCTTGAAAAGGTCTACAGAAAAGTCCACGATTGTATATGTCTATCTCTTATGGATAACCCACTATAGCATTTTTCATCATCATTTCAAGTCATTTACTTTTTACGAAAATAATGCCTTATTTTTGAAGCAATTTTTATACAATACAGCATTAATACTTATCCAATTAAGTACCTTAAATACATTGTTGATTTAATATAGATTAATATGGCCGTTTACAGCATGTAATTTAAGTGAACATTTTCGGAGATATTACAGATTTAAAATGCCGTGAGGACGCCGCGCTTCGCCCTATAACACTTCGACTTTAGCAGCGATGTCGCTCTTTCAAGAGTTTGTTTAAAGACATTCTGTAATTAATTGTAAAAATAAAATACATAGGGAAAATGTAAAAGTAAATAAGTAAAAATGTACTATATGAATTTAGATATTCAAAGATAGCAGGAAATCTTCTTGGAATAGGGAGAGGGAAATTGTTTTTATCCCAATTTAACACTTACGGGCCACGGGCAGTAATGAGTAAATCAAAACTACTGGATCGATTTTAATAATTTTTTTCACTGAGTGACATGGGATATATATTTTATACCCGTGCGAAGCAGGGGCAGGCCGCTAGTTATCAATAAATGGTTGTATTTTTCTATTTATCCTATACAATGTTAACCAATCAAGTGTAAATAAAATATACGTTGCGCATCATAACTTAACTTCATTATCATTTTCAACGTTAATTAACAGTAATATGAGAATTATGTTTATTCGTGGTTGAATGGTGAGACCATATGAATTCAATGTTACCGCGGGCTCGAATCCTATGGAGGCACTTATCAATATTCTAGAAAAACTTTTGATTGCACTTTTTAATGTATTGTATACAAAGTTAAGCCGTCAAGTGGAATAAAGTATTCGTTGCGCTGTATAAAATAAAAAAAATACACTACTGGCACCGCACGCATTCACTACAACAATCTCAATAATCTTTCATCTCTTTTCAATTTCTTTTTAATTTTAATTTTTTTACATCATTTTAAAAATTACAGAGCAAAGCTTGGTCACCCAGGTACTTATTTTAATATTAATTAAACCAATAAAGAGATTACAAACAAACAACAAACTTTAGTTATATAGATTTCTTTAATCCCAGATTATAGAAATATAATTACTTTGTTTGTTTCTATGGTGTTAATCTCTGACTTAATTATAGGAATATACAAGAACAACTTGACCCTCTATGTGGGTATCGGCATCACAGTGGCCATGCTGGCAGCTGGTGCTGCGATCCTATACGTGTGGTGCAAGTATAGAAGCGTGAGGCCAGGATACAGTGCTGCTAGAACCGGTAAGAGGATAGCATAGGATTCGAGTAGAGACTTTACGATATAATCTTTTTGCCAAACTTCTTTTTAAGGTAGAAGATAGAATAAATAAATAATATAAATATATATATGGGACACTTACACACACGGTCGTCCGTCCCTAAAGTAAGTAACTTAATACTTGTGTTATGGGTGACAGAACCTGTGAATACATACTTATATATTTTTTAAATACATACTTAAATACAAATATACACCCAGGCTCAAAGACCAACAAATTCATTTATAAAAAATGTTGGCCCTCGGCGGGAATCGAACTCGCGACCCGCGGAGCTGAAGGCAGGGTCACTATTCACTGCTCCAACGGGCCAGTCAAGAATAAAATTGTAGTAGTAATATAACTATTAGTACTACAATTTTGTACTAACGTAACGTAGAATAGATTATAGAGTAATGTATAAGTTGTTTAATTTTTTTTGTTACGTAGTAGTTTGTAAGTTTTTGCTAAGGAACTTTGTGTACTGCGCAGGTCCTAATAATTGCAACACAGTTTCTTAACTAATGCGGTTTTTATGGCCCAAAATGTTACATGTATACATTTTTCTTTCCTAATAAATATAAATATATACAAATATAGAAATATATAAAAGGTATTATCTTTTCTCCAAGTTCGGCGATCATCAAGGTAATTTGGATTTTTGGTGATTGATGGGCCTCATAAGAAGGCTCAGAGTCGCTCAGCGGGTGATCGTGATCGAATTAGAAAGGAAATCGTAGAACAACCAGATTCAATATAGCTCAGCGTATCTTGAAGCTAAAGTGGTGAGGGGCGGGCACAAAGTATGGAGAACCAATAAGCGTTGGGGTCTCAAGATGTTGGAATGGCGACCCTGCACCGGAAACAGCAGTGTCGATAGACCCTTACGGGATGGACTGACGACTTTAAAAAGGTCGTGGGGAGCCAAGCGGTATAAGATAGTGTGGTGTGGAGATCCTGTGAAGAGACCTATGTCTAGCAGTGGACGTCCATCGGTAAAGAAGAAAGATTTTTGGTACTGCTGCTCTGAATAGGGAACATGTACTTTTGCCGATGTATTGTGCAATTGGCCAAATAAATTTTTCAGCCAAGATACTTCGTCCGCCCACAGTTTTGTTTAGATTTTGCCTTGCATGATGTAATTAAAATACTCGAGCTCTCTTTTTCCACTAAATATTGGACTTTTTGTTCATGTGACTTAACGCGGCTATATACATTACTTGGTCCAGGATACTGAATATGACTGAGCTTTTTACTCCATAATGTTTTAACTAACGCGTGTCAATATATTGGGTAAGGTATCATCTGATCTATTGAGTAGTAGCATCCAACGAACGCCGCTTTAGTGGATTAATATATATATTTCAAATAACTGTAGTGCATTCATATAGAAGTTTGTTTGCCAGGCATCCCAAAGACCTATTCGGGCCGGGATAAAAGCAACGCTGGTCCAGACCTCACCAGATCGTGCAACGAGTACTGGATGCAGAGGTCGGACAATCATTACGACATGCCGCATCTGAGGGACAGGTAAAATATAAAAACGAAAGGGAGATAAAGTTTTTTATAGTAAAAAATTCTATTTTAAGATTATATAGTAAAACTCCGCAACCAATTTCAGCTTTGCCATTACAGCAGTTTAAAAACACTATTAAAGAGAGACGGATACAAAAAGCCTACTGTTGAAGATTTGTTTGATAAGAATGCGTGGATATAGCTACTGTCCGACCCTGTACAAGATAGTAATGATTTAATGTAACTAGTTAAAAGTATTATGTTGAAAAGGGCAACCGCCGGCTCTTCTCGGTAGGAACAGCTTTCCGAACCAGTGGTAGAATTGACGATTCAAAAGCACTTCTTTACTTATTTATTTAAATAAAGAAAATTTTTAATTTGACTATAAAAGTGTTGTAATTTTAAAATTAACTTTTCGTAAACTAGCTATGCGTCTCCTTTCGGAAATAGAAGTAGACAGCAGTCATCAGCAGGCAGCAACCAGTACGAGATGAAGCCTTACAGCCCATCTGGAGACTCTGCGTCCAGCTGTTACACGAACTGTAAGCTTTTATATATTCTTATTACATATGGGTCTCTTTAAAGGATGTCCACACCACATGAACTTGTGTAGCTTGCATTTAGCAGCTTTCCACGCCTTCTTTGAGGTCGG